>CM056207.1:34562690-35215190 GCA_029692085.1 Gymnothorax javanicus | reverse complement strand
TGGTCTTTCAGTTATTTTAAAATGTAGGAGCACTTACTCGACCAAAATACTTTATTTACAATTTAGGCAGAAGCCATCACACAAAGTTATCAGCTAGTTTCTCTACTTGGCTTCTCTCTTGGGTCTCATGGAGCCCAGGTCTTACAACACGTCATCAGAAACCTCACTTGCATACAGCCAATCACAAGAGAGCTCACCTCCTTTCCATTCCTACCAGTACTTAAAGTGAAAATAAACTTTGCCTGCAATAGCCACACAAGTGGGCGCAACAGCAAAGCTCAAGGTCTGTTTGTGCAAAAATTAATCAAAATAAAATTTTACTCACGCTAGCTAGCTAGCCAGTAATGTGAAGTGTAAATGCACGTATGAGTACTAACACTACGTCTTCCAATGCTCGCCTATTTAAATGACCAGTGTCAGGTCCACTGTGGGCACTGCAGTTGTAGATGGCTAGACTGCAGTTGCAATCAACTTTAAATTTTATGTCACGATGTTAACATTGACCCAGACCAGTAAGCAACAAATCCATGATTAAACTTACCAGTAATCTCAGGGCCCACTGCAATATTTTCAATGCTCATGTTCTTTGTTTTTTGGACTGGACTTTTCAGCCGGAAGCGTAGACATTCGGTAACGGTCATACAGTCCTAAACAGGCAAGGATAGTGAAATTTGATGTTGGAGATGTTTTTTCTCCAGATTGCCCTCTCGCCAGGGTTTACTGACAGCATATTTTTTACGTTTCATAGTTAAAAGTAGCATTGTCGCGGATGTTTAGTGTCACTTCAACAAAAAAGCGCTGCGCTAATACGCTTCACTGCGGCAGAGAACGTCAGCACCAAACACTGAGTGCCACGGACAGACTGTTCCGGGACATTTCAGCTATACAGCCATCGAAGACTTGCAGCAAGGTCCTTTCCGGCTTAAGTGTGAGTAATCTAGTAGCAAGTAGGGGGCGCTCCTGAGCACTGACCCACGTTGCTCTCCCTCCCAGTGCCAGAACTCTGGTAATCCTTCCTCGCGCACGCGCTCAGGAGAGGGACAGGGGCAAGCACAGGGACCCGCTCCATCTGCCGCCTGTTTTTCACCAAACACAGGGGGTGAAATTGTGCCCAGCAGAGGCAGATGAACAAATCGACAATCGCAGCGTGACCGAGTGAGACCAGCGATGCCATTTTCCATTTCCTCATCCAACTAGTCCTCAACAGTGCAGCTGCAGACTCCAGAAGAGGAACACCAACTTTCCCTCCATACCTACATTATGGCACAAAGCCAAAAAAACATCAACCTGCCGCAGCTATTACCTCAAGCACATGATGGTTAAGATATTCAGTAGTTCCATCGAGTAGAACCACAGTAACGGCTGTTCTGTTCATCTCTATAGCCCGCATGATGTGTGTTTTGTGTAGCATTTGTAAACAACCTAAGCATTTA
This sequence comes from Gymnothorax javanicus, assembly GCA_029692085.1. Classification (NCBI taxonomy): domain Eukaryota; kingdom Metazoa; phylum Chordata; class Actinopteri; order Anguilliformes; family Muraenidae; genus Gymnothorax; species Gymnothorax javanicus. Next base: position 35,213,757 of record CM056207.1, on the reverse strand, counting down.
CACTTGTACACGTGTCAGTATCATCCCACCTTTACGACCAGCTGCAACTTAAACTGCTCCATATTTGATGCATATAGTTATACAGTCGATGTGACCCATCTCCATTAACATTACTGACAGCCAATCATCCTCAGTGCACCATATTCCATGACATTTAATTCCTAAAGAGGAACATGACACCTACGTACGCAGACCTGGTTTGCAAGCTTCCCACGCACCACACATCCTGCACCCCCCCACGCAGAGCCATCTTGATGCGGACTACGTATATGTATAAAACAGCCTGAAGGCAGGTGCTCCTGAGGCCTGCGGTGTCTCCACAGTCTCTCTCCGATTGGACAGACTGCCGTGGGCAGCGAAGCGCTCCTTGAAAGAGCTCCGCTTTCAACTCCGCCTGTTACATCCGCACCACTTGAGGGCCGCCGTTACCATGGAGATTGATTAGATCTCATTTGTATTGTGCCGGTAGGGTACAGGGAGACAGCTGGTTGGCGGGTACCCCACCCTCCCCCCCGCTTTTGATCCGACCCTAGTGTGGCGGGCGGAGCGCGGCAGTGGGAGACTGGTCTGAAGTGGCTGCTGGCGTATGGTTGCCGGCTGACGAGGCGGTGATCTCCACAAACGGGTAGAGGCGCAGTCAGACTGGGCACGGGGCTCTGGGCGGAGTGCTCACCGAAGAGGCTCATGTAGCAGTCTTGCTTTGCACAACATCCTGCCAGCTCCGTTTCGGTCTGGTGGCCTCGCTGAGGATTGATGCCTTTGACGTAAAGCCACTAACCACAGGAGTGGATGAAGAAGCTGGCGAATTCATATTTTCCAGAGACTACAGCACACAAGTCTGGGCTGAGCTGCTCATTTGGAAGAGCGTGCAGAAGGACATGCCCACAATTTGCAAAGTCATACCTTTTCTTTTTATTACAAAACAAAATGTAGCTCTAAGTGCTTGACACGGCAAAATCAAAAGCACAGCAATAGAAAATAAGAACAAGAAGCATAAACAAAGTTATGCAAAATACACTATAGTTAATTAGAGCGCCAGATTTTCCAGGGTCAAAATACACACAAATGGAATTAACTCCTTCATTAACTCTAGAGAAACTAAGATTGGAAATTTCAATGTCACATTGACTGCTGAACCAGTAATGTCCCTGGTATGTACCAGCTAGCAGCTAATAATGTGGAACAGCCAGCAGCTATCAGAGCGCAACAGTGGTTAGCTAGCAGACGGCAACAGCAGCCAGCCCATAATGTACAAAAGCTGACCAGTCAGTCAACTGGGTGCAACAGTGGCCAGCTCAAAATGTACAACATCTAGCAGCTAAGTGTGCGCAACAGCTAGCAACTAACGGTGCGCAACAGCTAGCAGCAGGGTGGGCAGAGCCTGCACAGGTGGCCTATGGGGGACGGTCTCAGGAGTCACCAGGGGTCACTGCTCCTGCACCTACACTAATGAGAACCCAGGAGAGGGGAGGGGGCAGGTGTTTGCGCACAGCTGAGGTGAGGAAGCCCCCTTAAATGGGAAGCAACAAAGTCAGACCCTCTTCACTGAGCCAGCGTTCGAGGGGGCTGTCACAATCCTCCTTAAGTGGCTGGCTCAACTGATCTCCAGTGAGGTGCATCGTGGGAGAACTGCAGATGGATTCTACATCATAAGAGTGCTGTTGTGCTCTCTCAATTCAGCCTCACCTGGGACGGGAGCAGGCAGCAGGTAGCAGCTTCCGCTAACAGCCCTTTCATCTCAAACGCAGCTCACTCGCTCTCTCATCCTGCATGAGTCACATTATCTGAACATCTGACACCTCTCACACAAAATAAGTGATTAATACTGCGAGTGATTCTGCAACGGCCGAGATCCAAACATGCAAGTATAAAGGCACGACTCGCCTTGCACTGACTGGTACCAAGCATTAAGCTTGAGATAATAAACGTGAAGTACATGGCAGAGATGGATGCTTTTTTGTGTTCTCACCTCCTTACAGCTACTCCTCAAACAATGAATCCTGCTGAACACGACAGCCGCCGAGAGACGAGATAAGATGTCCTGCGCTTGGCAGCGATAACGCAGCCGAGCAGCGAGAATCTTAAACAAACAACGGGGAGATGCAAATACTCGGCGTAAGCGCTGCGAAAACAGGCGGCGGAGATTCGCAGAGAGCAAATAGCAGAATCTGAGCAAATAACAGGCTGGAAGGGGGCGGATCCGCGACAGAGGAAAAAACTATTACAACTGAACAGAAAACCTGAAAACCTCTCTCAGATGATGACTTCAGGGGTCTCTCATATCCATCTGTGAGACCCCTGAAGTCATCATCTGACCTGATGGGCTGCAAACTGCATTCAATCCAGGAGGGGGCAGCAATCATGCAAGGGATTCATTGGCCCCGCGTAATCATCATCATACAATGAATAAAGGAATCGCTGTCTGTATTTGTGTTTGTAGGGGTATGTGTTCTTTGCCTATCTTGACAGCCGTTCGTCGGACCAGCTTTAAACTTGGTATGTGTACTGCCAAGGAGAAAACGAAGTTCAGAGTTGAATTTGAAGCTGTTTGACTGAGCGGTACTGGAGAAACCGAGAGATCTGCGAGCACCAGTATCGCTCAAGCAGCAAATGAAGGGCCACTGCATTAGTCTACAAAAATAAAAATACCACAATGGAGAATGGGAGCCCAGAGCTGGAACAGTCCCCATCACCCAGCAGAAAACCTACAGGAGGTGGATCCTGCTTGAGGTGGACAGAAAATGGCACTGAGCTGTTCTGGGCCCTGCCACTCACACTCTCTAAGTTACCAATCAACCAAATTCAGGGCTTAGGAAACCTCACACTCCTACGTAGTCGGGGAAACAAAGACAATGAAAAAAATATTGACAAATACAAAAACCTACCAGGCTGCAGGAACAGTACCCTCCCCTCATCCAAAAATTTCACACACATTTTAACTTCTGTGATTTTTACACACAGCTCTGCACAGCTTTCCACAGCTTGAACCTCAGGAGTCGCGCCAGGTGATGGTGTTTGGAGACGCACTCCTTTCAGATGAAGGGCACTTCCATTTCGGACTCTGTGGGCACTCCTCGCTAACTTACCTGCATGCTGTAAGGACGATTCACCTAACTAAAGCAGCCGCTCTTAGCAGCATACTGGGAGATCCAATACTCTGTACAGATGACTGATCAACAACAAAAGGGTGATGCGCATTGAGCTGGAGTGCGTGGGGGACAGGGAGAGAAATAAACTCTTTCCCCGGCACAGTCACTGCTACAGCACAGGAGAATCCACGGCCAAACACAGCCCTGCCTGTGACCTGTCTGCCTCAGGATTAAACCTAAAGGCCCTCGCAGAATTACCCTGTTCAGATTTCGAGGAAAAGAAATGTCTGACCGATGCTTGTATGTCACACTCGTCAGCTTGAGGCTGTTTGAATGAAAACCAAAGAGAGCAACTTCTGAAACATGGGAGCCTAATTAAAAAGCAGCCCTGACGTCTACCAAGAAACCAGACTACAAAATCACGTGTATAAAAAAATACAATTCCTCTATACAAACACAAATTAAATAAACATTTATAAATGTTTTGGAGATAAATATTTATACATTTTTTGGAAATAAGCATGTATACATTTTCTGGAGATAAACATTTATACATTTTTAGGTGACTCTGCAATGCTTGAAATAAGCAGTGACACCAAGAATATAACTAGGATATGCTCCCATTAAAGGAAGACCCACTAAAAATATACACCATTAAAACGAAGGAGAGGCTCCATAAACATACTGCAGGAGAAGTGAAAATGGAGGAAAAAAAACCAGTATGGCCAAAAGTCTGCCTCCTTTATTATATAAATACCTCAAACCCCCACAGATTTCTAGAACTTTCCCAACGACACCATCACAAGACATCAGTCAATTCAAAAAGATGATTTCTACAGTGATAACCAGTAACAAGGAGATGGAAGTCACAATGCGCAAACTCAGCTCGCCCAGGGTGACCCAGCTGGGTCCTGGCAGTTCGCCATGGGTCGTAGGTGCGGGGGTCATACCTTGGATGGTGAGCTCTGCCTGGGCCTCCACAGTTTCGTTCCCATTGTCCGCAACGCAGGTATAGATGCCGGCGTCTTCCTCCGTGAGATTGAGAATCTGCAGACTGCCTCCGCCCAGCACCTCGAAGCGGCCCTCACTGAGAGCAGCGAGAGATGGATGGAGAGGGAGAGAAGGAGAGAGGGAGAGGAGCGAAGGAGAGAGATCCTTGGTTAATACCAAACGGAGCAGGGAGCCTCCATAACAGTACAGCTGTCAAACAGAGCTCATTTGCAGAAAGTGCCGGATATTTTGGGGAGCGAAACTGCAAGGCGCATCATTACGCTGGTGTTAGTGTGGATGGAGACTTTGTGTTACGATGAAGCAGTGACGGTAAGGCTTGTATAAGAAATCCAGCCCATAATCCCACAAAAACGCCTCACAACCTAACCTGAAGGGAACACTGGTGCAGATTTCCCAAGACCTGTTCTTTTCCAAAAATAGAAACCCGACAGTGTTTTGGTTCGGCTGCCTCCACACAAATGAGGAACTGAAGCATGTATTCACACAGCAGAGGCCAGGAGAGAGGCCACAGTGTAAATAAGGAATGGAGAGAAATATAAAGAGCCCTTTCAGCCAGGCAGTATGAGCCTGCAATGTACTGAAACGTCAACATTTAATGGTCACCTGTGAGCAAGAACTTGAGACAATGTGTGATTTTACAGCTCGAGGACTAAGAAGATCTATGGAAGCATTCTTTTCAGATGTTCGTGTGAACAAAGCCATAAATATTATCGGAAACATGAAACGTGAAACATCGGGTCAGTCAAGGCACGCGTTCAATCATTTTATTTCATTTCTTCAATAAGCCAATGCTGAGCTCCGAGAGAGCCCCACAGCCCTTAACTAATTATTAATAAATAGCGGCATACACCTATAGAGGAGCACAGGTCACTGTGCCAATCTATAATATAAAAGCGAAGTGGACTCCGTGTGCGTGCGTGTCCAGTTTGTCCGGCCAATCAGTGGAGAATGGCCTGGAAATGACTCAGTCACGTGACCAAAGTCCTCTTCGCTTTTATATTATAGTGAACAATGCACCATTATGATGTCAGAGTCCACTTCCACAGAGTCCACTTGGCTTTTATATTATCAATAGTGGCATACACCTATGGAAGAGCACAGGTCACTGTGCCAAGGTCAAATGTCAAATCTACTTATGACCCTTATGTTGCGCCACTACCCCTCACAAGGAATCTGCAAACCACATTTAAAGCTGATGTGGTCAGTACTTCAGGAAATAATGCCCAAATAAAATTTTTAAGTTCAAGGTCAATGTGCCGAGATAAAAGGTCAAATCGACCGATGACCCTTAGCTCACGCACCCATCCCTCACAAGGAAACTGCACATCACATCTGAAGCTGTCATGGATAATACTTTCAGAAATCAGGCCCGGACAAAATGTTTAAGTCCAAGGTTAATGCGCCAAGGTCAAAGGTCAAATCCATTTATGATCCTTACACTGCGCATCTATCCCTCACAAGGAACCTGCACATCACATCTGAAGCTGTCATGGATAATACTTTCGGAAATCAGGCGCAGACAAAATGCTTAAGTCCAAGGTTAATGCGCCAAGGTCAAAGGTCAAATCCACTAATGATCCTTACATTGCGCATCTATCCCTCACGAAGAACCTGCACATCACATCTGAAGCTCCTGTGACCATCACTTTTGGATATATGGCCCACCCACCCAGACACCGCAGGGTATAACAATATCCCACCAGCCCATAAAGGACTGAGGGGTAACAAACACTGGGAGGCGCCACAACAGCCCAGCCAGCTAGCAACAGCAGTCAAAGCATCATTAAGCTATGGTGGAAAATACGAACATAACACAAAGCAGGTACAAGAATAAATGATGGCCTCCCTTGGCAAGCCAGCTGCACAGAGCCCAATCACAGTCGAACATCTGCGTCGTGTAATATTTCGCTTTCAGTGACTTCACATGAGAGGTTCATGAATGCGAAACACAACACCAGCTGAAGCTCAAAAGCGTCCAGTATCGGTAACACTGTGCTTTATGAAATTTACAATACATGTTACATAGAAGCACCACACAAGCTCCACCTCGCGTGAGGCTCCATTACAGAGTCCCATTTGATTAATTACAGTAGTAAACTCACAGCCTGATACAGTATGTAACAGCAAATTAGTGCTGAGGCAGGTGGAGCCGCTTCTTTAGTGAAGAGCTTTAGTGAAGCAGGACTCCTTAGCACAGGCTCCATTTGGACACTGAGAAGCCGCAGGAGACCGTCCACAGAGCGAGGGAGAAATTGCTCCGGAGTTTCAATCACTGGAAGCTAATTTGAGAGGAGAACCGGCTCGCACGCCAAGCGCCGTCACATGTTGCCAGAGGCTCCCGAGCGACAGCGGCAGGCGAGTGTGAATTAAGGATAATAGAGAGGCCGCGAGCCCCCAAAACACACAGAGCTTGTATTAATTAGCCCGCAATTTGCACTGTCACTGGAAATCCACCTCCATTAGCAGGAACTGCGGGTAATACGAAAGACAGCAGGACTGGAAGCTATCGAGGGAGCGTGCCGAATAACCGAGGATACCGCCAGCACTGTCCTGTAAAGCTCTAGGGTCCATCAGGGTCGGCTTCCTCCTGCAGTGCCCATTCGGACAGCGGGGTAAGAAAACGCCATCTCGTGATGGAGCAGCAGAGGTATATACTGTGTCTTTATCAGCAGGCCTTCAGGCAGAACTTAATGAGATGCTGTGTAGTATCTCAGCACATGACTGCCGGCAATGCACTGCGGTGCTGAGAAAAACTTACTTTCCCAAAAAAATTGTAAAACAGAGCAGACCTCACCCTTCAGAGGTGAACCAGTGGAAAGTAAAGCACCGCGGAACACTTACAGTAAAAATGGAGAGGGATTCATTATTAATATCGCAGCCTGGCTGACCCAGCATTCTGCATTTATTTATGAATTCGACAAAATATTCTCTTTTTGCAGTGACCGTGTAAACTTAAGAGCTGAGCTAAGGTCAGGAATACTGTAGGGAGGCCTGTAATATTTCACAAGTAGACTGAGGCACAGAACACCCAGTTTACAGTGTGGAATTACACACCCACTCTTACATACACAGCCTCATCTCCACACCACTGACAGTGTGTGTAATTCACACACACACATACAGGTGTAGTGCCTCCACAGAAGGGTAACGGAAGGGTTACTGCAGGATTCGTGCCAGGGGGGCAAGCAGCGTTTGAATCAGCTGCGGGTGAAGGCCAGCGGCCAGGCTAAGGCATATTAAACCTCTGCTAACACAGCTAAGGCTGATCAGCACAAACACACACAAGCCCAGCACAGGTGCTAACAGCGAGAGCACAAACGCAGCCCAGCCAAACAAACTGGGCACAGGTGTTCAGTGACGGCTGCCAGCGTTCCCCTGCTAGCCTACGTGCGTTCAGAACCACGCGAGAGACGCGCCAGGAATGGCAGAGAGGGGGTATTCCTAGCAATACAACAGGACGTGCTTCCCAACGGGGAGTGGCCACATTCTGAGTGTGTTTCACACCTGTGGGTGAACAGCAGTAAACACTGCCCTGTACTTCGAGAGGAGGGGCTCTTGGCACAGCTCCGTGTGCGAGTGCCATGCAAGCACATCCAGCCTGTTTTTCTCCCGCCAATAAAATGGAAAACCCATAAGAGCACAGACTGAGGAAAATAAACCTTGCATACCGAATTCCGTTTGTTTTGCCAGGGTCGAAGGAGGTAAGCTGATATTCCGATTAGCCTACAACAATAAGGCTTTCAGCCGCGGAGCGCGCAGTTCACACATGGCGAGTCTGAATTCGCCGGGCTGGTGTTTCCAGGGTGGGAGCAAGGAACACGAGGAGAGGGGCCAAGAGGCCCTGACTGGGGCTTAAATTTACCAAACTGGAACAACAATCTCCGCCACTCCCTCTCTGAGAGAGTTACAGCCACTTTCCCACTGTATTTATGAATTTACAAAGACATTTTCTTCAGTCGAGTAAAGTAAAAACCAGTACGGACTCGGGGAAGCTGAAGTCTGGCATTTGCCTGGTCAGAGTTGGGCCATGTAAGAGATTAGGCCTTGGCTTTGATCAGTGTCTAACCTGTGAGGAAAGATTAAACCTCACAGGTGGCGACTGAAAATCAAACCAGCACTGCAGGGCCTGTAATTTAACCATCTAAGCGAAGCATTTGTCAGTGACCTCAGTGCATTTATTTGTAGTTGGAAAATCATTGTCATTTTGAAAAGATCATTGGAGAGTAATCGCCTCAAGCATCTGTGTCCAACAGTGTCAGTTTTCTGAGAGAAGCACAGGACTGCAGTGTACTCCTGCACCCTTAAACTACTCCAGAGAAATAAGGAGTAGGTATTGTAAGTATAGCTCTCTGTACTGCAACTTTTCCACACTGTTAACTCCTTTAAAACTTAAAATGATACCACTGAAATAAGGACCAAGTATTATAAGTATGGCGCAAGACTAACTTTTCCACACAGTGATAGGTTGTTATTATTTTCACATTTTGAAGGACTGCTATATAACACTACCCACAATGTGTAGAGCTCTTACTAATGAAACACTGAGGCAGTCACACACTCCAGGTGAGTACGGAGTGGGCTGTGACTGGGAGAGAGGCCCCTAATGCAGCTCTTAATACACACTAACCTGAGACGGTGAGTGTTCCTCTCCCAATCCACTTCATTACTCTCAGCCCAACAGCACTGCATTACCATAACCGCCCGAGTGCGACCAACTTATCTCTATAGAAACCCACCCATGAATCTCCATTCCGCTTCTGCCCGATGACGGTAATGCCTTCCCAGAGTGCACATCGGCAGGGTGCAGACACACCCCACAGCTGGGGCTGAGGAGATGGATGAAGGATGTGGACTGTAGACCCCCTCCCCTCACTCAATATACACATCACCCCCACCTCGCTCCCCGCAGCTCCGCGATGTCTCACTGAGCAGGTCCTGCTCAGCTCGCTGGTCAGCCCACACCTCCATGTCATCACCCAGCCCTGGGTACAGACCTTCTCCACACACTCCCACACTCCCTCCGCCTTCGAACCACTCAAACCAGCACACATCAGCACAATTATTCCCTGTTACATTTCAAAGAGCGTTTCTCCTCCATCCAGAGATTAAATCAGCTGGACTCGTGCCCCGAGCACAAGACTCAAAACCGCAAGTTCTTCCTGTGTCAAGAAAACCCGTGGCGGGAGCCAAAGCTAAATTTTCCAGCTTCCAAAGTGGCGAAAAGAGAGAGAAAAAGTGGTCAAAACGACAGTTTGTAAATGATTTCTTTGGCAGCACAATGCAGCCATGTGAGAACTTGAGAAAAGCAAAAACAGAGATAGAGAAACATCACTGGCTACACGGCAAACACTCCGAGGTTCGGCTGGTGGGAGCAGGGGCACCACGAGAAGGGAGGGGGGACCATAAACTTAACTGATAGGGGCCCAAAAAACGGTATGGTGACTGCGCCGGGACGGGTTGGACGAGGTGCACTGGGGAGGAGGGGTTCGAGGTTGTGAGACCGTTTCGTGGGGCTGAACACCACAGGTGTGGCCTCCGGGCAGGACTGGGCGAGCTTGTTGACATCGCCACCCACTAATCAGAGGTGGGTGCAGGTATGTGCCAGGCGATATCAAAGGCAGGTGAAGCCCTGCTGTTCTTTAATCAGACACGGCGGCTAAATGAAGCCTGGCACAGAGACTGCAGCACCAAACCCCCTTTTAACACCTGAGAGATCCCCGAGGGGAATCTTCAACACTGTGGGCCTCTCTTCAGTCAGAGCAGTGTGGGCACAGGCTGGAGTACGCCACGCGGTCATTACCACAACATCCACCAAAAATCTGTGAAAGACCCTTCGTGAAGCCCCTTCTTCAGAGTCGTAGTGACGAACGGTCCCGCGATGACTAATCTTGTGCTTCAGCGTGCTGCGAGGACACAGAGCTCCAAAATGAGCGTCCTGCAGCAACACGAGCTCCTGCTAAAAGGTGAAAAGTCTAAACTCAGCCTAGAACTACCATCCCCACCATAGCAATATCAGAGAGCCCATAGCCTTCAGCCAAAAACACACCTTCAGAAGAGCCTGGCCATACACTAACCGTATAGGAATTATACACCTTCCATAAATCCTGAGCATTCTAAATTAGCCAGAATCAGCACTCACACAAATGCTAATACTTCATTCTGCTGACTGCCATCGTCAGCAGGCTAGAAAGTCAGGAAAATGTTATACTGGGGAAGCCTGACAATGCATAACCAGGCGCAGGAAATCGCGTTATATAGCACTAATTTATCAATGGTAACAGCATCAATTCATCTCAAAGAAAAATTAAATTCCTGGGAAACGAACATGCTCTTCCTTCTAATGGTCATCTGCCTGCCTGCGAGCCATCACGACGCTGTAGCTCAAATGGCAATCTGATAAAAGCTGAAGGCTCAGAACGCACAGCCGCGGCATGATTAATTACACGCGCGCGGAGAATATTAGCCTGTATTCATGAAGCAGGGGCACTGACCTCAGATCAGTTTCACCCCGGCCCCATCTCCTCACCACATCAACGGCAAAACTGATCCTCAGTCAGTAAAATCTTATTCATGAGTGTAATGAGCGGAGACCATTGTCTGCTGAGAAAAAGACTCAATCTGCATCGCCGCCACGCACTGCTGTAATAAATCCTGTCAAGATAAACACGGGGGCAGAATTTGGCAGAGACGAGCAATGCAATACAAAATGACAATTCAATAGCCACATTCGCAATAAGGCGCTATCAATATTCAACAGTGACTGTTTAACTGAAGGAGTACAGAAGCTGGCAGAACAGCTAACGCCGTCAGCACAAAGTGCATGGCATATTACACTAAAGTGTGCAGGCAAGCAACATTAACTGCTTTCAAATGCGCAAAATTAACCCCTAGAGCGCTGAATAAATTTTCAAGGAATTAAAAATATAATTGTCCTGAGCTGTTGAAAATCTATCATGTGGCAACTTGTTTAAAAGAGCTCCTGCAGACAAGCTGCCACATGAGATTTTCAACAACATCTGATTTTGATATCTTACATCATTGGGCAACTATATTTGTCTATAGTGCTCTAAGGCAGTGGTCTTCAACGTCATTCCTGGGGATCCACTGTGTACGCTGGTTTTTTTTCCAACCACAACTGTAATCGCAGGATTTTAACAAGCTGTTAATCTCTTCAGTGCATTTAATATTTAGAGCAGTTATTTGCCCTCTTAACTCACAAATTAATAGAGAATATCAATGATTGCCATCAAGAATAAAAAATACCATACCCACATTCCAATGTATTGGAAATAACAGCATGAAATGAGAGAAAACAATGTAACCAATCAAATTAAAGATGAAGTTGGCTCCTAATTGGCACATCATGACAAATTTATTTGACAAGCAAATGGTAAAGAGTCAAACCAGTTTTGTGTTATGTTCATCTAATCAAGTTCACCTGAAGTTTTTTGAAAGAACTTGAAACAATTGTGTCCAGCAGCCAAATTTGGGGTTTACCGATTTCCTCAGTGTCTAATTTTACCTGTTCGAAATGTTATATAACTTGAAATTTCTTGCAGTATGGAAATAAACACACCATCTTCTAGGGTATTTTATTCTTTACAGCATGTATGGATGTTTCTATGTAACATTTGGCTAAAGAGGGTAATTAACAACTCTAAACATGAAAAACACCACAAGACATAAACAGCTTGTTAAAATCCTGCGATTACAATTGTGGTGGAAACAAAAACCAGCAAACACAGTGGGTCCCCAGGAACAAGTCGAAGGCCTCTGCTCTAAGGGTTAAAATCCTATTCCAACTTCGTGCCAGAGGACCAGGATGGAGCAAAAGTGGCAGCGTGCTCCATAAATGAGCCATATCAATGCATATGACAAGCAATGACAGGGAACATTCACACTGATATCGATACTGCTGCGGTCATTGCTGAGAGCTGGAAGGGAATTGAACAGATCGGAGTCCAGGATAACTGGGGACAGATCCAGTATCCCGAGAAGGGCTTTGGGGGGGTCGATGTGGGTCAGACACCATGCCTTTCATCCGCTTCCAAAATAAAACGCTCGCTGGAGCAGTCATCTGTGTCGAGCAGAGTCACCTTCTGTAAACGCGCCGTTTCAGAAATATTATCAGAGTCGCCAGAAAAAACAACAGGCGAGACGGGCATCGCAGGCTAGCGCAGTGGAATCGCAAACACCCGCGCTGACATTTCTGGGCACGAAAAGAGAAAAACAGAATAAAGAAACACACTTGAGGGGAAGGTTCACCAGAGACTGCTCAGTTCACATTTCAGCTCGCTGGAAAGCACTCTGTGAAATTCAGACAAATGCAGACATAAGCCAACGATGGCCTATGGCGCAGAAATATTTGGTTGACATAAATCCATTTCTCAGGCCTGATCAGTCCGCTCTGGCAGCGGATAAGTGACCTGTCACTCTGGATCGGAGCGCAGATTGAAGAACAGCCATTGGCAGAGAGTCACATAAACAGACTTGCCAAGGACACACAGTCTCTCTTTTCTCCTATGCCACAAGTGTGACGTCCATTTTGGATGTACACAACTGACACATCTCAAAGCCATTTGAGCCCCGCACCTCCTGAGCCACAGGGGGCAGGACACGATAGAGTCAACCTGTGTCATTAGCTAGCAAATATAATCACTGCGTCTCTCAGCAACCACCAGTGACCGCACAAGCCCAGGTCACACGATCGATGCAGCGTTTACGCGCCACATGCTGCACAGTAACCACTGAAGTCTGCCGTCTCTAATAGGAGAATGGGTTTAAATATTCATGAGACTGTGACCTGAGTAGGGGAACGCTCTGTTTGTTCAAGCTACTCGCTGGCACTGATCTACTCGTTCTGAGTCAACACTCATTATGAAAATCATATATGACAACATCCTCTCATCGCCATACTGATTCACATCAAGCTGTACCAGGACAAGGAGACACAGAGTAAGTGCCAGTTAAGAGTGTGCGTGTGTGAAAGTGTGTGAGTGTTGTGTGGGTGCATGTGAGCGGATGTGCAATTGTGCGTGTATGTGTGGGTGTATGTGTGTGCACGCATATATGTGTGTGTGTGTGTGTGTGTGTGAAAAAATGGCCTCGAGAAGCACACTTCCTGCACACCATAAATATTCGGAAGGGCAATAAAAGCACATGCAGAAGCAAAAGCAGCTCACTGGAATGTGGCAGAAATGTGAGAGTGTTTGTAGCAGCAGGAAGGAGAGGCCATTCCCAAAAATTGGCTGTGCAGCGAGCCGCATCGCTCGCCGGGCGCTCCACACCCAACCCCATTTACCAAACACCTCAGGACCCGACGAACACCCCGCTCTGAAGGGAAAATCGCCAGTCTTCCACACACCCACATCGTCGGTGATTAAGAAGCACTGCACACACGCAAACGCACGCTCGCTCGTACACGCCGACCTGCAGAAGGCAGGATCCCACATTATCTCTCAGATTCCTACCCCTCCGCAGTGCCTCTCACTCCCACTGAGGGTGACACTCCACAGCTCTCCGGTTTCGCACTGAACTTTTAATAAAAACACCATAAATTTCACAATCCTCGCACCGTCGGCCAGAAACAGCCATTTAATCTTCTTAATGCTGATGCTGATCCAGCACAGGAATGAGAGCGCACAAGTAACATCTCAGGCCATTATCACTGATATGGAGGCTTCCTCCATGATTTTAAAAATCACTTCTGCAAACCGAAAACTCCCAAGTGCAATTCGTGAAAAAGGATGGAAGTGGGGCGGTTTGGGGCCTCAGTATGGGTCCGTAATAGAGGTCTTCGATCTAAGGATGAAGCCTTGGGCAACACAATCTGAGCGTGCTCAGGCGGCAAGTATGGGACACGATAATTTGTAGGAGTACCATCCATGCTGCATGCGGGAAAAAAAAAAAAAAAAAAAAAAAAAACTGCATGTAAATGCATGTGGCCCTTCGCCACATGCAGTGATTTTTAACAGTACGGAGAAAAGCCAGAGTCAGTGAGATGAAATGCTGGTGTTCTCCTTAGTCACCAGGGCCTCATGATTACCATACAAATGTGGGAGTCACAGACAGGAGCCCAGGGAGAGGGATTAGCATAAGGAAATAAGGCCGTTACGCGCAGTGAGCGTAGGGTCTCCGCGGGGCAGGAAACGGGGCGCGGGTCCTGCAGCGGCGGGCGCTTCAGATTCCGCGGCAGGTTGAACCAGAGCGCTGCACGGTGAGCCTCGTGGCATGCCGCTAGGCGTGCGGTGGGCACTGAGCGCTGTCGTTAGCCATATGGCATGAACCGTTAGCTGTGTGTCTTTAGCCATGTGACGTGTGCAATCAGCCGGGAGACGTGCCGTCAACAGCGTAACATGAGCTGTTAACCGTGCGACGTGAGCTGTTTTGTTAACCGTGTGATGTTAGCCCTGTGACGTGTACCATCAGCTGTGAGACGTGCCATCAACCGTGTAACATGAGCTGCAAACCATGAGACGTGTGCCGTTAGCCGTGTGACGTGTGCCTTTTTGTTAGCCATGTGTCTTTAGCAGTGTGACGTGTGCCATTAACTACACGATGTTAGCAGTTAGCCCATTAGCCCTGTGCACTGCTACTAATGATCCTTCAAGGGCACAAGCCTCAGTGAACTCCCATAGAGACCAGGCACGCAGGGTTGTGAAATTACCGCCAGCTCCACAGGACTTACTGCGAGACAGGGACTTTGATGCCCACCGACACACCTGCCTCCCCAACCCCACACAACTCCTACCCAATCATCCAGGATTCGACTAACTCTCGACCCGCTCACTCTGCAAACACATTACCCCGCGTCCATACGAGCGCTATGCGAGTAAATATAAAAGCGCAAGGAGACTTAACCGACGAAGGAGGACGAGGCGAGAGGACAGGACAGGGCTTTGAAGCCTGAAGGTTGATTCGTATGCAGTGTCAATCTGCCGGCTCCCATGCATTATTCATCCCTTTTATTGACTGCTGCGGAATTCTATTACCCATCTCTAATTTTCGCCCAGACGGCAGCACGAGCAGCTATGCCCGTCGCCTCCGCCATCTAAGAGAACGCAGCGTGGAATTTAAAACGAGGCACGCACTCTACAACGTTGCTACAACAACGGCAGTAATCCCAGTTTTCCCTGTGATCTTCAAAAACGAGCCGAGCTCTTGTTCGGCCGCTTTGCAAGAGCATAACTTGCTGAAACAATTACGTCGAAGATTTTTTTGAAAACCTAAAGCGACTTAGAGTTTCGCGTTCACGGGCACGCCTAGTGTTCCGCCGACAAGAATGCAGAACAGTGTGGCGTTACAGTGACGGTATTCCTGCTTCACCAGCAATGCTGATGCTTGACTAGGGCATGTACAGATCCACACCAGCAGGGGGCGACACAGGAGAGGAACACAGAACACACTGAGGACAAGGGAGGGCAGGAGAAGAGAGGGTTTGATTGCAAGTATATTGGGTCTTGTTGTCCTTAGGCTTCAATCTCCCCTTCTGGCCAGCTTTTAAAGGAAATATCAGATCCAGATGCAACCAACGCAAGTCTACTGGTTCGAATGGCTCCATCAGTCAACTTACAGAAAGAGCCAGTGCTTAGCAACGGACTGCACAGACTCACTTTCATTACCAATTCTGAAAGAAGAGACGACTGAGCTTCTCTGTCAAGCGGGCAATAGAGGTGCCTCTCGAGGTCAGGGGTCACAGGTCAGAGATCACAGAGAGCCTCCAACTCAAACAGGAAGAGCATATCTGTAGCAGCTTTCAGATAAAAGGCCTACATTCTTTACTAGAGTGAGCGCCACAATGAGCGCATATTTGTCTGAAAACAAACTCGCCGTGGCTGTAAAACTGTTTTCAGAAGACTCCACTCCATTCAAACACACTGGCACAGATTCAACTCTGCCTCCTCGAGATCGAGACTGTTTATGAGACACTCCGGTTTCTCTGACGCAGGCGAGTCTGGGAGCTGAAGAAATGCCATTCACATGCACGTGGCCTCGAGCGTGTACGTAAATATTTGCACACGGGAATACAGGAGAACATCCTCTGAACTGCACTGCAAGGAACTTGGCTTATACCGACAGCCCTGAGGAGCTCCCTCTTCACACAGATGGATGCCTTATGCCCTCCACATGGACCTGCGCCATCTATCGACAATAAAGACCAGGCGGCGGCAGCAGATACATTTTTTTATGGCTAATTATACGGCGAGAGACCAATAAAATCAGCATCTGCTCTAGTGCAGCCTCAGCAGAAACATCAATCATCAAGCTTTACCCACACTGCCTGCGACCTTCAAACCACGTCGTCTTCCAAACTGACCTTTCTTAGAGCGCGGGCGCGCGCGTGCACACACACACACACACATGCGCGCACACACACACGAGCACACCCGCCCGCACACACAAAACAACCCAGGTTGAAGGAGGGCAGCTTGTGTGATTTAACCACAATTTCAGCAAAAAGCGCATCGCACGTCGATTTCACACTGGTCACAGCAGTATTCAGTCTATGCTTTCACTGCAGTGCCAGCTAGAAGCAACGACTCTTCCTCTCCCTGTTTACCTCTTTCTCCCTCCATCAATCCCTCACCTTCTCTCTCTCTCTCTCTCCTCTTTCCCCCTCCCTCCCCCTCTCCCAGTGCCCATATCTCTTTCCACACCCCTCTCCCTCTCCCTGTGTCTCTCTTAGCAGTCTTACCCAAGGACATGCAGTTGAAGCCATTTACAGCACACCTAGGGCTGTGCTTTTACTAGCAATTAGGTTTTAACAGGTGCATCTAATTGAAGCAGGAAATAAAGCTGGAGGAAGTCCAATATTCTAACACCAGCCCCAGGTAGAACAGCACTCCTTTAGCTAAAACCACCATCGGCTCCAACCACCATTATGTTTCTTCCACAGAAAGCTTTACAAAGAGCTTTACAAAGAGACGAAGGCACACTGTAAGCTTCCCTCTTACAAAACCACCCTTGAGAGAACAAATGAAACGAATGGTGATGAAGTAAGACTTCTGCATCTGCGATCGCATTACCAAGCGAAGGGACGCAGGAGGAAGCACACAGACACCACGGACTTCTCTGCAGCTTTTACCGAGCACGTTGCGCTAACGCTAAACCAACAGCGCCAAAGCCTCCCGGCTTTCAACTGCTGTCTGCTAATTGGAGTCCCCCAGACGTGTTTCCGCCAAAATCCGTCCCTCGCCCCCATTCTAATTACGAAGCGCAGACACAGTCCCGCGTCAGTCCCGTCTCACAGAGAGCCGAGCAGCACGCTCAAGGAGACCGCGCGGGAACCCGGGCATCGTGTGCACTCCCACTTTTAATTACCAGAGAATAAGACTTCGACAGTTTCCCTCCTAATGCATTCCGTGTCACTGCATGCATGATATTTGTCAAAAATTTCCTCAGCAAAAAGGGAGAGAGACATCCCTCCAGTTTGGCACATCTTGAGTAATTAACAAAGCCAGCTCATAAAGAGCCATTCAGCAGGGATATTAATATTCTGGGCTTCACAGCATATGCTAGCTTTAGTTCTACAAGCTGCAGTCACTGTAATAAAGGTGACTGATCTTCCAGTCTAACACCTGACAGTAAGCCCCACAGTCAAGCTGAGCTCTATTCAAGCAAGCATTTTGAGATATTCAGTTCAACACATATTCTGTACACCACGGATACATAAGATCACATAACTCGTCATTCACTCCGAATATAATATTTTCTCAAATAATCTATTGTAAAAAGATATTCTGCTCACCAATATCAACCCCTAGAGCACTAAATGCAGCTATTTTTGCTCAATGATGCAAGATATCAAATTCAAAGCTGTGAGCAGGAGCTCTTTAAAACAAGTCGCCACATGATAGGTTTTCAACAGCACAAGATAATTGCATTTATATTTTCCAAAAAATATATTTATCTCAGGGTTAAAAGATGAACAGACTATTCTCAACAAATATCATTATGGACCGCAGATATATACGTCAGGTAACATATTAACCCCTTATTCACCACAAATAGCATATTGACTGCAGATATTCATATATGCAGTATACAGGACAGACGTTAGGCTCTTTATTCACTTGGTCCACCACACTTCCTGTCCCGGGGAGACTGTAATGCAGTCCAGGCCTGCTAAGAATTGCACCTCAGACCCCGTCCCCTGGATAACAGCACACAGTCCATTAGCGCTGCTAACTGTTGTTTCACTGTTCAGCAGATGGAACTTAATGCTCCGTGAGCGAATAGAATTGAGCATCTGCAGTGTAATGGCCAATCCGGCCCCTCCTCCTTCAAGTTGGGGAGGGGGTATTGCTTTCAGTGCTGACTCTGCTGTCCTGGACGTCAGAGCACTCTGACACAAGCCCCGCCCCCTCCTGACACAGCCAGGTTTGACTGACACCTCTGAGGTCCAATGGCACAGCATTAGGAACTCATCACTGCAGAGGCTGGCACAGAGTGGGCGGGGTTTGGCCGGAGGCAGCCAGCGTTACAGACAAACTGCAGGCAAGATGGAGGGACTATGTGGGATTATACTTCCCAAACTGACCAGTACCACGCACTGCCTGTACATACACACCCCTCAGCATTACAAACACAAAGCTTCTCTGCACACACAGCATGACCTAAACAAATATAAATACACACAGCCTGAGTACATAAAGCATGACCTTCACACACAGACTGTCTCTACTCAACTAGAAAACGACCTTCACAATACCAGTTTACACACAGACTGCACACTCATACATGCGCACACACACATTATCCTCCTTAACACACACACACACACAATACCAGAGTACATGCAATACGTATTTTTACATATGCTTCATTACACAGTGATTACAAACATGAACAAACCTGTAATGGCCTACCATCATTTCACACCAGCTCCGCTAGGCCACAGTTCCCCGCTACATACTATAACAATAACACTAATAACGGCAAAAACACAATCGCCGTCATCGCAGTCATTAGAGGCTACACTCCGCGAGCACTTTTCATCAGTATAAAGAGGGCTGGCTGCATGCGGGAGAGGTGCTACACTCCATCAGTAGCATGATTGTAAGTGGAGATCAGCAGTGCCGCTGATTGCTAAAATCACGTGACGACGGATTCTAATGAAGTTGGGACGACTGAGGGAGGATGAGTAGCCCTGCTTCGGGAGGAAGAGGGAGCGGGAGGAGGGTAGCGGTCAATATCTCTCTCTCTCACCTCTCTTCGATCACCTTATCTCCCAGCAGCCACCGCACCTCCGGGGCAGGAAACCCGCTCACCACGCAGGGCATCAGGGCTCCGTCTCCAACGGTCTTGGTCAAGGGACCCAGCTGCAGCAGGAACTCCAGCTTCCTCTCCACCTCTGTTTCTGAGCAGGGGAAAAAAAATAAAAATAAAATAAATAAAATAACAGTATTCCATTCTCACTTCCCACAGCTCCGCCGCACAGATCCGAGTCAGCTTTCTGTAAATCAAAACGCCTGAGACCCTGTTACAGATGCCGAGGACGCAAAGTTCTCGCAAGGACTCCTCCGCTGGGTTTCAGAGGTCAGCGAGATGACAAGCTGAGAGGGAGAAATTTTCACTCTTCTGTCCAACTTCCTGAACCAGAGAGGCCAAAACTGTCAGTTTTTCCCCTCTGTTCCCCATCAAATTTCTTCAACAACAGACATCGGGCCCCGGTGCTGGCAGCAGGACTGATATCACTGGCACAGAGGACGAGAACAAACACACCCGACCGTCCTGGAGCCTCTGCACAAGACCGATAGGATGTTGAACTCTCCATTCATGACCTCGCTAACCTCTCCCAAATCGCTTCAACTGCTCCGCTAAATAAAACGGTCCCTGATACAAAAGAATTCAGCAGACTTCCAGACTACTCTGGGAGTGATTCAGAGAGCTGTCCCAGATAACTTACACACTCAGCACTCCCAGTGTGCTCTTTTCCCCGAAACCGCGCGCCCCAGCCGGCTGGGACAGAGCTAAATCTTTCACCAACCCCTGCATCTGCACAATGGGCAAGTTGTGAAACCAGTGAAATACAGAGTTTCTCTGGCTCCTAAAAATCTCCTCAGTCCAGCTCAGCTTAATGTGATGAAAACCAAGTTAGAGGCCAGTGCCAGAGGTATTCTAAATCAAACCCCACTACTGAATTTACATACAGATTTACATGGATAAGCGAATTAATTACGGGTGTTATATGAATGTGCTACCGAAATATGCATGATTCCACCTTTCCACACTTAACGACAAACTGGGAAGCAGACATGGGAATAGCAGTCGGTGCTAATCGTGTTTTTAAGCTGGCCAGAACACTGAAAGGCAAGGGCCTGCTGACGTGGAGCTAAATGCTTCCAGAAAGATCCGGAATGGCTCAGACAGCAAGAAGCACTCCCGTGTCTGCCCTGGGCATGGTGAGACTGTGTTTAAGACTTGTGGACTCCAGTGACAGAGGGGAACCTTACCCTGCAGGACGAGCAGCTGGGCCTCCTCGCTGGCCTTGGCAGGCCCCAGGTTCTCCAGTACGCAGCGGTAAGCGCCGGCGTCGCTCTCCGAGGCGTTACTCAGCAGCAGACCCCCGCTGGGCAGCAGGACGAGGCGCCGGCCTAGATCCAGGGGCTCCTTGTTGCGCTCCCAGCGGGCAAAGGGCGCCAGGTCTGGGTTCACGTCGCAGGGCAGCACCACACTGTCGCCCAGGCGCACCGAGGCTGCCTCCGGCTGGCTGGAGAAGCGCGGCTGGCCTGCGGGGGGAGCGGAGAGACAGGAGAGGAAGAGGGTCAGTCCCTGAAGCACTGGGGGGGGGGGGGTTCAATCTTACAAAAACTTTTATACCATAAGTCAGTTGAATACTCAAATGTCATTGGTTGAAGGACATTCTGAGGGTGTGCATCATTTTCCTGTATCTACACACCTATGAAGTAGTTTCATAAAATGTTAGCCTTTTGACACTTTGTATCAATTTGCCACTTTCAACTCCAGGCTAAATTTAACTGACATCTTGTGTTACGACGTTGTTAACATCACCCGTGAACGCTAAAATCAACACAGGCATGTTTGAGCACTCCGAAATATCTAACCTTTGGCAGGTATGGTGTTTATGACAAATTAGAGAAAGCACTATGTGACAACGACTGCCCGAGCGGAACCATGAGGCTGTGGAATTGATAACCACAGCTGTTGCATAGCAATGAAACAAAATACAACAAATCATGCACTCTCGCTCAAAGCAACTGAACTTTCTGCTGTATTGAAGCAACATAAGCTAATAGCGGCAGAAGCAAATATAGAGCAGAGAAAAAGTATTTACTAGTTGTGCCACCCCGGCAGCAATAACTGCAATCAAACATCTGTGATAACTGACAATGAGTCTTTTACATCTCTGAGGAGGAATTTTTGACCTGCAGTCTTCTTTGCAGAATTATTTTAATTGAGCCGAATTGGATAGTTTTCAAGTATGAACTGCGTGATTAAGGTCATGCTAAAGCATCTCAATCAGTTTCAAGTCAGGGCTTCATTCAGTGTCTTTTGCCATGCCTTTGCCTTGGATAGTAGTTCTGCTACATAACCCATGAACCCAAGTGCGCTTGAGCTTCGGTAAGAAACAGATGGCCAGACATTTTTCATCAGGATGTAAGCAGAATTCGTAGTTCTATCAATTATTTGCAAGTCACCTAGGTCCTGATGCAGCAAAGTAGCCCCAGAGCACAACACTACAACCACAGGGTTTGACTGTGGGTATGACGGTCCTATTGTGGAGAGATAGGTTAGCTGTATGCCCGATGTAATGGGACCCAAGTTTTTCAAAAAATTCCACTTTTCACTCATTAGTCCACAGAATAGTAACAGAAAAGTCCATGTTTTTTGACAAATGTGAGATGAGCCTTAATGTTCTTTCAGGTAAGAAGTGTTTTTCAACTTGCAGCTCTCCCATGGATGTCATTCTTTGCCCAGTCCTGTTCTAATTGCGGAATCATCAACAAGGACCTTAACGGAGATAAGTGAGGCTTGCAGTTCTTTAGATGCTAGTGTATGTACTTTTATGACTGTCTGGATTAGTTGTTGGGCTCTACGAGGAATTTAGTTGGCCTACCACCTCTGGAAAGATTCACTACTGTTCCAAGTTTTCTCCATTTGTAGGTAATGGCTTTCACAGTGGTGCTCTGGAGCTCAAGAGCTTTAAAATGGCTTTGTAACCCTTTCCTGACTGATCAATGTCGAGGACTTTGTTTCTCATCTGTTCTCAAATTTCTTTAGATCGCAGCATCACGTACTGCTTTTTGCCAACTCCATTATGCTAGGCAGGCTCAATTTAAGTGATGTTCAGATTAAATAAGGCTGGCAGTAATCATACCTGGTGGGTCTAGTGAGTTTGACCCCAATTAAAAATTGTGTAGTTGGATGATTTAGTAACAAAGGGTGCAATTATTTTTTCATATGGGGTTGGATGGCTATTTTTCCTCAATAAATGAAATCATAATCAAAAAATTGAAGTTTATGTTTACACAGGTTGTCTTTGTCTAAAAATTAAATTAGTATGATGATCTGAAATATGCAAGCGTGACAAATATGCAAAAATAGAAGAAATCACAAAGGGGTTATGTAATTTTTCACAGGACTGTAGCCCACATATAAATACAATTTTTGGACCAACACACAAACATTATATTTCTGGCTAAGCATATGTGTATGTGTAGTAACTCCATGGCGGTCATCATACAAAAATAACTGCACACCTAAGTGGTTAACAAACCTCCACTTTATGTTGGACTATAATACGCCACTTAGGTGTGCAATCATTATCGTACTACAACTATTACGTCATAGTACATTGCTTATTTATCAATCCCCAAGGAGAAATCTCCATGCCTAGGAGCGAAACTCATGTAGGCACACCAAGAGGTAAACTGTCGACTTGCCGGAACTAATCAAAATCATTGACTCGCCACAGAAAGAAAAAAAAAAAGAAACAAGATTGCTTCACAGCAGGGAGTATGTGATAACACTTTGTTCCGTGTCCTGAAGGATTCATGAAGCCTCGAGTTACAGCCACATGAGGGAGCTGCCCAAAAGCTTGGTCTCGGGTCATTTTTTTTGCTGGACACGGAGGCCGAAACCGACACGGTAAGTCACAGTGCCTTTGACACACACTAAGACACGGTGCCTTATATAAACACAGTAAGTCACAATACCTTTAACAGACACCTTATGTCACAGTGCCTTTGACAGAATGAGTATGTCACAGTGCCCATAAACACGATAACTTGCAATGCTTTTAACAGGCATCAAGTCAAATCCCCTTAACAAAACAAGTCACAGTGCCATTAAAAGTCACAGTATGTCATAATTCCTCAAACAGGTATAGGAAGTCACAGTGCCTTTAACAAACACAGAAACAGACACAGCATTAATGGAGATGGAGCCCGTGAGTGAGAGCACCAGAGACAGTACCAATAACACTAACGACACAGCCATAAAAGCCCACTTTGTAGACACGGGAATATTGGGGCAGCAAACGAGCGAAAGCACTAATTAAAATCAAATTCAGAGGCTGTTCGTACATAGGCCTGTCATCTCATTGTAATTGTCATCTCAGTTCGTCACAGTTGATTGAATGACGTATTTTTTTCAGTTCCTTAGCAGAAAACCTGGGTCTTTTGTTGCTGATAAAAGAAAACAAAAATAGAACGCTGTCACATCAACATTTGAAAAGTTTTCTTCCTCTTAAAATAAGAATGTTTCACATTTGCACGCCATTAGTTTTCTCTTATCTGTGTTCTCTCACAGTTGGATTTGATAAACACCTCTGCGCGGGTCGAGCGGGCCAGCACTGGGATACGCCGAACTGGAGACACTATCTGGATGGAAAGAGCCTCTGCTGGCACCACGTCCGTCACAGAGGGCCAGAAATGCGGCGGGGGGGGTTCCAGAACAGTAAACCCATAACTAATATCCGCTCCGCCAAGGAAAACACCACCAGGCCCCAGCACTGCCAGACACAGTCTTGCCCACCGCACACTCAACTGTAAAAACACTAACAAAAGCGTTGTGTGTTGCCCAGATAAAGCGGCTTTGACAGCATAGCCCGTATGTTACCAAAGAACCAGTTCCACGCGCGTTCATACGTGCGCACGTACCCCTGCTCCGGAAAATAATTCCTCCTCTTGCCCGCTTCCTTGTGCGAGACGCGTACAGAGGGTACTGGGTTTGTCAGAATGTGTAAATGGAGCTGGATTCAGTTTGTTTCAATAGGAGTCTGGTGCTTTGCCTGCGATATGAGGGGCCTCCAGCAGAGACGGTCCAATTGCTGGCAATAAACCCTGCCGCACTGCCTCAGCCTGTGTGTTTACAGGAGAGGGAGGGAGGGACTCGGGGGACATAATTAAATGGAGCGCGAACAGCGGCAGGAGGGGCTGCGAGAGGCGGGAACTCGCTAAATTTTGATCACCTGCCCGACCGCGGCCTCCCGTCTAAGCAGTAAGCCGATGTCACCGCTCCTGTGGCCCAGGGGGAGCCTGGGAGTCTGAGTTTATAGCCCTTTTTCTGAATTACAGTGCGGCACTGAGGATGGGAGAAGCTGAGCTTTAGCATGAAATGGACTGTCTTTGGACTGTCTTCAATCACAACATGCGCCTCATCGTAAAAGCAACTCGCCTCTCATCCAACCCCCTCAGTTTTCTAAACTACAATACCCATCACTCCACATTCTATAACCGTGCAGGGGCAGACAATGAAGGAGAGTAAAAGCCATGAAGAGGGCCACAATGCTATCGGCAGAGCTTCATCTTAAACTATGCACAGCGACTGCAGATTGACTGACATCACCTCAAGCCCAGGGCCTCTAAGGTTCCATCCTGCCTCACGTAGCCAGTCAAATCCCCCGAAATACCACGACCCCTGACCCCGCTCCTCGAACAGCCCCGAGCCGTGCAGATAACATCACCTCGGCGGGCCGTCGCTAACAGAGCCCGCATTATGCGCCCGCTCGACCCCCTGTAATTAAAACCCCGCGCAGGGCGTGTTGGAAAACGCGGCAGCCTTTTCTAATCTCCGAATCGAAATCCGCAGCTCAGGCCCGGCTCCGGCCCTTCAAACATTTCAAAAAGGTTACTCAGTCTATTCTTCCACCCAAGTGCTAGGTCGAGTTTCATTTGGAAAGGTGGAAAATTACTTCATAAAGAAAAGAAAAGAAAACTACTCGTTCTAAAGTGCTTCCAGAGAAGGACGCAGTTCATTTGCTACCTTTACGGCAAAATGAGCGTCAGTTTTGTAAGAAATACTACCCTTTCCCTGGCGAGTTATGAAAGTGGCGCTAGAACTTTTTTTAAAGTAGTAATTCATATGACAAGGTCACTGAACATTCATAACATTTCTGTGAAAGCACTAGTCTGTCAAGGAGCTACCTTCTTATCTGCAAATCTTAGGCTACCAGCTAAGAGAACAGAGAGAAGGGCTTTTTTTTTTTTTTTTTTTTTTTAATTCAGCCCGAGTCCCCTTCGGTTTAGGTCAGTTCCTTATGGGGCCTGAGGTTCGGACACATCGACAGAACAATCTATTAGAGCTAATTAGATGAGCGCTTGACGGGGCTCCATGGCTGTGGCCAACCAGGAATGGACTCCTGTCCATGAGAAACGGGAATTTCTGTCAGTTGCAATCACATCGCCGTGAGACACAATCCAGCCGAGCCAATACGAGTTAGACGAGTGGAGAAAGGGGGCAGGGGAGAGGAGAGTGAAGCAAAGTCAATACGAGCGATGAGAACGGCCAGCCAGCCCAGACGACCAGAGGAGAACCAGAGTCTCTGCTCCCACACCGAGCCTTTTTGGGTAGGGTTCACTCGCACAGAGCTTAGTTCTGTAAATAATGAGAAACTCCACCCCGTTTCTCCATTTCCTTTGGAGTACCTGACTGGTTCCCACAGTTGCCATCGATGTTCAGAGATCACATTTTCAAATGAGGGTAGTTAAGAGGGTGGGAATTTCACTGGGATGCATCTCCCCTCCCCTGCCGAGAGTCCGCTCAGTTACTGCCAATCTCTCTGCGTGGGTGCGCCAGACTGTGCTTTAATGGGAGAACGAAGGACAGGACAGGGATACTCTTAAAACTTACGGAAAATTTACAGGCCCAACAGCCTCTCCATCTCACCGCTCCGCTGGAATTTTTTAGTTCCGAATCCCAAGTGTCTTAACTCTGCCAGGCAAGAGTTAGGGGGGCTGTTAAGCATTGGTATGAGATCATAAATCTACCTCGGCGAATGCCCCCGCCAAACGCCGTCAAACTGGCCAACCACACAGCGCCACACGGGATGGGTGCGCGCTAAAGCCAGCCTCTGAAGGGGAGCAACAGCCTCTCGGTTCTGATGGCCGCCTCATCTCCAGGCCCTTCCGAAATCGCCCACTGCCACCCTTAAACCCGTTCCCTTCATTCAACCTCTACTGGACACCAGACAAATGAATCCACATCACACATTCCGACCGATTTAAAACGTCCTCTTGTCCTCTATTAAGCTGGGAAATAATCTGGAGGGGCCATTGAAGTCCTTGTCATGGACCAGTTCACTTTAAAGCCAGCTTACGAATGACACCATGTCAGCCTTCCTGCGCTGTACATATTTAATGACTCATGCATTCACTGCTAAATACTTTATGAGGAAGACAACCTGGATGAGCAATATTTTTCTTTTTTTATTTGCAAGTACTTCAGCAGGAACGTACAGGGTGGAAGTTGGTAGCAAAATCGCTGAATATGGACACTTTCCGCAATTACCTCAGGGAATATTTCAGTCTTGAACCGTAGAAAATGTGAAAAGAAACAACTGCTAACTGCTATTACTCGGAGCTATTTGCATGCAGTAAACAAATCACCAAGTATGACCACGAGAAAAAACCTGACTAATCTGGAATATTGGCTGAACATCAATCCTCTGCACGTGTATTAGCACGTTTTTTAGAATACGACATTTACAGGGACTTGCACATAAATTTGTATGGAATTATCGATTAATCAAAGGAAACATGAGAATTCATGTGATATTGTCATTTTAGCACTGACTGTTTTATTGTCACAGCAATGACTGTCTTTGCATGAAGTGCAATACTGTACGACAACAGAAGGGAGGCCAATAGCCATGAACACAGGGCTCCAGTTAGTGCTGGTTCAGGGTTCAGAAGCAGCCCTTTCATGCTACACTGATGCTAATCCATCCGTAGGGGAGGTCTGGGTGAAGCACACAGTCCAGACTGCTCCACTAATGGAAACACGAGTCACTGTCAGAAAGGGCAAGCTCATCGAAGAGAGGAGGGTCATCACACTCGCTCCGTCTGTAAATAAATGTCAAGTCGAAAGATGGACCAGGCTGGAGATCCTGGCATTGCTGATGAGTCAAATGAATCCATCCTCATTTACCTAGATCGGTTGTCTTCAGTCCATCTGTCTGAGTGCACTCAAAAAAAACAAGTCTTGACACCCAGGCAAAATTACAAACCTAATATCTGAGACGCACGACTGTTCAGGGGTGCGTTTCCCAAAATCACACATGCCAACTTACATAATTGGACCCACTGAGTGTGAATGGACAAACTATGTAAGTTGCTAGCTTAGTTAGCAACTTAGCAACTGTGCTTTTGGGAAACGCAGCCCAGCCCTGCTCAATCTGTCGTACTCAACCAAACTATCAGAAGGACAGCAGACTTACTTCAAAAAATTCACCCATTACATCTTTAAAAAACTGGTATCTATGCTCCCAAAAGCAGTGGAAAGGCTCGCTGCCTCGGCGTACCACTTTAATAAATAGTCTCAGCGCATTTGCCAATGATATGCCTCAGCAGGGAGCTGATCAGACGTGACAAAATCCACAGAAGAAGCATAGCTAATGTCACCTGCCAACTCTGCAACAGTATGAATGAAGCAGACCAATAAACAGGCTTGTTCTAGAGTAGCGGTGCATGTTAATGACCGCCGAGCATGTTAAGCATCGCAGCTGGCCTTCAGTAAGATACATGACACATAATGTCGCCGCCATAAATTATACACACAATATTGATTCCCTCAATCTTCCAGGAAAAGCAGAAGTGAAGGGCACATTCTTACACGTTCACATGCGTGGCTAATCAGCTAATAACTGTGTGAACACAGCACAGGAAAAACTCATTACCCACTTAACAATTAATCCCTCATTATGTAAACATCACCTTATTTTTCCCCACTTATCTGCATATTTGGAGACAAGGAAACCTACAGAATTAAATCAGGTTTCTGCCTTGCTCGAGCGCGAGATTGGAGGTGGACTTCAAATGTTTTGGTTGCACCCAATTCGCTTATCAGCGACACCACACTGACACAGCGAAACATCACAAGTAGAGTTTCACTGACTAATTAGATCCTCCTCTCCTGAAAATTAAGAGATATGGCAGTTGCTTGCTTCGCTCTATAGCTGGGCCTCCTGACTTCCCCATCGAGGGAGAGGGGAGCTTATCCAAAAACTGCCAACAGAACTATAATAATACGGAGCTTTCGACCCAGAGAGCCTCAGTGCCGGCATGTATCCATTCTAGGACTCCTAACCATCAGACACCAATTACTGACTTAATGGTACAGGCCCAATATAGCTCCCTCATAGCGGTTTCAAGGAAAATGGTCCACAAGTGGAAGGTTGCCCTTCCATTACTAGAGAGAGGTTGCCAGGAGGCATACATAGTTTTTATGAAGCTTTCGACATTTCCAGGCCAAACCGTCATCGCTCTCTGTTGGAGCAAACAGTGCTTACACTCAAAAAGGGGAAACCGCAGTTGGCTGCAATAAAAACGCAGGGATAGTAAAAGATAATGAGCGCAACAGGAGTGCACCACTGTGGATGGCAATCCCTGACCTTCAAGACCAGAGTTCAGGGCTCAAACACCACGACCACCCAAGCCCTCGGAGTAAAAATACATGAAACACAGCACAAATATAGACCTGCGTGTGTAAGGGGCATTACGTCAGTCCGAATGCATGACAGCAAGAGAGAGCAGGACCACAAGAGCGGTAGAGGAACTCTGGGATATTCCCATCTAAACTCAGCATACTCGAGGTAAGAGAAAGGAAATCTGCGGAACTTCAAGGAGTAGGGAGCAAGTCAAATGTGACGTCAGAGGGCAGCGCAGGCTCCACAGATGGCAGCTGATCCAGACTGAGGTTGCTGAGGCAGCGATGCAGGTGTCGGGCAGATGTTTGGTGGACCTGAGTCACAGCGAGCTATGAGGTCATCACTGTGCTGAGGCCCCCAGCCCCATGGTGTCCCCTTAAGTGCCTGAAAGCAGAGCCAGCATCCGCTTTATTTACAGTAAGAGCACCGCGTGATGGGGAAATTCTACCGGAATCCATCACCAGAGCTGAAATAAATTCAACCTCCCAAGGGGGGCGGAGGGGGTGGTGTGTGCCTGCTCTGCGAGCTGTAGCTGTGGTGGTAATGATGGTGGTGGTGGTGGTGGTTGGGGGGGGCGGTGTAGAGGGCAGGGAAATATTTAATTTCCCCCTCAGAGAGCCGCTCATTCCACATCGCCACAGCACCGCGCCTCAAAAACAAATCAAAACTAAATTACCTGCAATCCATCCACACACAAAAAATGCGGGATAAGGCCGTGCGACTGGCAGTGCAGCATTGTAATATCAGAGCAGTCTCCCTGGTGGACCGGCGGACGAGCTGGGAAATATCAATCATCTTCGGTGACGGACATACAGGGCGGCGCTGCTCAGGGGAGGAGAAGGTCTTCCAGCGGGGGGAATGCTACGGCGTCTATGTTTACGGACGAGAACCCAACACGCGGATGCAAGGAAACGGCCACCGGAGAAACCGCTAGACTCGGAACGTATGTGCCAGCGGTCACGAGGAGGCATTTCTGGAAAGATCGCAAAAACTAAATTACAGAGCAAAGGCAAACAGACTTTGAAATGGTCAATTAACCCCTCGCTGTTTTGTCGAAAACACCCTTTACAGCAAAAAGAATAAACCCAGCTTCATGCAAATGGCTTGACGGGGTTCCATACATCTCGAGAGAAGGCTCTCGGCACACAGCTGACGAGTGAAAAGTCCTTTACAAACATCTCACTCTGGCTCGGGAAGAGGCTCTCCATTTTGCTGAATGGGTTCCCTTCCCGCGATCAGGGGTTTCTGCCTCTCATGTGAACTGCATTAAATGTGAAACATTCAAGAGGAGCTGAACGTGTTGCCAAAAAGCAGTTACTCCCGCAGAGGAAAATACCGCACCAAAAATGAGAGAACATTTGTGCGTAAAGCCACACAAATAAACCATATAAATATAAACAAACATACAAGAAAGGACAGCATCTGGTATATATTGAGACAAGAAGAACATGAACTGCCATCTAGAAAATGAAATTTTTTAGTTTAAACACGGTCACCAGTAACATTCCGGAACTTAACTAAACCCCAGCAGCAATGTCACAAGCTAAAAAATTAGCTAGATTACCTCCAATATATCCACAACGTCAGAAATGTTTAAGGTGAGATCTGTGCCAAATCAAACCGTACAACTGATGTGATATGCCGTCTAATCAACCAGGCAAAATTTACTGATGGACACAATATTCTAACCTCATGAAAGCACCACAAGTTGGGGTTCCAGCACAATTTCTTAAACAAATCACGTCAAAGTCATGGTACGAATCACCGAAGGGATGACTGCCACAGCAGAATGGCAACTAAGCAGCTCTGCAAAAATCTCACTCCGTCCAACATGGCCGCCCTCCCACCACTTCGGAAATGACATTCTCGGTACGGGTAATCCAGTTTTGGGTGAAACAATGCTTGATTGCATTAAGTTTAATCCAGTTTCATAGTTCTTATTTTGTCTGCACAGAACTTGGCCTGCTCTTTGAACATTTTGCGCTCTGACCCTTCCCAGGTGGTCGTCGCCGGGGGAGACGGAACAGCCACAGGGGCCGTGTGCTTGTGTCGCTGGGGGGGCACCAAGGACCAGTGTTCACATGACCTGGTATCCTCAGTATTAAGCCAGAGGGGGGAGTAGGGGTATAGGAGGGGCTTTATGAGGTCTCCATGACAACGCTCAACAAAGTACACTGGGGCAGCCAGTGAGGTCGGCGTGGGAGACGGGCTGTCAATCACGGGCCCTCTGGCCACCTCACCAGACAAAGCCCCACAGACGCAAAGCGGGGGCCATTGTGGAGCCAAACCCCCTTTCCGCTTGCCTTTTTATCAACACCTCCTCTTCAGCGAGCGCCACACAGCCGCTGCAACAGGCCGACGAATAAACGAATGCAGATGATGAATGGGCTGCGTGACGAGTGAAGAGGCATAACTGATCACCACCCGTCCCCCGCCCGCTCCCCCACCCTACCATGGGGCTGCCAGCCTCTTACTGTGAGGCCTCTGCATGTGTAGATCCTATCAGTGACCCCGAGCGAGGGACGGTCTGCACCAATGACTCCTATACGGCCGAGACAGTGTTCACACAGAGAGCCAGAGAGATCGAGAGATAGGAGAAGCGTAGCTGAATCTCCATATTGACACCTGCAGACCATCTCTCATATGACATTACAACGAGGTATGACTTCAGGTGAAGTGTGGGCAGATGCTAAATGGGACAGGCATATAGAGATATTGGCGGGTGAGTGAGCTGGGTGCCCGTGAAAGTCGAGTGTCCCGGCCTCATATACTAAACCAGCTGGGCGAGCAGAGGGAGAGGCTGGCATCTTCCCCCGCATTGGCTGTTATGCAGCCTGTCCATGCATCACCAGCCCCTGGAGACGAGTACATGCTCATCGTCAATGAAGGAGTTGGTGACGTGGTCAAATGCGGTCTGGTCGGGGTCACGCAGACGAAACCGAATGGACCCACCGGAGAGCCTCGGGCCCCCCTCCACCCAGATCACAGAGCGCATGTTGAGAAAAGTGAAGAGCACACACTTTGGGTGTTAGCATATTAGCATGTTAGCACAACATCACATATTCAGAGATGGGGGGACTAAGTGAAGATTAACCTCCAGCAATAACACATTTATGTTAATGGAATGATGAGTGGAAAATGAAGGGCGACTGCGTTGACAGATGAAGCAACAATGGCCGCGCCCCGGCCTTCAATCCCACATGGGAAACGAGGGAGGATGCAGGGAGAGGTGAAAAAAAGAAAAGGGGGAGAGATTGGGGGGAGGACGAGGCAGAGGGAAACGGAGGACGGCGAGCCAAGATAAGAGAAGAAGAGAGAGAGGCACAGCAAGACGCTGTCAAGCCTCAGACAAAGGGATGCACAAAGAGAGAGAGAGCGAGGGAGAGAAAGAGAGAGAGAAAGAGAGAATGAGATATAGAAACATACAAAGAGAAAAAACCTCACAGGAGAACCTGACAAACAAATACAGTAAGATGCGGATAGGAATGTGAGAAATTTAAATTAAACATAATTATGTTTTCACTTATTTATTTCTTCAAGCACATATTTCTTCATTTATTCCTTGGCATTTGCTAACATGGTAATGGGCGCTGTCAATCACAGTCCCAGCAGGTAGCAACAGACCCCACCGGCTAGCAGAGGAGCGGCTTCATTATATATGCAGAGAAGAAGAGAAATGGGGAATGTGCGCGGCTGAGGAGTTCATTTGTCGCACATTTCTGAAAGACAAATCATAATGCGCGCAAAACAGTTTAATGGTCGTGCGGCGCTGGTGGGGTCCAGACGTGTTTGAAGCAGAGAGTTTGGGGGAGATTTGTGTTCCTTAATAAGACAGCTAGCTGATGAAAAGCACCGGCGGGGCTTCACAAACAACTCAAATTAGAGGAACCCGCTTATTGTGACCGCCTCTCATGAACATGCTAATGCATGCTAAAATGCTAATGCATGCAAAACGCGCGCAATTATCGCCATTTCTTTTCTGAAAGGGGCGCCAAAATATCTGCTTCAAGGTTGATTTGCAAAATATATTTTTATTTCAAGTATAGGGAACAATGTAATCACCTAAAAAATGTGCAGGAGTGGCGCTGACAGCTAAATTCATGCTGTCCAGCGTTACGCGAAACCGAACCCGTATCGCGGGGAGACAGCTCCAGCAGATAAAGGGAGAGTCCAGCGCCTGTAATTGGAAATGAGATGAGAAGTGCTCCCGCCCTTAAAGCCCAGCTCCGTTCCTCAAATACAACAGGCTCGTCGCCATTAGCAACCGGAGGCAGATTTATGCGTGAACGGATTACAAACGCAAACTTGGCGTCAACATCGAATCTTACACTTGAAGGGTAATGAAAGACAACCCAGCTGTTTAAACTGAGAAAACGAGTAAATAAAAAATAAAAATAACCCGAGTAAAAGCCAGCTTGCAGTCACTGTTTGATGTCTCCAGATGACGTCAGTGGAGCGATTCTGCCGGAGTCTTGTTCTCTGATTGTGCGCCTTCAGATATTATGGCATTTAGAGGCACTGAAACATGGATGAGCCTCTTCATGCTGCCCTTGGGTGTAGAAGCAGCCGTTACAGCAAGAGAGCCCCTGCCTTCAAGAAACTTTCAACTATTTGTTCCCATGTCTGCTGTTTATAATTTGTAATGGTTGACTATGATTTTATATGGATGTCAGCTTTATGGTTCTGAAGTGATTTGTGGTTCCTGTTAAGCAATAAGAACACGGATTTATCGCTTTATTGATGCTCCCGTTTTCGTAGTGAACTCGCAAGAGTGATGAAAACATTCAGAAAGCGCAATATGTCAACTTAGCGACAGCCGTTCAACATCATGTCGCCGTTCTAATCTTTGATTTGGCTCTAGGATTTCCGCTATTTAAATCTGATTTGCATTAACTACCCGAAACCAGGCATAAAATGGTTTAATAACAACAATTTTCATGAACATAAAATAGCATTCAAGCTTTTTAGATGACCAGAACATGCCGCGGTGAAAACATTTTGAAAAATATTTTAATTTTACTGAATGTCCCTTGCAGCGTACGCTGCAGTACAGCAGAACATATGGTTCTTAACAATAAGACGAAAGACTCTAATGTCCCACAGGGCAAAAAAATTAATTCCCCATTCTTTGAAGGAAACAGTATGGGGCTGGCTGAGTTAACACGTACGTCGTGCTCCATTCACGCCAAGGACAGGCACTGTTGCCAGTGTAACCCTGGTAGATGGACCTCTATTCTCCTGTGCTTCAGGTCCCTCCAGATAGGAGCGTCGTCGGCAGAAGGAATATAATGTAAATTGAAATGCTCTCCTGGAGCGATAGTTTGCCATGACGGAGCACTGGTTTTAATGTCAGGATTCCTAGGGCTTGCTTGGGCTGGTATAACTCACACGTTTGTTTAGCCAGCTTAAATAAAACCAACTCTTCACCCATGAGCCATTTGTTCTCCACCTGATTTTATTAAGTACTGTGTTGGACATTTCAACAACCCTATTTAGGGTATTTTAAGACCACATCATGCTTATATCAGATAAGTATATGCTTTAGTTTTTGTTGTGCAGAAAACCTTCAGAACTTTTCTGTAGCCAAAATCAGGGCTTGAATTAGCAACAAACTATAGGATGTCTGTAGCCATGCCAGTTTATATAATGCACTTACTGAAAGCTTTCATCTCCCTTGCCAAGCCTGTTTGTTCCCAAAGAGTAAAGTGCTACATCAACACAGTGAAGTGATGCTAATTTGTGCCAACTTGGAAGCATAATATAGATAAGATAAATGTAAAAAAGATCAATGTAAAGCCTTGAATACAATCATAAATACATGAATACAAAGTGGAAAGTTAATTGAGGACCTTGTTTCCCTACTTTCTGTTGGCATGGAGGCAGAGTTGAAATGCATCTCAACCATTCCATTCAAGTCACTGGGAGGGACAAATTTGTCTGAATTCCATTTCTATGCTGAGAATTCAGTCTGTTATCAGGCGAGATGAAGGCTGCATTTCTCTGCTGTTTTCGCGGATGGCTTCACATGGGGACAGTCCTCGATAACGTACCAGCCTACCTGGTCTGCAGCCTACGCTTTGAGAAGCTGCCCTGGGGAGGCAGCAGGGTGGGTGGTAGACAGGTACATCACGGTGTCCTCAAACGAGGAGACTGTCTCCCAGGAAATAAACAAGGTGTCTGGCCTCTCGCCGACCCCCTGCATGCAGCTGCCCACGCTGACAGCAGTGGTGTACAGGCCCACGCAACACTCTCTCTCTCTCAAGCCTCCATCTCACCTCGGAGACAAACTACAACTCCACCCAGACAATACCTCCGCCCACCAGCCAATCACCACGCTGCTAACAGAGAGCAAGTCTCTTCCCTCCCGGGGGCCCTTGCACTGAAAGTTCACAGCGACCGAGCGACGCTTCAACGCACTTTCGACCCGCTAAAATGCGTCTCCAAATTCACCCAAACGCCGCATCCCTCAAGTTAACACATTATTGGTAAAAGAAAGCAATTTAAACCAGGTCCAGCAGGTTGTGACAGGGTCCTACATAGATTTATTGCACATCCAAATGGCATCAGAAGCTGGTTTCATACTCACTTTTAATTACCTGACCCCCCCAACCCCATTACAGTTGTCTGAGAAAAAAGGAAGAATGTTTTAACACAGCAGCGGTGCCCAATCAGATTCGTTTGCTTTGAGTGACAGAGTTCGAGGCCTCAGCCAACTCCCAACAGGGGAAGAAATGCAAATGAGCAAATCATGTAATACTGCACTTCGTTCTAAATATTTCATATGCTCACATTTAAACAAAGCGATGATCGCAAAGGAGGAAATTAAACTCATTTGTTACACGCGGAGATGTAAACATGAAAGCCAAATTAAAGAAAATGTTGGTAAATAAGATGTGTTTGTCGAGTCGAACGAGGCGCCAAACTGCGATAATCTTTGAGGACAGGCTGTGGGTACACAAGGCGCTCCTGAAGCAGTGATTTAACAGCCCCCCATCCCCCAGCACCTTACAGTCAGTCTGAGAGACAGTAGTATCGCTTCTGAGGTGAGAAGAAGAAAAAAAAAAAAAAAAATCACACTGAAGTTCACAAGCCCTCCCACTTCTCCCAATATCTACCCCCCCCTCGCGTATCAAGAGGAAAAAACATTAAGCACACAATGATTTCTCCCACACCAGGCCTGCCACCCCCCCCGCAAAGGCCTGTGTTCACACCCGGAAGCACAGACTACATACGCTCTACGCTCTACTGAGTCCTTAATGTAACCGACAACAAAGGAGAAGGTATGGATGAAGGACGCCTCTGCTTTAGCACAAAGGCCTTTCACATCCGGCGGCTGTTACACGCAATCGATCACCTCGCCTGCTACACAGGAGCAAGCTTCTCCTATCCTCCACAGAGCAGCTCACGAGCTCTCGAGTGAAGACGGCCCGTTTCTCGGGGTTTTTAAAGCAGTACCTGGAGAGAGCTGCAGGCTTGAGAAGCGAGCCTAAATAACAGTTTTGTGTTTGCAGAGATGAGCCATATTATAAAGGCTGGAATAGCTTTTCACAGTTGGCTGGCAGGGTGAGTGTTGCAGACTGTAGGACCAGAGTAAAACCGCGTGAAACAGAAACTGCAAATATGGATGTTTGAGCACTTCGACATGCAGCAACACAAAGGCCTCACTTGTACGGCGGCAGGCAGAGAGAGAGGCAGGGAATAAAGCAGGACTGAGGGCAGTTAGCTGTCACGCTATCGTTTTGGAAAGCAGGGGGAAGGAGGCAGTCGTGCTCCTGTTGGTGGAGGGAATGTCCTAAACGCAGACAGCAAAGGAAATGACATCACAAAATGGGCCGGCACACTGTTCTCACCAACCAATACTGAGCCAAGAACACCAAGAGCAATTCCCTTAAATGAGGTAAACAGGCGAGGCAAGGGGTCGCATTAATCGTAGCGGCAAAATGCAGGTAAGACCCATAACCGCAAGAAAATGGAGACTTAACCTGGAGAGGAGGTCAACTCTGTAACATACATGGAGAGGTTAACAGGTTTAACCCCACAGTAATGGAGGTTTGATCAACATCTCTTAAAGTTGCACAGCAAGAGAGACCGGCGGCGTTAACCCCAATCCACAGCGGCCTCAGGACAAAGGCTGGGGCCAGAGGGCATTGTGGGAAACCAGACGGTAGCCCACATACAGAACACACTTCTGGCCAATGAGTCGAGGGATTGGAGCTGGAACTCCAGTCAGCTCAGTGCAGAAGACAGGGGAGGGAGATAGAAGTGAATTTCTATCAAGACAATGAAATGTTTTTTTCTTTCAGAAAAAAAAAAACAGATTCTGCGGGCATACGCTCCAAGATGCTTAGAAGAAAATTGGATGCAAATAAATGTCCTTCGCATATCAAGTAGGAGAGAAAAGACTGTTTTCATTATAAAGAAAACAAATAAGTACAAAGAAACTTTTTCAAATTAAAGCCATATCAACTGCCAAAACAGCTTCTTATACGACGCGTCGAGGCCTCCGCACAAAGACAGAAAGAGCGAATCGGAAACGCAGAAGCGGCTCCCTTGCTGCAGTTTTACTGAAGGCGAGATCCAGCTGAAGAGTGTCAGTAATGGAGGAGCAGGGCTTTCAGGCATGTTTGAGGAGCTCCAGTCCCCCCCATCCTCCCTCCTCTCCAGGAGCTAACCTGCGTTTGAAGCCCTGGCTCTCCCCGCAGGACCCAGGAGAGGTTCTACGCTGCACAGACTTGGGCTTCAAAAGGCCCAGCTTTCACTCCGGTTAGCAGGCTTCACACGGACCACATCCGACACTCCGGAAAATGGGATTGTCTAGATGACACTCGAGCGCCCTTTTCGGACTGCTCGCGCCCAGCCAGCCGCAGAGATGAAAGCGACCCCAGCTTCGCCCCGACGGAGCCACCTCAATCCTCAGAATCTTCCAGCCGCTGAAGAACTGCAGGCAAACGCGAGGAGCAGGTCTCGGCATTATGAGAGAATGAGCGACAGGCGCTCCCTTTATTATGCAGATTTGGCTTCACCGACATGTTCAGATTATAATATCGCTTTCTCTTCTGCTGACACAACGGCGGGTAAATAAGGAGGCTTTTACGAAGTCTGAACTGAGTGGGCCTGTCGCATGATTTCAGTGACACAAGTCACATCTGATGCCAAAACAAACTTCTGAGTAATCGGCGATTATTGGTGATTATCAGTATCAGCGATTATCAGTTCAGGGTTACTCCTGGCGACTGTGAACAATGCAGCCTGTTGGCATATGAGGGAGCAAGAAAAGAATCAAAATGGCAGGAGAAGCTTCAGCCGACAAAGCATCTTCATCAAAAGCACGTATCACGGGAAGCCTACCGTGTTCAAAAGCCCTCGCGCCTCGCCGATGCCTTTCATCGACCGCTGATTTGCCCGTCATTACGACGGGGGCCGGCTCCGGCGGCGGGGTGCAGTTGTCTTATTATATCAGCAGCCCCGCCGCGAAGGACGGCCCGGCACATTTCTGCGAGCCCCCGAATTCGTCCATTTCCTTCCCTCTCATTTTGAATGCATTAGCCGCCGCCGCGGTCGAGATGGGTTAGGCGGCAGGAGACGAGCCGGCCGCATGCCAAATCAAAATCGTTATGCGCGGACACGGCTCGAATTCAATCTGCTTATCCCCGCCAATCTCCGGGAGATCCCGCGCCGTTCCGGGCGCTACAAACGAAATCCACTTGGCTTTCACGCTTCGGTGAAATATCTGATGTTGAAAAAACATTAAACGTTTTCATTAGGGTTTGTACTGAGGAGTGGAACGGGCCTAATTATCGACATGCTGATCACACACGCCGGCCTCATTTTGGCTTATTAATTTTTTATACCAGACACAGAGATAAGTAAACATCTCAGAGGAAGCAGAAAGGCCAAAAAACACAACAAACATTTGCCAAACACAATTTCGCGCCAGACCCTAGTGGCTGCGGCCATTTTGAGGTAGGTCTGTGAGAGGGGGCTGGAGCAGGGAGGGGAATTTTCTCCAGTAAACAAACAGTAAGGTAGAATACAGCCTAAAAGTACAAAATGGGTCTGTTAAAGTTTGAACTCTTTTCCCCATTGACTCCCGCCGCCCTTTCCTCATAATAACTACAAATGACGACCCCGGCCAAATCAATGAAGATGACATTAGACGCGTAGGTGATACCCCTGTTTTCAATCAATAGGGAGGCTAGGGAAAAGGTCCATTGAGAGGGGCCCCAAGGGCACTTACTCAGACAGTGGCGGGGCCACAGAGAGAGGCCACAATCTGCCAGGGGCCCGCAGATCCCGTGTCTGCCTCTCGCAGCGGCAGGCTAGTAAAATCTGGGTCATATTTCAGCTCGAAAACAGGACACAAGCTCACCAAGAAAGGCGGTGCAATCAGACAGACTGTTTAAACTGACAATGTAGCAAACTAGCACACAAAGAGATAAAAAGTCTTGGACAATGAGATATTATATCCTCTCTGTTTGTCAGAGAGAGTAAATACACGCCCACCCACGGGACTGCGAGCCAGACAGACAGACCACACACATTCTCGCTCACACAAACATACACAAACATGCGTACACACGCACACACAGCGGTACAGGCCTCCACAGGCTCACAGTTCTTCAAAGCAGCTTAGTGTAATGTTTAGGGAACTGTATAACAAACAGGCAGCAAATCTGATACCCAGGAGGAGTACTGCCATCATACCACAGAACAGCATGCTACATGTAAATAAAGTAAAAATACAACTGTATAAATGGATTGCATTAAAAAATTTAAGCTGTGTACTTCCCTCTGGATAAGACGTGTTGCTAAAAGGCAACTGCTGTTTTTTTCAGCAAGGCACACTCCCGTACACACACAAAACAAGCACACAAACACATACAAATGCACAAACATGAGCACATCGACTCAGACCGCAAACACTGAGACACAGGAAAAGGTAAATAGAGGCTCTAGAGAGCCTGAATCGCTCACCTGGATCTGTATGAACATTAACTAATTCTTAAAATTACAGAAACATAACATCTACTGCAGCATAAAAGTAACAAGGTACAGGATCTTAATGAAATACCAAAAACATGATTACGATTCCGACCTCGTCCCATAATTTCGCAAAATCGATATTTAAATGGAAAAGAAATAATTAAGTCAGTTTGATTCAAATGGAAATTCCAAGGGATTCTGATCATCATTTCAAGAATCTAATGAGCAAATTGAATGTGATGGTTTATTCAGATGATTTTTGTTGTATTTCACTAAAGCATCATATTCGATGTTTTAAGGCGAATAACTCCCCACAAAGAGCCATTGTACAATTTCAGTCTAATGGAGACTTTAGTAGAACTTAATTTGCTGATTATTTTAGCAAGTGAAAGTTTTTTATCTCTTTTAGTTTTCATTACATAGGCCAAAAAAATGCTATATCGTCAAATTTGACATTTCAAGGCCAATAACTGCTACAAGGAAGCACTGTATGATTTCGATCCTATAAAGACTTTTGTAGAGTTTCATCTGCTGATCATTTTGAGGTAACGGTGTTTTCTCTAGCTGCTTTAGTTCCGGAGATATAGCTGAAAATAGGTGGTTTTACCCCATGTTCTATTTTTAGTAACAGCGGCCATGTTATTCAGACAGTGGGCATAATCGACGCAATTTTTAAAGTAGACATCCTAAGGATGCCTGTGGCTAATTTTAGTCTGGATCTGTTCAGTAGTTTCAGAGGAGAAGATTTTTGAAAAATATTAACGACAGACGACGAAGACGACGACAGACGATGACGGACGCCAAGTGATGGCAACAGCTCACGTGGACCTTTGGACACATATGCATGAACGCCACACGTGCGCGCACAGACACACACCCACGCAAACACATTCTCAATACAGGCACACACTGTCACACTCCAATCTACAGGCTCTCGGCTCTATTCGACAGGTCCTCGGTTCCATTCTACGGGCCCTTAGCTCCAATCCCCAGGCCTTCGCCTCCAATCCGCACAGCCCTCAACTCTTCGGCTGGGTGCACCACCGCCCAGAGGCTCCAGTGTGGCTTTCTTTTGATAAAACTTATCCGAAATGCCCCCGCTGTGTGTGACACTGTAATAAAGGACTCAGTCAGAAAGCTGGCTTTGCTGTCTGATTGGCTGGAGACGGTGAGGTCACCAGGGAGGTGTGAGGGAGTGAAACACAGTGCTGAGTGATTGAGAGGGAGACTGCGAGAGCGCAAGGAGCAGTGTTAGCACTTAGCGCTCCAGCAAGGAGGCGGCGGAGGGACATCTCCCAGAGGCGCAGTGAGGCAGAGTGGCAGAACCAATCAGATTAGAGTCGCCCCACATCATTTCCACACAGCAGCGGCGTCCACGTCAGGGCACCCGGCACCAGCTGTTCCCACAGGCAGGAGCGGAGTCGCTCCGGTAAAGTACAGGAAGACCATCAACCTGCCGCAGAGCTGCGTCTGCCCCCCCAAAAATCTCCACTGCCCTCTGCAGTGCGGGGGGTAACGACATCATCACCTGTCTGAGCGCCTGGGCTTCACCAATCACGCAAGGAGCAGAGCGACAGGCCCGCCCCCAGGACAGGAGTCATACAGAAGAACTTACAGAAGCACACTGAATGTATTCAGCCTGTTGCCTGGTGGACAATTCTGCGGTATTGTCAACCACATGTCCCCTCCGTGACAGACACTAAAATGATCCCCAAATGGAAATGGAGGGAAAAATTGAGCTTTTTCCTCCCGAATATAGTACTGCACTATTATACCCATAAATCGTAAAAAATACTTTTTAACACATCAACAGAATTCTGTTTGGGGGACGGTTTGTGTCTCGTCACGGAGGGGACATTTTGTTAAAATACCTCGGAATCACCCAGGTGATACCAAATGGCATCAGCCAAACGTGGAGAAACACAGAGCTGAAGGTAAATATTCAGGAAAGAAGAAACTGAAGCATGGGGATACAAATACTGTCTTTTAATGATGCACAGATTAGAAACACAGCTGAAGGCCTCAGAGGCCTGATACGCACAGCGGGGGCGGGGGGGCTTGATGCGGGTCCCACCATCACGAGTCACACAAGCATTGGCACCCTGCTGCTGCAAGATAACTGACATAATAACTACCCACCAAGTCCTGAAGAGAGAAATTATGCCCTGCACTTCCCATGTCTGATATTACATCCAGCTGAAAGAAGTCGGCCCACTGAATTATTTAGTGTGCACAAATATGAGAGCTTTATGTGCATGCCACTATTTGGTTTGCCGACCGGCTATTTGCTTGAGAGCGTAATTTTCTTTCAAAATGAAACATTTCGGTCCGAACAGATAGCTAAACGGCGGCATCTATTCACTGTCAAAAAAATGCATATTGAGCCGGATTCGCGACGCATAAAATTAAAATTCTTTTGAATAAAAATTGGTTCACATAAATCATGCTGAATTATTCCACTGCTGAGAAAAGCACAAACTATGGAACGCAGCGGTACGAGGCAAGGCTAAAAGTGATTATTTATGAGTTTTCCATCTGAATTTGCATGCGCTGGGCGAGGGGGCTAAACTGTGGTGAAGGGGAAAAAAATTAAAGCCGACTCGGCCTGCTGCTCCGCGCCAGGGCATTTAACCGTAAGTCAAGTGTTTAGAGCGACTGACCGTTGCCAGTTGGAAAAGGCGATGTAAACGAAGCTCCTCCGATCAGGTGGGCCCCAAGCTGCTAACCAGCCGAACCCCCCCCATCACACACGCAAGCGTCTCCAGCATCTCCGCGAGAGGCGGAGTTAAAAGACCAACGCATGGAGCGGGACTAAGGAGCGGGAGGCTCTCATTAACCAGCACCGCCCACTCCGCTCCAGCGCCTCCGCAAAACGCCACCTGAATCCGCACGCAGCACAGAGAGGCATCACCCCGCTCGCCAGGTCTGTGGGGAGCGGACACGTAGACAGGCTTTTCTCCCATCAATCACAATATTACACTTCAATTTGTCGCGTGCTGGGCCTGCTATCACCACGACATCTCAGAGGTCGAATCAACACGCCAATTTCCAGCGCATTTGGAGTGTAATGGCCCACTCGGAAGATGCCGCAATTAACCTTTTTATTACCTGGGTGCCGGCGGGTCGGAAAAGGAATAATCGTGAGGCGCAGTGGACGCACGCCACGGGGGTAGGAGACCGGACACCAAGAAACGCCCCCCCCCCGAACCACCTCCACCTTCCCAGCAGCCCACAGGACTCGGCATCGATCTCGCCCCGCTCTGCGGCCCTCCATAATTCCACAGCCTCTTAAACGCCATTCCCGTGCGGTTTACTGAACGCGAACGAAGAAACCAACCCCTCCCTCCTCAGGCCGCAGACACTGGCTCCGGAAGGTTCCATCTGCACACGAGCTGCTCTGGGCTCCTTTCCGCATCATCGGTTTTCAATTATTCCCGCTTCTAACGCGCACCTGAAGCAAAGGAGCGAAAGCGGCCGCGAGTTCTTTAGAGAGATGAGCTACACCTCTCTCAGTCAATGAGCCAGCAGCACAGAGGGCCTCGGACAGAAGGAGGGAGGGAGGGAGAGATGCAGAGAGAGAGATAAAAAAAGCAATGGAGAGAGCATTATAGATTGAGAGAAAGAAAGGGAAAGAACGTGAGAATGAGACAAAGAGAAATAGAGAAACAAAGACAGAAAATTAGAGAAATTGAGTCAGAGACAAGGCAAAGGAGGGAGAGTGCTAGACAAAGCGAGATGGAAAAACAGAGGGAGGTATTGAAGGAAACATAAGGAGAAAGAAGGAAAGGATGGGAGACAGCTCTTTGAGATTCTGGAAGTTGCTTCCTGGCCTCCAAGAAAGGGAGACGGTAATTTGGCGCAGTGGTGGAGAACTGCGCTCAAAGCACGAGGAGCTCGGAGGTCAGGAGATCTCCTCTAATGAGCGTACAGCCGCCACAAGGATCACGCAGCAGGGAGCCCTGTGCTGAGGTGGGGGTGCGGAGGAAGAGTCGGGGGAGATCAGTGAATCACCAGCACTACAGCACACAGCCTCACGCAAGGAGCCTCTGCACACAGCCTCACGCAAGGAGCCTCAGCACACAGCCTCACGCAAGGAGCCTCAGCACACAGCCTCACACAAAGAGCCTCAGCACACAGCCTCACACAAGGAGCCTCAGCACACAGCCTCACACAAGGAGCCTCAGCACTACAGCCTCACACAAGGAGCCTCAGCACTCAGCCTCACACAAGGAGCCTCAGCACTACAGCCTCACAAGGAGCCTCAGCACACAGCCTCACACAAGGAGCCTCAGCACACAGCCTCACACAAGGAGCCTCAGCACACAGCCTCACACAAGGAGCCTCAGCACACAGCCTCACACAAGGAGCCTCAGCACACAGCCTCACACAAGG
Source organism: Gymnothorax javanicus (assembly GCA_029692085.1). Taxonomy (NCBI): domain Eukaryota; kingdom Metazoa; phylum Chordata; class Actinopteri; order Anguilliformes; family Muraenidae; genus Gymnothorax; species Gymnothorax javanicus. The sequence continues at coordinate 35,169,393 of CM056207.1, read as the reverse complement.
AGCCTCAGCACACAGCCTCACACAAGGAGCCTCAGCACACAGCCTCACACAAGGAGCCTCAGCACACAGCCTCACACAAGGAGCCTCAGCACTACAGCCTCACACAAGGAGCCTCAGCACACAGCCTCACACAAGGAGCCTCAGCACACAGCCTCACACAAGGAGCCTCAGCACTACAGCCTCACACAAGGAGCCTCAGCACAGAGCCGCACACAAGGAGCTTCAGCACACAGCCTCACACAAGGAGCCTCAGCACACAGCCTCACACAAGGAGCCTCAGCACACAGCCTCACACAAGGAGTTTCAGCACACAGCCTCACACAAGGAGCCTCAGCACACAGCCTCACGCAAGGAGCCTCAGCACACAGCCTCACGCAAGGAGCCTCAGCACACAGCCTCACACAAGGAGCCTCAGCACACAGCCTCACACAAGGAGCCTCAGCACACAGCCTCAAACAAGGAGCCTCAGCACACAGCCGCACACAAGGAGCCTCAGCACACAGCCTCACACAAGGAGCCTCAGCGCACAGCCGCACACAAGGAGCCTCAGCGCACAGCCGCACACAAGGAGCCTCAGCGCACAGCCGCATACAAGGAGCCTGAGCACTACAGCCGCACACAAGGAGCCTCAGCACACAGCCGCATACAAGGAGCCTCAGCACATAGCCTCGAACAAGGAGCCTCAGCACACAGCCTCACACAAGGAGCCTCAGCACACAGCCTCACACAAGGAGCCTCAGCACACAGCCTCACACAAGGAGCCTCAGCACACAGCCGCTCTATAACGAACAGCACATTTCATACAACCTTGGGATAGACGGAAGGCTTTTCCATCCACACACAGATATAAGAATGAAGCTATTTAAGGCAAATTCCAGACACAGGGAGCTCTACAATCAGCTTCAAATTGCTTAAAGCCAAATAGACTTGTGTCTGTGGCAGCCTATGCATTATGGTGCATGATGGGAACGTGCCACTTGGGGAGATGCAAAGATTTTAAAGTCAGGAGAGGATTGGTGAGAGGAGAACCAGGCAGGACCCGAGAGGATGGACTTGGACATGGGTTCCTGAAGCATAGCTGGAGAATCATACTTGCATATTTTTTATCCAATCCTTAGAGGCAGTGAGGTTTTTGCGGAAACAGGATTAGAAAAATGTGTCCTCCTTTCTTTCACTTGTTTCCTACGCCTGTCTGCCAGGATGAGACCTGCAGATCCCAACACTCAGAGCACAAGGAAATGTGCATTTCTCCTGCTGCGTGTGGCTAAATGTTTTCCCTTTCGATGCTTTCATATTTGTACTGTGACACCACGAACCTCCGATTGATGGGTTTGTTTTTTTTTACGGGCCGGCGAATGGCAGGGGGCACAGTGATGGTTCACAGAGCAATGAACACTATTCTTACATGTCATATCTCCACCATAACCCGGGAAAGCAGGGGCATCCATTAACCTGTGACCACAGTCAACCCCGACATCAAATGTTAGCGAGTGTGTGAGAGTGTAAGTGCGACTGATTCATCGTGAATGCGTGTGTATCCGCACGGCTCAGTGCGTGTGTGTACGTGCGAGAGTGAGAGACAGTTGCGCGTCCACGTGTGTGTATGGGAATAAGCGAATGGCTCGTTTTACGGGGTCACACAGGAGCTCTGCTCTTACCTGCCACGGTGAGTCGTGCGGTGCGGCTGACGATGGTGCCCAGGTTGTCGATGGAGGCCACGCACTGGTACACGCCCTCGTCGGGCTTGTTGTGTTTGGAGTGCAGCACGCTGGTGATGAGCAGCGAGCCGTCGGACAGCAGCAGACGTCTGTCGTCAGACGCCAGGTTCAGGAATGTTCCGTCCTTCTTCCACTCCACCCGAGCTGGGCTGGAGCTGTCGCTGAGCGCCGAGCAGTTGAGCGCAGCGGGGGCACCCCGCACCGCCAGGGTGTCCGCCGGCTCCACCGAAAACCAGAAGGGGGTGAAGTGCCTCACGGCTGAGCCTGTAGGGAACAGAGGACAACACGAATATATGCATGAGCATCGCACATTACACACAAACTACACCTGAAGACAGATCATTACACACCACCAACACCTGAATCCAGATCATTACTACCTACATCTAAATACAAATCATTACACACTACCTACACCTGAATACAGCTCATTACACACTACCTACACCTGAATACAGATCATTACACACTACCTACACCTGAATACAGATCATTACTACCTACATCTAAATACAAATCATTACACACTACCTACGCTTGAATACAGCTCATTACACACTACCTACACCTGAATACACATCATTACTACCTACATCTAAATACAAATCATTACACACTACCTACACCTGAATACAGCTCATTACACACTACCTACACCTGAATACACATCATTACTACCTACATCTAAATACAAATCATTACACACTACCTAAACCTAAATACAGCTCATTACACACTACTTACACCTGAATACACATCATTACTTCCTACATCTAAATACAAATCATTACACACTACCTACACTTGAATACAGCACATTATACACTACCTACACCTGCAAACAATGCAATACGCATTGCCTACACCACAATACAGCTCATTACTCACTACCTGCACTAGAATACAAATTCTGTAAAAATATTAAAAGTAATTACTGACATCAAATAAAATGAGCTAAGAGGATTATTCTAATAATGCATCCCCAATTCCCACCTAAACAAAGGTCTCCTCTGAGAACTCCAAAGCCTTACCCCTAGCCTGTGCTTCAACACAGGTTCTCACCAGAACAACAACTCCCATCTACCCCCCCCTGACAAAAACAGGAAAATCTTGAGTCATCTGCATTGAATGTTTAGGGAGGATCAGAAGAGCACACAGTGCTACCCTCACAATGTATGCAAATGTACAGCGCAAGAATTTAATCTTTCAGCATGAAGTTTGTGAGAACAATGCAGAAGCGAAAGTCAATGTCTCAGCAATGGCTATTAGCATTTGACCTCATAAAAGGACTAAATCCTTGAGCTGTCGAGTCGGCACACTCGCATCATTTAAGTAATAACAGCAATTATCTGTGTTGCCAGGAACAAGGAGGGGGGGGAACAATTAGGGCAACAGGACTTCCTCCTAATGTAGCAGATAACAAGCTAAATGCTTTATTGTCTGAACTAGGAGCCCAGCGGTGAGCAAACTATGGCACCTGCAGAACACATCCATCACCGCAGTGTGATCGAAAGAGACTTAGAGGCCTCCTCTGTAATAATGGATGCTTATGACACCAGCTAATGTTAAGGCTAATCTTTCACCCTTTCCAACATCCGAGCTTCCCTTCATAGTTTCAGCTTGCCATACTAAATTTGGAGAGCGCTCTGCAAATATGTTTTTGAGCACAGCGCAACACACCAAAAATCATTTCTACCAACCGCATGCAGGCCAGGATTTAGCCCTACTGTCTCTCCTTATACTGAGCTGTATGTAAAAAGCAGCCATATCTTCTTGTGAACACGTTCAGTCACCACTGAACTCACAAAATGGCCGACCTCAGGGGACGTAGGAGGACCCCCAGCGGCACCAGGCGCAAGTGAGTCTGGCCCGAATAACCCCCCCACCCCCCCGGATGAGTAGCGACCGAGCAGCTGCTTTTGTTGGCTGTAAACGGCGGGAGTCTAATCTGCAGTGCTCACACAGATAACGGGACTCGGCGTTTGGAATACGGGCTTGGCTCGGCCCGGCCTCAGACCGTGGCTCGGGTCCATATACCTCTCAGCGCCGGGAGATAATCAGCACAGAGAGGCGATAATGTAGCCCCTCAGCACGAACGGCACTGGCTCACCCTCTCATCTCTCCAGTAGAAACGTAACATCTATTCAGGTCTGTGTAAGCACTCTTGAAACATAACTAATAAACAGCCCGCAGTAATGGAGAAACTCAATTAGAGTAATCAACGCGACGCAGGTTGAGCACGAGCTGCAAAGCTTGTTGGCCGAAATGGAGTCAGTGACCAACGAACGGACGTCTGACTCGGCGCCATGTCCTGTGTGATCACGGCTGGCTTCAGCATGACCCAACGCGCCAGCAGGTGCGAAAGGCAGACGGAAAGCCTCTTTTTACCCACTCCAAGAGGAAATGGCCCAGAGACCACCGGCGCAATTAGTCCCTTAATCATTGCTATCTTCAGCGGCATGAGGGCTGGACGCTGTAGAGGGGCAGTGTGTAGAGTAGCAGCAGTGCCCCATCAGCAGAACCGACCATCTGCTCCAGCCAGGCCACCCAACAGCCATGCTGGCAAAAACGAGCACCACCCAGTGGACCCTCTCTACACCTGCCCCTCCACCCACTCCACACAGGCCAGGCTTCTCTTCAGAGGGTCCCCCACACATTTATGCAAATGCAGACATTTATGAGATACCCGACACAGAACAGAATGCCCAGTACAGAGCACAGGAAGCCCAGCTCAGAGCACAGGGATGGACTCCAGCAGGCACAGGGCTACAGTCACTCACAAGGGCAGCAGGGAATCCAAACTGCCAATGGCGTCCCTCCCAGCCTCTCAATTTTCAGTCCTGACAAACACCCCAATTCTACCCTCCAGACGTCAAACCCGGCCTCCTTGTTCATTTACTTGACGACAGCATGGCCGAGGTGAAGATTACACGGGAATGCAACATTTGATAAGACCACTGGAGCGTCTGTTTACAGTAGAATGAGACGCGCATAAATACTGTATTAATCATAGCGAAGCATCAGGGTGAAATGTTACATTTTTGATGCCAGTTTAACGAGCGGAGATGGGAATTAAAAAAAGGCTGAGGAATTCTGAGAAGTAACCAACAGAAAAATCCAGATGTTTACAAGATAGCAGGCGCGACAGATAAGCTACATTTTTCCACTTTCGCACTACAAAAGAGGCAGGAAAATTTCAGGGTTTCCAGCCACAGCGCGATTAAATGCTTTATGAGCAGCCGACTATGAGCCCACTGAAGAATGTGTGTGGCTACAGTAAACCATAAATAGATGAAAAACATTTCCAAAAAATAAAAACGAGATCAGCATGTTCGACTCTGGCCCGCTGAGAAAGGCTGTAAAAAAGCAAGGCTGACCAGCAACCTCAACGGCTAGCGCAAACAGGAGTGGACTGAACCCGCCATCTGACATGCCACAATCACTACTGACTGACATAAATCACAGTTATTCCATGTACTTCAAGTAAAACCAAGTTCTTTAGTTCTGGTCCTGTACATGCTGAAGTTAATGAGAAAGACTACATATACACGTTCTAACCTCTACTCCAAGTGAAACGGGCTACAATGAGAGGCATCAAGTGGCTCCCATGTTGATAGAAAAATCCAGAAGTCTTGACGTGAGAAAGATAAACTGAATCTTCAGAAAGGTTCAATGCTATCTTCAAAGCAAGAACTCGTCCGCCGTACCTCAGCCAAGCTCTCCAAATTTATGAACATTCAAGCTAAAGTTTAGGAGGGACAAAAGCATTTATGATTAACCTTAGGGCACCCAGAGAAGCAACCGAACAGCAGACTGCAGCTCTGCTTTTCAAACGAGCTGAGGTAAGACAGCGCAGTCGACAGAGTCTCCGAACCGGGGCAGAGGGCTGATGGGTGACCAGACGAAATTCATTTTTCACTGTCGCTGAAGGGAGGGGGGGCGCGTGCCAGAGAGCGAATCGCAGCCGGAGAGGTCTAATCTACTTTGCTGTAATTCGGCCGAAGGTTCGGCCCGGGCTGGCGGTGGGACGTGGAGAAAATGAGGTTGTCTGCTTGATAAGTATTAGCCCGCTACCGGCGTCCCCCAGCCCTGTGAAATTCACTTCATTCCTCGGTCACAGCGCGGGACCCAGCCGTCAAGCCCTGCTCTGGGAAATTGCCACTTTTTCCGTGAGCGAATAACGGCATTGCCTTTTGTCTCAGGCTGAATGAATTCACTCTGCATATTCCCAGCGTCCTCAAACACCTTCACACTCAGGGTTCCTAAACCTCTTCCAAAGTCAAATTCAAGCACTTTTCAAGCATCTTCAAGGGGCATCTTCAAGCTTTTTCAGCATGCGCCTCACAGCTGTGGGAAACTACATATTTGTCAAACTACTCAGTCAGATAGCCATTTACTACGAAAGTTACGAAATTTGTGTAACAATTTCAAGGAGTTTCAAACACTTTATTCAAAATCGCAGCACTTTTCAAGCCTTGAAAACACCACATTAAAAGCATTTGCTAATATTGCCAGCACCTGTTGGTATCCTGCAACGCGTAGAAAGTGCTTGCGGGAAGATGTGTGTTTGTATGCGTGAGACGCGTGTGAGTGAGAACGGTGCGTATGAGTGAACACTTATGTTCCAGAGTAATGAGCACACAAGTGTGTGCTTTTGTGCATTGGAGTTTGTGTGAGAAAAAACACAAGAGAGAACCTCAGAAGTGCCTCACTGCATGTCAGGCCTTCTCTGTAAAGCCATCTCTCGCCAGCAGTATCGGGTTTTCGTTTGTACGGGCTGCGGTTAGAAGATGTTCAGGGTGTGCGAGTGTTCGTGCCTGCGTGTTTGTGCGTGCGTGCATGCGTCACAGCCCTCCTCCGGAGAATTTATAAGGCTCTCGGGTTCCTCTGCCATCGATTGTTTTCTCGATGAAGCAGAACACATTTGATGCTCGCCACCCCCCCCCCCCCCCCCTCCCCGTACTCCCGTTTAGCGCAATAAAAATTCTGCTGAGCGGCGGCGCATTTGCCTAATGTGTTTTCACATCCTCGCCGTTGTTTCTCATACATCAAATTACCCAAATTTTAAAAGCAAAGCAACTCGCGTTTGGGGGAAAGAAAAAAAAAAAACCTCCAAAACAGCAAACAGCAAGAGGCAGCTGACAAGAGCGGCAGCGAACGCAACACGAGCGCGGTACGAAGCAGAGCCTATGACCATACCACCCTATGGGAACAGGCTGGAAAGCTCGCCATCACAGGAAAGGAGACTTCTCTCAATAAATGTCCAGGCGCCTGCACAGGAAACTCCGCACCTGCCCAGGGCCTGTGTCGACATTACAAATTAATTTGTGTTCAGGAGGAAGGCCCTGGTGGCACAGCTTTACTGGCTCGCCGCAGAACTCCTGACGGACTCCCCTTCTGTCCAACAAATATCCTTGGCAGAGAGAACCATTTCAAAGGCTTCAGCCGGCGGTCTGGCGGAATATAGATGTGATTTAGGACAGTGGCGGAAGGGACTTCATTATCCAGATAAACAGGCTGTCCTTCTCTTCTCCTCCCACCTCCTCTACCTCTCACTCTCCCCTTCTCCCGCCATCGCTCGGCTTATTGCTCAGATTCTCATTAGTGCGGCTGCAGACATCTTCCTTTTTCATGTCTGTCCACCTGCGGGGTTTTCCCACTTCGGCTGCGAGCTGACTGACGCGTCCCCGAACCAACCTTCCTTTATTTGTCCGTCATCACGACTCACGCTGAGAAGCAGACTGGAATCCGAAATGTTTATTTCGCCACTGGGCAGGATGCTGCAATTTAAAGCTAAGGGAGCCGCCCAGGTCAGGCCAGAGCTTTGTTCCACAGTGTCGGAGGGATTCTCTCTCCATTTCCCCTTGCTATACCTGCAGACTCAGGTGGCTAATTAAGGCCAGCCACACAAACCGGCTCCCTACAGGAGCCTCAGCACCCTCCTGCCACAGAGTAATCAGCAAGGTGGGAAAAATGCTCATTGCGCAGAAGAATCACCATTTTTCATCCACCATCGCAAATGCTACAATCAATCACTGACTACGGTATTAGGTGAACGAGGCTTAGATCGTGTTACGGAAAGAACATGGTTTTTTTTTATTATTGGCTGATGAAGAGAGAGGTCAGAGGGTTAGACTGAGCGGAAGAGAGAGGATGAGAGCAGAGGAGAGGATGAGACTGAAGTCCTATCATCCTCCACCGTTTTGCTTCCTCCCTTATTTTTTCACGTTTTCCAGAATCTGCTTTTGCTCTCACACAGCCTCCAAGAACAATGCCCACTTTCCCACAGCGCCCTGCCAGGAGGGGACCGGCTGCCGACTCCATCCGGACACTCCGATCGCCCCTTCCTTCGCTCCGCTAGGTTTCCGAAGCTCAATCGCTGAGCTAAATGATTGGTGCGCCGGCCACGCCAGGGCGGCTTTATGACCTCGGCAAAGACTCAGCTGGCAGAGGACAGAGGAAGGGGTCCGATGCTCTCAGCTCCAAAAAAGCCATACAGTTCCACCACTGCAGTCGTTGCGCCCAGCCCCTTTATGCTCCCAAAACCCCCTTTCCCCCCAGCCTTGGTAAAGCCAAACCAAAGAGCTCTTGAGCACGGTTATGTTCAGAGAGATAAGGTAAGAGGGACAACTTTCATCTCAGCCTTTGTGTCGGTTCAATTCAACAAAAAGCAACATTTTCAATGTTTCTCTTGACAAAACCAAACTTTTAGCTAACTTGAGAGTAGACTCGTCTTGCTTAAAAAAAATCTATAAAAACGGGCTGTGTGTCAAAACGACATGCTCACCCATTAATGGGACTAAATTTAATAGCCAATTCCATAAAGTGAAGTGCTCCCAACAGGCTCAAAATCAATCAATGTGGCTGGCTGTCCATTATCCCGAACAATAGCCTGAATGAAGCACATTTAATCTTGTCAGAACACTTGCTCGACAGAGGGCCACTGCACAGTCGAGGGGGCTTTGAAGGGACTGTGGGTTCTGCCTTGTTCCTCATCTTTGTTGTGCCCGATTTTTCTTTTTTTTTTCTGTTCAAGAAAGCCCAACCAAGACCCCGGCCCATTACTGCCATCCTTCAAAAGACCTGTCCACCCATAAAGGTTTACATGACCAAGTATTTACGCAATTACCTCCCAGGTCACATTACTTTGGAAATCAAAAGATGCTATAGACGAGGAAACTTACAAAGTTAAACACGAGACACTGGAAAGATGACAGGAAACCAGGCCAAAACCACAAGAGGCAAGGCAAGAGCCAGAAAAACAGTAAAATTAGCAAAATTATGGGGTCCTTGTGATCTGGAATGCGCTAATGATGGGCGCCATCTTGGGTAAGACTGAACAGCAATTTTGAACAGCAGTGACATCACAAAAGAAAACCACAGAATTCTACAAACGCTGTCCAACAGTAGCAAGGGCAGAAGTCTCGCCCAAAATGGTCAACAGTTTGACACATTCATGCAATAGTCAGTCCAATTCTGCTGTCTCTGAATTCAGTGGTTGAGCCTGACCGAAAGGGGTGAGCTAAACAGCACCAGTGGAGCAAGGCTTGAGATGGGGGACGGGGGAGGGTTTGGGGTAGGCCAGAGGGCGAGAGATGCAAACAAAAGATCACAGGTGTGGAAAGGACACACGCGGGAGCAACGGAGTACGTATTAAACAGGAGTGCCAAAGGGTAGGCGGGAAGGAAGGGCAGGGGGGCCTGTTGAGAGCACATCAACAGAAAATGAAATGGCAGGACGTTTGAGAAGATGCGGCCCGGCGGGGTCGTAGAGTGAAGTCTCCAAGCAATGGGATTAGGACACTTCAGAGAGCGAGAGAGAGCGAGAGAGAGAGAGAGAGAGAGCGAGAGAGCGAGAGAGAGTCCCTGCCTCAGGGTGATGGCGCTTCCCTGAAGCTCCCTGGCAATTTCGCATACCGCGGCTCCAGCGACCTGCGGTGCTGCCGTGGCGATAAGCCACGCTATGAAGGGGCTGTGTGTCTCCCGGTGAGCAGAGAGCCACCACAGGACCAACAGACGGCAAGGCCATCTGAGCAGAGACGGGCCCAGAGCCTGTCTCACTCTTCTGAGGCCTTATGCATGACAGTTCACATGGAGTGTGAGCAAATGGATGAAATTACCACGCATTAAACAGACAGGTTATGCACTTCCACTGGTTAAAGCTAACATTCTGTAAACCAATGGCAGAACAAACAGAATAAAATCCATTTGCAGGAGAGGACTGACAGCCAAAATCCAGGACATCACTCGCACAGCAACAACCGACAGCACACTGAACGCGTGACGGTGAGAGAGGGTGCACACTGCCCTGCTTGTGGAAGAACACAGATCCTCCGTCTGTCCTAGAGTCAATGTTCAGAGGCTTGAAAGGCGTGGAGGGGTCATGGAGGGCCCTCATTGACCTGAAAAGGCCCAGGATTCACCCTCTTCATTTCCAAAAAGGAAGCCGTTTCCATTTAAAAAAGGCCGCGCCCCGGACCAGACGGGGGCAAAACCCAGGGGAGGGGGATCCCTGATAGAGGCCAATGACCTGACCCCCTGAAGAAGAGAATCTTCATCTGTTCAGCGACCCCCCTCCGCAACACCAAACCAATGTCCCATGGAAAAAGCCTCAATCACGACCTCTGATCTTGTCCTCAGTCATCCGACTCTCAGTCAATACACTGCCTCCGACAAGCGAATCTAAGCTCAAGTGAGTCAATACAGATCAAGTTGGCAATCGGACGCTTACTTTCATCATATAAATAGTTTTTAAGGCACCATTATCCTCTCTTCCAGAACAAACAAGACCCAATGGCTTCTGAGATGCAAATTCTCTTTCTGTGCTGGTGACGGCAGCTTGCTTTGCCTTAACAGGATTACACCGGCACGGTTTTATGCCAGTGAATTTACATACAGATCCACACAGCTTGCACTTTGCATTTCCACCGCTTGTAATTCCACTATATGGTAAATGAATTTGCATAATTTCAGCAAGCAGGTCAGCATTATCTATGCACTGCACGCCTCTATTGGTTTTGCTTAATTTCAGATTGAACAGTTTGCTCACTATTTCCTCTTCCATTCAAAGTCCAGGATCTAGACTGACAGGACGACAAAATTACTCGGGTATTTTTGAAAAACAAATAATAAAATGCTCATCAAAGTTCTGGGTAAGCGGAAATTCATTTACATCACCAGCCTAAGCCTCCAATGTTCCTCCATTTTTGGAACACAGGTGATTCTGCTCAGGACTTCTCCGCTGACAAGCCTCTGACTCTCTCTGGCCAGCATTAGATCGATCAGTCGGGTGTCAACAGCCACGTCAATCCAATTTTCACCGAAGATGTGGTCAGGAGGGAGAGCCGTTCGTTTTTCATTTCATCCGAGAGTGAGGGTTATCAGTGCACTTCATTTAAAGACAGGGGGTTCAGGTAATGGAGTCCTCCTGCCAGTGCTGCTGGTATCTCAGTATGGGGCCGGCAAGGCCGGCTGAGGGGAAATTGAGGGTGACGATGTAATGTGCTCTTCCCTGATACAGCGGCACATGAGCCCTCCGAGGTCTTTCACAAAGCAGAGAACAGGGGACCCTGTAGGACCTCTATGATTGGTTGAGAGGACCAGGCTCTGACATCACCGTTTACCCCCACCCCCTCTCCAGTGAACACAGATTGGGGTAAATCCGGGAGGGGTGGGAACATTTATCTTCCCGTTCCACGAGCAGCAAGGCAAATAATGCGCGTGTAATGAGATACTCTATGGATTTCTTTAATGAAATACAATATCTCATTTTTCACACACATTCGCGCACACACCCAAAAAGAAATCGATACGGCCCGGCCCGGCTTTGAGAAGTCAACCGGCGAGTAATTTGTCAGCACGGCGCTCCCGAGGCTTTGTTTCTGTGAGCTTCTCTCCAGCTGCATCATCGTCTCGTTTCCTCTTCGCAATCGCAATCGTTCCCCTCAGCGGATGGACGCACCCCGGACCGGCAGAGGCGGCTGCGAGCCGATGCGAGGAGTTTTCCGGAAAGAAAGCGATGAATTTCCTGCTGTAACTCAGTCGTCCCACTCTAGAGTCATCTCTCCCGCTCCATCTGATCCCTGGCGCGACCGGGAAACGCCGAAAATAGGAGCGAGGCTCAGCATGTCCCCGACTCCGCTAACGAGCGTGACGGCAATAGTGCGGAACTCAGGAAACCGATCCTAATTGCCTTCTCATTAAGATAAATATCAGCGTGTTAATTTCTAATAATTACGGCGAGGAAGTTCACAAAATGAAGCTGCTCCCACCCCCTCAATTCCACACATTATACTGCAGCGAGTTTTCATTTCTCATCATTCTCCAAATGAACAATCATGCCTCCAAATTAACACCAAATCTTAATTTAATTTGCACGGCTGGCTCGGGGAAACGGGAGAACAGAAATAGGGAAGAAAAAGGCTGAGAATAGCAGAGGGAAGCTTTTGAGAGAATTCATGTCCCATAACATCTGCACCGCACTGGAGTTATCCTAGCTACCCACCATGCCCTGACCTGGTCGCCACAAGGTTGTATCGATCACAGAGACACATTCGATCGAACTTCAGCAGAGTGACATCAATATTCATGAGACATTTTTATGCCTTAGTCATTCTTAAAGGCCAGCGACAATGTAGTGCACTGTAAATATTCAGATAAAAATTGAGCAATTAATCTATTGCCGCATCCCACAGAGGTTCAGTCACTTTAATATTTTACAAGAACATAAACTAGATACAGACTCAGAAGCAGGGACATAAATAACATCTAAAAGGGGATTTGCTAACATATAATATGGAGAATACCGAAGATAAAATGAATAATTCATAACGCTAATGATACACAAGTCCACCATTTTAGAGCAGCACATTGCAATTTAATCACATAAGCAGCTGTAACAGTATGTTTTCTCCACATACCCTCACTGCTAGCAGCTAACAACCTACTGAGTGACAGTTCTGTTATACTGAATTATGACCACTCCACGAAGCTGCTGATGACTATAAAGGCCATAGCATTTCTAGATGCACATTCACACTTCAGCCTTTCTAGTAGGATAAATAGTACAAAATTAAAATTATCGAGAAGTTTGCCATTGTCAGGGACACTTAAAATACCACAGCGGTATGTTTTGCCATTCATAAATTTCTTTTTCTTTCTCAATGACATACAATGTACTTGCTGACACTAAGTCAATTCAGGATATTTTTTTCTGCAACATGACTGAGGGATGATGGAAGAAAGGATTTGGATCGGAATGTGACGTCACCATGACTGCAAACAGCCTGCAAAATGCCCACAAAAGCCAAAACAAGTACAAAGACAGGCATGTTACCCATTGGTTATACCCATACCAAACTCTTTTGAATGGCGCTCCCAAGAGGGTTCCTTTGATACTCTGTCGCTCACAGTAAGTTGCACAGGTAGGCCCGAAAAAAGCCTGTGTAATCCAGCAACCTAGTGAATATCCTGAACCCCCGTGTTTTTCTAACCCACAATATGCAAAGACCTCTTTGCGTGCGTAAAAGCCACATTATACGCGGTTTCTAAGGGTTTTATCCACTAATTTCAAACAGGGATTAGTCAAGGTTCTAATGAGCTGTGTTCCCTTCCCAAAATCCAGCCCCTCCCCCTTTATATAACAGAAATATAAAGGTATACTCTCTACTGAACTAAACAACAGCTATTTAACAGTACTCTATTAGATAATAAGAAACAGTCAAGAGTCATTAAATTCAATCATCAAGAAGGAATTTAAATATTAACTGGGAATCTGCTAAATTCCCAATAATCAGAGGTGGCACGCCAGTGAAGCTGAATTATCCTGGGGTTAATTCGGTACATGGCAGCAAGCTCTCCTTGATTTGAATGGAACGCATGGCTGAGCAGGTGAGGAGCTTTTTAATTAAGGGCCGACTCTGAACTCCGGCACCACTGGTGAAGACACCTGGCCCCCAGTCAACCCACACCACCACCAGGGCCCTTCCATACCCCGGGCCTACTGCTATCTCCCTGGTGAGGCTCTGCAGCGAGACAAGCATTCGACGGCCGACAAAGTACATACTGCACCCCAGCTATGAGAGTGGGCGAGGAATTTCTGCGGTAGGTTTCTGAGCGCTTAATCCACGAGGGGATGAAGGCAGATTCCCGCTTCTTTCAGAGGGTCTCTCGGTCAGAGAAGCACACAAACCTACCAAGAAACGCATCATCAAGGAGACTAAAACATTCAGAGCTCTGGTTAAGAAGCAGAACAGCTACCTGAAAGACAGTAGCAGAGTGTGAGGTGGACAGCGTTACCTGTGAAGGTGAAGCGCTGTTAGTGCTGGGAAATAGTGCCGTGTAAGCTTGAGGCAATTACTGCTGCTGGAACCCCGGCCAGTCTCTACACGTTCTGCACCATTTGGTGGAGGCCCTTGAACACCAGAGCGAGACCAGACATCAAAGGCTTCCAGGCTTGATGTTGGGAGCGCTTTCGCTAATTCACTCAGGAGAGGAAACACCCTAATAACTCGAAATGGAGCGAATTCTACAGACAATGTTAAAGGAATGTAAGTGCAGTCCCTTAAGAAACAGGCTCACTTTGGGTCAAACAATGAAGCCTGAAAAAAAAAAAAAAAAAAGACGGCATGATGGATGAGATGACCACTGAGTGCATAATGAAAGACGAGATCAACAAGACAACCAAACATAGCAAGCATACATGACAATGATCCAGGCCGTCTATGTAGCTCCAGAGCATGAAAATTCCTTGAGACGCATTCATTCAGACGAATACGTGTGATACACAGACCAGATCCCTGTGGGTTACTGCACACGACAAAGCTGTAAGATGCTGTTAAAACCTCGGAGGCTGACGGCTTCCAGACAGGGATCCCAGGATGCCAGAGGTGGTTATCAGACCACACTTCCTCTGCAGGGGGGCCATGGGGGGGGAGGGGGTTGCGGTGGTGTGTGTGTGTGTGTGTGTGGGGGGTGGCGGTTGAGTGCTGCTCATTCTCATATTCCAAGCCTTTCACTCTTTCACAGTGTTCAGGAACACGCCCCCACACCCACGCAAGTCTACATGAAAAGTCTGCTGCGCAGTACAGTGCAGCCATGCGACAGAGCCACACTCCCTACAGATGTACAGATTGGGGGGGGTTAATCAACAGGAGCCCAGCCAGGGAGGATACAGCAACAGCAGACGAACGCAAAACTAGCAAGGCGCGACAAAAAAAAAGGCTCTCTGCAAACAAACAACCGGGCCGGAGATGCGCCTGTGTGCCGAGCGTCTCCGTTGCGGTTTTCTAGCGTACACAGTCTGCTAGCTTTCCGCAGGAGCCGGGAGCGCTCGGTACAGAACGTGCTCGTCTCCTCCCCTCCCCCGCCCAGTCTGCTCTAACACTCCAGGCTGCATGTGCTCAGTTGTGCGGATGGTGAAAGTGTGTGTTAGTGCAGTGAGTGGGGCAGTACTGCAGCGATGTGACCGTGGTCTGTTTAATGGGCTTTTCATCACGAGCACAGGAGCCTGTGGGCCGGGCCCCAGGACCCCCCGTCTGCACAGAGCAGGGGAGCGCAAACACTCCTGAGCGACTGATTGATGGAGGAGGGAGGGAGGGAGGGGGAGAGGGGTGGTGATGAAAGGCATTTAACACGAAAGACAATATGGCACTGGTGTTTACACTGGGAATTACAGTCATGTTTCCTTTATCGGTCCGGAAGAGAGGAGATAAGGCAAAAATACTGAAATGTGGGAAATCCAGGAAGGCAGGAAGCCAGGCCAAGTCTGGAGAGGGTCATTCTGCTGCAGTAAACAAAGTCTGCCTTCTGAATGAGAGTGTGTGTGTGTGTGTGTGTGTGTGTATCTTAAGTGTTTGCGTAGGTGCATGTGTGTGTGTTTGTGTGGGCATGCAAGGATTGCGCATGTTTCTGAGTGTGTGTGCATGTTTTGGTACGTTTGTGATTGTTTATCTAAGCATGAACAGGGGTGAGTGAGTGAGTGAGTGAGTGTGTGTGTGTGTGTGTGTGTGTGTGTGTGTGTGTGTGCGCGCACTCACCAAACACACACACCAGAACTCCAAACACACTCCACCACCCAACCTACACCAAACACACCAGCTGCCTTATCTGCAGCCCAGGCTGACTGTAAACAGAGAGCACTGTATACATGCATGTTTGACAAGTAACCCCAGTGCCTGCCACAAGTACACCTGTGTGCTTTTACACACAGACTGGCTATGTTACGCTTAAGTAATCAACATCTGAGAGGGAGTGTGGATGTGCTTGGATATACCTACAAGTGAGTCCAAGTGTCATTTTCAGGGCCGAATAAAACAGTCCACATTGACAACATCGACTAATTAAAAAAATTGCAAAAAATTTTGTTCTTGGACAGCCAAAACTGTTTGGACTCAACATCATTTCAAACTAAGGGGATAAAGGACACATTTACCCAGATGAGCACTGAGGCCTCAGGGAAGAGTGACGCTGGAAAGGAGGAAGGGGCTCGTTTTACGACAGCGATGCGTGCATTTTCACTTCCTTGATCGCAAAATCTTGTTGGAACTCGTTTCTCAAAAATCCAAGGCTTGCCACACGCAGTTAAAACTGCAACAATTGAAGAAATTTTTCCTCACCAATAAAGCATTTACTTTGAATAGCGAGGAGACGAGAGAGGGCAGAAAGAATCCATCCACGAGAACATGGGGAGATTACGACATGATGAACAACTAAGATTTCCATGGCATGAAAGATTGCGTTTGACGGTAGGCGATGCCGCTCAAAAGGGCTTACATTTCTGAATTTCTTTTTGTAAGCACTGGCAGCCGGTGCAACTGGCAGTATTTCTTGCATACACAATGAAATAAAGAAAAACCCATCCGGAAGCATCCATGAAAAGTATTCTCAGAGCGTCCTGCACTAGATTTCCTCGCATAATTTGAGTGGCGCAGTTGATAAGCCTCCGTACTCCCATTACAAACGTATTGTTCTACAAAGAGGAAGCCCAATCTCAAGTGCAACTCAAAAAGCTTGGGAGCTTTCAAATGTATTTTGGTTCACAAAGGAGAATGTTTACCACTTAAATAGAGGGCACAAGTATTTTCTTCTTTCTGTAAAAAAGTTGGAGTGAAATCAAGTGAATAGAACTGACGAAGGGTAGACCCATTATTATTTTTGATAATTTTTTTCATAAAATACTGTTTTTATTTCAGCATTTCAGTAAAGGTCCTTTAAAAGGAGGCTTCATTTTCACATCTTTTTGTTAGCAAGCTCATGCTTTAACCCCTTAAACTCACATTTTTCACAGGGCACCCCCCAAGTAATTTCAAAGTCAGAAAAAGCATTTTTAAAATATACTTATATTTCACATACATATTCTGTATCTGCTGGTAGCAGCGCTTCATTGAAGCTACATCTCACTTGTACTGACAGAAATAGTGACATCCAGGATGCCATGTTTTCATGGCCACAGCAGTATCAAATGGAAAATATCTAGATATTGTACAACATTTTATAAACATTTCCCTGTAATTCAGTAGGACACACTTGGGATCATTGAAAACCTTGGGATCTTTGCTGGCATTTAAAATGAGCCTCAAGTTCCACAGGCTTGAATACAGTAGCAGCATTTGACGGACCCAAATATGGGTCTGCCAGTTTCATGGGATTAATGATGATTAATCGACTAATCTGAAAAAATAAAAGCTATGTCAATTATCAAAATAATCAAAAGCTGGAGCTGTAGTCATTTCGTAAGTGTGGGTGCACAAGCATGAGCGAGATTTCATTTGAAATCACTGAGTGATGTGCTGGGTACGCGAGCAAAGCACAATGGATGTGTGTTCAGCTGTCTGCCATCAGACAAATCACTACCACGTTCTCAGAGCGAGACATCGTAAGGCCCGGACTCTAAAACCCCTTGTACTGAGCAAATCACATTTGTTCCATTACATTTTCATGGCATTTCAAAGCGCGTGATGCAGTGCTGAAGTAGCACCGTTCAGTGACAGTTTTATTCATGCAAAGGAGCACTTCACCTCAAAAAACATTAAGCTATATCCTTCCTCGCCTATAAAACAGTGTCCTTCCTCTCTCCTCCAGGCTGCCTACCCCTGAGCTGGGCTCCATCACCAGCACGCAAACACAGAAGACAAATATCACGCTTTTCAGCGCCAATATTATGATGAATTTCTCCGAGACCCGTCACTTCTCGCGCGCACCAGGGAATGTCAAGAGACGCGCAAATCTCCTTTTACTATTAAAAGCAAACTGCTCTACATTTCCAGGGCGATGAAAAACCCATCCCGGCGATAATCGTAAAGCAGCAAACGGCGAGCCGCATATTAATGCGAACATCCTGTCCCATTCTGCTCTGTCTCGGCTTAGTTTCAGAGAGCCGGGCCTGCCTTGATGAAGAACAATCGTATCGAATTGGTGCTCATGAGAAAACAGACCAGTCAAAAACCTCAGACAGAGTTCAAAAAACAAGACACATAATTTCAGTGTTGAACAGGGTGATCAATTGTTTCGGTAATGAAGAGTCCTTCATTCAAAATCTACAAGGTCTTCACAGGCCAGAACTAATTTATGAGTGCAGCATTCTTGAACACATATTGTTGAAGATTATATTTCAATATTTCCCATCATATTCATCAGTAGATCGATTGCCATGTTGAAAAACCATAATCATAATCAATAACCATATTATGTAAGCAGCAGTAACACACACACATAACATAACACACACACATAAGTAGTTCACATACGCGAAGGGAGGGGATGAGCAGTGCAAACACACACACACGCACACGCACACAGGCACACGTACACATGCACATACACACAGACACATAAAACACACACACATACACATATAAGCAGTTCACACACACACGAGCAGTGCACAGACACATGCACACACACATACACACGCAGCACACGTACACATGCACACACACACAGACACACACACATACAAGCAATTCAATTCTCATAAGCAGCTCACACACATAAGCAGCGGGCTTCTGTAGCGTTGATTAGTAAGGAGGCTTTTGTTTAGTTGATTTGAAAACATAACCAAGTGAGACCTTTAAATTTCTGTAGCTTTGATCAATATTTGTTCAGTAAAATCATAAGTTGCTACCGAAAACATAATCAATTGAATCATTTATGTATCTACTTGTATCCTATTCATCTGACTGTGTTTTTCAACTCTTCAACTGTAATTTTCCACACCTTTTAAGCGTATATTCTTTCATTTTTTATGAAACTAATGTTTCTGTGTGCCACCAATGGCTTCTGAAGATTTTGTCTCTCCAATTATTCACAAACAAGGGGACCTCAAAAATATGTAAACATCTAGTCGGGAAACCACAAGAATATTCCCTCCAGAACAGACCATAACACATCCTTGAATGTTAATGCAAGGCTAATGATGCCCTTATGCAAGATTTAAACGACCAATTTCTCAGATACAGATTAGGCCTTGCCCGAGAGTTAAAGGAGTTGCGTCACGATTACTGAGCATGCTCGCAACTTTGAACGAAGTAAATCAGTTCAACTGTCAAAATCTAGAAGGTACTTTTCTTCTTCTGTGATTAATGGTGATGGCAAACCAGCTTACATTCTTCGTATCGCTTGGCTATTAAAATAGCACTTTGGCTCCTCAAAATTCCATAGAAAGCTCCATAGTATAAAAAGCATAATGCCGGAGTATCTAAAATATATAAATACAATGCAATACAAAGCTATGTCGGATTGGCTAGGACAGAATCAGATTATGACTTGCAGTCATGCAGATTCACTGTCTTAGGATGTGTGTTCTGCGCATGCACAGTAATCGTGACACAGCTCCTTTAAATCAACTTTGAACGGGGCTTGTCCTCACAAAACTCAATTTAGACCAGAACTCGCCTTAACCGGCATCTTTGAAACCAACCCATAAGCCGCAACAAAGGCCTCATAAAAACATCCATAGTAGTTATCAGCTTCACTGAATGAACGGGAAAAAAAAAAAAAAAAACCGAGATGCTTGAAACAGAGGACTTAAAGAGCTCAGCATCTACAAACAACGGCAGGTTATTCTGTTCTGAGCATATTTATCGATCCGCAACACTAGCTGCGTACAGGACCGGCCCATCGCGTATGGAAGTGGTGAATAATTTAGCGTGGGTATTGGATATGCAGCGTTTGTTCGGCAGATGTAAAAAGGCATCATCCAGCACAGCTCTGCGGGCCTCCTCCTCACGTGCCAGGCTGAGCTTTCCAGGATCAATGTGGCTGTAGAAAACAGAGCCGTTCGGCTTCAGCTCTGCTCTCTGAATGCCAGCAGGGGCTGCCAGACACTCCGAGGCTTGGCAGAGGAGATTAGGAAGGGCACACACAGGCGTGGACTGTAAAACACACAAGATCTCTCAAGCATCCCGCCGTCTCTCTCGAAGACCCCCGCCACGAGCTCCACGCCGCGCCGATATAACAAACTGAAGCCTGTCGATAAGCTCTTCATCGGTCCTCAAAATGTGAAGCCCCCTCAGAAAGGGTGGGGTCAGTTCAACAAGCCCCCTTCAGAAAGAGGGGAAAACCTCTCTCAAGCCTCCGTTTTGGCCAAACGCATATTCTAGCCCCTGCTCTTCTCCCTGCAGCTGCAGTCGTTACATCACGCAACTGCACTGACTGCGCAGCTGAAGCAGGTGCACCGCGGGTACAGCCTGGTGTCATCATCTCCCGAGCCGTTTAACGGCAGTTGCAACAGGTCACAGTCCCATTTCCATCTATTTACTGTGTAGAACTGTGGGGAACATACAGTGTTTTCTGCTGGCAAATCTTCCCACTGGGACAATTAACATCAACCGGTTGATTGACTGACTGACAGATAGATCGACTAATCACAAGAGAGGCTCCGTTTTTTTGGTTGTTTGTCGTGTCTTACTGCACCGAAAGCGACTCGTCTGACATCCGTCAATCTAAACAATTAGGGAAGGGAGTTTGGAGGAAAGCTCTGTCATGTGACCATGGGGACGGAGGAGGCAGGTGGGCCCAAAATGGCCGATGGGAGGGAAGATGCCGATGCTCTGGGTGCAACTGGGGCGGTAAGCTGTTCTCTGGAGGGGGTCCACAGCTGTTCATAAACCCTACATCGGGAACACTAATGGTTTCTGTTTATACATGCGCCCACCCGCCCCCTCACTCAGTGAGGACCACACACTCCCTCCGCACACAGAAGGGCGCTCTGGTCTTCATCATGTCTGCGGCCTATTTTTACCCCCCCAGCGTATTCGGTTTCATAGAGCCGCTCTCTTCCACCAGTATAAATACACCAGCTACAGCAGACCCGAGCCCAGCCGGCAATAAGGCAGCTACAGACAGGTGCAGAATTACGGGCACCCTCCAAAAAAAAATGAATAAAAAAGGCTTCATGCATTAAACAACAGTCAATAATCCTGAAGTTAAGTTAAAACCTAAGGGAAATTATATCCTTCTGTTTCAGCTCATGGTTTTCACTGGGTGATCTCCTGATCGTATTTACCCACAGAGGGATCGACAAAAGGTTAAACAGAAGGACGGCTGAAATTTTCAGACTGATCTGCTTCTGATATTTGTGCACTTTCTCCTGCTCCTGCACGAGCATTTCCCCTGGAGGAACCAGGAACGAACAGCGGCAGCAGGAGCAGAAATAAAAACAAAAATAACCGCTAAGCTACTGCAGCAGTTACGCAAGCCATAAAAAAGCCGGCAGCCTATCACGACGAGGATGCGGTTTTGCATTTTACACAATGATGACAGGAGTGCAGCCATTCAGAAGCGCTACAAAGACACAACAGTAACAATCAATTTATATATTTAATGGCCGTGGCGGCTCTTCGGGGCTGGAGTGCTTTTCCGTGAAGCGCAGTGCCCCACTCCATCATGTTTTCGTGTGCGTTTAATTATTCATGGGGTTTTGCCAGCGTTCGGGCAGTTTAAGCAGGAGGAAGAAAAAAAAAAACAAAACACTTTGCGTTTTCAAACGCTGGGACATGGCAACAGACCCAGCCAAGCGAGGGGTCGTGGGGTTGGCGGGTCAGTGGGGTTATGGGGGTGGGCCTGCGGTGTTTTGATGTGTATATGATGCGCTGCTCGGAGGTCTGACGGTAAGCACAAGGCCTGCCCGCGCGTAGCGAACAGCTGTTAGCACTGATATGATGAAGCTGGTCCCATGGGCCAGGGGGGCTGCCGGGATTCGCATCATTTCAGCCGTCTTTATGTTCCCCGTCACCGTCGCCTCCTCCTGTGCGGGCTACAGCTACCCCCACCCCCCTCCGAACTCAGGTACACAAAAGACCCAATTAAGAAGGGACACCAGCAGCCTTTGTCTGCCTGTGTCAGATTTGGTTATGGCTTTGTTCAGGTAAAGAACCAGAGCGCAGCCACAGTGACTACGCTCTACCACAGCAGTGACTGCAGCACCATGTGACCAGGCACTGCTGACACTGATTGCACAGGACGGCGGCCAAGTGGCAATCAATTGTAAACGTCTTTAAGCCCCGTCTCACAGCTCGAGAGACGGGGGGGTAGAGCCGAAGCTACGGAAATTACAGGGAGAAAAACAGCTCTCTCAAGCAATTTTGCAGAATTCAATGCAAACAAAGGCGAATGGGTGACGGGAGAAACATAATGATGATAAACAAGAAGCATCCATTCGAATAATCTCAGCAGAGCGCCAGCTCTCCCTGGAGCTACAGCTTCTCAAAGAACACATTCTCCAGCAGAATCCCATACATCCCAAAAGTATCGCCCAGACAAAAACTGCTACTGGTCACGCAGGGCGCTCAGTGAGGGGAATTAATTAAAGCGTTCCGACCAAAAAACAGTCCGCTGGAGCGGACGCGAGACAACGCAAAAAATGTTTCAATTCCTCCATGCAGGGACTCAATTCCAATGTCTGATACGGAGCATTGCTCGTTTCTGCTCCGTTTCAAATACTGAAAGAATTTTACATAGTGCGCAAATAGTCCATCCAGTTCTTCTACCTGAATTCACTTGGGTCTGTCGAAGTAAGGCCAAGCGAACAACATCAATACATTCGAAAGGCATCTACTTCCCCTAGACTGAATAATTAACATCATAATTAAGTTTTGCTCTTCCACAGAATTGATTTTGGAACTGAAGCTGATGGGTTTCAAGACAAGATTATTTTAGAACATAGCTGCATAGTAATCATTTTAACCACTGAAATGATGGAACAGGAGAGAAAAAATAAACTCTGTAAAGATGGAGAACATCTCGATTGAACATGACAGTATAAATAGCCAACATGAACGAACATGCACATCCCAAACATGATACGAAAGTCTCAAACATGACTAAGCGAATATATGCGTCAAAATATTTGTCGAGCAGACACGTTAAAAATGCCTCAGAATTTCACTTCTCAAACATTTGACAGTGTGCGAACAAGCAATCTTGCAGAAATGACAAATGGACCCTCCACTTTTGAAAACACAACCAGCAGCTGGAAGGCTTATTATGTAATGTTTAATAATACTAACGTGAGAAAGTGTGAAATAGACTTGGAAAACCCAATACAGTACAAACACACTGAAAATAATGGCAAGGGAAAAAATATAATTGGCCACGACTAAAATTTAATTATCATTTATTAAATACTGCCGTGAAGTGGCCGTTTAATTTGGGCTAACACAAAATTAAACCATTCGTTTAACTTCCACTTCAAGCTCCCCAGTGACTTCATATTTTATTAAACTGTGTCCACCGGCAGTAAGCTACTACACGCAGGCAGGCTAGAAAAAGCACACATTTACATATTCTTTAGTGAAGTTAAAGCATATTAAACAAAATGGTTATGTTCGGAAAAAAACTTTAGCGAACCGTTTTGCACTCATAATTCATTCTGCTGAATCCTTCTCGCTCACTGATTCAGCATCTGAACGCATCTATCAGTGAGCAAGTTTGACAAGCCGAATCAAAGACACTGATTTTCCACCTGTCACAGTGTGACATGCAACTGGGAGCAATAGCTCCAGAAAACCTGCTTTTCCAGCATTTAAAACAGCGAAACTTTGTTTTTTCGAGTGTCATGTTAACGTAGTGCGATACAGTTCAGTAGGACTGCACAGGACGGTCATAAGTACATCAAAAATTCACATAATGCCATTCTGAGCTGACTTACACTCTCAGACAGCACACAGAGTGGCTTTTTCGTCGGGGACGTCAGTATTCCGGCAAAGCCACACACAAGGCTGGAGACAGCAGTCTCTCTGCTGGTCGGCCTGTTGACGCAGGTTTCCATGAATGTTTATGCAGTGAAAGATGTGTCATCATGCTGCTTATGGAGGATTTGCTTGGGATCCCACATAGAAAAGTGTCAACAGTGAACATGGCACAGATCCGCCTGAAACACTGACACGTCTGAGCCGCACGATGCCACAGAGGACACTGGGAAGCTGAATCTACAGGCAAACCCTGCAGCGCACACGGTCATGCCATTTAAATTCACATGAGAAAACTGTATGCTACATTACAGCTCTCAGCTCCCAGAGCAAAATGAACAGTTTGAAAAAAAAACCATTGTCCAAACGGCGATTTTGGACCCTTTACGGGTGACATTGGGCCAGCTGGAGCTGCTCTGGCAGTCGTGCGGATTGGCCGACCCGAACACGATCCTCAGATGGGACGTAAAGACCTGAGACAGTCTGGAGCTCAGCTCCGGGGAGTGAAATAAGCGCACAGGCTGAGCAGGAGAGGCGCTGGGTTGAAGTCTTCATCAGACTCTGGCAGGGGGCCACAGCTCCTACACGAAACCTTTCATGGGGAAATCTGAGGCAGGGCTGTCCTTGGCACATTCAATCCCAGCTCAGCACACGAGTCAATCTATGACCGAAAATTTAAACAGGGCTTTCTATACTGACCCCTCGGTGATGTGGCCACAGGCAGCGGAGAGAGAGATGAACAGTATACAGCAGTGCTCTCCACAGGGGGTACAGTAACAGCCGTCTGTGCATTTCCCTCTGTATTCAGGTTTCGGGGTGTCGAACGCTGAGGGGGGACTCCCTGCCGGCTCCTGCCGGGGCTCAGGCAGCGCTGAAAGGTGGGGGCGCTAATTGGTTTGGCTGGTCTGATCTGCAGACCGACGCATTAATCCCCCTTAATCATATTAACATAGCCCCTCTCAGCCGGACCGGGCTGTCTCTGCTGGCTGCAGGCAAGCAGCCACTGTGGCCAGGCAACACCTGAATCACCCCCAACCGCAAACCCCAAACCCATCCTCACAACCCCCCCCTTCTTTACCCAGAATCCTCCTGTGCCTCACCACTACCCTGGCCCTTAACAGGCAGCTGTATGTTAACCTCTTCAAGCAATCAACTCATGGCCACCTTTCCATACACACATGTACACATACAGACAGGCAGAAACACACAAACACACACACACACACACACAGGCGCAGACAAACACTCACACTCACTCACACACAGACACGTACACAATCATGTCTTCTTTGCTTTTCTAGTCCAGCAGGTAGCCGCACATCAGAAGAAAAAACCCTCAGATGTTTGGTGGTGATGAAAGAGCCTCTTTATGAAGGTGAGGGTTGCCTTGGTGATACACAGACATTGCGTGTTTTCAGGGGAAGAGGACTGGAGGGGAGGAGGGGGAGCAGGAGACCCCAGCGGGGGTGGGGGGGGGGGGGGTCCCGTCTGTCACCAGGTGTTCACACAGCAGGGGAGCAGCCGGTTCGGTGGCAGAAGAGGGGTGTCAATATGGCGCTGTCTGTACATCCCAAGGTAACGCCCTCACGTCAGTACATCCAGCACAGGGACCTCCAGCCATAAACAGGCTCCCATCACCTACACCTCATCTCTGCACCTCAACACACCCCTCTTCCAGAAATTGGTTTATATAGATTTTAGAAGATAATCCATAGACATTGAAAAGAATGTCAAATTTCTCAGTGCAACACTGAAAATACAATTAAAACACAATTGACAAACAGCAATAAAAAAAAAAAACAGGAAGCTGCCTTGCTGAAAATGTAACTCGCTAGTTGACTGTAACATGCGGGGGGGGCAGATTGGGGTGGTAACTAATCAGCTGTGGCACCAGTGGGTCCAGCCAGGATTCACAGATGTGCGGAGGGAATGGGAGCGACCAGGGACCGGAGTAACCAGTGGCAGTCCTGTTGCAGTCCGAGCATTTTTCACACCCACGCAAGCAATCAAGTCCCTGCTTCAGTCTGTCACACGCACACACACACACACGTTCTCTCTCTCTTCATCAAAATTAATCAATCTTCTCTCGCATACGTGCACTCTCTGTCTCTCTCTCTCTCACACACACACACACACACACACACACACACACACTCCCTTTCTCCATCAGTCCCTCGTGCACACACACACTTGCTCCCCCTCTCTCTCTCACACACACATACACACACTCCCTTTATCACTCTCTCACACGCATTCTCGCTCCTTCTCACACACACACACACACCTCTTCCATCTCTCCCCCGTCCCCGTCCCCCCCGTTCCTCTCCAGTAGAGGCATGGCTTCACTCCAACTCAGGACCATCAATCAGGGCGCAATTATCGCAGATCCATCCGCCCAACACAATCAGCTAGCGTGTAATTCCTTGTAAGGCAGACTATAATCGGCGCACAAACGCGTGCAAACACTCACACACACGCAGGCGGGCGGAAAACCAGCAGGCTTTACAGAAGGCTCTCTAAAGCAGAGCAGGAGCATTCACATATTCAGCAGCTAATCCACTGTAGGCCGAGAGCCCTCTGCTGCCTTTATATTATTTTTTTCCTTTCCTTTTTTTTTTTTTAAAAGGGGGGCTGTAGGGCAGCTGGAATTGGTATTGTCGTGGGAATCGCATTCCAACCGTTTCCATGGTGACCCTCAGGCGGTGACACGCGCTTCACAGTAACCAGTATACATCTCCCCCTCGGGACCCTTCCAACACCCCCCATCCCGCCCTCTTTGCCCAAGGCAGGCTGGACACAAATCACCTGTCCTGCCCTGCACTGCTCCTCACCAAAATTTAGAGCACCCATTTTCTCCGCAGCTTTAAATCTTCCCTTTAACACACAATGAGGACTGGAGGCCAGGGGCCAGGGGCCGCGACCAATGGCCGAGGCCGGCCCAACGCTGGGTGCCACATTTGGGTCTCCGAATCCTAGGCAGTGGAAGAGGTCCTCCTTCTTACACAGGTGGGTATTGTTCCCACTGCGGGGCGGATCTGGCGACCATCCAGAGGTACTCGATCACTGGAGCTCAGTCCACTCCAGCAGTGGCAACCCGACACCGGGGGCAGAGTCACAATCTGAAAGCGCGCTTTAACCCTTCGCTGGCCCTTCCTTTTGTCACAGCACGAGGAGGAAGGGAGAGGGGAGGCAGAGGAGGCGGGAGTGCGGAGGGAGCTGAAGGGGGGATGGGGGGAGGGCCAAATTAAAGCCGGAGAGAAAGAGTGGAAATCGGGGTACTGCACGGCTGCCGGGGAGATTTAATTGGTTTCATTTCAAGGTTTCCGCAGACTTGAATGGAAAACAGATTCAGGGGGCTGTCGCGAGCGCTGATGTGCGTTTTGGTGACGGTCCCCCTGCTAGCAGATTCGCTTTGTGGGAATGTGTGTGCGCGCGCATATTTGAGTGCGCACACGTGCATTTGTACGTGCACGTATGATTCCAGCCTGTCCTCGCTGTAGGACTCACAGATTGCTCTTTCAGATCTGGAGCACTGTGCTCCCAGAATGCACCGGCAGCCTTTCGTCTCACCTCTTCGACACGGCAGGTAAGCCCGCCGACGACTCGGGAAACGCACTCGCCCCAGCAGAGTGGGGGAGGGGCCCAGCCGCCAAGAGAGCCGAGGCATCGAGGCGATCTAAGCTCTGTGTGTTACAGCCAAAGCACTGTGATAAAACCCACGCGCAATCACACATGTCATATATACAACTGAAATGGGTCATGCGCCCCAATATCCCGCATTTACGGTCGCATTGTCATTAACCGCTGCGGCCTGCAGACCTGGACCCCTCATGGCTCAGTAATATATGGGGGCCAGAACACGGGTCAGCCCCATATTGATCTCCAAATAAATCCATAAGCCAGCAGGGTGGCCAAACACACCAAACAAGATCGATGGACACAGTACAGTATATCCTCAATCAATACCTTTGACGAGATTTCAGCCGCGGATGACAACTCGCCGGGCATTTTAAACTGCTGCCTAAACAAGCCGATACAGACAAACGGTCGTTCGCGGCTACAAATGCAGAACATCTGGCCTTTCTTTAAGCAGCTTTACGACCGGGTTTATCCAACAGTGAAAAAATGGGATTGTCACAGTATTAATTTTGTAGCCGTAAGCCTGTAGTTGACCTTCTCTATGATTTGAAAAAAGGACTAGAGACACGAAATGCTTAAATTGGATATTCATTTGTCAGGGGTCCAATCTTTTGGCCTGTTTAACACCAGACCAAAGCTTATATCCATTATTAATCCACAAGGCAGCAGGCTTGCCAGTCTACACAATGGTGTCGTTATTTCAGTCTTCATCCCACCCCATCTATGGAAAATAAAGGAAGCCTGACGTTGTAAGTAGCCCCATCATTTAACATTTTGTACAAGAAATACTCGCTTCCCTCATCACCATTACCTTGATTATCTCCCCATTCTTCTGCCTAATGAAAAAAGGATGTGCGTATACCTGGGTACATTTGTCTACATGTGCATCGCATCTAACCAGATCACACAGGGTACACTCTCATTAAAGACAATGGTGCCCTAATCACCTCACACCTTGCACAGATGACGATGAGTTTTGATTGGCCTTTAGTCAGCTAGTTCATCCATCCATCAATCCATCCATCCATTGTCTTCTGCTTATCCGGGGCCGGGTCGCGGGGGTAACAGGCTAAGTAGAGAAGCCCAGGAGCGCCCCTCCCCAGCCACTTCCTCCAACTCTACCTGGGGGATCCCAAGCCGTTCCCAGGCCAGCCGGGAGATATAATCCCTCCAGCGTGTCCTGGGTCTGCCTCAGGGCTCCTCCCAGTTGGACATGCCCGGAACACCTCAAAAGGGAGACGTCCAGGAGGCATCCGGACAAGATGCCCGAACCACCTCAACTGACTCCTCTCGACACGGAGGAGCAGCTGTTCAACTCTGAGCTCCTCACCCTATCTCTAAGGGTCAGCCCAGCCACCCTACGGAGAAAGCTCATTTTGGCCGCTTGTATTCGCAATCTTATTCTTTCAGTCACTACCCAAAGCTCGTGACCATAGGTGAGGGTTGGAACGTAGATCGACCAGTAAATCGAGAGCTTCGCTTTTATGCTCAACTCCTCCTTCACCACAACGGACCGGTACAACGGCCGCTTCACTGCAGACGCTGCAGCGATCCATCTGTCAATCTCACGCTCCGTCCTACCCTCACTCCTGAACAAGACCCCGAGATACTTGAACTCCTTCACTTGGATTAACAACTGACCCCCCCACTTGAAGGGGACAATCCGCCTTTTTCCGGGAGAGAACCACACAGACTACCGAGTGTTCATCTTCACTAAAGAGTAAGCCCAGGTCATCAGAACACCATTACGCACTGAAAACAGCCGCTACCAAGAGTCTGCACTGATGTAGCTAAACTGAGCAACAGTTCAATTCAAGAGCTAACAAGCTCAACATGCTCCTATAAAAACTAACGAAGTTAACTGTGTATTCTCATTTCTTAGAGCAATAATTAAATGAGATGAAGACCCAGAGAGGGAAAAAGAGAGGGAAAAAATATGAGTTTTTTTTTTTCCACCACACCACTCCCTCCCCTAAAAAGCTCGTCGAAGGGGAGTCACATTTCAGTTTAATTACAGGCTTGGCGTTGGACAGATCTCTCTCCAAGAGCTATAAATTTGAGGGAGGTGGTTTAGGAGTGGAGATTCTTTCACTCTCTCCCAGCCTCGCAGTCTCCTTTTCACACACACACATACAACCACACACAAAACAGAGAGAGAGAGAGAGAGAGAGAGCAGAGAGAGAGCAGACAATGTTTGTAAATAGTGCCATACAGGAAGCTCAGAGTACACACAACACTACTTTCTGACTGGGTTGTCCTGCTCAATACAGGCTTGTTCAAACACAGTCTCGTTTCTGCAGTGGAGACATGACCTCAGACGAGCAGGGCCAGGACTGTGGACGTGATCTGGGAGGGCGTCCAGAAAAGCTCCCAGCATTACTCCTGAGGCCTAACAGTCCCGCCTGACGTATTCAACAAAAAAACCCAGCTTGAGCATTTGCATGTCAGTACAGTACAACCTTCCCCCATGACCCATCTGTAAAACACGACACATGACAACCCCATGGCTTCCTACAGAATACTGTGTACAAACCATGAGGCAGAAAAAGACACAAAGCAGCAGATGTCCATTTAATGGCCCTTCTGTAAGCACGAAGGCCATGGCATACAGCTTCATTCCAGTCCCTGTCCTGTACAGAGTCCACCGACAGATTTCCCAGAGGAATTATACTGTAGTCCCATACGCCTGCTAAGCACAGGCCACAATACTTCACATGCGCCACACCGGGTCAAGCCACAGGCCCCGAGGCATTTCACTGACAGCTTTCCACAGCCAAAGATGTTGACAATTCAACTCCTCTGAGACGAGCTTTACAACATTTCACACACACACACACACAGTTCACCAAGAACACTGCTCTGGAGGCCTGGTACTCTCAGCGCTATATTATCTGTCTAGCCAATCACCACTGGACCCATCGTCGGTGACATTTATAGTCCAGGAACCTCGATTTTTTTCTAGTTTGGCGATTAAAGGGAAGCTAGCTAGACTGAAGAGAGGACCGCTGGGGGTGTTTTATGGTCAGGTTTTTATTCCCTGTACCACAGATCCCATCTCTTTCCCTTCTCGAGCCTGAGGCTGTGATGGTTTCCCACAAGTATACCCCAGCTCCTTAGCTACTGTAGTGCCTCTATAACTTAACAATACAGGTCCACAAAAACGCCAGCCCGAACGGGACAGGTTAACAGCCTTTGGCTTTTGTCATTTCCTCCAGGCATAGTACTGTTTTCAAAACACTGCAAAAAAAGAGCACCCAGATGGAGCCTCTAAGATATTTACAGGTGTTAAGCTTGTAGAAGTCAGTAACGAGAGGCTAACAACCGATACACAGAGGCAGAAATCCCAGCAGGAGTGACATCACTGACCTCCCTGGTCGCCCAGTGCTGTGAGGTCACACCACCAGCCATGTTCCCTCGTCAGGCGCACTGTTCCCCGCACATTTCCCATCACTGTCCACAGAGCGCATACATTTGCATATCATTCCCACACGGAGTGCCAATAGGCACAAACCTCAACAGGAGGTAATCACAGGCACTGACCCCTTAAACTGACTCCTTCCAAAACATGCGCGCGCACACACACACACACACACACACACACACACACACACACACACACGCGCGCGCGAGTGAGCAAGGCAAGCGGAGGTAGCCACATGACAGACTGAAAACCCCAAAGCCCATGAACAAACACAGGTGCACAGAAAGGAATGTGAAACCTGCCCATGTTTAGACCACAACAGGTGTTAAAACTTCTGGCCAAAAGGGACCCAACAACCACAGAAGACCACTGCAGCTTGACAGAGTCAAAATCAGTTTTCCACTTGAGGATAATCCATTTTTAAAAACACCTCTTCACATGTGGACCTGGGGCTTGCATTTTCCCACCACACCGAACGCAGCAAGGAGAGCATATTTGGCAGAGATACGGGTCTTTGGCAGCCAGCTCCCTCCCGTCTGCTGAGAGTGATCAAGGTAAAGTACTCACATACATCAGCACTGTTTCATTGGGGCGGGCAGTGACTGCAGAAACACAGCCGTCATCCTCCGCTTAAGAACAAAACAGTCTTATATCAAGAGGACACATCCTACAACAGGACGCTTCCCCCCAAAATGGTGGGCGATGACTTCATTCTTATCTAGTTCTTACATAGACTAAGTGATGTGCATACACGAGCAAACTACGAACATGCACATCATGCCACGTAACCGCATCAAAGCAAGTAGATAGAAGGTAGAAACAAGCAAATCCTGACAGACTCCCATAGTGCTGAACTCATCTGAATACGCGCAACCTGCACTAATCACCATGAAAATAAACCATAAACCCTGTACTAATCTCTCAGAGAATAAGCCTAATCGCACCCTGCCATAACCTCGGATTACAATCAACTTCATTGTGCAATGTACGAATTACAGAGGACAATGAATCATCGCCCCAGTGCTAATCACCAGAGCTATACAGCGCGCAAGCATTTCTCTCATTCCACACACCGATTGGGAAAAACTGGAACTAACCGAAATGTGGAAGACGAGCTGGCAAGACTGTGCACAGTAGAGAGAGAGAGAGAAGAGCAAAACCCACAGCAAGAGCCCAGGAGCAGAGACGGACAGTAATAAAATCATCTTTTTCATGAACGAGGGAAGAGCGATCTCGAGGCTAACCGTGAAAAACAAAGCGCACCCCGCAGGCTGTGTCGACTCCCTAATAAACGATGGCGTGGAGCGTGGGAGGGCAGAGGCACAGTGCTAGCTCCGATGTGTGTGAGTCACACTCACAGCACCCTAAAACTGGAATAAAACAGGGGGGACATTTCATTAGGGGGCTGCGACACACCGCACCTGCACGGGAGAAAGAAAGAGGTGGAGAAAGAGGGCAACCAAGATGGAGGAGAGAAACCAGGGAAGGGAGAGGGTGAGAAAGATGGAGGAGGAGAGAGAGGAGAGCTCTGTCATAGCCAGAGGGGGACTGACAGAGGACTTCCATTGTGTTTGAGTCCTTTGTTTCCAGCAGCCCGTTTCACAGCCTCCTGGGACAGGCAGAGCGGTGTCAAGCTCCCGACAACCAGGACGTGGGGGGGGAAAAAAATCATTAAAAAAAAAAAAAAAATCACTTACGGGCCTCGGGTGTGGGCACCAGTACTGATGATAATGAGGGCCGTGACAACACCCACCGTTTAACGACGCCTTTACAAATTTTACAGCCATGACAGGGAAAGAAGCATGGGGACACATTTGGTTTAAATAGAAATAAATATACATTAGAGCAGGCGGTATCATACACGCTGGCTCTCCGAATTCTGCCCCGAGCATGCCGAGCCATTCGCCGCGATGGCTCCCTAACGCAATGAATTAGTGGCGTTAATTATCGAGCCTGTAAATCTCATTTCAAATCAATTTCCGCCCCTTAATTACAGCGTTCACGCAGCCCTTCAAAACAAATAAAATGGGAATGAGCACCGAAAATGATCTAATAAATGATTACCAGGTTATTACAGACACGACAAGAGCGGGCACACGTGCAACCTCACCCTGATCCGAATGGTGACAGGACTCTGGGCTGGCAGGAAAAGCCATGCTGAGGAGCCGAAAACAGTCTCAGCGAAATGGAAGGGAACTCAGAACTGCACATCATCGTCAGAGCTTTGCCATTTGCATTCCAATGACAGCACAAACTTTCGACTGCTCTAACGGTCAAATTAATTCCTCTATTCGTGGTGTTCAAATGACCAATTCAATGAAAATAAAAAGATGAGCACAGGAACAGTGCCTGACTACAGTCCACCATCACAGATACGCAGGTGAAGGGTCGTCGCAGGCCGGAGGACGATGTTTCTTTTCGATCAGGCCTGCTTTTATTCAAAAGAATGCTGCGCGTTCAATACCGTGCCGGAGCTAAGCTACAACCACACCACAGTGAGAAGCTTTCAGGCTCCGATGAGGTTTCAGTGGAGAGAGATTACACTGCGGTTCCTGGCATCTGTACAATTTCAGTACAATCGTATTGATTAACTCTCGATATGTATGCAGCAATAATGAGCTCCACAGAACGATGTCCACCCAGAGGTCACACATCACAAACTGCACATTTACCCTACGCATATTTAAGTAGGTTATTGATATTTCACCATGTAAATGATAATTCAAGCAATTCAAATCAGCGTTTCTGTGTTCCATGAATTTTTCAGATGCAAGGCCGGGAACAATGAATATAAATAAGCCCCTCGCTACTTCCCTGCAATTGCGCATGGGAGGCATACTATTGGTGGCCACATACAACCGCTCCGGCCAGTGGATCTCATGCACACAAGAGCAGTCATTTTAAATGAAACTGGTAATAAATGGCTCAGCATAGTTTCTATTTAAATAAATAGCATATCATAGCCTTTTTTTTGTTTAAATGCAAGTTATTTTCTGAATATTACTGAAATCTTTAGTCTTAAAGGTAAAGATGCGCAACAGAGGTCTACTGAAGGATGGTACAAGAGTTATGGGACTAATTCCTAGACGTGGTAGTCTGAAGCCCCAAAGGAAAATCAGCAGCCACCGCAGACAATATAATGGAAAAATACACGACCGCGTTGCGCTAAAGCATTCGCTTATAAGCTCATTCATCGACAGCAGCTGTCAAAGTCAGCATGGCTAACAGTTCTAATACAATAAAACCTTAAATACCCAGATTTACAGTCTCACATTTCAGTCGTTGACTATGGCCACATTCAATCCTCTCAAACCACATTACCTCGCTAAGGCTTTGAGCAATCCTATTGGCTGGGGATTAAGATGGAGGGCTTCTGGAACGGAGTTAATCAGGTCCACAATGCCGAAGAGGACGATGGGCAAACAAGCACTGACCAAGTTCCGTAACTCTAGAATCCAGCTCCTTCAGATTCCCAGCCAATGGAAAGTGTGGAAAGCAGAGGGGCCGTTAGCGGTGTGGCAGTGGATCTCTAACCGTCAGCCCCTCGGCACCACATTCGCACAGGCTGCTCCGCAGGTCGGCGAACAAGCAGCCCAGCACAGGCCTGAGTATGGAGTGTGTCACCAAAAACGCATTACACCAAGCTGATGATATCGGCACCAAGCTGCCGCAAATACATCCTTCCCTATTTGGCCCTCGCCCAGCGCAGCGCCTTTATTACAGGGGCTGGCAGGTTGGTGATGCGCATTTCATTCTCCGCCGCATATTCACTGCTCTGCATTCATGCGCTGCGATGAATTGGCTCGAGATCAATACGCAGCGAACGCTTCATCGAGCGAGCCGCCGGGCTCTTCTCAGCGGAAGGCGTTTCTAAGGGAACGCCAAGAGCAGCGAGACCGGTTTCTGAAGCCGAGGCCCACAGAACCGCAGGGTGCCGGACTTGCTCACCCCTTAACAACACTGCAGCCACTATCGGCAAAGTAAAGGCAGTGGAAAAAGCCCACCACCCTATCTGAACTCGGTCTATCGATCCTCTCAGCTGGTGATAAATGGACGCGAGCTCGGAGATGCTCAGATGAATCTGCCCGACTCCAGGTCACTGCATCAGGAAAACAATGGGTCCCCCAGGGCAATGAACTGGTTAAGTTCTGACATCTCGCTATAACTCGCAAAATCAAAATGGCCCGAGCTACACACACAAAATGTACTAAATAGGAGGGCACAGATGGGTGGAGATGCAGCCAAAGCTGCAGGAGAAATATCAAACACCAGCAAAGCAAGACCTCTTAGATACTCCGTTAACTCTGGGCTTAGGACGAATGGCAGGCTGTCTGCAGTACGACTAGCCTCGCCTCATCTCAGAGAGGATTTTACTGAAAAAAAGGAAAGATGAGGGGCTGATTAATTTTGTTTTATTCCTTTCATTTCCACTGAAGGGATAATAGCAGCTTTGACGTGGGGATGCATTTAATCTGACAGCGAGCCGGCGAACAAAGTGCAAATTTTTTCCCCCCTTTTCCCTCGCTCTCAGAAACAAGGTCACCTCGATACCGCTGAGCACACCCTATATTTATCTGCCTTCCGCAGGGAGAATTAATGTATTAATGAACGTGGCGTTAAGCCGATTTTGCATCACGTTGGCCTGGTTCTCAGGAAAAGCAACGTAGCCCATCAGACGAAGGTGACTTTCCAAGAACGAAGGGACGACACAGACCGTGTCCTGCGTGCAGACTGATGCTTGGGGCTGCATTGATGCAACAGGCCATGTACTCTCTCTGAATGTAGAATCAGCGCAGACAAAATTCTGCTGGAGCGAATGCTCTTTAAAAGCGTGGAAGGAGGCTAAGGGGCTTCACTCATGAATGGGAAACTGCTAAGATATTTTGCCGAGCTGGCCCACGAGACCTCCACTGAAAGCTCTTACTTCATATTACGCAGCAGAGCACCGGAGGCGGAAAAAAAGCGAACATAATGCAGCCGTCACAAGATGGTCTCCATGGGGCTCAGTGCTGCACACATATGGGGGAACATTCTGTTACCAGCACAGAGGTGAAGAACAGGACAATCCTGCATTCCTGTGCAACAGTCTTTCGCGGGAGCCCTCGATTAGCGTGTCCTGAAATGTCCTCCATTTTCAACCTGACCCCAAGCTATTCCCATCTTCAATCTCAGACGGCTGGCACTGGAAAGCTCCAGAACCGATGGAGCACAAGCTACAGGGGCGGTGACCCGGCAGCCTCCTGCCCCAGAAAGAGAGAAATCCAGCACACGAGGGGCGGGGTGGCAAGCGGGGAGACAGCGGAGGAGAGCAGGCTGAACCCAGCAAATAAATCACTCCAAGGTGCCTTTGTTAGAGCAGGTAATTAAGAAATGGCTCGATCAAATGCAGCTTTCTTCCCACATTCATTAAGGGTGAAATTCCACCTACAAAATGTATGACTGCATTACTGCTCCCCCAGACCCTCAGATGACACCAGCTCAGCTCATTCACCTTCACTTACACTCATTTTCATTCAGTGCACCAGCCTCGCTTATTCACCATCACTGACACTCATTCTCATTCAGAACAGCTGCGTACCAAGCTGTAGCGTTAATGAGAATGTAGCATCTCTGCCAAAGGAGGAAATCTCTATCATGCACCATATGGACAGAGTGCAACCCTATTTATTTTCCCTTTAAGAAAATGGCCGCCTGCACGCAGGTAAACATGCCAAGAGAACTGGAGGGAGAGCATGACTGTTTGAGAGAGTGAGAGAGAAAGAAAGAAAAAAAAAATAGTGGATATTTCCTCCAGGATTTCCAAGCATGACCCAGGATCACCCTTCAGTCCGATCGGCTGCTTTAATCCAACATTAGAGTGGATGAAAGGTCCGGGGTCCGCAGCCCAGACTTTTAACGGCGCACTTCCAGACCAGCTGTTACTACGATCTATAGCTCCGACGGCCATTTTAACCCCATTACCGAGGAGGGCAGCAGCTAAGTGGTCAAAAATATGATGTAATACTGCAGTGCGGATACACAGTGCAGAGAGCTCTCAGTGGCAGCGTTTCACAGCGCCGCACATCCTCAGCAGGGCTCTGCCTCAGATCACACTCAGATCTGCCAAAGACTGAGAGCCGTCTCAGACGCCCTCAAAATCAGCTGATGCGGCTTCAAAATTTGACAACTTTCCCAACTTGAATCTTCATGAACTCCATACCGCGGCCACTGGGATTCTACAGGCACCAGCTTGCTTAAACTGACCATAAAGTGGAAGTTTGAGACAAACTATTTTCAGAGACTTCGATTAGAGTGAAACAAAACTTCTAGCGGACTTTGAAGAGAAGGGAGTGGATCTGATAGAAGTGGTACATGTGTGAGCCTTTCAAACTTCAGCGGACATGAAAAGGCATGGATGCCAGGGGAACTGATGATTGACAGATAATTAACAGCACACCTGCTGGAACCCAGTGATGTGACATTAAAGGCAAAATCTTTATTACACCCATAACATACAGAGACACAAACGCCCAAATTTTGAAAAGTTTATCACTTTTCAAGAATGTATACTTTAAGATGTTCACACAGTTACACAGAATAGACAAAATTGAGGACAAAGCGATGTTTCCCACAGAAAGGCCCCAGCTCCTCTACACAATCCTTAAACAGGCTGCAGCCGCCAAAAGCGTTATTTCTGCTACACCAGACACTTAAAGGCCAGATCAGAAACCACGAGGAATACTCAGAACGGATCAGGAAAGGAGACCTTTTGTATCACTCCTGATTGTTTGCACTGCTGCAAACACACTGGAGACCCAACCCGGCGCAGAAAATTACTGCCCTCTTAAATTTTACAGGCAGTCCCTGAAGATGACGCAGTTAGAGGCGTTATTCTTCCTTTATGATCCGTCTTGTTAGTGTGGCATGCTCGGGTTCCAGAGGCCTTCACCTCCTCCTCCTCGTCAGAGCCGACAGCAGGAGCTCCCGCTCGAATCGTCCATCTGCGCCGCCACGTCATTCATCTCTCTTTCCCAAACATTGCAGCGGCTCCGATACGGCCCCTCAGCATGCCCATGTTAACCTCCCAGATCGGGGAGGCATGATTTATGCCAAACGCCCCCTCCAGCACCGCCGTCACCCTCATCATCCCACGGAAGGAGAAAAAAAAATAAGCACCCGAGACATCACGAGCGCGTCCGCCATCGCCGTCTCGATTTAATCACGAGCCGAGAGGCATTAAATGAGTGTCTGCCAGTGGGCCGCGCTGTCCCGTTTGCATTTTAAAGGGAATAGATTACTCCGCTTAAGGCTGAAGACACTGGGGCTTTCATAGCTGTAAGAAACATTGCTCAGAGAGCATCATTAGCTCACGCGCTACAGATCATTAAAGACTTCAAGCAGCCACACACAATTATTTTAGTTGAATATTCTTCAATTATTTCCTTAATCTAGCTTCATTTCAAAGCTCAATTCAGTGATATCGAGCAACAGAACAGCCACACGCCAAACGACACGGTCAGATATGGCTGCATTTCACAAGTAAAAATGCACGCAGCACGGACAAATGGTGGTAATACAGCCATGTCCAGTTAACAATTGTGGCTGCGTTCATCCTTCTCATCTGGGTTTCAGAGGACACATGAAAAGCACTAATCAAGAACATTTTTTTTAATTTTTCATATTAATTGCAGCAGCACAAGAGAAGCTGAAATAATGGCTCTTGAAACAGGCATTCATGAGGCCTTCATCAAGCCAGTAATGAATGCATAGGGCTCTCCCCTAATCACTGCCTCACTCGCTGCCTGAAGGCTGGACCGTGAAAGCACAGTATCATTTCAGTCAGGTACAGCAACAAAGAAACCCAGCTATTGTGAATGCAAACGGTGTACCAGTGAGATGCCGAGGGAATTAAAACATTTAAGCTCCGTTAATCTACATTTAAATTACAATTAAAATGCATAAGCCAACGCGCAGGAAAGATTTCAGTCCACACTCCAGGCTGCATGTGAATCTGTTCTCAGTTGCTCACACGGCTGAGATTGTAATTGAGAGCATTGGCCCCGCTATTCATGACTCCATTCAGGCCAACTAATGTAGAGGCCCAGTCAATGCTGAAAGAAGGCTCAAAAACCAGAGAACTAAGTGAGGCTGCCTACTCCCTCCGAAGAAGCACCATCTTTCCCAAATAAACATCACTCAGACATGAAGGAAACCTGCATTACTGTGAAGTGTTTGTGGATGCACCTATGCAAGCACGTCCTCATTCACGGGCTCATATACTCTCCAGGCAGGAAAAACAGCCATTTTTCACATAATTTTAACGTTCTACCCGATACCAATGTCACACACACAATCAACATCTCCTCAGAGCCCATGCAAAGATCATCTAAATAGGAACCAAGTTCCACCATTAAAGGGACTATGTCAGCCGGGGCGCATGCGTGTGACGAAACAAAACTTGTTGAAAGCGTTAGGTAAACTATTTCAAGATCTTCGTAGATTTCGTGCAAGCGTCTCAATCTGTTTATATCGCGTTCATCCTTGAGAAGTTTGATGAAATTTTTACCAAAAAACCATATTGATTGTAGAGCCTGTTCCTAGCATCATTTTGTCATAGTACAGGTTTTTGTAGCGTTATTATTGCTTTTAAGTTAGCCTACGTTGATTGTTATGTCATCCCATTCAAAAGGATCTACGACAGCTGCATGACAGGTAAAACGTTGCGACAAACAGGTTCTGCGAACATTAAAGACAGCTGCTTGATAAAAATTTCCCCAAACTTCTCAAGGATGCACGGGATGCAAACACATAGAAACTCCACCACGAATTCACCGGTTTACCTTACCTCACACTTTCAATGTGTTTTCACCCAAAGAAATATGGATGGATGGTATAGTTTATTCTTCGTGGGTTTCGGCAAAGATACATGCGGTTACTCTTGTAATTTCGCGTTCGCAGGCCATCTTCTGTATTTACAACAGCGACGAAGGTACGCTTTACACACGTACTAATAAGCTTGGGGTTTGCATTTCTGCTCCCTTGATATCGCACTGCATGTATGAAAGTGTTTATCGACTGGACTCTACTACACATGCGCCCCAGCTGACACAGTCCCTTTAATAAATGACTGCAAAATGCTTTGAAGTCGTCAAGCTTTCAGAAGTAGCAAATAAAATTAAGAATAAAAACGTTCGCCACCAGGGACGCAACGCAGATGAGGCACTGCTTGACGAGATGACAGAGGAACATAAAGAACTAAACGCAGCAGGTAAACGCACGACCACACTGGCATCTCAATCAGGGAGGATCTCATCCGGAGAGGCAAAATGGAGGACAGCGATGGAGGCCCAAGCCAGGAGATGCCCCAGATTCATCTCACACTTCGGGTTAAAACAGAGAGAAAGGGCGGTGGAGAGAGAGCAGAAAGAGACAGAGGGCAGAGAGCGAGGGAATGAGTCAGACAAAAGGGAAATGAAAGAGCAGGAAAAGCGAAAGCATGAGAAGGAGGAAGAGAGAGAGAGAGCAGAACACTGGAGAGGGAGAGATGGAACAGGGAGGGGCTGAAACAGTCAGAGAGGAGGGACTGTGAAGGCGCAAAGCTCATTCCAAGGCCTGGTCTGATCGCAGAGATCGCCGGTGCTGAATTAGTAAACAGGGAGCCGGTGCTGAGGATGAATTATTTATCGCCGGCCTTTGCTCGGTGTCAGCAGCTCCGCTGGATGAAATGATATTTATGGAGCCCCCTGGGTGGGAGGACTGGGAGAGGCCTGGAGGGGGAGAGGAGACGGCGGAAGGGGAGGACGAGAGAAAGAAGGGAGGACAGGGGAGAGATGGAGGGATGGGGAGGTCTTCACCAATGCAGGGAGGGCTCCATGACGACCAAGAAACGAGGATGGGATTGGGAGAGGCCCCCTGGGGGGGGGGTAAACACAGGCCGGGAAAAAAAGCGGGAACATCCATAAATCAGTGCACGGGGCGCTGACAGGTCTTTCCGCCGAGGAATGGTGCGTGTTAGGTCGACAAGGAGGTGGAGAGGAAATGGCTCTTCAGCGAGAGGAGTTGGTCCGTTCCGGCCTGTTGCAGAGGGGGGCGGGGGAGGGGACGGGGGAGGGGCGAACACCGAGATGGGACTGCTCAGGGAGGATCCGTCAACAGATTTAACACCCAAATCAACTGCGCAGGTTCAGCTGAGGCTGCCAAGGATGTTTCGTCCGGCCCCCTTCATTCCGACCCGTCGAGCGCCGCTTCCACACGGACATCGCAGGCGGAAGATTCAAATTACACCGCGACACTGACGGTTTCAAATTAAGCATTTAAAAATATCCAACATGGAAACAAACTCTTCAGCTTAATTAAAGGCCACTTAAAGTGCAATTCCTGTGTGACAGGCGTCCCAGATGGCCGCATGCATTTTCCTAACAGTTAAAAAAAACCGAGGAGGAGAGAACGCGTTCTTCTCCGGCCTGCGATTTGGGAGTCGAGCAATATACACTGTTGAACTCTTGACTCATTCGGAAGGAGCAAGGAGGCGGTTTTGTGCCATATCTAAAAATGAAGGAGAAGGCTCTGCGTCACTCCAAGTCCGCTTGGATGTCATCCCTTTAGCATCCAATGGCTCTTGGATTGGATGTAGAGGAATAGATTTGCAGCCTGCATCCAAGGCAAAGGCTCATCGAGCAGGACAGCCAGTCAGGGGTAAAGATGGATCTGGTTTCACACAGGGTCTCCCGCTGCACAGCCCTGCTGACAAAATCACAATACCCCCCTGTCCCTCACCCCTTCATCTAAAGGAAGGGAAGAAAGACAACGACAGAAAGGAGCTGGCATATCACAGCTGGCACCCCGACTCTCATGCACACTGGATATGGTAAAATAATGCCAGCCTTGATTACATTACTCATCAGTAGCTGCCAGCTCGTTTAAAACCAAAGCGTCCCCCTCCATCTTGTTTTACGGATAGTGGCTGTAATTTTGGGTGGCCGGCAGCAGGAAATTTACTGAGTGTAAGAAACCAAATGGTACTCAAGGACAGAAACTCGAGACAGTCACCCTGGCAGCAGAACAGGATCAATTGCAATTATTTGCAAAAGCAAACCTTGGGCTCGTTCTAAATGTCAGCATGGACCCGAGCCTTCAAGAACCGTCCCTTTGTAATGCTCAGTACCTGATCCAAAGACCGGATAGGATCCCCCAACGCACTAGAGAACCTCGTGAGCTGAAAGGTTCTGCCAAGACAGAAGCCAGATGCAACTCTGGCGATTAAAGAAAAGGATCATGACCGGCGCTGATGCTGCACGCACAGCTCGCCCAGATAAAAGAACTGCAGCTCGGACCACAGCAGCCAAGGCAGGAGCAACATGCATGTAAAATGCATTCCCTTCCGCTGAGCTCACCGCATGACCAGCCATCCACATCCCCAACCGGTGTTTGTTTTCTCAGATCAAGCTCTAAACCGAGTGATTTACCACCGCATGACTTATTCATCGTATTCTAATGCGCACTTGTACCCGCCTCTAAGCGAATGCTAACAGGACTAATATATGATCTCGCAGTCAGGGGAGGCAGGGGGGCGGGGTTCGGGTGCGGTTTGCAGCTAGAACAGCTCGTGCGAAGGAGGCTCGTGCCGGCACTTAATCGAAAAGCGACCTGCTCATCTTTGCTCATCTTTTAACCCCGAGCGCCGGGGCCGTTGCGTGGCTTCTGAACTCCAGACTCCTCTCTCGTATTAAACAGCCAAGTCTGACCCTCGGCGAGATGCCTCTGGAGCCGGAGCGAGCGGCAGATCCCAGGTCTCCTGATCTCTTTGTCTGCAGCCGGTGGATCTGAGGGAGGGGAGCCTCCGCTGACTGTGGAGGGGGGATAGGAGCTACCCGCCGCCGCAGCACTTCAAAGCCTCGCCGTTACTGGCAGGGGAAACAAACCCCGGGGCGGGCAGGGCTTGGATTTGATTACAAACCCAATAATGCTTTTTGTGTGTTTGTTTTGGAGCTGCCATTCATAACTTGATTAGTACTGCAATTATCGGAGTGTAATCAGTTACAGGAGGCAGATTTAGACTCAACTAGAACATCCCCCAGAAGTCAACCCCCACATCAGAGATTCCCTCCTACCAGTGTAAACACACATACACACACACAAAGGCATACTCGCACATATACACATACGAGGACATGCACCCATCCACACACAGGCACAAGCGCACACACATTTACACACAGGCATGCACACACACACACACACACACAGGCACAAAGGCATACTCGCACATACACACACATATGAGGAAATGCACGCATTCAAAAACAGAGGCACAAGCACGCACGCATTTACACACAAGCATGCGCACACACACACGCACATACGGGCGTCAAACGCGCACACACACACACACACACACACACACACACACACCTCCTTCCTCCAGTCCACCCCTCCTCCAACAGGCAGACAAAGAGCAGCTTTCATGCGAGAGGGGTAGTTATGTTACGGTGCGAGTGGAAGGCGGGTGTTGGTTTTTTCCAGGAATGCTACATCACAGGCACAGCCTGCAGG
The DNA here is from genome assembly GCA_029692085.1 of Gymnothorax javanicus. Lineage (NCBI taxonomy): Eukaryota > Metazoa > Chordata > Actinopteri > Anguilliformes > Muraenidae > Gymnothorax > Gymnothorax javanicus. The sequence goes on along the minus strand of CM056207.1, from coordinate 35,125,898 downwards.
GGAAAATATACATATCCACACCAGGACTGCAGGAACAATGTTTCAGGACGGGAATCCCCAATAAATATATTTCCCCTCTCAAAAAAAGCAAGCTCTTATTTCTTGTTTTTATTTTTAGAGCTGGGCGTGCTTATTTCATTACAAAGATCATTTCATGAATCCCAAGAATCCAACAGGCATGGGCCGCGGCTTCCGCAGAATCAGTCAGGCCGCGGCCGAATCTCTCCATCTTCCCTGGACCTAATTAGCTGCCAGGGCGATTGTCATTAATTACGGGAGAATGGGCTGTTAATGGCCGTCTGCGCTAGCCCTCTCTCCATCAGAGGGTGTCTCCATGGCGACCTGTGGCTTAGCGGCTGGGTCTGCAGGAAGAGGGAGCAGCGCAGAGGGGGGTGGGGGGGGGGGAGGGTAGAGGGCGGGGGGAGGGAGAGAGGGGTGGAGGACCGTCCTACTGCTCTCTGAAACACTAGCCAGGGCTCCTGGGGCCATATTGACAGTCAGCACTGAGTAATGAAGGCCAGAAATAACTGCTTCTGCACTGCTTCGGCCTCCTTCAAAGACACAGCAGAAACCCCGGCTCGCCGAACACAAACAGCAGAAAGGGAAATTACAGACACGGCCATTTTAAAATATGCAGCAGCAACAAGCTAATTACAGATGGGCAGGCCAGTACGGACCAGATTGTGATTAAAGAAAGCAAACAGACCATATCCATTTTCAGAATGTCCATTTTAGGAAATTTAGTCGAAAAAAAAATTTATTTGCCTAATTATTATTCTGCATGGAGCTTTGGGAATGATACAAGAGCTCGACAGCAGCGATCCACCGAACAGAACGCCTGAATGGAGAGAAGCGCAGACAGACGGATAATTAGAGATTTGCCTTGTCTGTCAGGCAGTGTGAAGTCTGGCCTCTTCTCCCTCCAAAACACAAACATCTTCCGTGTTTTGGAAAATTAACAACAACACAGTGAGTGACCTGAGAGTGAACCTGAGAGGGGGGGGGAGGTACAAAGACAGCGTAGGACAGCCGTGGGTCATGATCTGAGTCAGCAGACAGAGGGAGGGGAAACTGGCCGCAGCAGAGAGCAGTGAGAGGAGAGAGGAGATACCAGACGGGCGAAGGCGAACAGCAGACTGGACATCAGACAGACACCAGGGAGGGAGCACTGATGACATCACATGAGAGAAACAGCACTGGGCAGGATGTGTAGGGGGGTGATGAGAGAGAGAGAGAGAGAGAGAGAGAGAGAGAGAGAGATAGTGAGGCTAATGCTATCAGGTAGTGACAGTGTATCACCCAATCAGAGGCCACTGTGCTGCTCTGTTGCATGTTTATCTCCGCTCATAATGCAGGCCCATGGGCAGCTGTGGGCAGCTCACTGCCAGAGGTGAGGGAGGGGTCCTGCAGAGAGTGTGGAGAGTGACAGAAGTAATCACAGCAGAGTGTACACACACACACACACACACACACACACACACACATATACTCTCACACACGCACAATCTCTCAAACACGCACACAGAAACACACAAAAACACACACACACACACACAAACATATATATTTATACACACATGCGCATACGCGCGCACACTGGCAGACCGGGCCCACACAACCTCTGAGAAACACTCTGATAATTAGTAAAAAAGACGGATCGTAGATACAACAAAAATACTAACAGGAGTGCTGTCTGATAGCACAGCCAGTAAGTCAACATTTATCCTGGACAGCCCAAGCAGAAAGCAGTCACACTCAATCCACTCAGAAAAGATAAAATAGACTTTCACACACATTTTTTGGAACGGACAGGATCTTCTTGACACAGACTCCTGACTCTGGTCATAACGTCAACATTCCCCCTCGAATATAAACACAGCAGATTTCCACCATTTCCAAAAAGCTCTGTGCATCTCTCAAACGCAAAACGCATACAGAACAGCACAGCCAACACCAGAGAGATCAGAGATGAGAAAAATGCAATCTCGGATTACACAGACCTGACCAATCAACCCCTCTCCCTCGGGTAGAACTGAGAAAGCCCTCATGTGTGAAGCTCTTCTCAGAGCCGAACGAGGACATTGAAACCAAACTGCTCGTTCACAAACAAACCAGCTGGAGCAGAGAGAGACACGCCGGCCAAAAGCTAAGGACGGCAGGTCACAGCTGGTCACCCATGATTTGTCCCACACACTTGTGGGTAACCTCAAATGTCTTTAACAGACAACGCTATGATCTCAGCAATGGACTGAAGGACCTCCCTGTACAAAATAGTCTGGCATTATGGCTAGAGCACGGCTGAGAGATGACCGATATAACAATGGATGATGCGATGTACAGGAAGTGGAGTTTCTCCATTCCCCAGCAGGTAACTTATATCCACCCGAACAGACAATTCTCATTCTATTTTTAGTTCACCTGAATGTCACCCCCACCTTCACTCCGCCCATTCTGTCCTCCATATTCATGAGTCCCGGGACCAATGGGGTGACAGGAAGACAGATGGCCACAGACAGGGCGAGTGGGCCGCCACGCCCGCCAGGGTCCAGGGCTAACGCTGCTCCTCAGGTCTGCATCAGCTCTCCAAAGCCCCAGACACTGCTCTTACAGTAAAGCCCACTGCGGCCAATGCAAAGCCAAGTACTCAGTATGTGTACGCACACACACACACACACAAACAACCACACATGAACATTTACTCTGGGACACACACACATACGCACACACAGACACATACGGACACACACTCCCCTATCTACTCAACAACATGTATCCTGCAGGGCTCCATTTAGAAAAGGTTAACAATATTTCATGGTTTATCACCTTGCCAGAGTCTTGCAAATTAAACCGACCTCTGCCGGGAGCCGCGTGCTTTGTAGCTCGTCTCTGAGCGGGAGTGAAAACAGCACACACTGCTGCAGGGGAACATGGGGGGGCAGTGCCCAGCCTCAATAACACGAGCCTTACTGAAAATGTATGTATAAAGCTCACATACACTTCCAGCACACACACACTTCACAACAGGATCACAATATCACACCGCATACTCACACTCCTCACAAACTGAGGCCTCTTCCACAAGGAGACGGAGATTTTCGAAAACGGTCTTTTTTTGTCGTTTTCTAAAAAATCTCCCGTCCACACGGTATCGTTTCAAAAAATACCTGTGTCCACACGGCCTAAAATGACCTAAAACGCTGTAGTAAATATTCCAGGCCTGTGTGTGGCGCTGTATGGTACTGTAGCGTTTCTACAGAAATAGACCAAAAACAGAGAAGGCGGCGCATGCTTCGGCATTTTCTCCGTTTTTGGTCTTTTTCCGTAGAAACGCTACAGTACCATACAGTGCCACACACAGGCCTGGGGGGCTGTAATGGGGGCTGTCACGTCATCGTTTAAGAAAAAAAAAAAAAAAAAAAAAAAAAAACCCTTTTTGGTAGTCCACACGAAAACGTTGGGGTGGCATTTTCAGATTTTCTCACTCTGGAACCAGTTTTCAAAAAATATGTTTTCGGGCTGTATTTTTGCCGTCTCCGTGTGGACACAAGGCCGAAACAATAAAATAGTTATGCGTTTTCAAAAAAAATGGTTCTCGTGTGGGCGGGCCCTGAGAGAGGTACAAACACTACATCAGTCTGAAGCACTGAATCTGGGTATTTATGTATAGGCATCCAGGCCAATTCAGGCTTTAAACCAACATACACCTGCCCGCCCATCAACACGCAGACACGCCGTTTAGACTGTGTGACAGACACCATTCATAGCAGAATTGCACTTTCAATTTGGGTAAACACACCCTCCAGCAACACTGGGGACTTTGTCCCAGAGGGGTCCACACTACGGAGTGCTGGTCGCCGTGGCAATCGAGGCGTGAAGGCCCCAGGGCCCATCACCCGGGAGACGAGAGGAAATGAGACACTACTGCAGAAGGAAGTATGGCAGCCCACAGAATGGCCATTTCTCTCCTTTTCTAACGTACCCCACAGGGAAGGCACTGCTGCCCAATAGGGAAAAAAAAAAACCATTTATACACATTTTAGAAGCACACTTGCTTTTTGGGCTAGTCCCTGCAGAGCCCATGGTAATATTCTCCCCAGAGAGATAAGGCTTCTCTTTCCACACCAGAGCTCATTCATCAGTACACAATGTCAGAAAGGCTTGTGGAGGTGAGCCCAGCTGAAGCCATCACTATGGAAGGCCACTATGGGAGGCTGATGGACCTATCACCAGGACAGCGCTAATGCTAGCCAGGTAGACCAAAAGAAAAGTCCTCATTGAATAGCTACTGAAAAAGTTGGGCTTGTGTATTTGAAAGCACCCGCATTTTCTCTGCATCTTTTCTGCTGCATCATATACGTTTAGAGGGATTTACACCTCACGGCGATGCATTGGTTTTCCCCAACTGCTTTGGCAGCAGACAACAACCGGCCATCATACACCTCTGCTACGAGAGACGTACAGGCAGGGAGGGGGAGACTAACAAAGGGAGAAGGAGCAGAAAAACCGGTCGCTGTAAATATCAGGAGTTCTGAAAGCCAAACCTCAAGGTTGTCAAGCGCAGCCAGCGTAGGCTGAGGATTTATAAATATTCCCCCCCACGCGCCCAATCCTCCGCGTTCCCTCCGCACTTTACCTCAGCGAGCGAGCAGGGCTGTAAACCTGTCTCAGGCCTGTCAGGGAAGAGGTGGTTTTGTTGTCTTTTCTTCATTGATTTCTTTGTGCTCTCTGGCTGGCTGTGACAGCAGCACCCAGCCCCACAGTGTCGCAGGGCGGTCGCTAACGCTACAGCTCCGAGGATTAGCGCAGAGAGCGCAATGTTTTACCAGAGACGGGCCATCACAACAATGCCTAGTCACAATATTCAATTTTTTTCTGGTTCGGATAGAGAGTTTCTTTTGCGATCAAGAGTTCCCGAACGACATAGCGATAGCGGTGACACCCCTTCACTTAAAAAAAAAAAAAAAATGCACGGATGAAATTTTTCAGCAGAAAGCCCTGACATGTACTGCAATTTTGCCTTTTATTCAGGATCTTCTACATTGCTCTGAATGCTCCATGACTGTAGAACAGAGAAGCACAAAAGGCTGCCCTCAGGCATAAGATATGCATATTAACCTGCACTGAATCCAAACCAATACAGAACGTTGCTCCCAGAGACATATTGCTCAATAAACCTCATTTCCAAACCAGCGGAGAACACATGGGAAATGGATTCTTCTTTCAGCTCGGGTTATTGTAAGTAAAGATAACGTGCACCCACACACATCAGCGTACTACCTCTGCAATCAGTCACTCCAAAGACACAAACATGGTGTAAACTCAATTATTTGCGCAGCTGACAATCTTGCTGAAGCTTATTGAACTGAATTTTTTTTTTCTTCTACAGGGTTTCTGTCAGGAAGAACCCATCTTTGACCAGATGAAAAAGGAGGTTCATCTACGGTCTCAGCCTCGCTGTAATTGAAAACCTCCCTCGACCCGTAGACAGGAGATGAGGAGATTGGTGTGCGATTCTCGGCTGCAGCTAATCTCCGCTCATCCTGGACATGCACATCTGGAAGAGCGAGAGCATCATTTCCTGTGCAAGCGGGCGAATCTCCAGCCCCATTCTGGGGAGTCTGTGATAAAAATGACAACACTGCCCCACGTCACACAGCAAACGGCCAAGCAGACCAGGCGAAGGCGAGTAATGGGGCACTGAAAGGGTCAAAACTCAGGGCAGAACCTGTAGCTTCATCTCCAGCAGAAAAAAGCCAATTTGATAACATTTCTCGCTTTGATTAATTATAAAGAGTGCTAGGACTGCTGGGATTCCAAGCAAGTTTACTTGCTCAGAGTACAATGCACAGCAATTTATCACTTACTGGTCTCATTCGCAGCAAGCCTTATTTAAAGTATTAAACAATAAATAAGGGCAATTAGCACACAAGGCTCAATGTCTTTGCAACCCCAGTGGAGAAGGGATTATTCCCATTTCCATTTAACAGAATCAACAGACTGCTTTCCTAAGCAATACGCTAAACAAACATCATTAAAATAAAGGGAGTTTAGGAAACTTCTGGGCCGGATCTTGCAATTCCAAGAGGGTGCAACCCAGGTCAAGCATGCACATCTGTTCACCGCTCTTTATTCATGTCTTCAACACGCAGCCCATGGAGCCAGTTCCAGGAGCAGCAAGTGACGTCATCCCCCACCCGCAGTCAGAGAAACAGTGAAAATCTCACATTAAAACGTGCGCTAAACACCAGGGGCTGCACCACACCACCTGTCCTACTGACTCAGGTATCGTGTGAATCACAGTGGGCTCACATCCCACCCACACAGAGACAGCTGCTCAGAGCAGCGCTTTTCAAGGAAACAGGCAGCTTCACCTCACTGTGCGCTACAATAAGAGAGAGTAGGGGGAGGGGCTCTCAGCGCCATCCCGCGGGAGCCGTCGGGTATCCATTATTAATGGGACAGGGGTGTGCGGAGAGAGTGATCTAATGTACCACTGTGGGAGCAGCTACATCGCGCTGGCAACACCGACCAGGCTTCGCTCTTCTTTCTGGGGTAACTGTCCTCTCTCTCCCTCTCTTTCTCTCTCTTGCCCAGCCTCCCTCACGACCCATCTCTCTTTTCAAAAGCCTGCCTGTTTCGTCCTTTCATCAAATCTCTGCCAGCGGTGCTGGAGAAAGTTGGAAAGAGAGCGAACTCCATCAAAAAGCCCTCACTCTTGATCATAGGAGCTCTCAGCTTCTTCCTTCGGTTTCTCACTGGCGAGGAATAAAGGAAGAGTGGCAGCAGATATTTTTAAAAAACAAAAGCAGAGCAGAGACGTACAGGAGCGGCTCTGATGCGCTGGAGTTTAGCGCGCCAATCATTTCGGTTCGGTTTTACATTCAATCCAAAGAAGAACAGGCTCAGGTTAGGAGGAGGACCCAGTCGAGGTGGCTGGACTGCGGTAATCTGCTTTGACGTAAACAGCTTGCTTCCCCTCACATATCTGAACAGCCTCAATGCACTAAACTGGCTTGTGAGCTCAACCAACAAACAGGTCTCCATTGCGATTCTCCCTGTTGGTTCATTGAGCCTGCCGAGATGCGTGCACCTTCCACACAATGGCTGCACAAGCGAACCACAGGATCTGATTAGCCCAGACCGGAGAAATCAAGCCACACCGTGGAGAATTTAATGTAATTAGAAAAACAGAGGTGTTGGGAAGGTGACAGAGATTGATGAGGCCGAGAGAGAGAGCTAAGTTGATAAATGCAAAGCAAAGGGTCGTAGAACAGAGTGTTACAAAGAAGTGGGAGAATAATGACTGTGGTTTACGTGAGAGTGTGTGTGTGTGTGTGCCTGTGCGCATGGCAAGATTGTGGCAGAGGGGGGATGGGTGTGGATTGATGAAGCACTGTAGGGATTTAAAAACATAAAAGACATGAGCCCCCTGGGAGGAGAGGACACAAACTAGCCTAAAATGAGCCGCCATTGGTCACGCCGAATATAGCCCACCCCCCACATAAACACACAACAATAGAGTCGGGGCTGATTGAAATTCAAATAAGAGCCAGGAACGGTGGGTGGACTGGGGGGGATGTTGAGACAGACCAAGCGAATCCCCCCAGCATTACACTGGGGCCCAGTAAAACACCCACTTTAAATCAATTAAACACTCCTCAATTAGGGCCCGTGATTTTAAAGTAATGCGCGAGAGGAAGATGACGGCTGACAAACAGGGGTCACATCTCCCCAGGCCCCGCCGCTCCTGCCTTCGGTCCGCCGTATTCGCCAAGGGCAGAGGCACCGCACACCAGACAGGCCATCTCTCCGGGCCCACCGCCCAGTCTGCTCCACGCTCCTGGCCCCAGCGCGCCCATTAGGAGATCGTAATAATCACATTTTCGTGACCATCGGGAACATAGACCGTAATGAGAAAACGTCAGCGGAGGAGCTAGACTTGGGAGCACGAGATTTATCTTCACAAATTCACTTACCATCAACGACAGGACAGGAGTCGGCCTGCCAGAATCACTGCTGTGCTCAAGGTCTTGAGTCAGGGCTAAAATTTTGATCAGCAAGGCCTCCATTTGCCGTTTGCGGCTGGTATTTCCTGCGCTGAATAAAGCACCTTGAATAGTGCGTGAAACATGCTGTAAAATTAAAATAGCCCAGCTTCCTTATACGCTGCACTTCCACAAAAAGTAAAGGCTGCGCCGTGAATTTACAGTCCTCCGGCCTTCCTCTGAAAGCTAAAACAAATTTCATACATGGGAGATTTAAAAAGAGTCAAAAATAAGCCATATATATAAGAATGTACCGGAAAATATAATAGCGAGACAAACAGTATATAATGGCAGTGAGAAACAGACTGCTCTCCAAGGTGAGAGCAGCTCTGTGCCAGCACTAAACTACCAGAGGACATCATCTCTGCAGCTAGTGTAAAACACCTTCGCGGGAAGCCGTAACACCTCCCCTCTCGCCCGTGTCTATGAGAGGCAGCTGATAGAATATTAGTCAGACTGCTGTGCTGCAGGGTACAGGAGACCCTGGCATCGTGCCCGCATAGTAGGCAGCGCCACCGCGCACAGCTGTGGCAGCTTCGCCTCCGATCGGTCAACATCAATTCACCTTCAGCAGGAAGCTGACAGGGGATTACGGCTGGTGTGGAGCGCTTTCAATTTTGTATTAATTTACTTTGCACATCCAGATTGTGCAGCTATGTTGACTCCACCCCATTTCAATTTGGATGGCGCCTTTGCTGGTCACTGATGCCTCCGTGTTGACATGCTGGAACGCGGCCTATTTGTAGGAAGGAGCAAAGCCAAGACTACATTTCCCATAGTCACCTAGGGGCAAATAAACCACCGAGTAGGACCTTTCATCGGAGTAATGCATTTCTCCAGTTTCAGGTATGACAAAACATTCCTCTTTTCCCAACAGCAGCACACTGTTTTTTCAGAAAGCCAGACAGAAAAATAAAGAAACACAAGAAATATGGAGGCGGAAGAACCAAACAGCACCAACTGCCACACCATGTGGCTTCTGGAGTGCAGTCTGGTTCACTTTAAAGCTAAGTTGAGGTGCTTTTGTTGGGCTGGGCCTGCTGAATCACAGGGGAGGTAAACCTGCTGCATTCCCTCACCTTCACTTCACACCCCCATAGCCGCATGCGCTCGGAGCCCAGGTCAGCCCCACCTCAGCTCACGGCACACGCCGCTCTCCTCCAGCCTTTGTTATTCCTGCCTCCCAGCCTGAACAAGGGCGGAGGGACTAATATTTACTCAGCGAGCCCAGGCCTGAGGCCCGGCTTCCTAATGGCTTCCTGCATTTGACAGAATAGTTTCCTCTCAGGAAGCCTTATCAATGTACACCGCCGAGGCACACAACTAAGGCCGCAAACCAAAGTGCATCCGCTGGACTCGGCTGCGACGAGGTCGGCAGTTAATCGAGAGGATGCCACGCCGCTGAGAATTACGGCTCGACTGGAACCGCGTCCTTTCACTTCTCCTTTTCTTCCCTCCACCAAAGAAAGGCGACTTCCTGCTGTAGCCGCGCAATCTCTTCAAGTGTCACTGCGACACGTGACCTTTCACCTCCAAACAACTATTAAACGAAGCAACAACGACTTACGCCACATTAATGACATTTTTCCATGGTCCGGTTTCTATGACCACAGCGGGTGTCTCCCCCCCTCCCCCCAGAGTGATTTAGACAAACGTCAGTATTGGAAAGCCCACCCTCCCCTCTTGTACACAGCCAGAGGGTGCACACCCACCCAACCACACGCCCACCCCCACCCAACTACACTCCTCTGTCCTTCAGATTCACAAAGGCCCTGCAGCCCAGGACACAAGAGCTCCTTCTAGGTTAGACATTAATCACCAGCTCTGCCAGCACAGGGCTATGCTGCAGTCGCTAGGCATTGCAGTCTCCACCCACTTAAAACTACTGGCTCCTCCTTCCCACAGCGTACCCACCCGAGCCCCCAGATTCTCAGTATGACACCCAACCACTTTGCAAACACTCAGATCTACACCACAGTCATAGTCTGCCATACAGTCTTGCATGCGTAACGTTAGGACAATCCCTGGAAAAAGGCATTTTAAGCTGCTTTCACACCGGACGCAAAACGAATTTTTTGCACGAGAGATTACATTCAAAGTCAACACAAGGACGCGAATACACGCGAAACGCGTGTATTCGCGTCTTTGTGTTGACTTTGAATGTAATCAGTCGTGCGAAAAATTCGTTTCGCGTCCAGTGTGAAAGCGGCTTTAATCAGTTTGTTTTAGTGCAAGAGGTACTTCCTCATTGCTTTAACTCATGTCAACCCGCAGGGCTCGCTAGGCCCTAATGTTAAATCTCTACTGTCCTGTACAGGGCTGCAGATTGGAAAATTCAGTCTATAGTGTGAGCGCGACGAATCAGGTGGTCAGGCGACTCCATCGCACACTGACTCATGGCCGCCAGTACCCAACCCACACAAATAACAGGTAAATTACTTCGCACAAGGCTTTGTTAATAAATAGATTAGTCTCTTTATACAAGGAAGAGATGGGCTGAGTAATAGGTCAACATTCTTCCAATTTTGACTCATCTGCGGGGAGGCACCACATAATCAGTCAGTAAATAACAGGATTTAATAAGGAGGACAAGTCTGGAGACGCGCAGTCATTTGAGATAACCACCCTCAAAAAAAAAAAAAAAAAAAAAAAAAAACATTAACGGAGTCATTTTAGCGCAAAAATAACACTTAGAGTCACAGGGAAAATGGCTAATTCTGTTTGCATGATGAAATTCAGCAGCAGCAAAACTTGTGCCGAACTAGGCATTTTTGAAGCGGTAATACACTTATTCCCAACCGCACACATTTTGAAACATAGCCTGAAATAAGGTTTGAAAAAAGAGCTTTTGCATTAGATAATGCACTTTAATCAGGGAAAGAAATTCAAAGGCATTTGCCATCAAATCAATGAAGGCATAACTTGCCTCTTGGGTTTACATATACTGTGGGCAATTTGCATTTAGAAAAGTTATTATAATTATGGTCTGGCCCAAGCTTCAGCATATGGAACAGCAAACCCGCAGACCCGAGAAGTAAATCACGTCCAACCATGTCACACGCCAAGACGTCATGACGAAGTTACTTATTAATAATGCACACAGACCACTGCATGACATTACTGTCCCCTTCACCAGCAACAGCGCAGAGGGAAAACACAGGCCAGACCACAGTGACATCACTCACTAGTTTTGCGCTTGCCTGGCGAAAAGCATTTGGAACCAAGCAAGCACAGATTTCTGGCATCATCCTTTATTAAAAAATATAAAAATTTGAGCCAAAGACTAGACAGCAGTCCAATACTAGGGTGCGACTCAGTGACAAAACCTGCTCCCAATTTGTTCACAATCTTTTTTTCCCCAAAAAGATATAAAATAAAAGCCAAGTAAATGGACACGCAGGGAGCTATTTAGACGACACAAAGATAAGGAGTGTACCGTTTTCTGTTAAAAAAAAAAATCACCGCATTCATACCATTCGCATGCTGAAAATAGGATCAGAATGAAGTAAACAGGAGCCAACCACAGTGACTCCAGGGAGCAACATCTCTCAACAACACCAGGAAATGAAGGCTAGATTAGGCCCCGTGAATCACTGCTACCGACTCCGACCTCAGGGCGAGTCGCTGCCACGGAGTTCACAGGGGTCGGGACAAATTCCCCTGCTTTGAGGCAGCCATCATCACCCAGAAATCTGACCACGTTCCTGTGGCAACGTGCTGACCTGGACTTCATTGTGCAGTCAGAGCTGAACACAGCATCTCCCCTAATCAGCCCGCACTCTTTGAATTTTAAGACCCGTTACTGTGGATGTATGTACCCAAAACAAAATGGCCTCAGCATGACATTTTCTTTATTGGAGAAAGCAACAAACTGACCCAACTGAAAGGGCAGTGCAGTAAAATGGTGGATCTGCCTCCCAGAAATGCTAAACAAAGGCACTCTTCTGAGCAGGCTCACTGTAGCCTCAGGCTACAGTAACATCTGACCACCAGCTGTACTCTTAGCAGGCTGGTTTTAAGATGCTTCTGCCATTAGGCGGTAAAGACCGACTTGTTCATTAATTCCCTTACGCAGCGGGAACAGGTTTGAGGGTTCAGAGAGTACTGTTTGCACTGCAGGTGTGTGTGTGTGTGTCTGAGCCCCACTCCAGTCCTACTCCACTGGCGTGTCTCAGAGGGCTCATCACTCTGGCAGTACAGAAACAGCTCACCTCCCCCCTCCCCTCCCTCCCTCCACTCAGTCCCAGAAGGCTCTTGGCACCTGAGTCCCGGGGCTCAGTGCTGGAATGCCATGGCCAATCTGCAGGTGTTCTTGCCTCCCGCCTGCCCATCCCCCACCCGTACGCTACCTTACCCCCCAGGTCAGGGGTCACGGGGGAGCTTGAGGACTCCCGAGCCATTGACAACAGCTGGCTGACATCATCACTCTCGGCTCATAAAACTTGTGCCGCCTCTTTGACTGAGTGCACTCTGCAGTGTAGGCGGAACTCTGCTGGATTTCCATTACATGCTGGGGGCCGCCGCCCCACCCCCCCCACAAGGAAAAGAGCCGCAGATTCTCGGCACTGACGAAGGCTATACAGGCTCTTCAATAACAGCCAAATATCAGTGATGGGGTGAAGAGATATTATAGAATTTCAGTAGAGCATAATCTGACACCTTTATGTTTTTTTGTTAGCAACTGTCAAAAAAAAAAATATTCTCAGTTACAGGTAATTAGTTCGAGGAAATAGAAGAAATCAAAGATTGGTTAAACTCAAGGAAACATTCAGCAGTAAATAAGATTACATGTAAAGTGAGCCTCTCCAGTTTCTGCTCCTTTCACTTCTTTGTCTGGCACTCAGGTGTTTCAGGGATTAGTCACAGAGATTAGTCACGGAGGAACACGTCACAGAGGGAAAGTAAGAGAAGGACACATCCAGCATGATTTCTGCTTCGAATTCATAAGTATCTCATTCAGGTGGCCTGAAGAGCCTTAAGATCTGCATCTGCTTCCTGCACTGCTGTGAAGAGGGCCTTGTGGGAAATGTAGTCCACTCAGATAGGCTCCAGGCCATGCCCTAACACAGTGAACGTGAGACTTCACTTCTGAATAGGACTGGGGGCCGGAGCCGCCTGCCCACAACAGCCTCACAGCGTCCTTTCAGCTGCCTCAAGGCAAGTCAGTACAGAGACACACAAGATGGCCGACAGAGGTCTTCTGGCTCTGAATATCTGAGTGAATCTTCAGCAAGGAACTCACCTTTCAATGCCGAAAAAAATGTCAATACATCCAAAGTCAATATATCCTCACATTATTCAAAGCAGAGTCCGAGCATTTCAGAGTCACGGGCACTGTCCCTCCCAGGCAATACTCGAGGCATCCATCACACGCCTTCCTACCAATCATGGGAAGGGCTAGCAGGGATTCTACTGGGCAGCAGGCCAGACAACCTAGGATGCAGGCTGCTGAGCAGGTTTGGGGTATAAGAAATAAAATGGGTGCTAAAAAATCTGTAGTTAATTTTGTAATTAAAAAAAGTGCCCAGTTTTCCGTTAAAGCAGGCCAAGGCGGTCAACCCGAGAGCCCAGCAATTCCATTACATCACAGCTGTGCATTTAACAGGCAGTAATTTGCCCTCCCTGCCGCGTCTCTGACCTGCATTAGCAGCCGCGAGCTCTCGAAGCTCAGCAGCAACCGCCGAACGCGTCGCCAATAACACGCCGACTGCCTCAGCGGCCAACACGCTGTTCAGCCAAAAGCTGCTCCCAGGAACACTAAAGCTGCCTTCATTTTCGCTAGCTTGCACCGTGTCCCAGCCAGTAATGACAATGTCAGGGAGTTTCACCACAGTGGACCAGATAGCAGTGGCTGAGGTGAAATGAGAACTTTGAGGACAGGAAGCAATAACTTGGGATCGTACAGAGAGCTGCTTCACAGTCTAAAGGCAACATAAGCCAACACAGCCCCCCTTCACTGTCCACACCACTCATCCCTTAACACCGTCTCCAACACTGCTGTAAAAACAAAGCGTGCTCACAGGCTCCATCACAGAGAGACTAAAAGTGCCCTCCCACGATGCAAACCTCACTAAAGTAATCCCAGAAACAACAGCCTTGTCAAAATGAAAAGGTCTTTGTTTCTGCTTGTGTTGCTCTAGGCCATGTGGGGTGGGTAGGCAAAGCCTAATTATACAAGAAACGTACGACTTTCAGTCAAAAGAAGAAAAAAAAAAACGACATGGTAAGGTGAAACCGACACGTGACCTTCCAATGAACTAACCAATTGCTTTCACTCCAGCGATAGCAGGGTACAAAAACAACCTCCATCCACACCCCCACCACCAACCATAAAAATGGTCAGCTGGAAACATTACAAACGAGTGAGAAGACACCAGTCATTTTCTGCAGAAAACCACAACAAGTTCAGAGCAGAGACAAGTCGACTTCAAAGCTCATGCCTTTCCTTCCCAAGCCCCGACAAGGCACACCAAAATAATTCTGAAAAAGTTCAAACGACCCTGGCTTTGGAAGCCGAGAACTGCATCTGCTAGCATTCAAGCAACGGTTACAAGGCTTATCAGAGAGGATCAGCACTGACCCATCGCCAATCCAATACCCGCCCACCTCAGAAATAGGTAAAACAAGGCTCAAGATGGCTACATCTTTGACGCATGTTAGAATCTCCTCAACTGCCCATCTCCCCATGATTAATGACAAACAGACCCTTTCTTGAGAGGTACGGCACCCAAACCACATAATATGCTGGTTCGGCATTTGCAAATGCCTTCAGAAGGGTAATTTGACCAATCAGACTAAAAAGTACCCCTTTCCCATAAAAATGGGAGTAAATGCAGCTCTTAGCATTACTGCTGAGTACCTTACACCCCAGAAGGAGGACAGGGCAGAGCACCTCAAACAGTGGGGACAGCACTGTACACTGCATTAAGCGACATCGAAACGCTGGGGGAAAAGGAAGAACTAGGCCATCTGCCATTTGCTTTACATTACCCTACCCGAAACCCACACCCTTCCCGACCCCCAGACTGCGGGTGTAATTCATCACACTTAAGGCGAAACGGCACAGGAGGGAATTAGCGATTCGCTGAGTGCGCAGACGTGCCCGCCCCCTCTCGGCTCCCTCAGCGAGTCGGGTTAAGGGGACTGTTTAGGCAGGCAGTGTGGGCGAGCCCGGCCCGCTGCGGTGCCACAGAGCGCTGATCCTCCCTGCCTTTAGCTGCCAAGAGCTACGGAGCAGAAACAGGGTGGCTGGCAGCCTCTGCGAGGCTCTCACAGACTCACAAACCCCCCTGTGTGTCTCTGCTCCCTGACCCATGCCCTGCTCCCAGAGGCCTGCTGACCATGAGGCCATCCTCCCTTCGATAAGGTGCAGAGCGAAGAGGATGACACAGGGGGCAGGTGCTACCGCAGACCTGCACACACCTACACTGAGTGCCTCACACATCCACCCTGGATTTGGGTGGAATGCAACCGGAGACGGTACAAAATGTAGAGATAAACAATCCGCTCATTTGGTCAGGGAACTAGGTCAGAGGCTGGCCAAGTCTGGTCCTGGAGAGCTGTAGCCTCTACCAGCTTTTATTCATTCTCAGCGCTTAATTATTCAATTAAAGCAGCCAATTACATCGTCAACTCTCCTCACCTGGTTTCGTGGGTTTAAACTGCAGGGTGAAAAAGATCAGCACACCCTGCGACTCACCGGGACCAGCGTGAGCTCGCCCTGAACTGGGTCATGGGGCTGCCCTTCCACATTGTTGAGGCACAGAAAGGCAGCGACCCCAACAAAAGCGTTCTTATTTACAATCTGGGTCAGGGTTAGGCGGGTTCAAATAACCAACCCGTCCCTTTTCAACAACCACCAGTCCCTTCCACCGGAAGGCCTAAACTCCCCCCACCCCACCATTTAGATTTAATTTCATTCTCTTCTCACTGATCACCCTTTGTTCTTCTGAATAAACTCATCCCAGATCGACTACAGTTACAAACCGAACAGGTATTTGCTGCTCAGATGAACCTCTAAGAAACTGGCCGCCATGAGTCTTGTGAGGAGAAATCCAATTAAAGTTCTTAAGGTTGGTTTCCTCTAAATCGTCAATGTGGTAGCACGAGTACCTTGTATCCTCATTTAACTCTTGTGAAAGTGAGCATTAAGATATCCAAATTTGCAAAAAAAAGAAAAAAAAAACCATATCCCCATGTTAACACAAAACAGACAAAGAAAGCTCAGGAACAGAGGTCAAATGGGTCACATCCATCATTCACACACTTCCCAAAACCCACCACTAGGAAACATAAGACCCTGAGAGAGCAGAAAAAAAAGTTACTATACCCCCCCACCCCACATACACACACACACACACACACACACACACACCCCATCCCATCCCCTCCCCCCATCTCAGAGCACACGACTCAGGCTCGCTTTGTTCGGAAACACAGGAATTTTTATTAACAGAGCCTTGGCGACAACAAAGCCAGAGCTGCTCCTGGGAGCTGATCCGGCGTGAGGCAGCAGTGTTTTCACTCCCCAGCAGATTATACACAGCCGCATGTGTTTATGGAAGCGTTTGGGGGAGATGAGGCGAGGGCAGAAGGCAGATCTGCATTCGCTGAGCTAGCTGTGGCCTCAGGGCTGCCACTAATCTTTATTGCGCCGTTTAGGACGGCTGTTCTGTGACTCCACGGTTCCGCTCGCTGGACGGATTACGCCTCTCACACCCAGACAGGAGAACCGCAGGCGGAAAAAGGAAGCTGAGAGTTTGTCTGGCAGTGCGATCAAAATGTCAAAAAACAAACGGCTCTTTCAAACCTTCTCAACAACCGCAACTGTCTGAACACTGCAGAACTACAACTGCATAACAGGCAACTAAAAACCGTTTGACAATATAGCCGATGACCTTTTGTGCTTTACACCCCTGTTGACTAGTGGTGTAACGATACGCCACTATGACATCGTATCGCGATACAAAGCCTCCGATACGATATATCGATTCGGAGGACGTGTATCGGGATACACAAGGCTTTTTAAAATAGTCCTATTATTTTCTTAAACCCAAAAATTGCAACATTTTCTATCGCTTTAAATGAAAACAAAGTGACCTGCCTCATATTCCACGTGGTCGCATCGCCCAAAGTGCAATTTGTTGAAGTGTTGTTTCAACTTGTTTGAGGTTAAGTTTCCAGTCTTCAAGTTAACTACTAATGATAAGTAGTTTGCAATATAACTGTTTCTTGCAGTGAATAGTAGTGGAGACCTATTCAGCTTTCATCGATATTTTTAAGTTGAAGACATTGACCTGAACAGTAAACACAAAATGGTACCTAAAGGTAAACTAACTGTATTGCTTTGTTTTAATTAACTTCAAAAGCCTTGTCTTGGGAAATTTTCAGTGTTGCTGCTTACTTGTAAGTAGAAAGAAAATCAGCAGAAAATTAATTTGTAGTGTATCGGGGTACGCATTGTATCGCAACCCCTGTATCGGGATACGTATCGTAACCCCACTATATCGTTACACCTCTATTGTTCACAATTTCATATTATTATGACCAACTTATAACACTCAACAATATGCATATTAATGAAAAGCATGTCAGAGTACATTTTAAAATTCATTATTTTAGAACTATACATCAAGGTTCCATGACAATGCTGACAGAAACAACACATTACTGTGATAAGAGGAAGATCTATGAAGGTGGTGTTCAAAAGCGCAAATTTATTGATAAATGGCCGTGACTCAACCAGAGGCTCTGATGAAATGATGAAAGAAAAGGGCAGAGCAGAATACATCCCTCTCAGACCTTTAGCCCCTCTCAAAAACTTCTTAAGCACAGAAAATGAGAGAGTGGCAGGCATTGTACTTAAGATATAGTGTGTCTTACTACATTTAAAACTGGATGAGGGGACATGCGACCACCGACAAACACATACAAAATGTGGATGTTACAGCGGATCCCTGCCGACCTTCAGGGCACTGTGGGGAACTCCAATAGACTCTGCTTAGAAAAGTACATCGTACAATACTGCTCCCCCCCCCCCAAGACTGACTGCGTTCTGCAGTCACTCCAGGCCCCCGCTGACACAATCCCACATTCCTATGCTTCCTCAAGCGCAACTAATGTCAGCAAGATGATTAGAGGGAACCCAACCCCCTCACCCCTTCACCACCCCCCCCCCCCGCTCCCACCCACCCCAACCCACTCCAGGGCCCCCAAATCCAACCCCCCGCCTTTCACAGACAAGCCAAAAAGCCAACAGCAGCATCTTGTCAGAGACAACAACGAAAGCCATCTTCTCCCTGGCCACTGGACAGCCTGTCCAGGGCAAGAGGGGTCAGGATCGGCCCCTGACCCTATCCCCCCCATCAAAAAATATGTGGACCGTAGGTGGGGGAGGAGTTTAAAATGGAAATCTGGAACTAATATTCTGAACCAGGCTCCAGCCAGGAGCAATGGTCAAGAAAATCAAACACAGTCCTCGACCTGCTGGACCATCCTGAAGGGGAGACTACGGCCAGCGCTACTTAACTCCAGCCTCGTCTCCATGGAAGAAATGGGAGGGTAAGTGGGATTATCCTGACTCAAGCTGGCGTAGGATAAAACGACAAACTGAGTAAATGCCTGCGCTTCAGCTCCTAAGAGTGATGTATCTGGGGCTGCTTGCTTGAGTAACGCTCTTTCAACGCGTCACCTGCCAGTGGAAACAAAGACGTGCAAGAGGAATTTTTTTTGAAGCCCCAAATGACATTGGAGAAGAAAAAGTAACTGCAAAACTGACTGCCAGGCTCCAGTGAACAGCCCAGCCAAAGATAAATCAGCCCAGCTTCAGCTGTGCTATAGTCAAGACTTCACAGTAAGAGGAGAAATTACAGCCCTCCTTAAAGCCAGAAGGAGACTAGTTTAAAATTACACCAATAATCCAAGGGCTTTTAATAGTCTAACTGGCCTTCGAAATAGTTTGGACTCCAATAATGCGGACAATGGGCCGAGTATTGATGTCGTTTTGATGCCGTTTCCAGGCAGCGGAGACACTAGCGGCTGTTTTTTAAAGCCGAGAGCCTGACAGTTCGGGACAAACCCCCTGAAGAGGCATTCTTCTGTCCTATATCCACACATCACTCCAGCCTGGGAACAACAGCCAGGAGCCGCTTTAGAGAAACAGCAGGTCAGCACTCCTGAACGAGCCACATTCTGGACATCATCTCCGCAAAGCATCACAGAGCTGGCCAACATGGAGGTTTAGGCAGCTGAACAGCTCTCCTGCACGTCGGAAAAACCTAGTAAGTTCGGGATAGCAAGAACCTGGGAACTGAAGGGAAACTTTCAAATTCAGACTTTTCCAACCAAAAAATATATAACCAATTAGAAACTTGATTTTGATATTTCAAAAAACACTAGTAGCTAGTGTTCTAAGATTTTCACAGAGCTTAATTAATGAAAATAAGGGTCAAACACCATTTTTACCAAAAGTGACAAACATACTAGGTTTTTCCCAAATCTAAGGGGAGCTGCTGGGTTTCCATACTCCAATGAGAGGAAAGCAGACCAAGATCAACAGGGAATTCTAGTACAATGATAACCAAGAAACTTTCGGATTCTTTTCTGAGTAAACAAGTGTTTGTGGAGCTTAGGTGGGGGGCACTAGCAGTCAGGGCGTCTCCACATATATGTCGGTTAAAAGACCTGATGACTAAGTCTGTGGCGACCACTACTCACGCTACCATGAGTAAACACACAAGCAGGGGATCGTCACAGCTCACCGCAGAACGCAGCCAGTAAACACACTACCGGCTCTGACAGATAGCATTTGGTGTCTCTCTGCTGTCGTCTCTGGACATAGCTGTGGTCTGACAGCGACGGTCTAAGAAGAGGGAGGCTCTGTAAACACCTCATTTTGGAGAAACATCTGTGGAAAAACCTTCAGGGCACGGTTAACCCCCTCGTACAGCTGAACACCACACAATGGCAACATGGCTGCATCTTCTTGGATCCTCCTCTGTAAGGCAGCTCAGACTCCTCTGTGACTGACAGCAGATGCGATTAGAAATTCTAAGTGATTCTTAGCAAATGCAGCGAGTGATTCTTAATGAACGCAGCGTGTCAGAGAAAACAATCACCGCTTTGACAGCTACCATTAATACTGGCATTAATCATCCACAGCACTACACTCTGTATTTAACATCTAACCTCGGCTGGTGAGTGCACAGCTTTGCTGCTGGTATCAGTCAATTGTGACAAAAGAGTGCCCATATTCAGATTCCAATTACCAGCCTTTATTTGAACATTAGGTGATTAGCCAAGGGCTAACAGTCTGAAAATTAATAAATCAACAGGAAGGCGAGCTCCAGCAGCCGGTGGCCACAGCCAATCCCTACCAGGAAAAGAAACGACTTTAGATGAGAATGCCATTCTCCAAGGGGTAGCGCCGTTTTCTCTTGATTTAAAAAAACAACACCCCATGGCCATGAGAAATTAAGAATCAGAGTAATAACTGGAAATAAATTAGTATTATCACAACAAACAAGAAATAATGCAGATTATCACAGGCATGGTGACAGCAAGGTGCAGACACTAACATAGCACATGCTAACTCCACAGAGCAACTCCATGCAGTGAATTGAGCGAAATTAATCTGGCTCATGAAAATCTCTTGCATGTTAAGACCAGAAATCATTACCTGCTCACAGCTTCAGGATAACATGAATATTTCTTAACAGGGTCATACCGCAGCGAGCAAATTAAATGCTCTTGGAAGACATGCAATTATCCCATTGACTAAACAGTGTAATTTGAGGACAAGAGCATTCAGTGGGCTGGTATGAACACATCAGGAAACAATAATCAAGAAACAATGGCAAATATATTAAAAATCCTAAATAAATTAAGCACCCTCAATTGTTTCCCCAAAACAAATACACCCCATCAACTCCACAACCAAACTGCTTTTGGCTATTCCAATTTGCGCAGAGCCCCGTCATTGATGAAATTAATAAGCGGATTTGTCAGATAAACATTTTACTGTCATGTCATTTTAATAAATCATCACTGATATACTAAATGCCAAATATAATAACTGATTAACTACCTGTCTAATTTGTATAATTTACCACTTAGCCTCGTTTTGTCGACGCCACCCAACACATTCAAATTCTGAAGCAAATGTTTACAAATTAACAATGATTGGCTTAGTGACAGTAGAGTAGAAAGCATAAAATCATATCAGTGGACCAAAGACATTTATAGGCATTCTAATGTGAGCTGATGCTTGTGCACAAGTCACTTATGATCGAATCAGTTTTTAATTCAACACAAACATGGTCTGTAATCCAGGCTTTTCTGCCAGCATTTCCAAACCAATGTCAGACGACAAATACTCTTTTCGTTCCTGGGACCCAAAAGAGAATTCCTCCCAAGCAAACCACATTGGCCTGAGTGTGTGTGTGTGTGTGTGTGTGTGTGTGTGTTGAGGCCGTTTGGGAAACACGGCTCTATAAAAACAGCACAGCCATGGAGCAGGGGAATTTTTACAAGCCCTGTTCAGTGGCAGCTTTCAACAAGTGGAATGCGCTCAACTTGATTACCAAAGAAAAATCATGCCAGAACTCCCCTTTTCCTCCAAAAACACCCTTGCAAAATACAGCCTCTTTCCCTTAATTGGAAGTAGAATGTGGCCTTTTGCCTTCAAAACGACGACAGAAAATCCAATCAAAACAAAAGCCGCAAGGAAAAATGGCACAATAAACACAAAATTCACATGTGAATTATGAATTTTTAAGTATATCATGTTGGAGAGTCAATAGAAAAGCAGAAAGCACAATACTCCAACTGCTGAGAATAATTGCAAGGGTCTCAGCGGTACTCCTCAAGGAGGAATTCAAATTTCAAACAAAAAAGGGCTTTAAAGAAAAGATTGTGGCAGTGTTGAAATGCTTGAATGTCAGTTATCCCGGGGGAATATGTTTACAATCAGCAGACATTCCTAAATAAAGAGACCCCACAATTAGTAACCTGAAACAGAATCTCCGCATGCAGGTCTCATTACATCTCTCTGGAATTCTTCAAAACTCCCAGAGGTACTCCCTGCTTCACTTTATCTCCAGGTTTTATGACTTTCCAGACCACCGCCCTGCCCCCCATCCCTCTCTCTCTGGCCACATCTCCAGCAAAGCCTGCCCGTATAAAAAAAAAAGCCCCACAGCCTAACCCCTTTCATTCAGGAGAGGGGATTTCATCAGCTTCCTCACGCAAACGAAGCCAGAGCCTCCAGCTCCCCTGCTAGCGCCTGTTCAGCCTCATGTCTCAGCTGAGGAAGCCTGTCTGTCTCAAGCCATTTTCACAAGGGCTCGCCAACATCCATAGAACTCAAGCTATTTTCATCAAAACAGAAGCAGTCTTCAAGCAGAAGGGCTTTTGGAGGGCAAGAGATCAGAGCGAACAGAATTATTTTTAGCCACTGTGCACGACAAACATATAAAAGATGATTGATACTGGAGTTAATTTTCATATGCAGACAGAGGTTTGACCACAGTATCCCAATGAAGGAGTCATGCTATTGGTTTTCACGGCCCATACACAGCTTTATACCGTCTTCCAGAACTAAGTAAACCCAGTGAGCGTTCCAAACATAAAACTAAAGAGGTTAAATGCTTCGAGGTGGCACGATTCTTTAACAACGATTACTTTTACCAATGAAATCAACAGACCCTCCCAAAGCCACACATGCTCTCCAAAATCCATTCGACCTCCGCATTTGCATGCCTCGTCACGACTGACACTTACACCTCGAATAGACCCATTTACATTTACAACGAATCATGATCTGTAGTTTTTCCACTATCCATTCTATTAACAACTAACCTTTGCTATTATTATACACCAAATATCTTAAATTCATATATGCTGTCAAATTAATGTATCTCTGTTATATAATCAACCATCACAGAACCGCAAAAACACAATTTCGTGGTTTGAGGGGGAACCGTGTCCGTTTTTCACCAGAAATAATGGAACTGGCTTGTTTACTGATGCTCGTCGCCCTTGTTTCACTCTATGCAGAATACAGCGACACATTTCTGGTTGGGGTAATTGGCGCCGTTCCAGTAAACCCTTAGGAGGATCGAAGTGAATGATCACCACCATTTCATTTCACTAATCGTGATCTGGTGGTCGTGTGAGCGACATACGTATTGATGACGGTATATCCCCATGCATGAGCATTTAGTGGGAAGTAAATTATGGCCAGATCATACGCAATATAAAGTATTAGTAAGTGATAAGGCGTAGATTATCCCCACATTATGCTTCGAAACACAAAAAAATCTGACTTTAGTTCATGGTTGGTTGAACAAGTTCAGCATGTAAAGATATGCATCACATTCAGATTGTTTTCAGCTGCTGTGAGAAGATCCCATCAGAAATGGCATAAATTTCGACCTACTGTTACATAGGGGGCGTTAACAACAACGGATTTGTCTGGCGGTGAAAATCAGACGCTCGAATAAAGGTCCAGTCCCAAATAACGTTGACATTACCGAGATCGCAAATATCTTGAAATCATATAGGGGTAGTTTTTGAACCTCTTGTGAATGTCCGTCTTTGAACGAATGGATTAGCTATCAGAGGATACTCAGTCACTGAGTCGGTTTTCCCCCGCGTAATAGCAAAATGAAGCGATAACGCATTAACGGTAGCTATTCTAAAACAGGGCATGAACTAGGCTAGTTTTTGAGTTTAGCCTGTTCCAAAAAATCTCAGACGACGTTCAAGCTGGGTAGGGCTAATCTTCTGAAAACATTCTGCCGAAAATTCGCTTGCTAATTCTTCTTTTTTTCGTCAACTCAGCTAGACATCTCAAGAATAACTGGTGAAAATTTCATCACAATATATTAAGAAATAAAGAAATTATGAAGGAAAGTACAGATGGTTGTAGTTTTTCATCAGAATGTTTTCAGCAGATTAGCCCTACCCGTTCAAGCTAGCCAAGGCTTCCCTGAAGTTTTCCACATTCCCCGTCATACGACCCAATCCGGGGACCTGTTAAGCAACTCTCAATTTTCTCACAGGCGAGATTTGCACACTATTACCAAAATATAAGTGATCACTCACAAAACTTTGAAACCACGCACTAAACACCTACTTTTTAGATAACATACCATATCAAGTAAATGCTGCACTGCAATTACCCTGCTAGGTAGCCAAGAACAAGCGTTGCGGTTGTTCGTAAGGCGCTGTTGGAAAAGCAATGCGAGTCAGCAGCAAGCTACCTAATGTTAGACAGCTATCCAGATTCATACTAATCATAAGAAGGCTAAGTCCACATATTGTTGCAACTGTCCCCAATAAAAACTAAAGATACGGTAACCATCGCTGGTAACGAGAAGATTGGAACTGAAGTGCTTGCTTGCGAATGAATACTCCTGCATTCCTTCACTACGTAACGTTAAGCTGCTTTTACACCGGACGCGAAACGAATTTTTCGCACGACATATTACATTCAAAGTCAATGCAAAGACGCGAATACAAGCGTTTTCGCGAATATTCGCGTTTTTGCATTGACTTTGAATGTAATCTATCTTGCCAAAGATTCATTTCGCGTCCGCTGTGAAAGAGGCTTTACTCCAGTCCACACGCGTCGGCTCTCTTTCAAAACCAGAGTAACAAGTTTACCAGCTAGCTAATGAAACGAAAAAAGTACAGTAACCCCTCACAAATCGCGTCCGAAGACGCTGCGCAATGCAAACTGAGAAAATGACAACTTACCTTTTTCAACATGCTTAGCCTCCGCAGGCGTGCAAAGAAAGGTGAGACATGAGAGAGAGAGGAGCAATCGTGCTCCCCACTCCGCCATCACTCTTCAGAGAATAAATGTTTGCACAAAAACCTCGGGAAAATATTTGTTTTTAATCCTCCTCCGTCCGTTTCGTTCCACCCTTGTGGAAAGTGAGGCAGTTCAATGACCAATTACTCCAGCGACGTTTAGTAACATCCGGCACCGTTTAGTTTTGAAACTGGCCAGGTGAAACATGTAGCCAGTGATTTCAATAGCGAGCAAAAGTAGGGAAGCGCTGAGAACGAGGGGTCTGATTGCTGTTTTCTGGAAGTTAGATTTGGCTAACTAGAATGGTTTGAGGGAAGACTGAGGTCGATCCATAGCCGCGGACAAGCCGCAATCGAAAATAACAGCATTGATGACAGAAAAATAAAGATACGATAGCTAGACAGAGAAACAATCCGAGAAAAATAATGATTCAACTGAGAACGCAGACACCAGTAGACCTATTAAAATCCAACCCACCACAGGAGACGCAGCCTCTGCTACAGCCTGCACACGAAACCAGAGTGTAGTGTAGAGGGGCTGGAATTCGGCGCAGGTCCCCGGAAAGCAGGGGCTGGAGTCTTGAGAATCTGGGATTCCGGATTCAGCGGTGGGCGACTCAGAAACTATGGTGTGGAAAATCCAATGAACAGTTCTTTTTTTTCCCTCGCAAGAACGCTGAATATTCTGATTTTGGAAAGTGTAATTTTCATCTCCTTGCTATACGCGTAGTGTGTTTAGAAGAAGGTTATACGTTGCTGTTGTCCAGATGGTTCGGCAACCATCTGATCAAACGAAACAGATTTATGCTCCAGAAAGTCAAGCAAGTTCAAGAAGTTCAGAGTAATTTTTATCAAAAGATTAACTTATTGCAAAATATTCGACTCTGTAGCTACCCGCCCAGCCTCAATACCCCGATGCGACTTAAATTCGGCATGGTTTATTTTATGCCTATTTTATTATTTTATTTTATTTTACGTTTTTATATCTGTTGCCATCAGTCACATGGCCATGACCAAAACGACGAAATCCAGATTCGTTCTGTTTTTATAAAATTCAAAGTGAAATTATGGGCATAGATCTCATTGGAAGTGAACATATTGAGTTACCGATATCTTTCATTGGAGAATTCCAAGTCCTGCTATAACGAGCCGCCTTTTCCTCACTCTTGGCCTAGAAAGCTGTGACTGACTTAACACTCAGTCACGCAGATATTTCCCCGGTCAACTGGGAGTTATTCCCCGTCAATGAAAATAAAATGTTCCTGCACGTCCCGTACGATCCAACCTGTTCTGTTTACTGTCAGGGTATTGTCAATGTCAGCTACCATACATGAATGCTGCTGCCGGTGTCAAAAGTAAGCCTACAGCAGTCTCATGCCTTTTTCGAATGCCGATTTTGCTTGAAACGAAGTTTTGACCCCCGACACTCAAGACACTTCCCAAAAGCAAAAAAAAAAAAAAAAAAAAACTGGGCAAATTTTATATATATATATATATATATATATATATATATATATATATATATATATATATATATATATATAATTTTCTCCACCACGTATGACAATTAAAGCAAGACCAGATCCATATGAAATCCTAAGACCCGCGTTCCAATAATTGAAGCAGATCATAGTCGTTTCTTCAGACCAATCAATAATCATGAGTATACGGGTTTTCTTATTTTGTTATCTTACTTATTTTCCTATCCTTTGATTCATTGTCTTCTTAAAATTACAGTAACCCAAGATTCAAACGCAGTGACAGCATGCAAGGGTATTCTTCCTACAGTTTCTTAAGTTAATCTAATGTTAATGCCGTTATATCAGTGCATGCAATATAAGACCGAATGCATCTCCCCTTGATTCTTATTTTAACTGCAAGGGTTAAAAATGCCTCCGTCACACGCGGCAGTGTCCATAGGGAAGAGCGCCACTCGCTGGTTTCTGTACTCAAAACCATTAAAATGAAGTCTTACCTGACAATTTCGTCACCTACGAATAATTCATACTTCTACTTCCTTATCCGAGTAAATTTCACGAAGTTCTCCCAGTTTTTGGTAATTTCCTGTCTCCAAATAAAATTAGAAATCTCTCTGTCAAACATAGGCTACAATTTTCGGCTGTGCTGATCAAACCATCCAAAATAGAAGCATTTTGCGCAGATAAAATATCGATTCTCATTTCCATTTATTTGAAACGTGTGTTTTATCATTCATTACAATTGTACACGTTTTGAAAAAATATTATTGGTAGACTAAAAAATCATACACGGACCCTATAAATATTCACCGTTTAAAAAAAAAAATCTATCGCTTTGCTATGCTCAGGTGTGTTCATTTATACTTGAGATAACGTTGGGCACTGCAGTTGTGGTGATTTTGGGATGTGGAGTCAAACAGAGATATAATTAAATGAAGGATGATCTCATGAGTTGCCTATCAGGGCCTGCTCTGGTGCTGGAGCTGCTGATCATAACACCACTAGGAGGAAAGTAGGGTACTACAGCCAGCGTATAATGTGTATCTGACAGGTATAGCTGAATGGGAGTGAGGATCGCATTGGAAGCATAACTGACTAACGAGGTAGTGTACAAGCAGAGCTGCAAAAGACGGTGTATATCCCAACAGCCGAACAATCGATTGGCCAGCTTTTGGCTGAGCAAATGTTATCTGCTGACCACAGAGACGAAACCCTGCTCTGATAAGAAAATTCTCCCCTGCTGAATTAAGATAATGAGATTTCCTGTTTTTGCACCGTACAGAATAACAGGTTATAGGTAATATAGCGCAACTACTCACTGAAGACTTGGAGCAAACATGCTATTGACAAGCACATCGAATGGATGAAGGTGAAACACTGATACACTTATGTCTTACATATTTGTTAATCTACAATTCCATTGAGTTTGTTATTTGGATGCATTTTTGTTGCTGTAATCTTTGATTTCAAAAGGCCAGATTTCAGGAAATTGAAGCATAATGTGTCAATCAAAGTAATTGGGTCTCTATGAAAACGTGTATTTTATCTTCCCAGCAAACATGAGACGTCTGCCCGACGTGCAGATCATGTCTATATCGCGTTATAAACGTCATGTGCACGTCTGGCAGACGTCTCTTGTTTGCTTTTGGGGGAAGAATATCTGACCCATTTTCATTTTTATATCCGTAAATTTGGAGATGCCGACATGCGGCAGAAGAAAGCCAGTGAATTCATTTTAGCTACAATCCGAAATCAGAAAAGGTTCGGGTGGTTAGTTAAATTAAAATTAAGACGCGAGCTGAGATTTGTAAATTGTCTTTTGTCCAGTATTACACTGAAAACATTACAAAGGCACAATATTTTATTTTTCACTATATGAATTATATAGATTTTTTTTTTTTCAAAATAAACACTAATTTAAATTTCGATTCTTGCGACATACTGTATTTCAAAAAGGTTGGGATAGTTAAGTATTTACCTCTGTGAAATGATGCCATCATTCAAAACATTTAATAAACATTTAGGGACTGAAGACACAAAGTGATTAAGTGTTTCGGGGTCATTTGTTCCATGATTTCTGAAAAAAAAAAAGTCTAAGGTGTGTGACAGTACAGGGTCTTTCTTGTCACAAGTTGCATTTCGAAATGTGCCACACATTCACAATTGAGGACAAATCGGGACTGTAGGCAGGCCAGTCCAGCACCCACACTTGCTTCTGACATAGCCATGCCATTGAAATGCGTGAGAATGCGGTTTTGCGTCCTTTTGCTGATATATGCATGGAAATGATGTTATCCTGATGGCAACATATGTTGCGCCAAAATCTCAGTGCACTTTTCAGCATTAACAGTTACCCTTGCTCCAACACAGTCTCGTCCGGACTCGTCATATATTGACGTTTGGTCAGGTAGCATCCGGTCACTGGTCATTGCATCAAAAAAAAATCATTTATCTATAAGTTATATAATCACGTATATCATCGGATTATTTTGGCAAAAATATGTGACGCCATTACAATGATAGTTGCATCCACAAATGCCAGACAAACCCCATACTGTGATAGAGCATGACTTTTGGTCTGATTTCTGATTACGGTCTAGATTGTCCTTTTCTTCCCTGGTCTGGAGCATATAGTGTCCATTTCTTCTAAAAAATACCTACTGATTCAACAGATCACAGTACAGACTTCCACTGTGTGATGGTCCCTTGTAGACACATTCAAGCTCGAAGAAGTCAATGGCGCTTCTGGACACTGTTTACATAAAGCTTCCTTTTTGCACAGTAAAATTAACCGGCATTTGTGGATGCAACTATGCATTGTAATACCTCACATGGCTTTGCCAAAATAATCCTGAGCCCATGTGGATTATATAACTTATAGATAAATGATTGTTTTTGATGCGGTGCTATCTGAATAATCATAGACCATGGGTATTCAGCTTAGGCTTGCACACTGCACAATCTGATCTCTTACTGTTAAGTGTTCCAGGATCAACAAATAATGCTCATTCAGTAGTAACATCATATTCAATGAATGAATAGTAGCTCTGAAATCTGTATGCTGAGTTCACAAATGTCATGCATTTTAGTTTTCTAAAATTTGCCAGCTAATGTCAATAAGGTTTTTATGTCAATGAACAGAAATGTGCAGTTGCACATTATCAGTGCCTTTTCAATTTTATACATAACTTTAACTCTTACATTTTGTACCGTCTTGGGTTTGTATCTTGTTAGCCAGGGGTATTGCATGGTTGTAAAGCATTTGTGGTGTCATGGCCTCATCATAGTAGAGCTGTCATTAGTTGGTGGACTGTAATGAATGAATAATAAAGTTAATAAATAAAAACATGAGAGTTAAACGCAAAAATTGAACATGCAAGAACTACAGTACTTTAATTGGCTCCAACCTAAACTAGACAGTTTGGCCGCTCATGATCAATGCGTGTATCCCCAGATGCTTGTGATACTCAGTAAACCAAGCAATACTGAAAGATCATCATTTAGCTCTGACCCTAAAGTCAAAGCTCCAGTCCAAGGTTACAAACTTAGTGGCAATATATGCATTTTATTGCCTGATACAAAGCTAAACTTAAAATGTGATAATAAATCCTGTAATTACTTGTAGGTCACATGTTTCTGGTTAAGCAATCGGTGAAGCCAATTGATTTGCTTCACTGAGCAGGTTAGCTGGTGACTGACTCAGTGTATGTTTTTGCAAAAATTAAAAAAGTAATTGAGAATGATTTGGGTCTGTCTTGTGCAGTGTTGATTTGGGCAGGTCTTTCGAAGAAAATGCCCGTTAGTTCTAATCACATTTTTGTAATTTTTATCCTCTTAGTTTTTGTCTAGTTTAAGTCAATGAAAACTCAAAATTTTTTGTCCAGTTTTAGAAAAAAAAAAAAAGTGATTCCATTTCAGTCAACATTTTAGGCAACTTTTAGTGACATTTGATAGTCCATCTTATTGTCACAAATGTTATTTAATTAGGCTAATACTTATGATATGGGTGTAGCCCCCGAAAGCCCCCTTCTCCCCTTTTTTGCTTATTATTCAGCCAATACTGTTGCCATGGCAACCAAAATCAATAGGTGTCATAAGTGAAGTATATCACGTGTATATACCAAATATGTAAGTAATCGGTCAAACATTACAGCCTGTACAGCGTCCACAAGGAAGAGTGTATGTTTTGTCACCAATTTGCATATTATTTGGCCAATACTGTCGCTGTGGTAACCAAAATCAATAGGTGTCATAAGTGAAGTGTTACACATGTCCATCCAAATATGAAAGCAATCAGTCAAAAATTGCAGCCTGTACTACGTCCACAAGGAAATCTCTATGTTTTGCCACTAATTTGCATATTATGCGGCCAATACTGTCGCCATGGCAACTGAAATCGACAGCTTTCATAAGTGAAGTGTAACACATGCCCATTCCAAATATGAAAATAATCGGTCAAAAATTGCAGCCTGTACTGTGTCCACAAGGAAATCTCTATGTTTTGCCACTAATTTGCGTAGCATTCCGCCAATTCTGCCGCCATGGCAACCAAAATCGATAGGTGTCATAAGTGAAGTACAGCACTTGTCCAAACCAAATATGAAAGCAATCGGTCGAAAATTGCAGCCTGTACTGCGTCCACAAGGAAATCTCTATGTTTAGCCACTAATTTGCGTAGCATTCCGCCAATTCTGCCGCCATGGCAACCAAAATCGATAGGTGTCATAAGTGAAGTACAGCACTTGTCCAAACCAAATATGAAAGCAATCGGTCGAAAATTGCAGCCTGTACTGCGTCCACAAGGAAATCTCTATGTTTAGCCACTAATTTGCGTAGCATTCCGCCAATTCTGCCGCCATGGCAACCAAAATCGATAGGTGTCATAAGTGAAGTACAGCACTTGTCCAAACCAAATATGAAAGCAATCGGTCAAAAATTACAGCCTGTAGATCGTCCACAAGAAAGTGTCTCCGGACACAGACGCTGCGGCGGCGGCGGCGGAGACGACACACGTGAATCCATAGTAGCCGCCCAACTTCATCCGGGGGCTACAATTGTAGTACTAACCAGAGGCTATTGAACAATTAATTTGAGTATGTTTTTGCAACCAATTGCTGAAGCCATTGTGTTGTTGTCATCTGTGTCGGAGTGAGGTTGTTATAAGGAGGTAAAGCCGAAACACAGTTGAACAA
The DNA here is from genome assembly GCA_029692085.1 of Gymnothorax javanicus. NCBI lineage: Eukaryota > Metazoa > Chordata > Actinopteri > Anguilliformes > Muraenidae > Gymnothorax > Gymnothorax javanicus. The sequence goes on along the minus strand of CM056207.1, from coordinate 35,094,368 downwards.
CTTTTTTGGGAGCCTACTGTTAGATGCTTTGCTAACTAATTTCAGGAATACGGGACCCATCTGGCCCTCGGGTATTTGTCTGCTTCGGTCATTTTGGGCAATGTCAGCAGGGTGCTATGGTGTACCACCCTAAATCATTTTCCCCTCAGATGCATTAGGGGGGCTCAGTCATCCATTGCAACCAAGCCTGCATTTTGATTGTCTTGACTTGCCTTGCCATCAGAACCAATGCCTGCTTGGCCAGGAGTGTGGAGCAATCACTGTGCATCGGCTGCTTCACCTTAATCCTTTCATGCACACAAATTTTTCAGCATCAGACTCACCATCCACCACCTCACTAATGCATTAACTCCATGTTATATTCCAGTCCTGAGGCGATGGACAAGTGACGTGTCAGCAGGCAAAGGCGATGCTGGGAGCTGACAGTCACGAGTCTACACACAGGTGGTCCAAGCAAGAAGGTTGCCTTGTTGTGAACCCGGGACAGCACTGCAATGCAGCAGCTACTGGGACAACTGATCAGCCCTATTTAGGGAATGCACCAGTCACCCCAATTTGGGGAAGAGACTAGATAAGGTGTCTTAAACATTGCCTGTCCTAAATGTTTCATCCAGCCTGCCACAGCTGGTGGACTCTCTCTCCATGCGGTCAAAACAGAAACAATCACAACAATAAGACCTACAAAGTCACATTTAAACTGGCAACGTGGAACATCCGCACATTGCTTGATAATACCAGCAGGCCCCGAACGATGTACTGCCCCGGTTCCTCATGAACTTGCCAAGTATGACATCAATATAACTGCACTGAGCAAAACAGTAGCCCACAGTATATTCAGTTTCAATCTTCTATCTCCAGCTTCCAGCTTCAAACAGAAGATGCATTTTCCAGGTGATCTGTATGCGTGTCCATTCTCCTGAAAGCGAGGCAATGTCCTTGCTTTATGAGTACAGAATTTCAGATGAAAAGCCCTGGGCCATTCTTTACTATCTAGTATACAGTAGGATTAAAATATCTTGGTGTTATTAATGTCCAGTTGTAATACATAAAAGAGCTGTAAGCTTTCAAGTGCTGCAAACGTTCACATATGACCGATGAAGCAAATAGGCATCAACAAACATACATTCAGTCCCCTAAAATTTGAGCATAAAGGAATCTCTCAGAGATTCTACATCCAGACACCCTCAAATCATTATCTCCAGGGCTGCTCTTTCAGACAATGCTTCAAGAGCAGCTTTCTTCTGGGCTTCGTGGCATTTTTACTGAATCACTTCTGTGAGACTCAAGGTACGCAACATGAAGGTCTTTTCACGCAGGGGAAAAGCTTCTGAAATTAATCTTTGTTGCGGACAAAGCTTGGAGGGAGCCCTGTTAACAATGAGATATCGTATTTTATGAATTCAGTTTAACAGGATAATGGAAGGTTGAGCATTCCTGGATTCCCCTGCACAATACTATGCTAATTTGGTAATGTGAGTTTTCTACTTGTGACAGATTGAGTTAATTAGCCTACTGCAGTACTTCTCAAACCTCTCCTGGAGGACCACCTGTCCTATATGTTTTAGATCTCTCCCTGCTCCTGCTTTAGCACAGGAAATTCAAATGATCAGCTCGTTATTAACCTCCTAAAGCCGACTGATAAGGTGATCATTTGAATTGCCCGTGCCGGAGCAGGGAAAGATCTAAACAGGCAGGACAGGTGGTCCTCCAGGAGAGGTTTAAGAAGCACTGGCCTACTGTAGCTTTATTGCCCTCACTCTTGTAACTAAAGTACAGTAAGTTTAACGGAAACTGATCTGAAGGGAGAGATACTAGGAGAAAAGAGAAAGAGAGGGTCAATTTGGACCTATTTGAAGACAGCTTGAAGCATTTCTTACCTTCACCAAAATAATTAGGGAGATTTAATCTGATGTGTGTGAATGTGCAAGGCAAACAAAGGAAACCACAAACACGTACATGTATTGAAAATAGAAGGAGGAATCGTTACCTGGATCTGATGGCTAATCTGACAGGTGCTCTGTGGGGCAGGTAAAATTACGAGAAAAAAAAAAAACTCCAGGAAGTCTTGCTTGAAGTAAAATAAAGCAAACCACCACAAAAAAAACAAGCATTCCGTCTTTGAATGAAAAAAATTGTGAAAATTAATTCTACTAGCAAAAAGGCAACAACACAGACCAACGCTTATCGACTCTAGGTTTTCATCAGGGTCTTACATTTATTTGTAAGAAAAACACAAGAAAACATGGTGCTATACAGCCATTTGAAAATTTTTGGTGTCAATTAACAAATACGCACTTGACTGAGATTTCAGACTTTACTCAATTCCTTGACTTGTAAATGGATCTCAGTGAAAGCCCTTTGACCGAAGATCCCATTATGTGAATTTATGATATTAAGTAATCAATTTCCAGCCCATAAACAAATGATACCTAGTAAATAAATAAGAATCAAATTCTGTTTGAGCTCAACGTACATCAGAGAGGAGGAATAATTTGCCCCGCTTTCCTCATACTGTCTACAGACTCCAGTGAATGCCACCTTTTGGATAGTCTGAGCACTCATTTTAAATACAGCGGGGTCAGTCAGAGGAGGAATAAAGGTCTCATAACTTCATAATGTATTTAAGTTGTTGTTTTCTTGTCTATGAAAAAGAGAGGGCTAATTATTCTAGTGGAAGGGAGGCTGTAAACGGAAAGGTAATGGGGGGGGGCAGCGGTGAAGCTGAACAGAGACCAACTCTTACTGTGTACCTACGCTATTCGGTTCCACTTTGGCAATATCCCCACAGGGGCGTGTTTTCCTGTTCTGAGAAAACTCTACACTGCAGTTCACAGTGTGTAGAAAGTGGGGAACAGACTGTTGTTAGTGAGAATCAAGAGGGAACTGAGCAGAGTAAGGGCCAACATGCACCGTTCAATGTTTCCACTTGATCGACTGGCCAAGAAGCTGTCTAGGTTGGCTACACTGGCTTTAGTGGCATATTGAAGTTTGTGCAAGAGCGGCATCTTGATTTCCAGCGTGATTTTTAGCATGTCTCTGTTCATTGACTCCCTCAACTAATTTAGCCATCCTGTCCATACAGTTCAAGAATGCAAATTACTAGTGATGCACCGATACCGATACCAGTATCGGGTATCTGCCCGATACCTCGTTAATATACACGTACTCGTACTCGTCCACATTTGCCGATACCACGCACTGATACCACTTAATGTAAGACGCAAGGTAACTGCCTGCTCACGGTCGCATAGGCTACAGTATGTTGTACTGTCTGACTTCTATGTCTAGGGGGAGTCAGCGAGTTAGAAAAAATACTAGAAAGAGCGCTTGATAGTCATCACATCACATGCAGGCATACGCGCATACACACAAGAGGTGTATAGTAAAGAAGTACATGTAGGCAACTTCGTTACAGTACTTAAGTAGTTTTTTGAGGATTTCTACTTTACTTGAGTTTTTTTTTTTTTTTTTTATTAAACCGGGACTTCTACTCTACGACATTTAAAAGATAAAAAGTATACTTTTTCTTCGTTACTTTGACACTGGCCGCTTCACTTGTTACAAATTAAAATATGTATATAATTCATCATTTAAGGATTATCTGGATGCGGCGTGTTCAAGAAGAACAACGGTGCTGGGCAGGGTATCTTAAGCGTTTTGTGCAGATGTTTCTGCCAGCGGACACGGAGCAGCAAATTTATGCACGCAATTACAATATTCTATCACTAGATGGCACTCCCGGATCAGTTATTGAATATTTACAAGCAGGCTGAGCTCGCACAAGCACACACCCACAATCACAGACACAGAGACTTAGAATTGTGAATCTTCTTATTTTATGACAAATATATAAGTACCATATGGTTACCTTAAACATTTTAGTTTTGGTTAAGTTAAATCTTTTTCATTTGTCATTTGTATAATTGAAATATGGCGATACCACACACTTTAAGTGATGCCTTGTTTGCTTTGAAAGCTATTATTGACTTTAGTTGGATTGAGAATGCCTATGAATGTGTGTAGAAACTATCTGTGGCGATTAATAGTTCGACTTTTTATGAAGTTGGGTGTGTTACCTTGTCTATGCAGTGAGTTTACTTTTCATTTGTCAAGCTTCAGTAATGTTTTGCCTCATTTGATGGCAGTGCTAGTTCAAAGGCTTTTTGTCGGGCCTAAAAACAGAAAGATTAGCAGTTAGGCCTACTCTTTTTTTCTTTTTTTTTTGAAATAGCCATGTGTGAATCGTTTGATATTGGCCTCTTTTGGGCTTGTTATAAAAAGAAAATCAAACCTGTACTCCGACATTGTCATTGTATTTTCCTGGAAAACATTTCAGCAATATCGGTATCGGTACTCGGTATCGGCAAGTACACAAAATTAAATACTCGTACTCGTATCAGTTTTTAAAAAAGTGGTATCGGTGCATCCCTACAAATTACCAGTAGTACGCATAGAGAAATCAAAAAAGGCTTCCTTCTCATTTTGTTATGTATGAGTATTTTGTGTACAGCACTGTGTATCATTTATAAATGGAAATTTTTAGATACTATATTTGCTGCCTTACTGGTCAGCTATTTGTTTATTTTGTTCATCATTTAGCACCCTCTGGTGGTATGTCTGTTGCAAAACATGATCTGATGCAATACCACTTGTTTGTGATGAAATAGACTAGCGCTTTCTAGAGGTTTCTGGCACCTTCTTGCCTGGAGGGGGCTGGATCACCCAGGACTCCTTTAGATCTTTCCAAAATGTTCCTAGTCTGTATACATGCTATGATTTTGGTCAGTTAGAGAAGGCTTTTTTGTTTTTGCATCAGAGTTACATAGTGACATTAGAGTGTTATTATAAGATTACACAGTGGATAATTTATAGAAATTTTTGGACCTAATCAATGAAGAATAAATTTGTTTAAGTTGTCATTGCTGGTTTTCTTTGTTGTGATTTTCAAGTCATAACAATATGTTTGCACACACACACACACACACACACACACACACACACACACACACACACGCATACACACTCACACAAACACACACATGTTGTGTTTTCATGGTTTGTGACTTACATTCATTTATCCTCTAACTCCTTGCACTGACCTTACCTATAACTACAACAGGCCTAATGCTAACCCTAACTTTAACCTTACCCTAACCTTATCCCTTACCCAAAAATATCTCAATTACAGTGTATGCGGTGATATAATGGGGGCCTCCAAAGGATGATCAATTCGCTCCATTGCAATGTCAAATCTCAAAATGCTGACCTCCCTAAAACCTTCAATTGACAATGTTCAGCGACAGAATGGAAAGCCCCCTAGAGGGATCCCATCTATATCCACTGTCCATGAAGAAAATTTGCCTGGTAGCCTGTTGCCAGTGGTGTGTATGTTGTGGTTGTTGTCCATGCATGATTGACAAGGAGATGAAGAGGAAATGTCCATCTGGGTCTCACAAGAGGTAGAAAAAGCAAGAAGAGGATGAAAGGGAAAGCATGACATCATATAGTCGTCCAGTTAATGACAAATTAATGAAGGATTATTTCTGTAACGTATCTCAGCTCAAGCTAACCCTGTGCAGGACCATCATATTACAAGTCATAACACACTGTATGATGGTCCTGGTCAGACCTAAGTTCAAGCTGGATGGCTCAGCCAGCAAGCAAGTAGCTCGCTAGCGAGCCGGAGGAAATGATGTGCGGAACTGAAGAAGCACAATGTGAATAATAGTCTATAGGCATATTATGCTGAGTTAAAAAAAACTCAATTTAAAACAAAAGAGGTTGAGTGGACTTTGTGGGTTTTGCATTCCAACTCTTCCATTGTAAATGTAATATTTATGCTGTATGCCTGTTTCATTTAATGTGTTTCTACCTTGATACCTTTACTTTGCTAAAGAAAGTAATGTAAAGCACCTCTGGATGAAGGGGGCGTCAGCAGGGCCTCGCGCCTTTTCTTTGCCTGAGGCCTGTTGAACTGCCTCTGAATACATGAATCTATCTCTATTGCTTAATATATTCGCCTCCATTCCTCCACCTGGGCCTCAGCTACAATGCAGAGTGCATGATTACAATGCAATGAATACACATCTAATAAAGGACACACCACTACAACATTCCGACAGCAGCTTCAAGCTTAGTACATGAATTTATCCAATTTCTCATCAATAATCTAGGTGTCATCGTAACTGTGCACCTGGCAGGGCTGCTGTGAGTAATGCTAGCAGCACGTAAGCCCCAGCAAACATCATAATTCGTCCTGTTCTTAGCTTTGTGTAACGAGGGACTCCTGAAACCTCATCAGACAGAGAGCAGGAAACCGAGGCCAGCTCATTGAGCACATTTTACAAATCTGGCATAACATGAAGCTCAAAATTAAGCGGTTATATTGTTTGGATCAACATTTGTTTTGATCTGTAGCTTGAGTAGCCAACCTTTGCTCAGTTCTAAAGATGTGATGAGTGCTGTGTAACGTCGCCAATTTCTCACATTTGGCTCAAATCTTCTCACATTTCAGCCATTTGCGAAGAAACCAAAAGATGAGCTTTATCTAAGTTGTTTTTGTCCACCAAGCTATCTGACATTTTTATCAGCATTATTATAAAATCAGATTGTCAGTGCCTATGTTACAAACTGCAAACCAGTTGCTTGTAACTTGCAGCATTACAAGTACGGTAGTTTCAAGGAACGCTGTTGACCAACAAAGATACAATTACAAAGTAGGGTATTGACAGTTGCATTTTGTGATCCAAATAGTGATGGGAGAACAATACAGATCATTCTCTTAAAAATGTAATTGCATGAAAGTGAACAGTGTTTTATATGTGTATTATCATTTTAAACTTTACAGGCTGGAAATAGTTAGTACATTATAGAAGCTACACCCAGAGCCCAGCTGTTTTTCAATAGCATACCGTACTCAAACAACTAGTGGCACCAGAATCATTCCAGAAGTGCAGGGACCAAATATACCTTATCACTGCCACTAAGTTTGAGGATTCCCTCAAACTCAATTGCCCTCAAAGAATATATGAACTCAATTTTTTTTATTGGCTTTGAAAAGCCAATGGATCATCAAGACATGATGACCCTGTAAGCCAGTCTTTGTGTCCGCATTGTAGCAGGAGGTGGAGGAGTGATCATTGTTGTCACTCATAATTGCAAACATAACCTGTATCATTAATTCCCAAAGAATCATGCAAAGATGAATTCAGAGGAAAAGCTTGCCCTCTAGTACCCAGTATCTTTATAAGTTTACATGACATGTGGCCTAGAAAAAAAAATGTTCGGTATAAAATATAAAAGAGCAAAGGAATTGAATGCATTCAATGTATTTGTGTTTCTCAAGGTCTTTTTTAAGTCTCAATTCAAAGGTTCAGTGAGCAGCTTTGCTGCTTTCGGGTTGCTCAGATTCTGAAGACGGTAAAGCATGCAGAAGCGTTCATACAAAAGCAAAGCAGAAAGGTCCCAAACGGGCCGTGCTCTGCCTGAAAGAGGCTTTGATGAGATTCAAGGAGTCCACTGGATGGAGGTGTGCGCTCCAAAGCGTTCTGCTGAAGAGTAGGGAGGATCTGCTCTCAGTCAAACAGGGCCTCAGACTCCATAAATGCAGAGGACGCCTCCTCCCATGTGAAAACGCCTTGCTGCTCCCCCCCCACCTTTCCAATAACAAATGTCACATTTTATCTGAGATATTGGCTTTTTAAAATGTGTTTTGGGTTAAAATGTTTTCAATTAGGCTGTGCTTCATGGCTCCTGCAGTGGCAGACACAAGACACAGTTTCAAAGGACGGCAGCCTATCTGGCAGGCATTATGTAGATCGATCTGGTGAATACACAAGTGAGTTTGTATTCATTGGGCATCTTGGAACGTCAATTCCATTCAGCTCATCTGTAACATCTGCTCACACAGTCTTTTAAGATTTGCTGACCAAGTTCACCACAAGAAAACAAGGCAAATTTTATATTTATTTACAACCCAACAAAACAGCATTTTCTGAACATACAGAGTGAAACTATGGATTGGATAATTGAGGCAACTACTGTGTTCTTCCCGCAACTTGTATGGGAGTTTTAATTGAAACCTCGATTGCTGACAAAAGATAGTTCATGAATATTTTCCGGGTCTGATTGGTCACATGATTCGCAATAATTCTTCAGAATTTAACAAACTGCATTTTGATGAGAGGTCAAGCAGATTATTTACACTTCTAACCACTCCATTTCATTCACTAATCCTTTCCTGAGGACTCTGAAGGTAGAGATAACTACCTCTAGGAACGACTGGCAGGGGGAAAATATCCTTGCAAGCTGACCATCACTGACAAAGAACCATCATGACATTCATTTTTATAGTTAATCAATAGTGTCTTATAATCGCCCAATAAGCTTTTTCCTTATGACTTCATACAGCAAAATGGAAGGCTATGTGACTGAACATAGCTGGCTTGGGGAGATACTGGTCATAAATCCTTGTAAAGGCCCGGTCAACAGTCCCAAATTTCCTTATAACATTCCAATTACGAGCAAAAAAATCAAATGATATTCATATTAAAGAGTTTATTATCTTTCACTTTTGAATTCATACAGTAAAGAAGTAGTTAGCCAAGTTAAGTGACAACATAAAATTTTGTTGCATGTTTTATTAGTGCTTGAAAATAAACAAGTGTAATAACATCACCAGTGCACGTCTGTGTTTGGAGTGGGACAGTGAATTAGGCGGTTATTCAGCTCCACAGATAAGAGTAAAATGGTTTATTTTCTCCTAAGCTATTCACAGTACTGTACAACATCCCCCTTGCCAGTCTGCTCCCGCCTCTTACTCAATCTTTGAACACAAATAATACATCACTCTCCCTGTTGTAGTTTACTCAGACATGGTCGTCTTGCTGTGACTCAGTCAGTCACTGCCATATGAGAAGTGTTCAATCAGCCGAGGGAAGGGAAAACATCACTCTCAGCAATAGGGCAGTGATGAGCCTTTCCACCTGTATGTGCAGCGGTAGCTCAGTCCCAGATCTCCTGAGTGATGACCTGTTAGCTGGTCCATGTAGGTCACTGAAGAGCTGAGGTCTGTGTCTGCCAGAATCTACAGGGCAAAATGGCAATAACACTTCAGGTTACATGTATATGTGGCATGTTTGATGTCGGCACAACAGGGAAAATGAATATAAACACGAAATATATGAAAATTCAGTTTCCTGTGGACATTTACCAACCATGTTATGATTCACTCTATGTAGTGAGAGTGAATATTCTGCTCTGCTTATGTGCGTATATCTCAGGAGCAAGGGGCATAAATGTCCTCTCCGGCTACAGGAAAGTGTAAATGTGTTGACTGATTCATTTTTTGAAACATGAGACCTGTTTTACTGAGCACATTCCTTGGATTACTGCGGACTCAGCACAAACGAGTGCATTACACAAAGCTGCTGACGTCCTCCTCAGTACATGCTGCTGCTGCTGCTGCTGTCATGCACAATACAAATAAAGCCTGTCGATTTCCATTTAGATTCATTATGGCAGCTGACCTCCTGTTTCAAACAGATTTCATTCCAAGGGCAAAATCAACTGTGGCTATTGCGTCAAAGCAGAATGTAGATCATAATTGAGCTAGAAAGGTGCATTTCTCAAGGAAACCGCGAAGGATAACTGAAACCGCTGAATAATATACAACGGTTAGCAACCGAATTTGAACCACCAACATCACAGCTTGAGAGATCATGTTGATTGGGGTGAAAATTTGCTGAGTTTGAACGTTCTCTTGTGACCCATTTGACTGATGAATATCAATGACTTTGTTTCTCATCTGTTCTTGAATTTCAATATATAATGGCATCATATGATGCTTTTTGCCATCTTCACGTTGCCAAACAGGTTCTATTTAAGTGATGTTTAGATTTAAGAGGACAGGCAGTAATTATGCCGGGTGTGTCTAGTGAAATTGAACCCAATTATCAATTAAATCTGTTCAATTGGTCGATTTAGTACGTAAGGGGGTAATTACTCTTTCACACTGGGCCAAATGGGGTTGATAACGGTTTTCCTTCGATAAATTATGTTTACTCGGGTTATCTTTGCCTAGGATTAAAATACGTTTTATGATCTGAAAGTGTGACATATATGCAAAATTGAAGGGTATCTGAAAGGGGTCAAATACTTGTTAACAGCACTGTGTATGTCCCTGAACTCGATGATGGGGGCTGTAAAAAGCAAATAAACGTAGTAAATGGCAAAAGCAGTCTAAACAAGAAACTTGAGCTGGTTACCAATGGGAAACAGAAGTAATGGGGGAGGGGCACAGAGGCAGAAAGGTATAGAGAGGGTCAGAGGGAACATGAAGAGACAGATTCTGCACCACGGTGACTGGAGGCAGGACAAGCCTTCCTCTGTCCCAACAATGATAGGCTCTCCCTGGAAAAGACCCAATTCAGCCATTTGGATCACTCATGACCGGCAGCCACAGAGAAATGACAAGGAACCAGCAGGGATGTCGATACATGCTTCCTCCAGTCCACACAGAAACGTTTCATTGCTCTGAGGACTCTCATCTCTCATTGAGAACGAAAAGTCACTCTCTGTGCCAACAACAAAAATAACAACAAGAGCTTGTCTTAACTTCCCAGTGACACTCAGAGGACAAAACTGAATTCTAATAAGTTCCGTAGTAAAAAAACAAACAGCAGGATATGACTTGACTCTTCCAGTGCCTCTCATCTCACTGTTGCCCAAAGGATTAGTACCAATGCCAGCCAAACTTTTGGGGATTATGAGGATTATGTCCCCAAAGAAAACACTGGTAGAATTAATGTGATCTCAGTAAGCAACAAACGCTATCACTGGCAGAAAGATTATGTCACCATATGTCAGATCAACCTGGGTTTTGCTTGATGGCCCTAATCCACCAGGCTGCCATTTTTGCACGCTGTTCCTTTGAACATTCTGCAAATGTCATCAATGGTAATGGACACTCATAGCACATTACACATTCGGGGTCCAAATTGAAGCACAGTACTGAGAAAAAAAAAAATGATAAAGCACATTTTACTGCTTGAGGTATAAATACCTGCCAATCCTCTAATTTTTAAGGACCACAGAAACTCTACATATCTCAATTTCTAGTTTTCATATTTTTGACAGGTGCCATCTTAATCCAGGTGACTGACTACATTTTTAATTTCATTGGAAGGTTTTTGGAGGGCTGCCTGTGTGTTTCTGGGGAAGTTGGTCTCAAAGCTAATTGGTAATTAGAGTGAAGTTTGTTTTAATTCTCCCACAGGTACATTAATCCGCTGTTCTAGTATGATCTGCTTTGGTTCAGAAACAGGGTGCTATCAATCAGATGCCTTTGGGGGGATGTCTTTCAGCAGGCATTACTTAGTACACGTACAAGGTTCCTTTTGCATCAGAGACAGCATTACGGATAATTCTCTTCCTGCAGGAAGCACCCTTTTTACTCTCCTCCCACTTCTGAAAACTCAATCTTTATGGTGAGTTTGTCTTATTATTGCAATATCCTTAACCATTATATAATTGTCGCACATGCTCATTGATCAACATAGAGTCAGTTTTTTGGTGCCTACCAGCAGAGCAAGTGGAGGTCAACAGTACTTAAGCACTTGGTGTGGGCAGACAGTAGGGGCTAGACAATATCATATCCAGCTGAGGTCATCCATACCAAAAGCATTACATTGCCGACTGGGCATCACACTGAAGGACACCAGAAACTGATATCGCTGACATCAGAACTTGACTCAACGTTTTAGGGCAAACATGATACCAATGGTGCTTTGAAAGCGCTTTGATCAGTGCTTTCACCTGACAAGCAAGCCAGCACAGTGCAACTTTTGCTTGATGGTGAAGGAGGAGTTAATATTGCGCTGGGCCCATTTTCCAGTCTATCACAAGTTGTCTGCAGAATATCTTCTTTAGAATTCAGCTCTGTATCTGTCATGTCTGTACCTACAGTGATGTATACGCGCCTCGTTAAAGCACAAAGCCCAACTTCACTCTTGCAGCCAGACACTGACACTAGAGAGAGTATTACAGATGAGGTGCACTTTGAATTCAGACAGTGTGCATGTATCCAAGTAAGACAGCGTGTCAGTAAGTTCAGTTTATAAGTTCAGTGCAGATGTGATGATAAATAACGGTTTAATAGCATAGGCAAATACATAACTGTGGAGCAGACTGTGGTAGGCAGAGCTTTGGTTACCGTGGCAATATTAAAAAGGAAAGTGCAACAGAGTTTACGATGTCTTCAAAGTTATTAGTTAAAAAAAAAACCGTAATATTAAAAGCAGAAAAAAAAAATCTATAGACTTTCAAGCTCTGTTCAGCTGAATTCTACTCGTTAGGTCAGTTCAATGTGAGGAAAATAAATAGCTGAATAGTCAGCACCCATGCAGGCATTTAGTCAGATATAAACATATCAGAAAAGGTTAAGCTATATTGCATACAAACACAAACACAAAATGAAGACACTGTGGGATAATATGGAAAAACATTGCCCATAGAAACCACTCCTGACATATTTTCGCCTGGCTCGCATAGTTAGCAGTGGGGAAAAACTCTTTCCTGGAAATGTGCTTGGTTTCACAGCTCAGTGGCTCACTGGGTATATACACACATGGCGGAGACCGGACCACCAACTCGCGCTCTCCCTCATATGGGTGCCAGTGTGTGATTTGGACTACAGCCCCAGCAGGCCTCCCACAGGAAAGATTTGGACGAGCCCCTGCAGGGTGTGGCAGTACCTGAGTAGGGGACAGCTGCTACGCCTCTGGCTATCATGGAGATGCATGGAAATCTGCAGACAGGAGTGGATGAGCTACCTGCAAAAGCAAGCATATACAGTAAGTGAGTCCTTCATCATGGTACATAAATTGCGTGAACATATTTTCACACTTGATACATCTCTCTTTGCACATACAGTACATGCAGTTTTGCCCTGTTCTCTGTGCTGCACTCTCCACACCGGCAATTATCATTTTTAATCAGCACTACTGTTCTGCTCCTTGAAAGCACTCAAGTGAAACCACTAGTCAGTGCCTTTGTTCAGCCCCAATATTTTTGTCATCTGAGGGAAAACAGGGTATTTCAAATGTCACCTTGAAAAGAAAATGAGCCCATAAATCTGTGATGTCAACATGATTTCAGTGGCACACAAGAACACACACACCGGCACACACCGGCACACACACACACACACACACGCACACACACAGATATACAAATTGATATACTCACACAGAGATACACACACACACACACACAAATACACAGTAACACATGCCCACACAGGTACACATAACATACAGATACACAAGCACAAAGACACACACAGATACAGACAGACACAAGCGTGCACAGAAAAAAACATGCATCAGGGACAGCTAAAGGACATTCCATGCTTCTGTGTGCCAGGGAAAGGGCTCTCCGCAACTCTAATGTGGTGTGTAAGCTTGAGTGGTCAGCGGTGCGTATATACACACACCTCTCACATCTCTCTGACAGAGGGCATAAATCAAGGGCGTACAGTGGAGATGGAGCAGAGGCTCTCTTTAGAAAAGGCTGGGTCAGCTCTCACATGATGTACTGACAGACAGGATGAGGCTGGTCTCAGACACAGCCCCTCGAAATAAAAAAAACACAGAACTTTTAAGGCTGGAAAGTTTTTAAAATTTTACTTACCATTGATATTACTGAGTCGGAAACAGATTCTAGGAAATCATTTTTCCTACAGGAAAGAAGTATAAATGATACCCTAGTATGTTTACGGTGTAGCAGGAAAGTTGTGGTCCAGTGGTGGTTGGTAAGCAGCACATGTGCGGAACAGAACTTGTACTTGCGTTATTCAGCCCAACCGAATCACAAACATTCACACTCTTAAAGTAACACTGGAAAGGTTGCAATAACAGTGCCTGTGCCAGCTGGTCGTGTGGCGGGATTGTGGAAGAGGCCTCGGATGCCTAACGGCAGTTTCTATTCCCCTACCTGCACAAAAGAGATGAATAGCTGTGGGCTCATTTCGATGGATTATTTTTCTCTCTGTTCCTTAATTTGTTGTGCCCGACCATGAAATCGAGCAAGGTCGGAAATCATTAAGCAGATTCCAATCCATTACCCTGAGGTAACTTCAGTTAGAGACTGTAAAGCCCATCCTTTTTTTCTGAAATGTGTGATGCATAAATAATTGACCTGTGAGTTTATCTCCTCTCCGTCTGCCATTGCCTGTGACTGTTTGTAACTGACATCACTTTTAAAATGATGTTTTAAGGTGCGAGGACACTCCACCTTGCTAATTCAAGTTTCACTCATCCCCTCACCCCTCGGGTCTGACCAGGGTTCACCTGGGGCCAAGCAAACAGATGCAAGCTGGCATCTGAAGGCTTTCACCAGACAAGTCAACGGATTTTGAGTCAGGCAAACAGAAAGGGATAAAAGAACCTTCAACTTCACTGAAGAACCTCACTATTGGAAAATCACTTTGCGCTTCAATATCACTTTCATAAATCATATAAACAGATTGTATGCAATAATTATACAAGTTATTCTAAATGAATTAGTGCACTGTACATGCTCATGTTAGTTGAACATTTATAAACAGACATGGGTACAATATATGTAAAATGAATAACATGGTCATTAGCATGCGGTTATCACACAAATGAGTGTGAGTGTAGTTTCACTCTAATGTGTCTGCTCAGCTACAACTCAGTGAGCACTGTAAGGAGGGACAGAGCGAGAACTAAATAAACAGGGCTTTGCTTTGAGAGCTTCAGCAGCGGCACAAGTATTCAGGGAATGTTGGGGAGTGATGAAAGATTGGTAGGGAGGAACTCACGGGTCCACAGAGGCACCACAGACTCAATTCTAACACAAAGTTTCCGGGAGGAAAATGCTATTCCACACAATCTCCTCAACATGTATTCTTTCCAACTGTTCAGCCTGAAGAATGGTGCATTCAATCCCCCTGTTTCAAAATATGCAGTCAGAATTCTTAATCTCCATCTCTTCACAAAGAGAGAACAACCCCCACCCCAAAGCCCCAACAATTCAATTCAAATATGTTTCCTTTTTTGGCTGTGCAATTTTCAAGTAAAAAGAGACATTAGAAAAGAACAGGAAAAAAACTGAGTCGAGGAACGGATAATTTGTCAGCAGGAAATTTCAAAAGAGCGGGTGAAGAGGATAATGTGGGCTTAAGAGCCTGTGCAGGCGGCAGCTTTGCTCTCAGCTTCATGAAAGGCCGTCTCTCTCAGTTCCCAGCAGGAGGGACGCGGGTCGGAAAAAGAGGTTGCTCGTGCAGACCGAATGGTAAATCCTGGAACTCATAACACCCATCAATGCTGCGGTTCAGCTGCTCTTCACTACAGACTTCGTTAGAGTTAGCCACCAGAACTGTCACACACACAAAACTGTCGTGCATATTCAAGCGGGGAAATGTGTTTTAGTTATTAAGCCAAATTATACTGCTCTTTGGAAACAGATGGTTTCACGCATGTGTGGTTTAAATTTCCTAACCTCAGATACCTCTGAAGCTTTAGCACCCTATTCATTGACTGCCTGGCACAATGACTAAAAGGTTACGTCACTGTCTGATGAACACCAAGTAATATAAACTTACCCAAATTACTGAGAAAGCTCAGCACAGGAAATTCACCCTGGCTCTTATAGCTCCACCTTTCAATGGCTGACAGCCTGTCTCATTTTTCAGTTGGTCAGTCTGCATCAGAGACACTGATGGGCTGTAGTAACAAAGAGCAACCACTAGAGGTCAAGACATAATCAAAGCGCTAAACGTCAGCAGTTCTCACTAGAATTGGCATAAACCCTCTCTTAATTAATGATAACCTGAAAGTAATAGCACAAAAATTTTAAACTGGAGTGAGCTCACTTAAGGGGCTCTGAGGATACGGCGCAAAGCTCTCCAACACAAACAGCTGAGTGACATATGACCAGGGTTTTGTGCTCCCAGCCCCAGTTCCCCAGTCCAGTGGTTAAGGCCCAGTTTCCTGCCAGAGGAGGCCGGCTACTGTTGTTGGAATCATAATGGGATCTCTTCATCAAATTCAGCCCTTACTTTTTTATTCATGGGTTAGAAGCTTTGGGAAGGAAATGGGGGTGAAAAGGATGCCTTATCACACATCAAAGCAGTACACTCCTTGAATCTTTGAAATCGATTACGGACACTGAATCGTTTTAGCCTGACTAGCGAGGTTTCATTTTGCGGAAAAAAACATTTTATTTCAGAGGCTTTCGCTGGCTCTGTAGCTCTCTGTTTTAACACTCAATCTAAACCTCTATGTAGTGGTAGGAGAAGTGCTGGGGGGGGGGGGGGAGCAGTGTTCCTGGCTCATGGGCTGGTATGATAGATTATTACTCATTTTCAGCAGAGAGCAGGTCATCGGGTCTTACAGCGGGCGGCGAGATACAGACTGCCAGTGAAAGTATATGCGCCATATCGCTGATATGGAAGATGATGCGGACGGCGAAAAACAAAAGCGCTCTGGCAGAGAAGCCAAATACCGCAATCTGTTCCGCTAGAACAGACTGAGACAATTAAAGGGAGAAATTGCACTTCTCCCTCCTCCCCTTCTCAGCATTTGTCACCGCATTAGTGCAATGCAAGCAGCTGAAGGACACGCTATTGTTCCCTTCAGTCATTAACATCTTCTCCCATCTTTCACTTTCTACCAGGCACCAATAATTCCTAACACAGCGAGCTTTTCATCTTCAGCTGGGGCAAGTGGCCAGTGGACACTTTCCCATCAGTCTATCATTGGACTCCTTTCAAATAGTTCGTTGATTGGATGTGCCTTGTAAAGGCAACAAATAGCCAGAGATATTCTATTAGTCAAGTAGTAGGTAAAAATAACGGTTTATTCTAGTTCCTTTGCGCTAGCTAGGACAAGTTGTGAAAATACCACATACGCTTTCAAGGCCTCCTTCATTAACATCATGATGTTCAGAATGATGAAAATAGGGAGGCAAATTATATACTGCTTCTTACAAGCTAAACAACACACACAGGCCTCAGAACATGTCCTCCGGCAAAGACATTTCATACACCATTACTTTTTTCTTGTCTGCTTTCAGTTGTGAAAATTATCACATCAGATAAGACTCACAGACTCACACCTATTTGGGAAAGAAGGGTGACCAATAAAAAAGCCCACTTCATCCTCACGCTAGCCTTCAGGGCAGAAAAAAATGACGCTTTAAAATTGACCCTTCATTAAAATTCACCACGCAAATAAACAGGCGGGACCTCTCGTCTGTTTTCAGCTCGCAATTAGGCCTGCAGACATGAGGAGAATATTTGTTTATCTCGCCATTATATCTCATTATTTCTCCGTTAAAAAAAGAATTAAACTCTCTGGAGAATTTTTTTGTTCGCTTCCAGACTAAAAGGTCATTTGCAGCCCTGACGGACGGCTCGCTGTGGCCTTTCATTCCTGTCACAATGATGCTCCATTTCCCACCCCCAAACAAAATGAATTAGCTCCTCGCACCGCTGTACCCCACTCATTGGAGTCTGAAATGTTCATCAGCGGCTCAGGCACAGTCAGATCACGCAGCAGCGATGCCACTTTGGCAGGTGGGGGCAGGGGGATTGGGGTGGGTGGGGTGTTTCAGCCAGCCAGGGTTAAACATGCCCATCACTCCAGTGCACCTTGCAGGCCATCCTTCATCTTGTCAGAGCTTAAACAGCCCAAGTGCATGCTATTTAATATCATTTTATTCTGAAACTGGTGCACCTGTGAATGTGGCCTCACACCACTCAGTAAAGTGCAGTCAATATCATGCAATATCTCCTTCTCTAAGGTTAGACCTGTATACAGCAGTGTAGGACATAATTTTACCGCTGATTCTCCCTTCAATCCAATATTTTCATTTACCTAAACAAGCCCATCAATTAAGTATTTCATCTGACAATTTAATTCTAATTGTGAAGTATTTAAATAATCAATTTAGAATAATTTAAAAAGTTAATAATTTCTTCTTGGGCTGAAAATGATCAAATACGCAGAACGAGATGCTTGTATCAGAAAAAAGAAAGGAAAAGCACTTGAAGATGTTGTTGCAGCAATGCTGTCACTACAGAATTCAAACTCACCAGCCCAAATCCAACATCATTACCCGGAGTCACATTAACAGGTGAACACGGATCCCTATGAAAAAAAAAAAGGAAAAAAAAAACTTTTTTTTGTGGTCAGAACACAGTCTCTCTGAATCTACGGTCAAGAACAGAGACAAAGGTCACAGTGGCATTTTGTTCTCTTTTTACTATTGGCCAAAGGGCAGTGCATCTGTCCAGCCCACAGAGCGAGGCTAGATTGGATTTTGGAAATGAGGTAAGGTAGGGAAGTGTCAGCCCCCCCCAGTAAAACTGCCCCCCAGTGACGCGCAACAAATTGGAGGCCTGCCCTGGTTTCATTGATTGCCCCCATCCACCAGAACACCTGAATAAGACTGGCTCCACGCATCACAATGTCCGATATGCAACATGATTGCCATCCCCTCTGATAATCCCCAGAGATCACACTGTGATTTACTGACAATAAAAGCAACACAGACGTGATTCACTCAGGAGTCACTAGCTGGCGAAGAGTCCTACTAAGGTTAACACTATAAAAGACCAGTAAACTGATAGAGTGCTACAATCCCTACACTCTGCACTTCCCTTTCATTGCAGTCTGAGGCCCGAACATGACCGTTAAAGACCAGCCAACAAAAGATGGATGTAAAATGGGCAGCACAGCCTTAAGACGTGCAAATGGAGACACTTCTGAATCTGACAATGCTGCCATAGATTTGAGGACACAGGACATCTGTTTGACTTCTGTCTCCAAACGGGTGTGACCTTGGTGATCTGGTCATAATTTTAAAGCACCAATGAGATGTCCTAACTGTAGCCACTGAACCAGGCAGTGCTACAAAGGGATGGACATCAGGCCACCTGCATTGAATCTGGCCTGCTCAAGCCCCAGGGCTGACAGAGGAAGCAGGTTCAGAGGTTAAATAGTACATCTGCAGATGGCTCCTCTGTATTTTCTGAGGCTCTTCCTGCTTTGGGTAATTATAATGTAAATCATTGCTGGGGTCAACCCATGCAGCCCTGAGCCACAGAGCTCCAGAGCAAGCTGCCCTGGCAGAGCACCCAACAATACCTGCACAATTAACCATGTCAGCTAATGGCCAGAGGACAGGAAGCAATAATCGAATGTCGAGGATGGGGCAATCTTTCTTTGAGCGTAACATTGGATTCACTAAAGGGACAGACTGATCTGTTTTCCTTCAGCCTCCAATGATCAATCAACATGTAAATGAAAGGGGAGCTTGAAATTAATTATCAGTTTCCTGGAAAAGTCAATAAGTCAGTAAATATTTGAAAGTGAACCCCTTGGGGAAAAATGTGTTGTACATTGTACGCGCAAGGGCTGGAGAGGGGGGTAGAGGGGGTTGGGAGGGTTGAGAAGGGTGGACAGTGGCTGAATACATGGGTTGGGGCAGTAGATGATATTCTCCATAGTGAGGATATTCTGCATCATGCAGAACATTTCAATTGATTTCAACGATCACAAAAACGGAGGGGAAAAATGTTTCTACATTTCCTGCTTGAAGTACCGCCACTGAAGCAGGCGCTGTAAAGAGCCATATCAGTCTGATGCTTCATAGCAAGACCCGAGGAGCCAGTTAAAAGCATAAAGTATGAAAAAAATATATTACACATCTTTCAGATATGAAATCTCTTTTTCCAAGCTTGAACTGTCCCCGGACAGTAAGGAACAAGAATATAACAATGTCCCCTGAAGGAAAAAAGCTAAGATATCTCCTTATCTCAAAGGAACAGCAGAGAAAGTGAATTTATGTCACTGCCACAAATACTACGGACTTGGCTGTTATAACGCATTGTTTTTTTTTTACTTCAAATACAGCCGTAAATAATCTGGAAAATAATGTCGATATAACGTTCTGTACGACTCAGTGTAACATGATCCCCATGCACTGAACCACATCCATGGCAGTATTGCAAATTTTCCAGATTAGCAAAAAATCTAAGCAGTGACACACATTGTTAAGGTTTATCTCTCAGTACCATCTGAATCTCTTCTGTCCAGAGGGATAGACTTCTATACAGTACAAGGACGGGCATCTCTATGGCCTAAATAAATCTCTTAACTCCCAGTGGCACCAGCTCCCTTGCATTACTTTGAACTCAGATGAACTGTACGTGCCCTACAAGGAAGGAATGATCAAAAGATTCAATCCTTCCACAAAAAAAAAAAAAACTCATGCGTGTCACACATAGACACTGCTTTTCAGACATGTCGTGATGCGTGTTTTTGAAGAATCTCGATGGTTTGGGGGCAGCCGTGTCGAAAAAGCCCAGCGTGAAGCCTCGCATCTGAGCCCGGCACGTTTATCGCGGCTCGTACTCCGCGCTGCTCCTAGTTAACGGCATAGCGCCTCCGAGGCTGTTCCCGCAACGCTTCCGATGACGGGTCATTATGTAGTGGGACATTGCCAGGGCCCTTCCATCTGCCAATCAGAATGCGGCGCCGGGCACACCTCCAGCTCAGCGAGCGGAGTGTCACGGGCAGGATGCCGGCGGAACACTGCGGCACTGGTGAATACCAATAAGACGGGTCCTACACTGTGCATAATTACCACTTTGATCACTCATCATTAGGGGCTGGAAAATGAATGTATCTCAGGTGACACTTCAAAGTGTTATTTTAACATGCTAGTTTGGACAGCTCTTGCTACAAATCTTCCATCTTATGCGCAGTGGTGAAAATCATGCTCCATTGCCCTTTCAGCTCATCAGTCTTGAGGATGAAACACCACTGAGACGTGCAGATATGCCACACTGAGGGGTCTTCGGAGCCCCTTGTGACAGTGAGCATGTCAAAAAAGCTTTTGCACTCAGACACCAACTCCTCTGGGTCCCTGGTTTTCATAAATCTTTAAATCACCATGACTCTCCTGAGGAATAGGTGGTGTCTCACTTTGGAGAACTTTTTTTCCCTTCTCATTGCTTCAGCTGAACTCAAGGGTGCATCACTGCAGTTTACGTTTCATTGGCTGCCAACAAGCTACTGTAGTGTCACTAGCAAATTCTTTGAGAGAAGCTACAACACTAGTGATGTGAGACCCTTTCAGCGGCACCTACCATCAGGATCATCGGAGACAAAAAGAGACTCAAAGACTTTCAAGCCATTATTTACAAAAATCTATTATTTATCTTCCCAAAACTAGTTTTGTGATAATTCTTGACATTTGCAATGTTGCGTTTTTCTTTTTTCAAACATTTTACAAGTGCACTGTACTTCTGCTCAAGGCAGTCAAACACAATTGCTCATATAAACACAATTTACAGTCCTTCCACTCAAGCTGTCCCACTGGGTTTGATATTCATGGGAACATAACCTTACGCTTGCCATTCATTAGCACTGTTCTGATCACTGCAAGAGACCTCCAATTAGCTCTAAAAGAAAACAGCAATATAACGAAGTGGCCTCGAATTAAAACCCAACACTTATTGCTGTTTCACTTTGCTTATTTTTACATTTGTAATGTATGTATGCTTAATTATTAAAATGATGTTGAATTAAAAACGGCACATCCTCAAGGGAAGAACTATAATTATGCAGTTTCAATGGAAACCACGAAGCAGCTCAAACAGCGCTCCAGGGTTGGAAGTGTTAAAATACTATCGTGTGCATAATGGCAGGGTGCTAATTAATGCCGAGGTGCCACACTGAGAACACTGAATGCACGGGGGTTGGGACGAATACGCTTCTGTGCTAAGTGACAAAACTGTATTCATTGAACAGCAGGGGATCAAGTCAAGAAGACTAGGGAAGTACCCATCTTCAATTACAGTTTTTTAGCACTCAAAAAAAGGAGGTGTCTTTCCCCCTTGTGCGACAATATAACTATTATTCCATGCCAAGAAGGCATCCAGCCCAAAGACCTGAAGGTAAAACTGTTGAATTACCATCAGGAGCACATTTTTTTCCAAGAGGATGTTTCAAGGGGAAAACTAGAGACCGACATGTTTCTAAGACAAGCTCCTTTTTCTGAGTTCTTCAATACTATTTGATCATCGTAAAAATCATAATTGTTTTCATAAACCACGACTGCAACAATCACCAACACCATTATCAACATGATAAATAGTTCATTACGATATTGTTGAGCATGCTTCGGAATTCCTTGATGTTCAGCGGGTCTTCCGAATGCCCTCTGTTTGACAGGGTGGAGCTGGGTTGCCATGGAAACAAAAAATCATTGGAGCAATATGCCTTCACATTTTCTTAGTCCTTTCCATTTTTTACCGTGAGGCATAGTTTAATTTCATTTGCCTGTCTGTGGGTTGAATGTTAGGCTGCCATGAATGAGGTTCATCATGGAAAAGCCAAATTAAGAAATTAAATACAATATATTATACGCTGCAAAAATATGTACCAACATGATATACCCAAATTTATTTTTTGCTTGTCTGCATGAAATTTACAGAAAAATTTCTGGCAACTTTAAAATGATTGTTTTTGGCCATTGTTTTTTTTTTTTTTTTTTTTAATTTTTAGAAACACAAAAACACAAAGCGTAGAAACAAGTTTTTGTGGGGACTCAGGTATGCAAATGAGTCGCTCACTCACTCATTCACTCGACTGTGAGCAGATCGATATCCAAATGTTACTTTGCATGCTACCACAACTGATTTCAAAGTTGGTACAACAAGGGTATTTGGGTTTTACCAATACCAATTTTTACATTGGCAATACCAATGTAAAAACTGTAGAGAATAACATTCGACTGCTTCAGCTCCAAAGAAATTCATCTGACTAATTATATGTGGAGAGGTGTCACATGCCACTGCACAGCCAATGAGGACAGGAGTAGGTCTGGCATATGGGAGTCCTCCGGTGCAGCCCCCCCATCTCTCACAGGGAACAGATGTACTGGCAGTTCACTGAGAGGGACAACTTCAATAATCTGTTGGGTACCAACTGGCCAGGGCCCGTCACCAGCTTGCAAGGCTCATTCATGCTGCGCCAGCAAGACACTGCCACCGCCTACAAAGGCACATGGGTTTATCGACCACAATGCCATGAGATTCAAGATGAATAATTCCTCCCAGAGATGTGGCAGAGTATGTTTAGTCTGCACAGGGAAGCAGGAAAAGTGTCTCCCACAGGCTGCCCAGCCACTGGTGAGAGAGGAAGAGGAGGAGACAAGGATGAGGAATGTGTCCAATGAGGTGGCACTGATTTGGGGAAGGGGCCAATTATAGATGGAAAGTGAAGACGGAAGGGGAATAAGGAAGACATACAAGGCAGATCAAGGGCCAAGTCAGTGCTCAGTAAATACAGTACGAGCAGTCCAGCCAGTTTCAAGTATCAAAAACAGGCTATTAATCTTGCATTGTCGTACTGCTGTACTGTTAAATCACCAGAGCACACAGTTTCTCGCCCCTCTTCCAACACTTGATGTTATCATACAAATAAAATTTTATTCCCCTGCTTGGAATCCAGACAGAAAATCTCACCCAAATAAGAGGAAGCTGTCACAACCCTTGTGCGTCCGTAATTGGTTCTTCCCTCTTTCCAGCAACCTATCCGCATTTTGTAGATTTGTCTCCTTTAATTGATTTATTGTCTTGTTTCCTCCCTCA
The DNA here is from genome assembly GCA_029692085.1 of Gymnothorax javanicus. Lineage (NCBI taxonomy): Eukaryota > Metazoa > Chordata > Actinopteri > Anguilliformes > Muraenidae > Gymnothorax > Gymnothorax javanicus. The sequence continues at coordinate 35,070,682 of CM056207.1, read as the reverse complement.
GTCTCAGGTGTGATCATTTGTTTGCCCTGCTTCTTTTGTGCAATGGTCTGGTCTATATAAGCTTACTTTCTGTTCTGTATGGTTGCTAAATTGTAACACTTTGTCCTACTAAGCCTGCCAGTCAGTTTCTATCTTCAAGTTTTGAGCTAAGCTCTTCTTCCTTGTGTTTTTCAGTACTTCAAAGATATAGAAAGATGCACGTATTCATTTTGAAACCTAGCTCATCTTTTTGCCATGGTTCTTGCAGTGTCAAAATAATTTTCTAATATAGACATACTTTGACACTTGCAAAATGTAAAATTTGAGATCCCATTTAACTCAAGGAAACATAATCACGATAATGCTGAGTGAGTGAGCACTATATATGTACAACGTGCACAAAGGTGTGGTTTGCGAGTTTAACTTCCTCCTTATGCTGATGTCATGAATAAATGTGCCCAGTCCGATAATCATGAGGCCATGAAAATAGAGTTTTCCCAACTGGTCATCATGAACATGTGAACTTAGCTGGTGCCGTAAAGTTAGTCTAGGAATATAATTTTTACCCCTCTGCGCAGATGCAGACACCAGCAGACACGGAGCTGCTCTATTTATGCATGCAGTTACATTATTTTATCAAGAGGTGGCACACCCAAAACGGTTCTTGAATATTCACAAGAGAGCCGGGCCTGTTACCAACTTAGAACACGGACAGTTAAATCCCATCCCTGTTTCCAAGGCATTGTAAGAATTACACTCCTCAGCCAAGCCTGATTTGCAAACTGCCTTATATACTTGCCCATAGTATCTATCCAGCAGTTAATAAAAATGATCTCTTGAGACATAAAAATTGTTGTCCTTTGTTGCAACCAATTCAACTATATTAGGCCATAGGTATCTCAATTAAGTAGTGAAAAAAATCAGTTCGCTGAACCAAAAATTCAACATAGTATTGAATATTGACAAACAAATGCTAAATTCCACTAAAAAGTGATTCATTCATATTGAACTTATTGAGTCAAAAGTTGATTTGTGTTAAACATATGATTATTTCATGATTTGACAGCACGTAATTTTGAGGACTCAGATAGCATGGGAAGCCACTTGGAAAGGTATGTTATTTGGCTCATGAATGATAGATAATTTTTAAAAATCACGGTCGGATGAAGAACACTTGTGGTCAAGGAGTTTATGATCCCAGAAATGTACTGTGCCATTTTTCAATTCTCGGTATTTTTTTTGTAATTTCATTGCTGAATTTTCATGAGGATTTTTTTGTGTTTGTGGCCCTTTCTCTGAACAAAAATTATGAAAAGAAACTGAAATACGGTGTAATTCTAAATGCTACAAGTGTCTTGTCTCATTTAAGCCATTGTCCCTCTCTGTGAAGCTCAAATCTTAAATTATAAAGCCTTAATTAAGGTAATGCATAAATGGCTATATTTGGCTTCTGCACGAAAAGATTAAGGGTCAACACCCTACAAACATTGTGACAAAAGATCATTGATTTTGTGATACAAATCCTTTGTGAAAACACCAATTGTGCAGGTATCCTGATCATGACTGGGAGAGGGCCTCTTGGACTCAGCAGATCTAGGGCCATGATGAATTGGTCGGAAAATGTCACAATTACTTTGGTGCAATTTGGCAACTCCACATCACAAGTTTTGCTGGAATTTTCTGATTATTATTCTGCACTGAATTTACAATTGCAGCTCCTCCTACAGTTCAAAATTGAAGGGCAGACTTGAGTTGCTTGGATTTTTGGATAGCTCATTTCCTTCCTTTTCTTGTTTTTCAAGGCTTTTCCCTTTTGACTCATAAAAGGAAATTTATTTAACAGCTCAATTCAATTTCACCGCGAGAAGCATTAAACTTGATGTGTAGCTTTAAGTTGGGTCAGATTTCTCACCCTCAAGGTTTCTTCATAATCCTCCAATTTCATCCCTCCTTTCTCATCTCTTCTTTTTCAGCTCAATAAACTTCATTTTCAGAAGCCCTCAGACTCCCACAATTTGATGGCTAGAGCCTCCAAACTCCCTGTCCAGATTCAGACTGTCCCAAAGGATGGATGTTGATGTTTCTGTACCCCAGCCCGCTCCTTCTTTAATTTTTTTTTCAACAGTCCATCCTCCATTAAACTCAATACATTTACCAAGTCTTGCAACTTTTAAGTTGGAGTCTTCAAACTTGGTACACAACTCTTCCAAGGGATTGATGCTGATGTGTCTGCCATCCACCCCCCTAACATGCACACACTTGCACTCACATACAAATACAATACACACACTTGCAGCTCTCTCTTTTTTAATCACTCCGCCCCACAAACAACTTGATTAGACATTCTTTGATCCCTTAAACCCCTAGAGCGCTATATGCAACGATGGTTACCCAGTGATGTAAGATATGAAAATCAGCTGCCGTTGAAAACGTATCATGTGGCGACTTGTTTAAAGAGCTTCCGCAGGGGAGCTCTTTAAAACAAGTTGCCACATAATAGATTTTCAACAGCTCAGGATAATTACATTTTTAATTCCTTGAAAATTTATTCAGCGCTCTAAGGGTTAACAATTGAAAGTTGGAGATTAGGTTGCTGGACTGTGTTGTATGTAAAATTTGCCCCTTTTTGTTGGCCCATTTTTCTGATTGACTACACTTGTATCCTACATAACTATCGATCTATGCATGATAGAGAGTTGGGGATTGGGTTGTTGGGCCCAGGAAAGGGTCAGATGTTAATTGTTCAAGCCCTGCCCTCTTTTGAGATTGCTTGATACTTTATCCTTCAGAACTATTGAAAAATTTGCTGTGGAGAGTTGGATGACTGCTTGTGGGAGATGATTATTCTTAGCATCAATCTCATGATAATAGCTTCTCTTTATCAAGCCAACTTAGCTTGTTCACAAACTTTACACTCTAGTTTTAAAGATAGTGATTCAACTTGTAGGTTTGTTGCGCACATAACCTTTCCAGAGAACAAAGCATACTCTGCAGCACATAAAGTAGGTATCTATTTATATCATATTCACATCTGCCTGTCGAGGGAAGGAACTCAATTTTCTTTGACAATTTGAGGCACTTCTGTGGAAGCTTTTATCAGTTAGCACTGTATGATTCAAGTTCCCATGACACTGAACCCTGAGCATCTAAAACAGAATAAAGATTGCTTCCTAAAATAAGCACAACGAGTGCATCCGCATGCACATCTCCTTAAAGCACCTTTTACCATCTCAACATTTATTCACTGTGTTTACAGAGCACTCAGACAACTGTGAACAGGTTGAACAAGGAAGGTGGATTTTTTGCGACTGAAAGCCTCAAATAAATTGAATCCACATCAAGTAGGATCCGATTTCAATCAAAGTGATCCAAATCGCCTCAACTCACGCAGCAAAATGACAACATTTTTGCACCCCAAAGAGGCCTCAGTTCTTCACACAAGCAGTTTAGATCCTATTCATAGGAGAGTGCATAAATAAGACAATGAAAATTTTTTAATAATGCACAGCCATTTCTTTAGAGTTAATGATACACACAGTACATACAGTAATATATAGCATAAACTGAATGTACAATGTCTGTATGTTGGCTGGTGCAGGGGGATATTTTCTCTTGACCACATTTCCTTAATGAAGTTCCCAGCACAAGTATAATAAAAGGGCAAGACATTGAACCCTCTCAGCTTCAATTATTTTACACTATTTAATTTAGACCAGTATTTCAGAGTAATAAATATTCTTTCATTTATCATGCAGGTGTCCTGTTCTCTGACATGGCAAGGAAATAGTCATAATTAAATACACCTTGCTATCTCAATGACAGTAACCTGATTGCAATGCCTATTGAAGACAGGAGCAGGCGATCTTGATGACAGGAACAGGCAATTAAAGCATCCCCAGGCTTATTATTTGATACAAGTCGTAACGGCATGTGTGAGGCAGCTAATTATTTATCATATGATATATACTGGCCAAGACATTTCTGGAGAAAGTCTTCACAATGTTTTAAAACTGACCACACAGGGCTCTTCGAGCTATAACCACTGGTTTCTGTCTTGGAAATAGAAACCTTCATATCTTTTGTTTAGTTATAAAAAAAAAAGTTATAAAAAGCACGACATAATTCCTGCAAACTATACTGCACACAAGGATAATCACCAGCAATCAATCAGCATTCATAGAATTCAATGTGTAGTATCTTCAGTCGAAAGAACTTAATAAAACATTAATTCACAGGCCTTGGGCTCCACTGCGGGGTCTCTCGTGATCACTGAGCTTTTACTACTGCAATTTTAGTGAGAGGTTGAGCCACAGAATTTCTGAGGTGATGCATCCTCCCAAACATATTGCCCTTGTATAAAAACACACCGGAACACATCCAGGCCATCCGTCCAATCACTAGATCCTTTGTGTCTCTTTATTTTCGGTACATATTGCTCAGGTGCCATGCTACAGAGATGTCTCACTGTACCAGCTTACATTGAAACTTGTAAATTCGACATTGGATTAATGTGAAATCTGACGACACATTTTCCATTATGAGTGAATTAGTTTTCACTCAGCTAATAATGTGCTTATTCAGTCAGCCAGCAGGTCAAATCATTAATGCCTGGAACTTGATATTACACAGCAGAAGAGACTGGAGGAAGTGTGCCTGGTGAATTAATGTTATGTCAAAGAAGGCTGAATTTTTCAAAGTCTTGACTTACTCATCTGCTTTAAAACATTTGCTCAGTGTCATTCCCCTCGAACCCACAATTTATTTTATCAATTGCCCGACATGCTGGGCAGCCCAGGTCCCACATCTAGCTAAAGTACACAGTAGTGTGGACTATTGATCTAGAATTGACTCCTACCTGTAATGATGCAGCGAAATGCACAAAAGATCACAGTATCACCCAGCGAGAGAGAGAGTCTCGATTTTGCTTTGTTTTGTGTCCAGGAGCGAGTTTTGATAGTTCAAGTGCCTGACATTGATCTGTTTCATCTGTTTCTGATGCATAATCCAGAGACACCTGCACAGCCAGGAGCTGAAAAGTACCATGATGGTATTTAGAATATGGTCTTGCTCTCCTCAATGGACCTGAGTGTCCCAGGTTCAAATGTTCATCAGGATCTTACCAAGAACCCTAATTATAATCTTACTTGGATCTATAAATGTCTTGATAAAGTTCTAAAAGGTCTTAGTTATGATCTTTAAAGATCCTGATGGAATCCCTCAAGATCTTAGTTATTAAGTAATCATGCTGTGCTGTAATACATAAGGACATTGGGTAAGATCTTACACGATATGAGAAATCCATCATGATCCTGTCATGATTTTTATCCTCAGTGGGTCTTTTGCTGATTATTATTTTGAAGCTTGTCATACTGATTATCATTAGGAGAGATGAAGTTGGGAATAATCACAAAAAAGGCCTCCAAGGGACTTTTTTTTCCCTGATTTGACTCTCTTGCTGTTCTGGCTGGCATTCCTCCCAGGCTGTCCTTGTAAATACGGATTTGTTCTTAAGAGAACTGCCTGATTAATTTATAGTTAAAGAAAAACTCAACTGACGGCTAATCCATGGTACTAATGATAAATATGTGTTTATTTTATCGATCTCCAACGGTTTTGGGCTGAGTTGGCTTATGAAATGGTCGTAATTATTGTTTTTGTGCAAGATTTGGCGCCTGGAGCAATAGGCGCCATGTTGTCTGTTAATTGCTGGATCCGTGACATCACTGGAGCGGTGATCGGTCACACGGTTACCGTTCTCCACTCTGGAGGATCGAAAGCTACTTCAGTGACATCACTTTTCCTTTTTGAGAGGTATCATGGTGAACTCTGGAGTTGAAGAAATTGTGGTGGAATTTACAATGTTGTCTGGGGATTTACTGGGCAACAGTAGGCCTACTGATTTATTTCATCAGACTATCATCACAGGTGATAATATATTACAGCCATTAAGTTTTCCATGTCTTGAATTTCACTTTAAGGAAATGAAAAGTTGTGGGATGAGATTTTTTTTTTGGATAAGTGTTGAAGAATTATTTGTGTGGAAGCTCAGCAGTAATGTGAGTGAGGAGGTGCCAGCGTGCAGATGTCAGGGAGATAAAGGTCTCACAGGAGGAGTGTGAGACAGAGAGCTCAGCCTGACAGATTCAGCCCTCGCAGGGGCCAGAGCCCAGCTTCACACAGGCTCTGCCGTCAGCAGACCTTACACTCCGCTCATTTTGTTTTTGGCCGCAGTACAGCACCCTCACGGACAGAAAGCATCTGGCCCCCTAAACCTGAATGTAGTATGAAGGCCTTCAGAAAGGAACTATGCTCACCTGTTAAAGTTACTTGCATGAGTTTGGAGGAGATACAGTATGTTTAGGCAACTTCAACAAACTTGTGTCGTGCAAAATTAATTGTACTTTATCGTTCAGTTGAAGAATAATTTAGGGTGGCAGAAACCTACAAGGAATTTGGTAAGATGCAGATGTATGACCTAAATGAGGAAATATTATTCCGCGACATTAAAACATTATCTTATGCTGAGGACTATTTGAGCTCAGTGAAACAGTTCCAATCTATTCTGCTGGCAAGTCATCAATAAATATTACAGTCACCACATCAATTAAAACAAGCTTCTATCCGAAGCTACAATACCAATGCAAGGAAGACTACGATGATGCTCGTCAGAGGGGTTACAGCTCAGCGTGGAGATCGAGGAGTGCATTGGCATCACCCTGTTTCAGGGAAAGCAATGTTTTCACTGGGTATTTCAGAGCCTGTCAACAATGATGCACCATTCCCATTATGTTTGCCAGCAGGTGCATTCTATCTCTTTTGTTTGTTATTTCATAATGTAATATTCATAAAGCTGAATTGTCCTTTATTATTTTCATTTTTTAAGCCCGGTTTAATCTTGCCGCTGCAGCCCTGGGTTCCCGATTGAATGGGCATAAACAGGTGATTACAGGAAGCTCTGCCCTGACTCGGCAGCCCATCTGAGGATGAGTTATTTCTGGGGTCTGGCAGGATGAATCATTATAATGCGCAATTTCTCATAGTGCAGCTATCCAGCACACAACTGCCTCACAGTACAGACATCCACACTCCTCACACAAACTGTCAGGCTCATCCATATGGTGAATGACCTAGTACATCTCCTTTGAACAGCACCATCAGTACCAGTGCAGTGCACATCAGTGTACTGCCAGCAATCCAACGTTCCTCCATATAATTCTCACTCACCCAGCACAAACAGACACACAGCAAATCCGGCTGAATACAACACAGCACCTGCATGCTACAATCAATGTTTCTCACCTGTTTCTACACAAAGACAAGTGTCTTATGGTTCTGAACCTCAGCACTGTGACAGAAATCTGACCGGTCGGACGGGTACTTTTTTTTTGTTCACTACCTGCCATTTTCTGCTTGCCGACCACACACCTCCTGAAACTCTGACTGTCTCACTGTAACTTGGTAATTTAGGTTGAACAATATCATTTCATTGCACTGAGAGAATGTTGCATTGCTTTGAGCATCTTCATAGATTTTAGGTTTTAGCCAGTCCATATTTGAATATCTGGGTGTAATGGATTTATGTAGCCTGTACAGAGTTACATGAAGTCAGTGAATCACTTTAAACTGTCAATTATCTAACATACCATTGATCACCCACCCCCCTTTGTTTCTTTTTATTGCGTGCTATTGCCTCATATATAATCTTTGCTCTACATGTTTGCTTGATGTGAACAGTATCTTGTCTAGTCTGTTGGGCTACAGTGTCAGTGACCTTACTGAATGGACTTGCTGTAAGTCAATTTGGATAAAAGCATCTGCTAAATAAATGTAATGTAATGTAATGTATCACACACAAAACATGATAATAATCTAAAATAACCTCAAAAGAGAAAGAGCAATCAGTAAGAAGAAACACATCCACCATATAAGAAATATTTGCAGATGTCGTTTTAGCAGCAGGCTGAGAAAAAATTGGCACAGACTGTCTTAGCCTTTGCACTGGAATGAAAGAACAATAACAGCAGTCGAAGATCACATTGTCTTTTTTTTTTTTGAAACAAGTCAAATATATTTCTTAAATGGTTATAATTTATTCAGTACGACTATTACCAAATTCAATCAATCTGGGTTTATGTTCAATCATTCTAAGAAAGAAGAGCCATTTTAATTTAAAATGTAATTCAATTTGGTACTGTGACTGTTTTCAATCTTATCTGCTTTAAAGTAAGCTAATGGGGTACAAATGTGACCTGCGCTCCATTTGTTATGACCATTCCCTTAGGCTCACATTAATCTTTGGCAGCAAGGCTGTGTACAATGTCTAACGGGCAGGCTTGGGACGACGCAGACTGAGTGTGTCGGAACGATTTACCCCGCTACATAAGGGGAAACGTCCAAGTGACTGCCAAGACTGAACACTGAGCAGAACTCAGCCAAATGCCTCATCTGTCCGGTATGGGTGATCAAGTAAGAGGACTGGGGGACCCACAGAGTCCGATTAAACAATAATAGCATTTCATTCTTCTTCTAGTTCTTTCTTCCTTCCTTCCTTCCTCTTCTTCTTGTTCTTTTAATTATTATTAATAATAATTGAATTTATATAGCAGTGTCCATTACCTTTGAAAAGCACAGTAACAAAGTGGAAGAAATTAAGCGTGACCTCACTGACCTCACAACACTCTCGGGGAGCAGCCATTTTGTACTAAGGCACTCTCCATACGGGTACTCTTGCTGAAGTGGTCAGAGAATTTTTAAACCAGACCCACCAGAAAATGGTCTAGTGGCCAGGCTTTGGGCATAAAGTTAAGAATTTAGACAAGAATTGTACACCCCCCCACTTCCTGTAGACCCATTATGCTGCGAGGTGTGGAAGCAAACACACATTGTCCTGGGTGTACTGTTGCATCAGTTGGACCATGAACCAAGCCAAGCCCAGCCAATGAGAAAATGGACATGATAAAGTAAGATCACAAAGCCCTGTGTGCTACGATGTTAATGCGTCCCTATTCACCAGCAACTCATCAAAAGCCTCATGACAAATGGAACAGCATCCGCACAGGAAAGCAAATTCGCTCTGACAGTAAAAATCAGGTAAACACATTTATAATTCTCAAAGAGATTATCGGTTGTAATACTAATTTATTAATGTTTCCAGGATTTGTTTTATTAATGATCCGTAATTTTTTATCACACCAAATTTCACCTCCTCATCCGGAGATAGCGACAGCATTTAGAAAGATCTGAATTTATTTCATTTCAAAATGTAGCCAATTTATTGTTCAGTGTTAACTAAAGCAGTTATTCGGTAACAAACTAAGATATGCTCTCTTGAACCTGATGGGGTTATTTGACCTTGGCCTTTGACCCATCCTGGGTACTCAGGAGCTGTGGGGAGCCTCAGAGCAGCACTTAGGGACCAACTCCAGTTCTGAGTCTGAGCCTGGGTCAGGGGCAATGGTGCAGTGGTCCTACAGTTCATGTTTTTTGGGGTTAGGGAAACCGGAGTGCTCGGTGTACCTGGGGAGAGCATGAACAGTGAATGCAGAGAGCTCCTGGCTGAGTAGGACTCAAACTCAGAACCACCTTATTGTGAGGCAAACGTGCTAACCACAGTGCCACTGTACTCCCCTAATACCATGAACATGAATATTTTACAGTTTGATGCATGAGGTTAAGCGGAAAAAAAAGACATTGGCATCAGATTGAATCTAGGCCAAAGTCTCTAAAAAATGAATTCAGCATCAGCCCAACAAACAAAAAAAGCATAAGCGAAAAAAAGAGCGACAGAAAGTAACCTGCAGCATGATCAATGAAGAGCGCAGAGGGACCTTCATCCCCTTAACAACAAACTTTAAGACAGAAATATAACGCTTGTTTACAAAGTTATGCAATGCTCAAAGAGACAGGAAAGTTGATTTTGTGTTCAGATTACTGGGCCAATATCATGTACGAATAAATATATCAGTTTTATTATCATTCAGGCTGCGGCGTCTAGTATGCTAGCGATATGGAAGTGAAGATCAATGCATATTCAGTGGAGATCAAGGGTGCATCATCTGATCAATGGGCTATGCTTGTTTCTTCCCACCAAAAGAAGGTTACTGATGTGAGGTATAAAGAAATGATTCAATAAAGGCAACCTGCTGTGCTTTCATGGGCTTCCGGAATTTTCCGCGCCTTCCTTTGTAACATCCTTTGCACTGAAAATTCCAATAGTCTGTTATGACTGCTTATTTTTCTCCATTGCTTGTTTTCCCAGTCTTTTGCTCGAACAGAAATAATAAATAATCCCACCGCTAATGTGCCTTCGGCTGACAGGCGCTATTCATTCCGCCGCAGTTTCCAAAACGGAACGGCCGCGAAACACAAGACACAAAATAAACCACTGAAGCCCTTTCAGACAGGCTCTTGCAGTGGGAACCGATCGCTATTGTAATTTCTCCAGGGGCCTGGAAAGCAGTTCACACAGAGAGCCAGTTACAGGAACAGCTATAAAGATAGATCTTTCCAGGGAACCCTGACAGACTTTTCAAAAAAAATATTTTAAAAAATCCCATCTGTGATCCAGCTAGTCTTTCAATCCCACCTCACCTTAGAGTCAGAGTGGTGGGTACAGCGAGCTGGAGTCTGACTGATGGCTGCTTGGTGTAGAGTGAAGGATGAGGTGCCAGTGAGCAGCCGTGACCTCTCAGCCCTGCGGCTCTAGAAACAACAACACATATGTATGAGAAGGAGCCCCATCACGTCATCCTCTTACTAACCACGCTCTGTTTATTTCAACCTCGCTGACAGAAACTGCAGCAAAGCGCAGGGGCAAGTGTGTGTGTGTGTGTGTGTGTGAGACATAATGTTAGATTGAGTGCATTTGTGCAGTAGTGTGTGCAGTTGTGTGTGTACTTCAGGGATTGATTGAGTGCATAAACTCAACAAAATGTGAGATTGTATGCGATTACCTATATGTGCATGCATGCATGTGTGAGGGGAACAGAATATTGGACTGTTTGCTCGGTTTGCGCATGTCCGTGTGTGTATTTTGGTGAAGGTGTGCATGGAAGCCTGCGTATTTTTAAAAAAATGTTGGATTGTGTGCTGTACTTGAGCAAATATATGGGGTCAGATTGCACTGTGTGGCCATGAGCCATGACTGAAATGGGGGACCCATAAAATATTTCTAACATGGACGGGTAACCTGAGAAACTTGCTTAGATGCAGTGAGCAGGATAACCATGTCATTGTTGCTGTGTGCCCTTGACGGGCTAGTGAGGAAAAATGAGTGTTGGTCTGTGCCGTCTCTGATTGGCTGCCATCTCCTGTGCCTGTGTCTCATTGGGAGACGGCCCAGGCTCCCCCTCCTGGCCCCACAGGTCTTATTCTCTGAAATGGCAGCTCTGCTGCAGATGGATTGAGTTACCCAATCAGGGCCTGAACCCCCTCACTCCGTATATGATGCTGTGGGTCCTATCTGTACCCAGGAGTGATAAAGACAGGGTGTTTTCGGGGGGGGGTACATGGGAATGGGGGGTGAAGGGTAGTTAACGGGGACTGAACACCTTCCAAGATACTTAACGTTTCTCTTTCACAGAGAGCCAGAAAGCTACCCTGCTGTTGCATCAATTGGAATTGTGCCAGGGACTGGTACATAGCAGTGAGAGAAGGTCACTGTTTCTGCAGTCTCTAACAGCAGACTCTGCATGCATCGGTCTCCTCAGCGCATTTGACTCTCTGTCTCCATCTCTATCGCTATCTCTCAGTCTCTATAACTCTTTCTCTCTCTCACATTCTGTCCCTCTCTCTTTCCCTCTCTCTCCCACTCTCTCTCTCTCTCTCTCTCTCAGCTAGTTTATTTCACCGATGACAATAATGAGTGATAGTCTGAGAATGATCAATGAGCGATCCAAATGTAATTAGACTGTGGCTCCTGGAGTGTGCTTTCCCCTTCCCCCCTCACCCCCTGAAACGTTGATGGCGGTTTTCAGTCGTAGTCCAGAGGCAGCACTCTCACAACACCCCACACACACACACACACACACACACCAGGCTCCCCTCCTCCTGCCTGATCGGAAACAGGTGGCTACTTCAGAGAGATGGATCTCCACTAACAGAGCGCTTGGCTAAGCACACAGCAACAAACCAAAGGCAGAGCCTCCCCCATCCCGCGCTAACAGTGCCCCGCACGCCGCGACCCGTCGCCCCCCTCTGTGACCTCATCATCATCACTCACTCACTAATTGCCCAAAGACCCTCCATAGGCAGAGGAAACAGTGCCTCCCATATCGCTGCGACAGCCTCTGCTCTCACCAGTAATGACTCTAACGCGAGCAACAGGAGCAAACAGGATGAACAGTCCTGGAAAGGATGGATGAGGAATCCCAGTTTAAGCTACGCAACCATGTTTCACCCCGAGCGCAAAACGCTTCTGTAATACAACACAGCTCTTATTTCCCCATACCGAGCTTTGAGCTTACAGAAGCGAGGCCCTCTGAGGCTGCTGATTTAAGGTCTTATAACTCAAAAGAGTCAGGAAATCCAAGCTAAACAGTGTGACTTAAAGGAGTAACAGTGGAGCTAAAGTTACAGGAAACAGACAATTTGGCCATTAGGTCAGAGATTCAAACCCCAGAAGGTATGATAGAATTGCAACCCTCAAGGAAAGATCTATGGCTGATCTAGCTTTAATAATCGCATATTGGTTCATGAATGGATACCTGGAAATATTCAGATAGAAATTTCATACATTCTCATTATTAAATTGAGGTTCACATAACTGAGAATACTTAAAAAACTGTGAGCAAGCAGACAGTGAGAAAAACCAATTATCTACTGTAGTCACTTGTATTAAGATATATACACGTCTTTGGACTGATCTGGCCTTCCACTGCAAGCAATGCATCAAAGACTCGGCGGTCCGCACTGACACTTTTGTTGCCATGTCTACCACTTTTCAAAATGTAAGCCATAAATGTCATGGGATGACTATCAAACGCAATGAATAATGTAATGATCGTAAAGCCAGGAGTGTTTCCTCAGGGGTGGGGGACGGGTGAGTACCTTTCCATTAAATCCATGTGTCACTGGGAAGATGTATCATGTGACAAAGGAGTGCACCGATTCTTCCTCTTCCCCTTCCTGGAAGTTGAAGTTGAGGTGGTGATCACGTTACAAAGCCAGGGTCAGGCCGCCGGCCTCCTTGGGCCAGATTTGGGTAGAAGTCACCACCCCCCTCCCAACAGGAACTCATTTTGTAACCAGCTCTAAGGGACAAAATGGCCTCCACACAGGAAGATTTGTACTTTCTGAGGGAGAGGAGAGATCTCATATATCCAGATGTTCTTTCACGCTCCTTGAGTTTTAATGAATAGGCTTAATGTGTGTAATTAACTGTTTAAACACCCAAGAGAGGGTTATTGTCCAACTATCATTCCACACTGCTTTTTCCAAACCTTGCACAAGAGGCGCGTGCTTGTTTGTCCTTGGAATTGCGTACCGCAGTTCACTACATTATGAAGGTTTTTGTAATTTGACTAAACTTCTGTATCACAATTCTGATGATGTGATTGCTGTACTTGTTACAGGTAAACTGAGTAATCAGGCATTTCATGGAATGACTGATTCGAAATTCCTGGTATGATAAACAGTTTACCAGTAACATATTTGACATTTTCTACACTTTTAGTTAATTCTTATGATCTCATGGTCATATTACGTCCCCTCCATTGCGGCAAAAAGGTAAGTCTGAACAAAAGTTTTCGTCTTTCTGAGGCTTAAATAATGTTTTTGCACTCAAGAAGAAAAAAGTAGCTTGTATTAAGTTCTATATTAAAACAAAGGGTCAGATTGTGGCCTATTGGTTCAGGTGTAAGATTACTGGTTCTTGCCCTAGTACAGCCACGATGAGATCACTATTTTTGAGCCACAGTGGAATCCCTTCAGCTGACAATGGGATCGCCGCAGTTCTTGAGCCACAATGCAATCTCTTCACTCGTTGAGTCACAATGGGATCACTGCTGCAGGTCTTTAACCCCACATTACTCCTGGGGTATTCTGCCTTACAAAGGCTAAGTGCAGTAACTACAAAATAATTTAAGCAGTAAAAAATGGCTTCAAAATTTGTTTGCTGTCCCAACAAACGAATAGTTGGCACATCTATGATAGATTATGGTTAACGGACTTGCTAGGGTATAATTTCTATCCAAATAAATCCTGACCTCCGTTTACTTTCAGGCCCAGAACTGCACAACTCACATTTTATCCAGTGTGTAGTTACTGCACTTAGGCTTTGCAGGGCAGAATTGGCCCCTGCTCTGTCCTGTGAGCTGGACGTTGCTTTGAATAAGGGCCTCAGCCAAACAATACAATGAATCATAAGACTGAAAAACTTCATGAGCTTGATTTATTTTTTACATCATCCTGCAAGACAACGCCCTGTAGACCTGTGCCAGTCCTGATAACACTCATTACAGGACATAGCTGAACCACAGAGCCCAGAGAAGAGGCAAAGAGGGCCCTGGACACCAGTGACATCATCTCAATGCTCTGATCACTGCATGTCCAGCACTTTGTGGATCATATCACATCCCATCCAGCTGATGGATATTCACCAAGGAAATCATATTGAAAGAGAGTACAGTGGGTTTAGGGGTCAGGCTCGAAAAGGCATTAAGAGCTATTCAGGCCGCAATTTCCCACAGAGTAATAATTCAAATATAATAACACTGAGGACTTCCAAACAAAGAGGATTTATGTCCCCTGACAGGTGAAATAAGCAGGCAAGAGGTCAAGACCTCATTCAGTGTGGAGACTGCTTTTCTGATGGAGGTGAATATGTCACAGATTCCATTCAGTAGCACTTCTGCCGGAACGACGGTGAAGTGACTGTCCCCTGAGTTCCACACTTCATTCTGCAAAGTTCCTCTGTGTTTCATCTCCTCTCAAAGCAGAGACAGGAAAGGGATGAGACGGAGAATCACTTTCAGCTCTGCTCCCCCTGTTTCAAGAATGGAGGTGTATTTATTAACCAACACCGAGGGCAGTAAGGTTCAGCCTCCCCCCACAGTAAAGGAATGCCATGGGGACCGAGGAGATGACTGCAGAACGGAGCATGTGACACATGATATGCATCCGGGTCAAAGATGAAATCAGCTATTCTCTGTCCCACAGGCCTCAGGTGAAGGTTTATTACAATAACAAATTCACATAAGCTCAGACACAGCCATGGGAGAGGCCAGACAATCCCCTAAAAGGCCTCAGAGCCATCTGAAGGGTTGAGATAAAATGAGGTATTGTTAGGGATAAAGCATTCCTGATTCTTCCTCATACAACGCTCCCCAAGTAATGGTCACCAACCATGTGCCTGGAGATGCAAAGTTTAATAGGTTTTCATTTCAACTCTGATTTGTCGCACTTGGCTCAACTACTTAGCTGCTCAATGCTCATCTGTAGCTTTTGAATGAGGTGTGTTTTGTTTCACCAGGAGTGAAAACCTGCAGGAGGGTAGATCTCCACGAACAGGGTTGGTGGCCACTGCTAATATCAAATCTTTGTTCTCAAGGGCACAGTCCACTTCAAATTATCCTTAAAGAATCCCAAACCATAATACTCAGTTTGCCGTTTTTGATCACAATGGCATGTGACCTTGGCTTAAAAGAGCTTTTTAAAAACAACTTTTGATACCCCTTTGCTGAAATGGGCTTTGCAATCTTCCAGATGTTTACAGCAGCTTGTATGGAGTGACAGGGGCATTTATATGGCTTTCCCTGGGCTTTGGAGCTTGTTTGAGATTGACTTACATGTCAGCTCCTAGGAATTTATTTTTTTATTTTTTGTATTCTTATCCAACAGCCTGTAATTGCCCCCACTTATGTGGATTGGAAATCCACAGCCTTATCCCCAGAAAGAAATGGATGTGTCAGTCTCCCGGTGCTGGGTCAGTGCTCAGGGTGTGGAGGGCGGGAGGATTAGCACAGGTGAACGCTCAGTCTCCAGCGTGCACGCCCTTCACGGCGGCGGCTGTGTCAGACTCAAGGTCCTTCCACGCTGGCTTCTGCAGGAAAGCGTCAGCAGTGCTGGGCGCTAAACAGTGCAGGGCTCTCCACTAACCGTTCAAGTCTCTCCAGCTTCCGCAGTTACTATGGAGACGTCCTGACAGGACTAACATGACGAATGCGCACGGAGTTGGTACGGTCTGTAATCGGACGTAGATCACCCTTCGATCTGTCCAGCCAATCTGAGCGCATCCATTTCCCGACGGCGTATAGTCAGCTTGGTTTCAGGGCGGCAGGCGTCCCTTTCTCTCCTAATTAACCCACCGCAGACAGCGCCCCCCTGCAACGTGACGCTGAGGCCTAAGCGCAGATTTAATGTAATTAAGACACGCAGCTCACGCCGAGGTGAAGTGTAACAGGCCAGCGCAGCAGGGAGCAGCGCCTTGTCTCCTGAGGCATACGGCTGTCCACGCGAACCAGGGGGAGGGGACTTGGAGAGGCTCTGACCCTTGGGGCTCTAACTGGGGCCCTCCCTGTGCTTGGAGCCCCTCTCCATGGGGAAGCAAGAGTACAGAAACCTGCCCGGGGGGCAGAATGTACTTGAGAAACTCTGCTGGATATATAAACATGACCCCACTGAAGCTCTAGTCATGTCTCCCCTAAGGGCCCCAATGACAGTAATAAAGACACAGCAAGTGAGGGAGAGAGAAAGAGACAGACAGAGAGGAGATGGCTCTGGAGGACTAATGCAAACATCACGCAGTATCTAAATTAACAGCTTCTCAGGTGATAAAAGGAAAGGGGTGGTCCAGGAACTCTTATCAACCCCCTCTGCTCTCTGCTCTACCCAACTGTTTTCTCTCCAAACCCTCCAGCAGATGTTGTTTGTTTTTACTTCCTCCCTTTACAACAGTGACATTTACACCCCCTATCTTGTTCCTAAGTAAAGCTGGGGTTCACACAGATTACATTTTGCAACAGTCTGAGGTGCATTTTTAAAATTTTTGCAATTAGGCTCTGCCAAAAAATGTCACATTTAAGGGCTGGAAATAGATGTCTGTGCGTTGTTTTTATTCCAAAACATGAACATTGCTTCTATGAAACTGAGAAAATGTCAGTCTGACATTACATCTTTACACTGATAGCGCTGCCTCTTCAAAAACAACAGCTATGTCACAGGAATAATACACAGACTACACCCCGCTTGTGGCTGGAATGATGGGCTTAGAGCTGAACATAAGTGCTCACACATCAAAAATGACATGGAAATGGGACTAAAAACAAGAAGTTTCATCTACCTATGCCCTGAGGTTCTTAGAAGCCCTGAAGTTTCTAGTAATGCAACGGTGATGTTTGAAGGCACAGTGATGAGACAACATAACCGACGTGTACACAATACTGAACTATTCACCTCAGCTATGAGCTGCTGCCATTGTGTGAAGAGCAGAGGGAGATGTGAATAACAGACAGATGAGAGAGAAGTAGAGGAAGAGTTGAAGAATAGAGGGAAGACCGAGGAGTAGCGGGAGAGGTGAGGGATGCACAGAGGGGTGAAGAGCAGAAATAAGTATTGGGAGCAGAGAGGGAGGTGAAGAATAAAGGAAGGGGTGCGGGAGGCAGAGGGACAGAAAGTTTTGAGGGAGGAGTAGGGAGTAGATGTAGTGATGAAAAATAGATGGAGGTATGGGAGGTGGAGAGTGAGGTGCAGATCAGGTGGAAGAGCAGGGAGTAGAAGGAGAGGTAAAGATTAGAGAGAGAGAAGTGGGGGCAGAGGAAGAAGTGAGGAAAAGTGAAGGAGCTGTAAGGAAAGTTTAAGGAGCAGGAGGTCAAGGAGTGAGCTGAATGAGTCTCCTGGCACACAGAGGGTTAAGGAGTGAGCAGAGAAAGTCTCCTGGAACACAGAGGGTTAAGGGGTGAGCAAAGAAAGTCATCTGGAACACAGAGGGTTAAGGAGTGAGCAGAGAAAATATCCTGGAACACAGAGGGTTAAGGAGTGAGCAGAGAAAGTCTCCTGGCACACAAAAGGTTAAGGAGTGAGCAGATAAAATACCCTGTAACACAGAGGGTTAAGGAGTGAGCAGAGAAAATATCCTGGAACACAGAGGGTTAAGGAGTGAGCAGAGAAAGTCTCCTGGAACACAGAGGGTTAAGGGGTGAGCAAAGAAAGTCATCTGGCACACAGAGGGTTAAGGAGTGAGCAGAGAAAATATCCTGGAACATAGAGGGTTAAGGAGTGAGCAGAGAAAGTCTCCTGGAACACAGAGGGTTAAGGAGTGAGCAGAAAAAATATCCTGGAACACAAAGGGTTAAGGAGTGAGCTGAGAAAGTCTCCTGGCACACAGAGGGTTAAGGAGTGAGCAGAGAAAGTCTCCTGGCACACAGAGGGTTAAGGAGTGAGCAGAGAAAATATCCTGGAACACAGAGGGTTAAGGAGTGAGCAGAGAAAGTCTCCTGGCACACAGAGGGTTAAGGAGTGAGCAGAGAAAGTCTCCTGGCACACAGAGGGTTAAGGAGTGAGCAGAGAAAGTCTCCTGGAACACAGAGGGTTAAGGAGTGAGCAGAGAAAGTCTTCTGGAAAACAGAGGTTAAGGAGTGTGCAGAGAAAGTCTCCTGGAACACAGAGGGTTAAGGAGTGAGCAGAGAAAATATCCTGGAACACAGAGGGTTAAGGAGTGAACAGAAAAAAATCTCCTGGCACACAGAGGGTTAAGGAATGAGCAGAGGAAGTCTCCTGGAACACAGAGGGTTAAGGAGTGAGCAGAGAAAGTCTCCTGGCACACAGAGGGTTAAGGAGTGAGCAGAGAAAGTCCCCTGGTACACAGAAGGTTAAGGAGTGAGCAGAGAAAGTCTCCTGGAACACAGAGGGTTAAGGAGTGAGCAGAAAAGCTTTCCTGAGTTGAGCTGAGAGCAGATATTCATAGCAACATCGTCCAATTCACCCACATTTATACTCCACTCCTTCAGGCTGCGAACCATTTTGCTCGCCAGGCGTGAAATTGTGAAACCTCATTTTCTCTTTCATCACGCCTCACACTCACATCAGTGCAAAGAGGTAAAAGATGCAGAGATGGAGCCATTAAAGAACGTCTCAACGATTAACCCAGACGACAGATACTCATCACTCTCTCGGCCTCCACACCTGCGAATAGTATAGCAAAAGAAAGAGGCGTACATCACCCTCACCTTCACAGTCCCTAATGAAATCGGCGGAGCTGAAAGTAATACAGTACCCTGGGGCTAAGCTGTGAGTACAGCTCTTAAAGAATGAAATCCAGGTTCATTAACTTCCAGAGAGCTGACTGAATATGAAGGGAAGGTGAGTCACTGACAATCATACGCTCAAAACACCAAAAGAGACATTTAATTACCTTGTTCATGGATCACCAATGAAGTGCCACGTTCACAATCAAGAGCTTAGCTATCCTGCTCAGCCCTGGTGGTCATAAATTCAATTTACTGGGAGGAAAAATCCCTTGGGGCTGGATAACTGCTCCCTGAGAGCTAGTCTGGGCCTGAGCACTAGGCCAGCTAACCATAACCTTGGTATTGGAGCTCAGAGAAGCTGCAACATCAGGACAGTGCCGGTGACCTCTCTGAGTGTGTTTGAACAGAAAACAAGCAGAAACTGACCGCAAACTGGGTCTGTTAGCAGTGCATACAGGCTAATCCTAGCACAGCTCAAACAGTGTGTGCCCCCATACACTGGAGAGATTAGCTACGGGTGGTTCCTGCTGTAGCTGAGACCAAAGCTGGATTGCTGGCCTCGACTGAAACGTGTCCTCTGTGTGTGTGTGTGTGTGTGTGTGTGAGCCACTCCGTGGCCCTGCGTGGCGTACAGACGGTGATGTGGAGCAGGTTTGTGTGCAGGAAGGAGGAACGAGCAGGCAGCTGTTCCCGCAGGTTTGGGGCACGCCCTCTCCATCTGCCCTCATCCTGCCCCACCCCCGCCCTTCCTCGCCTCCTCCCCTGATTCCGGACACCTGAAGTGTATGGGACAGGCTTCAGGCCCCGCCTCTCATGCCCGGGGCTAAGATCTAACTCGCTGGCCTCCGCCCTCCTACTGTTCTCCACCTGCCTCTCTCCCCTCCTCCACCCTCCTACAAGGGGGGGGGGGAGGATTCATTCTGACAGCATATCTTGGGCACCCCTTAGCTCATTATTACAGAGCAACACTCAAGCCCCTCATGCGTGAGCCAGGCCGACTATCTTAATTACATTTTAATAAAATATGAATTCAGGTCAAGAGCTGCAAGATCAAAACCCTTAAGCTAACAACTGCGCATCGTTTGAACAGGACACTTTAATTGTCTTTCTTGATTCTGAAGGTCCATGATAGGAAAACATGAGCTGCAGAAGCTGGCCTCTCTGGTGTAGGGTCCACTCAGGGCCACATTATTAGTTAATTAAAACTGCTGTAGACACAGCGGTTAACGCTCAATTGTCTGTTTTCCTGCTAAAGATACCAATGTGCTTGGGCAGGTCATAATTTTGGTACTGCTGAACATCACAACTCTGCCAGCAGCCCAACGCTTACAAAACATAACTGCAACAGCCACACCTGTCCTTCAATTAGGGCTAACTCCCTCCTGTAATTCTGAGAGGACTTTAGTGAACCAATCATAGGCTATCAGGCCATGGGATGGACATCAAGCACTTGAGCTGTGTTGCACCTCATTTAGGAGATTTAGCAAGGGACATTAGTGATTCAAAAAGAAAAGTGAGACTTCAAATTAGTTGTGTACATGATGGGTCTTGAGAAACCAACCTTTTCACCATGGACCCATGCGAGCTCTACTAAACTAAAAATAAAGTCAGGCCCACTGGCTTTAGATCCAGGAACAGAATTAAAAAACAATTTTCTCCACAACTAAGGAATAAACATGGAGCATTGTTGCTAACTCAGGATGCAGATCACAAGATGCAATATAATTGCATGGTTAGTTTGAGAGCTGATACAGTTACAAATTGAAGCACTACAGTATGTTAACTTATAGTAGAGGTAGTAAAGCAGTATTTATCCTAACTTTTGATCTTATCACTTTAATTGTCTTTCTTGATTCTGAAGGTGAAGATGGAATATAATTGTAAGGCTAGTTTGATGGCTTATACCATTACAAATTGTACCATGTTGCAGTTGAGGTAGTAAAGCAGTATTTATCCTAACTTTGATGTAATGAGTGATGAAAGAGTAACAAGTTAAAACAGCCCTTGAGATGAAATTTAGCGCAGCATCAGAGATCTGGATAATTTGCTCTTGTTATTACAGGTTCAGAATATTACAAAGAAAATAACTGTCCTTGGCATCCAGGACACTGCAGCCCAGACCAGAGAAGCAGTGGTTCCTCCTGCATGTTTGATGAAAGTCTTCGACCAAAGACCGATAACAAAGCAAGAGATATTGAGATAATATAAATATGCAATTAGCTTGGCCACAGCTGAGAAGCCAGCTAAGAACAAGAATTAAAAAGAATGATCTTTGATGTTCATTGGAAGTCATTTATAGAGGAATTTTTCAAACCAAACAGAATCACACTCATCCATCTCATTGAGTGACTGTCTTGGGCCTCATTTTTCCCTGAGATCTCCGTTTGGATTGATTTAGATGGGGTGGTGAATCACAGATTATTATATCCAGTCAATTTCAGGTCTATTGCCTCTGGGTGATGGACTACAAGATGTGAATCGGCTCAGCACAGCGTGAAACCCCAAGGTAACACTCGGCAATGGGGGACATATTTGGAAAATGAACAGCCCGAATTACAGCACAACAGAGAATATGTCATCTCAAGGAAAGATATACAGCTACCATTATCACATTATTAATCTGGGATACACAGAAGTTATGTAATGGGTGTGTGTTAACAGACATTAACGAAGGAAAATGTGAGTGTTGGTAGAAAATTGCACTCAGCTTGGCACAATAAACCAGAACCTCTCGACAACATGTACAATGAGGTGAGTTTCTCTGTATTGCAAGCTATCGTGCAGAAGCTGGCATGATGATCAGAACTGTTGAAAAAATTGAGCTCAAATATTGAAGGCTTTCCTCGCCACTTTTGCAGAAAAATCTAAGGTTATTTTCCCCTTTTTCCACAGAAACACCTATTTTGTAAATGATCAATTACTGGGAAAATACAGTTTGCTTAACATCAGACAAAGTGGAGTGCTGATTAATTAGTAAAAATCAGCAAGACAATATTAAATGGCTGTCTTCTCTTTGCATTTGATCATCAGTAAAAAGCTCATTAATACTGTTGGGGCAAATCAATTTCAACAGCAATTAATAACTGCACTCTCGCGTATAACTTATAACCATAGATTAACCTGAAAGCTAGATAGGGATACTGGCCAAAATACATCCGAAATATACACCCCAAAGCATTTAAAAATTTTTACTAATTAGCTTCATGAATGAAAATGGCCTACAGCCCTCAGGAAAATGAGATATGTTACTCAGCAGCAGGGTGTGCTAGCCAGATATTTTGTTAAATCATAGGAAGAGCAGCACACGGTCAATCCGATCCGTATCCAATATCTACCACATCCAATAATAATACAGTCCTCGCTTCTTTGAATTGGACCAAGGTTTTGAGTTGTAACACAGTGACTGAGCTGATTGGCAGCATTTAGAGAAAAGGACACCGTGACTGGATTGAAAATTCACAGATGTTGCCATGACAACTTATGTACATTGACTGAAACCCCACAGCTGTTGCAGGAACATTGTGACTGGAATGGAAAAAGAATGTATATGTGTAACAGTCACAATGACTGGACTGACTCGATGCTCGCAGAATCTTGGTATCAGTCAAAAAAATAGAGTCACGGTATCACAATGACATCATTGTCGCCATTGTAATGCTAATGCTAATGCTAAAACAGCACTGCAACTGCACGCCTCTGGTCAACAGATCCTCTGAGCACAGGCCTCCTATCCTGCACACTTACTGAGGTGTAAGACATCAGTGATAACCTGGCATTGGGGAGTTAGACAATAAAGGGGGCAGAGGCACAATTCTTCTCCACTCCCTGCGGATGTTAGCTAAACTGCTCCAGAGGAGAGGCCGCTCACTGCAGCCCTCTGCTGAAAAATGCGCTTCATTACCAAAGCGGCGCGCAGGAGCCATTTTGATGGATGGCTCCAGGATCCTCCACGTTGGCATGGGCTCGCAAGGTCTAATTGCTGTTATTCTAAGTACGCTGGCTCTCAGCCGCGGCTCTTTATTGAGTTTTGGCACCGACGGGGAGTCGTAGTTTGAGAATGATGCATGGGGTCTGAGCTCGGGTCATCCGTTTCACTGAAACGACCCCCTCCCATTGATGGCCCAATAACGACCATATCTTCTTCATGCCACTAGCACTTCACAGGCAGGGGAGAACATTCACGTTCATTATCCCACGGAAATCTCCCACTGTGAACTAATGTGCAACAGTCTGATTGTTAATGCTCATACATTTGTTAAAGGCTAGGTGGTATGTAAATAAGTGACAATGTAGACCATTTCCAATGCCCTTAACACAGTAGCAGGCTTCAAAAATGAGAGAGTGAATAATTAGGGAAGGACATGGACAGTTGGCAATAACAAAACTGCAGACCAAGGACACAGGAAATGATATCTGGTCAGTTGGAAAGGAAAGTATGCGGTCAATGAGATGCAGGCAGCAGGTACTGAATTAAATAGTTAATGTTTCTATATTTTACAACATACAGGAAAAAGTCTTGGTAGGCAATTGATTGACAGATTAAAGGAAGAATGCTTCTGAGAAAGGCAGTTCAGAAGCAAAAATGACTGACAGTCTTAAAACAAAATCATACCAGAGCTGCAATTCCACACCAGAGAGAACATTGCAAATACACCAGACTCTTATATCAAACACTATGCCAGGAATAGCCTCCCATCATACAGCAGCTATACCCACTTCTGAGTCCTCTGACGGCGGTTTAGATCCTCTTTTTCCTCCACGGTCGATTTGTCCTGCTGCTAATCTCTACTCCTGTCAACTTTACAGGATATTCTCATTCCTACAAGTACCCCATCCGCTGCTGTGCTTCAATAGCAACCATTTCTCCCCCCATCAGGTGCATCACACCCCTCATTTCTTATAGAAAGCCTCTACAGAAACCAGTGCTGTATCCGCATATGAACATATTCCTAGACTATACTGCATACACTGAAACTGCATTTTTTGCAGACTTATATTTTGCTCTTGGACTGGCATTATACTGTGGCTTTTAGACAAATGCATTTGCTTCATGACTGGCCCGCAAATAAATTGACTCTATTAACCTTATCACATTACCATAACATGTTTGGTTCTGTCTTCAATACACTGGCATCCTCAGTCACATGAATTATTACCTGGCAGAACAGGAAGGGCAAACTGAGGGGCGCAAAGGTTTTACTCATTAAGTTGGAATAAATGTTGCGTGCCCTGCATCCCTGAGCAAAACAAAACAGGATCCGTCTTCCCGTGCGTCGGCCGACACAGGGCGGCAAAAAAAAAAAATCGATGCGGCGCTAAGAAATACCGTCAAAGAGATGGCCGTTCGACTCGCCCCCGCAATGCAATTACGGCCCCTCGTGGCATTAGTTAACCGCCTGTCCGTTAGTCCGATACCCCGGCTATAATTGCACTGCCCGGCCGGGGAATTTAAGATTGCATAATGATGGCACAGGGGAACCATTTCCTTGAGGGCCAGTCTTGATTTATGGCACGCCCTGCTGACCCTGCACCTCCTCGCCACCCCCCAGTGGCCAGCTCATCTCAGCCCTCCATGGCACGCACTCTGACCCCTGTACTTACAGTGCGTATCCTGCCTCCTGCTTGTCCCACACACACCCCAGCTCCTGCACTTCTAGTGCTCACACTCACCGCCTGCATCCGAACACGGCCCACATCATTCCCAGGGTCAGAGCCAAGCAGTGTATAGCAGAGAGCCCAACCCTTCCTATCGATCTACCTGCGGGCACATCACATCTAAATGGGGTAGAGATGTCTGGGGTTCTAAACCATGCAGTTGTTACACAGTTTCAGGTTTATCTCTGCCGAACAATATCGGTAACAGATGCAAAGGAGTATGCTGTGATAACAATACATATAACACAAAAAATAACCACAAGACTTTGAGCAACCCTGACAAAATGGAACCAGTAATAAAATTTACATGAGGTGCTCAATGTGTACTTTGGATTGGTTTCCTGAGAAAGGTACCTGGTGCTTCATATATCACATGACTGAAATCAAGTTAAGGAATCATGGGTCCTTTGGGATGAATTGTGGCTTCAAGTGGCCGTGCATCAATTCCATGGCTCAATTAAATTAGAAAGCGTGCGATTAATAGTGATTCTTTGCTCAGTAATTGAACTGTCAAAAATGAGTCACCCAGATGACACAGTTTTGACCTTGAACACCATCTATTTATTAATTTGCAGTGTGTTTCGTGCTCGTCTACAGATACTGTATCATATTTCAACAATCTGACTTTGCCTCAAGAGAAAAAATTGCATTGCGAAGCATTCGTCTCAGAATCTAATTAGTTCAGGTATCTCCCATCTTCAAGTTGGGCACAGCATAAGATTAATCGAGACAGGCTTTTAGAAAGCATTCTGCTTTATTTGAATTCTAGTGAAAGCTGCTTGTATAATTTGCCTCTTCATATTAATTTGGCTACGGCAAGTCAAAGCAGAAGCCTAATCTAATGTTTGATTACATTTCTAAATGCAAAATCACAAAGCCAAAAACATTAAATTTCCTCCCTTCCAGGAGGTTCAACATTGGTTTGATATCTTTATTATGCAACAAGATCTCGAAATGTCTCTATTTTTTCTTATAGTTCCTTTCACTGCTTTCTAGTTCTGCTGGTCTGTCATCCATTTCAAATTAGCCTGCCTGCTATGTGCTTGTTCATCAGCTCCTGCGTTTGGCTGATTCTCATTATGTCAATGTTACACACAAGACGATTTCCATTGTTCTCACCAGGGTATGCTGCTCTATTAAAGAGCATGACTCTAATTATGAAAGCCCATAGTCTTTTGACCGGCTGAAAGTGCGAGATATCAAACTGTCACAAAAAAAAACTGGAAATGATATTTGTATGAATGCATGTTGATGCTGAATGTACATTAAAGAGAAGGCAGGAGAATACACATGCTTTATTTTCATTCGAGTGGTTGTACTCAGCACTTGAATCTTCAATGGAAGATATTATCTTCAATGACAGTTTGATGCACACCGATGTTTCATCTCACTGTTGCTGATATTACACTGGATTGCTGAAAGCATTAAACTACACAAAAAGTACAAGCACATCTATATGTGATACTATTTGTAAGCCAACCCAGTGGAGCATTACAAGTTACTGTTCTTTGTAGATCACTGCATTCTAAACTTTTCCAGTCCTCCATTAATAAACATCTCTTTCTTCATTACATCAATCACAGAAGATTCAATCACACATTGTGAATCTGGAACGGATTTTATGTCCAATATTTTCTATATCTTTTGTTTGTCTGACAATTAGGGACATTTTTTTTTTTTATCAACAACGTCTTCTATGGCTGGTCAGCTAGTTGACTAATGCTCAATTAACCATGAAATGCAATACTTTTTTAATATCGTGACCAGATGTCCCCGTTTTCCAGCCAGTCCTCAGCTAAAGCAGTCCCCAGGAATGTCCCCATTTTACATTACGGTAAAGACAAGTGCGAAGTGTGAAAAACTAGCCGAGGTTCTTGATGTCACAGTAAAGACAGCACAAAACAATAGTCTGCAGCATCAATCTTGTGTTTTCAGTTTTGACCAACAGAGAGGACTGCTTGCAATAGCTGCTTGTTTTAGCTCAACAACTTCTTTTTCTGACTTCTCACAACATTAATGGAGAATAATGCACAAAATCACGTACAAGATCAAGAATTTACAGTAT
Source organism: Gymnothorax javanicus (assembly GCA_029692085.1). Taxonomy (NCBI): domain Eukaryota; kingdom Metazoa; phylum Chordata; class Actinopteri; order Anguilliformes; family Muraenidae; genus Gymnothorax; species Gymnothorax javanicus. Next base: position 35,043,799 of record CM056207.1, on the reverse strand, counting down.
CATAATGCAAAAAAGGAGAAGTGACTGTCAGGGCAGAAGCACGGGGTGCATCGGAATTCTCTAGAAGTCCGGGTAAAGTGAAAAACACTGTGTTCTGACTTTTGCACATCATAGAGAAATGTGCAATTAAGCACTCGGCCCAGTTTACATGACAAAAAAAAAATCACTAAGTAAATAAAATCACCTGCCAAAACTGCCTAAAAATAAGCCCTATTCTCAGCTCTAAAACGCTGTGGGCGTGTTCGCTAATGCCACTAAAACCACGCCCAATTGCAAGGAGCAGTTTCTCTCAGCTGTCTTACGTGCACCACAGACAGAAAAATGGATGCCTCAGCGAACAATTTATTAGAATAGCACAGTCGTATATGATTGAGCCACCTTTGTTTGAATCCAGTTCAAAACAAGAGAACACCGACTTACTTAACAATCAACCTGGTTGCTTATAGTCTGCAATGCAATCGTATTTTTCTTCCATTAGCGCAAGTAAGACATATTTAGTACCGACGACCAAGCCTTACAAAGTCAGGGGATAAATGAAAAAATAGCTAAAACAAAACATATTTTGTCTCCTTACCAGATGGTTGTATTTGTCTATACAGTGTTTCTCGCGGATTTATTCTATTTGTGGTGGTAGCAGACCAGGGTGTCGGATGATTGAGTGAAACCCACGGCTGTTAACTGAAGGTCCGTCTCCGGAGCTTCGGAGGCAAGGCAGACGCCAGCAAGCCTCGAGGTGAGCATACTTAAAATGATGTCAAAGCTCGATTCTGCAAGAAATATGCTGCGACTTAAATTTTCCTCATTCGCTTTCTGATAAATAATAACTGCATAAAATACAGACATATGGATATTTTAAGCTACTGTAGCCTCAGTAACTATCGAGATTCCTATTAACTGGAGACAAAACTTTTTTTCTGCTCCATGAAGCTAGACCATGCATTAGTTGAATTGAATACGAGCCATCTAAATCGGCTAAGAACTTTAAATGTTTAAGTGCATTTTTTATCCAAAAAAAGGAAGAAAAAAGAACAGCAACACCAGTTCACTTGTTAGCTGGCCTACAAGTCAGTATAGCCTAGTCCTGTGTAAGGCAATTAATGTACTGCAGCAACAGGCCTAGGCTGTCAATGCGGCTGTGTCTATGCAGCCACATAATTTAAAATTGTGTAGAGGAGTGGCAGATCCTGTGCAATAAAATGCAGTTACTGTGGACTACCTACTTAGCTAGCAACTATAATTAAAATAACTGTTCACAGTGTGACTTATCGGTAAACTCACTGATGACCACCATGGCTAACGTTACTGCTGACGAGAGTATACTATGTCCATGGAAGGGGAGATGGTTGGGTAGGCTGCATTTACCAATATCAGCGGATTACCCACGAATCTTAGTTGTCTCAGATGAAAGTTAGTGAAAGTACACAGTGTAAAATGTTTACCGCAGAGAGGAGTATTGGAGGTGATCTTCAGCTCTCCATCAACGTGGCTATTTACAAAAGTAATCCACCTGTTCTTCATTTTTTGCAAATTTAAATATGATGACAGAGATTTTTGAAATTCTCGCATTCAGAGAAGATACAATTTTGGGACACAGTAGGCGGAATAGCTGATTTGCTGCCAGAAAACTAGCTAGCTGAACACAGGAAATGTGGCCATTAATCATGATTGAACTGGTAGCCACTGATGCAATGCGCTCATGATTTTATATACTCCTAGGGGTGGGGTATTTTTAGGATGGCTTCAGTGCGTCATCAGGCCCTGTTTTAACTCCGCCCAAAAAATCAGGAAAACAAAACTGGAGAAAAAATGTTTAATAGTCTAGCGCTACAGTCTTTTCACGTTATCAGCATCTATTTTGTAACATGTACATTGTGTTTAGAAGCAAATCTCGAATTTCACTTTACCCAGACTTTAAACAGACAGCCATTTTCCTGTCTCCATTCTTCTTTGGCCTCTCTAAAACATGTCACTTGGGCTAAGGCAAAGCTGTGGCAAGATTTTGATGTTACATTGGGATATTTTTGGGAAAAATCAGATGTTATTACATCATGATTGCTTTTGCAATTTATTGGAAAACTTTGGGACATGGTTGATGCAGTATCCACTTGCTACAGCTGCAAAGATTTGTGGTCGATGATTAATCTTTCCTTTCTCCCAGGGAAGGCCTGGTGTTTCCTTGCTAGAAGGAAGCAAAGAATGAGCTGACTGTCTCCTTTTCTTCATGAAATTCGGACACTCCTTTTCATGGCAACCAGCCAAACTATTTCTAGTTGGTATCACCTACTTATTATTTGACAACGTGGTTATCAACTTCAAGGTAAGGCAGCTACTTACTTGATGACAATGTTGCAGGTTACATTTATTGTTTAAGTCAATGAGGCTGAAGATGACATTATCAATCATTAAACTCCACTGCGTACCAGTTCCCCATTTAATGAACTCCCATCGCCTATGCCTATTTGCACAGTGTAGCTAGCTAACTAAATGACTTGCTAAAGTAGGTGAGCAAGGTATGCAGGACAGGCCTCTCCTTTTGCTTATGAGATATTTTAATGCATGTGCACTGTTTAATATAATATTAGTGACAATAAGTGCCCAACATTATCAATCTGTCACATTGTAATTCATCAAAGCTCAATATTTTTCAGGGTCAAAATACACAAAAATGGAATCGTCCCCATTTTTAACTCATAGATAATAATATTGGGAACTTTATTGTCATATTGACTGCTGAACCAGAAAAGTCTCCGATTTTCATTTACAAAATCTGGTCACCCTGTTTAACTATTTAACAATAGTTCTCCACTGTGTATATTTCTCTACCTTCCGAGGCACATTGGACATCATAGCCAGTCTGTGATCACAAAATCATGGCTTAGTGTTATCAAATGTGAATGCTATTAACCCTTTGATGCATAGGGTACATACAAATGCCTTGGACCATTTGTTGGTATTTGGTGCAATATTTTGTGTGTGTGTGTGTGTGTGTGTGTGTGTGTGGTGTGGGTGGGGGCGGGGGGGAGGTTAGGGTGCAAGTGGGTGGTCTGTCTGTCCATTATTTTGGACATTATGCTTGTAGGATGCACACTGCCATCCAGTATTTTGGACATTATGCATGTGGAGTGACAGAAATAATGTGAAGTTGAAGAAACCTGGTCATCGATATGCATGATGATCTATCTGTATTCTGGACATCGCTTAGTATAATGTCCAATATTTTTGATAGAGCATAGACTCAGATGTATTCCATCAAATACACATGCATTACATAGGTTATGAGTTTTCAGTTTGTGCAATATAATGTATTTCCATCCCCCAACAGAAAAAAGTCTGATCAAAACTTGAACAATATAAGACTATTTCTGACTTTCTTCAACTTACCTCTAACTTGTGGATGCAGCCATTGTGATTGTTTGTGGTAAATCATATGACTAATCAGAGAGGCATCTATTGAGGAAATTATTATCTGGAAATGTCCAGTAAAATGTACATTTTGTGTTTTCAGGGTATCTATGAGCTTAGAGAAAATAAAACCCACTTAACTTATGTCCAAAATATTGGACAACATGCAACAAAGGCTTAAATTAGCAGTACACGAATAGCATTTGAATCCTCATCAAATACTATGCAAAGTCTGCAGTACTATTCATACAGTGTACTACAAAGGAGCTCACACCCATGAGGAGAGTAACATCTCTTCCTGGAAAAACTAGCAACCTCTCGGTACCCAGCATGCAACAACACTGTGGTAATGCCCAGTAAAATGAGTGGTGGCTACATTTGTCTTGCATTACCCACAGAGCTGTGGACTGTCAAATGTACCTTATTTTATTCCCTACGATAGCGGGCTAATATTGTCATAATAGAAGTGAATGAATGAGTCATGATACTCACTATCTCAAGAATGGTAATAGCCATGACTTTATAACTTTGCACCTTAACAGATATAGAGCAGCAGATGAGCTGATTAAAACTTGGTTGAACCTGTGAAGTTGCATCCAACTAAATTAATATGAAAAAACACACCGCATCTCATGGTCCTGTACAATCCAATAGGACTGCACATTGCTTCTATCAGTTAGCTTGCTAACCAAGCTAGCTAGCGCTTTAATAAAATTGCTAATGATTCAGTCAAAGCCTGATAAAGGCTTGATTTCACCAAGAGTTATGCTATCAATGCTTGTTTTGTGTTTCTGGCTCAGTTGAAGCGCACTGGATTAACGTTACATGGGCATACCTTCATTTCAGGTCTACAGTAGCCAGCTAGCTAGCTACAGAGCTGCATGAAAACCATGGCGTTAAACGAACTGTTTTTTATGTGGCTCTGTCGCTAGCTAGCTGGCCACTGTACAGGTCAAATCATGCTGACTGGGTAGGAATAATTTAGGCATTACCTTTAGAGGCTAGATACATTCTCTGAACAGATCCTGATTTTACAACTGGCACTTCAGCCTCGTTGCATCATAATTAATATGCAAAAAGACACCGCATTCGCAGGGTCCTGCACAATCCAGTGTACGTAGCTTGTTTCCTTGAATGTTGCCCACACCCTTATACCAATAGCAGGGCTCCAGTACAAAAAACATTCAGGAAACAACCAATAAGGTAAATTAATGTAAAATAACCCAGTGAAACAGGCAGACATCCATGCACTGATATGCAGAGACGATGGAAAGGAATAGTGAGTAGCCACATATGCCATTCTAAAAACAGGACAGGATTGTTGAATTGTGCTTGTCTGACAGTTTGGCGTGGATTTTTCACATTTTGAGAAACAAAAAAAGGGAGTCTCTAAACATGTCGCCGCTTACGACAACAGCTCATCTTTAAAGCTGTGCACGACCAACATGCAGCAACCCCCGCGCCCAGCCAATCAGGGCCCGGAGTCCGGCAGAGCTGATCCACCTCTGAGCTATGAAACATTCAGAGATTCAGCCGTTCAATCCGCCGTCCAGCAAAACAACCGACTCAAGATTTCTGCCTAATGACTAGGGTGGCGGTGAGGGCGGGGAGCCAGGGGCCTGCGGGCGGAGGGTGACGTTGCAGCCATATCGATCCAGGGGGAGGACTTCAATTATTCAGCAACCTTCCCCGGCCCGGGAGCCCAGCGCTCCTCTGCCTCCATAAATAAGAGAGGCAGCAGCCCCAGCTGTCTTCCTTGCTACGTGCCCTTTTCAGATTCACAGCACGAAAGGCAGAGCGATGCTACACACCTCCGCCACCACTAACACATACTCGCAAAAACACACACACACACACACACACACACACACACTCATGTGCACACACGTACACACACCCACTCTCAATCTGAAGGCGGGCACCACATCCGTAAAGCAGATAAAAATCTCGTCTGTGACTAATAGCAAGACACAGTGATGGGTGCAGACATTCATTTTCCGAGGAAGCAGGTCTTACTTGGATATCTGGTGATGGACAAACAAACAGCAGTGAGCCAATTACGCCGTTGGCCCTGATAAACCTTAAAGCTGTTTGGTGAATCAACAGCGAGCAATTCAGCCAGCGTCTCTCGCAAGGGAAAAATTGCCTCCTGCACCCCTCCCTTCTCGCAATTGAGGAGAATTAACAAACAATCGTCGGGCTGAATCTGGAATAGAGTTGTCGAAGGGCAGAGATTGTCCTTGGGCTGGGTAGGCATCGGGGAGCTAATCTCTTCGTGATGTGAGGAAACAGATTTGCGCCTTTGGCATTAATTGCAACCCAAGAGTCCGGGTAAAGAATTTGGTAACTGATCACATGATCTGGAATGCAGTTCCACCCTGGTAATGAGCCTGCCACTAACACAGGCAATCAGGAAAATCAATGATTGGCCAGTGCAGTAAAGGCTAACACAATAATAATCGTGCGTCCCTTCATTCAATACCGTTTACCCGGTTACAGGGGCTGGGATGATGTGAGAAAAGTCTGAACCGAGGCGTAGGAGCGTGCAGCTGTATGAGAGGCGAGGTGGAGACAGTCAGCAACACCGGCCCAAGCTCCTGCCAATCACAGTCCCCACAGATCCTATTAAAGGCCTTTCAGAGGCACATCAAGCCTGGAGTCTGGAGAGCTGACGGCAGTCAGTTACAATCCCTCACCCCCAACCCTATAACACATCCTCATATACTGACCCACTATATGCACCAAAAGAGGCAAATCTGACAATGAAATGTGTGATTGACTGATTAATTGTTGATATTTGTCACAAAGAGGGGCAGCTACTGACAATAAATTCTTGCAATCTGTGTCATCTTTACTAATGTCCATACTGAAGGAAGCTGGCCTCATCTACTCACACCATGTAAGGCTAATGCCAGCCATACACCAAACGGCTAAGGAGGCAAATTTCACTGTCGCAGACAAATTTCCGGTGTCAGAGAAAAATCATGAGTTTTGCTCAAGTTGCGGCACACTCTTGTCATCTTGGTCGTTTGGCCTAAGGTATTCATAAAAATCTTTTTCTCGCCCTGACGTTCTGATAACATCAAACATATTCAATATTATTAGAAGTCTTTACTCTTTGCTCACGCAAATACTGAAGTTCATCGATGTGAATGTTGTCTGCAAACAATAGGTGCAAGATCCCCACTCTTTGCAAAATCTTATAGTTCTCTAGTAAAATTTGACAGTTTTGACATCGTGACACATTGTCTTTAGGTGTGAGAGGGTGGCAGACATTTGAAAGTCTTTTTAAAGTCTTTTAGTGTGTGGTAAGCGTAAGGGTGTGCAACATCAAATATAACTCTCCACTGATGTGGTCACATGACCGGCAACTTCAATGAAATCAGATGCAGAAAGAATGCTGAGACACAAAAAAAACAAGCGAGACCTTTCCCACTGAAGCTCTGGAATTAGGCTGCGCTTGATAAAATGCAAGCTGAAGAAGGTTAATTGGAAGAGCGCTGAGGGAAATGAGGCTGAGATTCTACTGAAAAGACAAAACAGGACAGGCAATCCGCCATCAGAGCAAGAGCCATGGTTTCTCTCCATCTTCAGTTTCTCCACTGTGAACACAACTGGTTTATACAACCCCAAATCAGAACAGGTCGGGACTGTGTGTTAAATTAAAAATTAAACTAAAAGCAGTGATTTGTGAATTATTTTTGACCTGTACCATGTTGGAAACAATACAACAGCCCATCATTTGACGGTTCACCTAAAAAATTTTTTTGATTTTTCAAAATTAAACTTTCCTTCAGTTTTGATTCCGTCAACATACTTACAAAAAGTTGGGACCGCAAAGTATTCACCACTTTGTAAAGATGTCATTCCTTTTCACTTAATAAATGTTTTGAAACTGACGACAACTGGTGATTAAACGTTTCTGGTGTAATTTTCTCCCTTTTTTTTCCTGCGGACAAGTCTTAATGTGTGCAACAGTCCAGGGCCTCCATCGTCACAGTTGACGTTTCAAAATGCACTGCATGTTTTTTATTGGGGACAATGCAGGACTACAAGCAGGCCGCATGCTCTTCTTTTGCAGCCATGCCTTTGTAATGCGTGCAAATTGCGATATTCCATCATCTTGTTGAAATACGAATGGATGTCCCTGGAAAAGATGTTGTCTTGATAGCAGCATATGTTGTCATAAAGTCTCAGTGTACTTTTCAGCATTAATGATGCCTTCTCAGAAGTGCACACTATCCAATACCAGGACAGAGCATGGCTTTTGGACTTGTTGCTGGTAACAGCTTGGATGGTCCTTCTTCTTCTTTGGTCCGGAGCACATGGTAGCAACTTCTTCCAAAAATGGCATGCTATATTGATTTGTCTGACCACAATCCATGTTTGCACTATGTGATGATCCATTGTAAATGCCTCCATCCCCAGAGAAGTTTACTGCGCTGCTGCACAGTGTTAACGTAAGGCTTCCTTTTAGCATGGTAAAATTTTAACCGGCAATATTTGGATGTAACTACATATTGCAGTACTAGACCGAGGTTTGCGAAAGTACTCCTGAGCTCATGTGGTTGTGTCACTCATAGCTAAATGATGGTTCTTCATGCAGTGCTGTCTGACTGATCGAATTTCACGGGTATTCACCTTAGGCTTGCACTCTTGCCCTTTACGCACATAAATTCAACAAGATTTCCTTGAGTCTTTTATTTACAGTTGTGCTCAAAAGTTTGCATACCCTTGCTGAATTTGTGAAATGTCGCCATTAATTTTGAAAATCTGACTCACTATGCAAAAAAACTTGTCTTTTATTTAAAGATAGTGATCATGTCAAGTCATTTATCATCACATAGGTGTTTGGCTCCCTTCTAAATCATAATGATGACTTTAATCACCCAAACGGCCCTGATCATAAGTTTACATACCCTTGAATGTTTGATCTTGTTATATAGACAAAAGGTGACACACTCAGGTTTAAATGGTTATCAAGGGTTCCACACCTGTGGCTTTTTAAATTGTAACTATGTCTGTGTATAGTCATTGAGTTTGTTAGCTCCTGAGTGGATGCACTGATCTGGCTAGACACTGAGCCATGGGGAGCAGAAAAGAACTGTCTAAGGACCTTCGTAACAAGGTAGTTCAACTTTTTAAAGATGAGAAAGCATATAAAAAGATACGAAAGACTTGAAAATGCCAGTCAGTACTGTTCAGTCCATGATTAAGAAGTGGAAAATTAGGGGATATGGTGATACTAAGCCAAGGTCAGGTAGGCCAAGAAAGATTTCACCCCACACTGCCAGGAGAATTGTTCAGGACACAAAGAAAAGTCCACACGCTACCTCAAGAGAAATACCAGATGCTCAGGAAAAAGATGGTGTGGTCGTTTCAAGGACCACAGTAAGGAGGTATTTAAACAACAATGAGCTGCATGGTCAAGTTACTAGAAGGAAGCCATTATTGCACCAATCCCACAGAAATGCCCACCTAAAATATGCCAGACAACACCTCGACACACCTCACAACTTCTGGAATACTGTCATTTGGAGTGACGAGACCAAAATAGAATTTTATGGTCACAACCATACAGTTCTGGCTGGTTCATCAACTAATGATTCTGTCTTCTTCCTGGTTTGCCATTCTCACCCTTTAGCATCCAACCTCTGGCTTTTTTTTTGTCTCTGAATTGGATTTCCCTCACTTAAACATGTTGTCTTCATACTGTCTGCAAAGAAATACAAATCTAATTAAATTTATACATCACTGCTTTCTATTTTTATGTGCATTTTCTATAATAATTTTTTCTGAGTTGGGGTTCTACTTGTTTTTTTTTATATATACGGACAGTAAAATCTGTTCATGTGGCATAGCTTTACCAGAGTTTATCATAGAGCTTTTAGCTTTTTATCTGAAGTGATATATTCACAATAGTTAAAAGAAACTGGCGAGCCTAGTTGGGCTGAACGGCCTGTTTTCGCCACTCATGTTATGTTATGTTATGTTATGTTATGTAGATGGACCATACATACAGGACAATCCACTGTGCAGGTATAGAACTTTAATAACTTTATTTTTTCCAAGATACTGTTATGCTATTGCCTGACAATAGGGTTATGACCCAAAGACAGACTGCCATCACTGTGGGACTGAAATTGTGGGAGTGGAGTGATTTTTATGCCAAATTAGTTTGTGCTGAAAAAATAAATAAGAAGAAAAAAAGGTAAAGCTCTAGCTTTTTATGAGGCATCCCAGGTTGACAATAACTTCTATTTTCCCACTAACAGTAGAGCTAATATAGACATCTGGCCTGATATATTTGTTTATGAGTGCCTGGGTCCAGAGCCTATAAAACTCACTCTAGTATGGCCTCTTCTCTGGGCAGTTAAAGAAAAAAAATAAACAGGGAATCAACAGAACTGAAGCAGACCTTCCCCCTGAACACATACCTCAGTGTGAGGGCTGAGCTCACCCAAGTGAAATTAAATCCATAAAGCAGATGAAGTGGCAAGAACAGCAGGAGGGATGACAGAGTGAACAAGACACAGAGTGAAAAGAAAGAGGCGCTGAGACTTTGTCGTTGATAGTCGTCCTCTCAGAAAATCGATGGGAAGCCAAGACTGTCGGGAGGGATTTGGGCCGTACTTACTGAATACCCCCAGGCCACAAGGAACTTCAGCTGTTAGAACTCCCTCCAGTACAGAGCTGAAATATAACTACTTTTCAGGGGGTCCGGCTTCAGCAGTAAATTCCTCATTAATTTTCTCCACAGGCATTTTTTAGAAACTTCATTGATAAAAAAGGTTCATGAACTGAGCCATCCAACTAAAAGATTAATGATGGCATTAGTCTTTAGCTTCGTTGCCTAACAGTCAAGTTTACTCATGTAGTCTCAAAGATAGCCCCATCACTCTATTTCCATATTAAATCTAGCATGTTTTCTATCTGCAGATAGCTTGCTTACATCATCATCAGGCTGGACATATCAGCAAACCAGCAATCTCTCAAGTTATGATATAAACGTCAATTAAAAACCACCAAACTGACGTTAGTTGGCCTAGCTCAAAACCCTGCAAGCTAGCAAACTGGCCAGCGGCTATTTTTCCAGGTATCGAGTGAACAAACTGCACTTTATTAGAATTCATGACTCAGAATGTCTTGGAGAAAAAAAAACTCTATTGACCGAGTTGAAATCAGGCTGACTTATAGCCTCTAAATGAGTATGATGACACATCCTAAAGGGGTGGAGGTTGGAGACCGAAGATATGCGCTCATTCAGCCAATGGATGGTGATAAGTAGTTTACAAAGTCAGCCCTGTTCAGGTATCTGGAGCCAAAGGAGTCTTGAATGGTGCCAATTCATGACGGCTATTTTCCACCATTAAAATAAGGTCAACATGTTGCCACCCCCTCCCCTCCCCCCCACCTCCACACACACACACATGCACATACAGACACAAACAAACAAATACTCATACACACACACGCAAACAAATACTCTCTCACACACACATACGCACACACAAAACTAGTTTGCAGTGTTTGTGAACTGCAGCCAGGTAAGACAATCACTTACTCTCCAGGCTTTAATTTCCTCTGCAAAGATTTCAATGTCTTTGAGATTTGTTCACCTCGGAGATCAGAGATGCCACAATACCAGGTTTCATTAGATCTCCAGAGAGGCGCCCTGAGCTATTCTTTCATGCCAGGCTTTGTAATTAACACTGGGATCAGTGAGGATTCTGAACACATCTAAGAAGGGACAGGAACTCCGGCCTGACGGCACAGTTATAGGGTGCCATGTCTGTAACTCACACTGCTGACATGGTGGCCTGCAGTAACTCATACAGCTGCCATGGGGGTCTGCTGTAACTCATGATGATGGCGGGGGGGGCGGGGGTTCAGGAGGCTGTGCTGTAACTTAAAGCTGTTATATTGGGGCCCCCAAATGTCCCAGGAGGCAGCGCATAACAGAGAACTAAATCCAGTGGGGTGGGAGGGAGAGTAAAGGAGAAATGCAACAAAGCAAGAGTACTGGATACTGAAGGCATGTTGTCCCTGACAGGACACAAACAGGAAATGTGTTAAATTAAAGCCATGTTTCTCTGCAATAGTTCATTGCGACAAAGCCCCAACAGCACGGTGGACATGTGAAATTACACTTTGGAAAGAGAGACACAATTCCCGCCTTTCCAAGTTAAATTTGACAATAGAAAACCAAAAGGAAGGCTAGGCTATATATAGCTAACAATGTGGCAGCAGACAAGCATTACATGGAGATCCATCTAAAATGACAGTGCACCTCGACTATACATCCCAACCCATATCAAATCTTCAAGCACCAAAAAGAAATATGAGCTGGTCTGTGTTCGATGCCAGCATTTCTACTGGAGATTAAAAATAGGCAGAGGATCCCAAACAAGCTTATCTCCTGTCCCAGTTTCCAAAATGTGTGAAATCCAATTACGATCTTCCTTGCCATAAAATGGCAGCCAATAAAACTTACCCTTCTCTTATGGTGCTGTTGAAAAAGAACAGCTCATGCCCTGATAACAGACCCCTCCTTTAAAAAATACTTTAACATATTTCTGAGGCTGTTGCCCAACCAGAATGCTGAACTTTTGGCCAGAGTTATCTGTATAAACTCAATCAAGGAGATATTAATGAAGCCCCATTGACAGCGTGACACGTTTTTTCCATTAAATGCTTTAGTTTTTCTAACTTTTTCAACATTAAGTTCGGGTTAAGCTCCCCATTTCCTCTGCAGCTTTGTGCCTAATCGTTTTCGCAAGGCTCTAAAGACGCTTTGATATCCGTCTGATCTAGCATTAGTTAAACTATTCGGCAATCCTTTAATGTTTCCATCTCTTTTTTTCAGGCCAGCATCAAAGGCTTCATCTTCTATTACAACAATCTGAGTGGAGGCTGAGAAAGATCGTACTTTTTAGGCCAAAAGTCCCATCAGAAACTAGCTGCAGTCAAACACACCAAGACTGAGGAAACATTGAGAATGCTGAATGGAAGGTCTTCAGTAGGAGCTTGGAGGATGTTAATAATGGTGCTGACTATGAATTTGGACACTATAAGTGTGTTTAAAAAGCAGAGGAGTTTGTGTGCACTTTCTGCTCCTTGAGGTAACTCCATTCTGACTTTCCAATGCTTTGCTTTTATCACAAAATACTGACTATACTCAAAAAGTCTTCTTGTGACATTGTTTTCTTGAGGGATGGTACAGTCAGAGTGGGCTCTGGTTACATATTCCAGTCGGTGCCCTTCCGTGTGGAGTTACCCTCCCATTGTCAACACAGGTTTCCTCAAGGTATTTCCCAGTTCAAAAATATGCAAATCAGGTTAACTGCAGAAGCAACGTTGCTCTAAGGTATAAATGAATGGAATGTGTACCCTGTGATGGATTTCTTGCCTGTTGCGGGTGTATTTATGCCTTCTGTCCAAGACATTTTGGATAGGCTCCGACACTCCCAGTGACCCACAGCAGAAAGAACTGGGTCGGATAATGTGCAGATGGGTGTGCTCTAAAGACAGTGGCTGTAAAATCTTACCCCACTGCACACCAGCTAATTGCACGTTCCAACTGATGCACACGTGATGCAGGTTCTCAAACCCATGACTGCTTCCATTGGGTGTGATTCAAGTGGAACACAACATATACCTGGATCTGGCTGGTGTGCCCTGAGTAAAGGTTTGAGAACCACCCTTTGGGCTCCATCAGACTCTACGCAGTACCTGCAGTGAGGGAAGGGAAGGCCGGGCTTTTATATCCCTGTGTGCCTCACCAAACCAGGGAGCAAACAGAAGCAGGATGCCGCAGTGATGAGTGACAGGAAGGTACTTCTGATGCATTCTGGGTAATGTGCTGAATTGTCTTGCTCTGAAAAGAGCTGCACACTTGAACTCATCCACGACATCAATCAACAGTAGCAAGTTTCCCATTTGGCTCTTAGAATATGCCTACACACAGATCACACAAAAAGTATGTACACTACATTCACATCTGCGAATGTGCACACAGATATGTCATTTGAACACGCGTATTTGTGCGTTCATACAAGGATGCATTCACCTGTATGCCGGCTGCCTTGTTCTCAGAAACATGTAAACACACATGCACATTTCCGATCCCAATGTCTAGCAGCTTTCTACTTGAGTTCTTGAAGGGTATACGTGTTGGGGAGAGCAGGGTTTGAAGCAGTGGTCATAGAGTGTGGATTTGCCCGGATCTCAGTCTGCTTTCTGACACGATGTGAATAAATCATGAGACGCTTGAGTGGAGGAGTGAGCTAACATGGGAGCGCTAATGACTGTATCTCCCCGCTCGCAGACGCTGTCAGGTTGTTATTTTTCACTGATTTGGGAGTGGCGCAGAGAGCCCGATGCCTCCTATTGCGAGGGGGAGCACAGAGGGAGCATATAAAACAGCTCTGCTGTGCATCCAGCAGGAGGTCTCTCAGCCTGGCTACTGAGAACCGGCTGTATGGAGCGAGAGCTGAGGAGAAAAAATTGCTCACACAGAGCTGTCAGTGTCGTAACTGAAGCATCGTTAGCTTTCTGGGGGGGGGATGGAACTTGTTCTGTGAAGATGCAGTATGTCTGACATGCTTAACAGGTGCCTAAAATCAAATCTTGGTTCAAAGCCAAGATTCTATTATGCCAGTTGTTAAGGGTTCAGCCTGTTTATGACGATTTTGGTTATAGAGTGAGATGCACCCATTTTTGAAGGAGATGGTCATGAGGAAGTCCAGTACTCAACATCTCCTGAATAAAGAGAGTTTGATCTTCAAAAATATTGATTTTCAAGTAAATGTTTAAGGATATTTAATACTTTTTCATAAGTGGCAAAAGGGTTATTGTTTGTCAGCTATCAACTGACAAAGGGTAGCTTACCTTTCGTAAATGGTGGTGCTGTTTCGGAATGTAAGTCTTCAAATACAGTGTAGCCAGAGCCAAATTTAGCAACAGCACAGAACATTCCTTTCCATCAATTATTAGTCCTGACTAGTTCTCAATCATTTTTCTTAATTAACAACGCATTCATTTTGAAAACACATTCACTTCATGTCCACAGTACTAGGTGTTGCTAGCTCTTCACATTAAAGTAAGATGACAATCATTCATTTGGACGCGCAATTTGATGCATTTCAATTGGCGTTATTCAAAAGTGTGTACAAGGGTCTCAAATCTTTGTCTTTGATTGAATTTAAATGATTTAAACAACATGAAGCACAGGTTAGAATGCCTGATGAGCTAAAAAGGCTGCGCAAATGATTTAGAGCAGTTCACCTTTAATAAAGCATTAGCCTACTAATGAGTAAAATATTTTTTTCTGAATTGAATTTAGCCTATTATTTAGTCACCCTTAGACGGCATCAAGAGAGAAGCTGTGCCTCTAATTGCCAATGGGTTATTCTTACAGTTAGAGAATATCTTAATAAAGGAAAATGATTGAGAAAAGGTCAGAACTTTTCATCAGATTAAAGAGATGTTTTTTGCCTGCCATATTTTCAGCTCTGGCAATCCTGCTCTTCTGACATAACTGAATCATGAGTAAAACCCTAACCGCCAAAGCTGGATTTCCATATCATATGCAATTCGACAGGGAGAAAGGGCTAGATAGCTTCAGTTCATGATTTTTAGTCAAGTAGCCAAATCAAACAAATGGCACACAAATAGATGCAGCGCAAACCACCTGATTAAATGCGCCCCGCTCCCTTCAGCACACAGCCTGCTGCAGTCCAATATTATGCAAAGAGGACCCAGCTGAATCAATAAAATCGTTGAAGTGCAGCAGGAGCGTACACTGAGGACAGGAGACCTGCTGGAGCTCGGCACTCACCACAGGAATGCATTTCAGGACTGAGCCGCACGAAAATAACATAACAGGACAAAATAAAGAAACAGACCGCTTTGATAGCGATGCACTGAATTACAGTGCGGAGAGGACAGAATTTCTGACTCCACAACAGCTGGAAAGTGATACCAGAGAAAATCAATACTGCATGCGGAGTAATAATAACCGCAGTCTTTGTCAGATAATATTGCTTCATAATAATGTTGAGTCGTGCACATCACCCCGCTCTTTTTTTTTGCTCCTTACTGATTGCCAGCCTGTCCTTAGGCAACATTTTTATGCAGTGTATCCCTGCCCCTCCACAAGTCACTGAGCCACAGATCGATATCTATTCCTGCTTAACCCCGAGCGCAGCAGTATTTGATGCTGCGAGGGAGGGCGCTCATCTTGTTTACGGGGCGGAAGATTCTGGCGCCACCAAGGTGACCTACCCTGTACTTCGCACCCTCTGTTAGGAAACATGCGTTTGGAGGATTTTCAGGGGAAAATTCAAGCTTTTCTTCCTTTCTCCTTCAGCAAATGTTTTTAATTCCCAAGGCAACCCTGTTGCTTATTTGTTCTCCTCTTGCGAAATGCAATTACAGTACATCTGAGGAATGAAACGGACGGGGCTATGGGTCACGACAGCTGAACTTAATTTTGTTTTTCTGTTCTCCATTAGTCCATTAATCTCTCATCTTTTACACCAGAACTTTCTGGTACGTGACTGGTGGACAGTAAATTCCCACTTTACAGTGGCGGGGCTGTGACCCTTTAATCTCCCTGGAATAAACATGCACTCTGTTCTCTCTGGGTCCATTTCTCAGAGATCACGCCTGTGAGACCAGAGAGCACCTCCACTGACCCTGTCAATCTCAACTAAGGGGGCTGTAGGGTTTTCCATTTTGGACATCAGACTTACAATCTGCGTCAAAAAGAAAGCTTTGAATCTCATCTCTCGGTCGCTCACCAAGTCCGCTGCTCTGGAAGGGGCAGAATTACAGGGAGAATGGGACCCCCAGCTCAAGGGAAACACAAAAATGTACTCCTGCAATGAAACAACCAAAATCAAATTTAAAAAAAGCAATCTGTCAGCATGGTCACAGGAAAGACAGAAAATAAACAAAGCAGCTAGACTGCCTCAGAGCTCTGCAACATGACAAGAAGAAATACATTATTATCAGGAAAGTCTTTGGGTGGGATATCTGCCTTCCTAATGCTATGTAGAACTGCACAGATTCAGTAATGAAGTCTTTAACGTCATGATTCGGCCCACTGAATGTTTACAGCTCCAGACAATGGAAATGAAGACCATGAGACCCAGTGACAAGTCAGTGAAGGACACACACGCGCGCGCGCGCGCGCGCTCTCTTCAGCTCTCATCCACATACAGTATGCACACATGAACATGTGCTCTCATACAAAAATAGACACCCACATAAGCAAAACAGATACACTCTTGAACAAGAAATAAGAAAGCATTGCATTGCCCGGCACAATGCACCCGCCAAACTTTTTTAGATTTCATTCAAAACACATTACATGGCCTGTTAGTGGTGAAAGGACGTTTGATGGACTAAGAACATTTCTATTGGCTCGGAGGCTAAGCCATCTGCAGCCCAGAACATTCATAAACCAAACAGTGCGGAGGATCAGTCGTCCACGTGATGTGAATATTGAGTTTCAGGCCATTACGATGCAGCCACCTACCGACTGCGCTGAATTCTGCGTAAACATTTCCAATCCTACATAAGGATGTGCATAGCAAGGTAAAATCAGAATCGAACAGTTTGTGTCAGTTGAAACACACTTAATCACCAACTCCTAAAAAGGACATTCCAATACAAATGCATCCCCTGGAGAATTTACTTCCTACTAGACAATACACTAACTTCTACATAATGTGCTCTTATACAATATTGGTTTTTAATGATATCTACTCAACCAAAACCAGATCATTACTGGCACAGTAGAGCAATGGTTAATTATTAAGCGAATACATATGTAAGAGGTGTTTGGAGTAAATGTAATTTGAAATTACACAACATAAGGTGTACTATCTGAATCATTTAACTGTAGCTACCTGGCACAGGCTCAAGTTATTTCTTTCATTCGCTCGCAGCGAAATTAAATTGCGAGCTACTGAGCAGTAAGCTAAAAGAAACCACTCAGTACTGCAGGTATGGATGCAACGGGGGAGTGCAGATAGTATATTAAATGACCACTAGATGGCAATAAGAACCTTATAATGTCCAAAATATTGTCAATCACATCACATTGTTTTAACTCAGCATGAAGCTCGTCATGGTGTTATATAAAAATACATATATTACATAAACTTTTGTCATTCAGCTGTTACACAAACGAAAATGTATTTTGTACGATTGATTTGGTATTTGCCAATAAAAAAAAAAACATTCGAATCAAGTTTCCATTTCAGGGTGGCACACTGGCACAGTAACGATATTGATTAATGGCAAGAAGGTTATGGGTTAGAATCCAGTAGGAAATTTGCAAGTTTTCCAAGCATAGATTTCCACCAGGTTTCTTGGTCTCCTCCCACAGACCAAAGACAGGCATGTAGGCCAAATAAAGATACTAAATTGCCTATAACAGGGATCATCAAATCTTAGTCATCGAAGTCCCTCCCCTTACCTGGGTATCAGGTGTACAAGTAGTGCGGCCGATCAGCAATACTCACTGTACAATTAATTAGTTAATTATTTGAGAGAAAGGAATATTGGGGCTGGATTTGAGGTCCAGATTTGGAGATCTCTGGCCTATAGGCATGATTGTGTAAATTGTCTGTAATTCCAGAAAATAGAATACTGGCCATGTTCCTGCCTCTTCACCGTTCAAAGCCTCTCACCTCCACCCCAAATTTTTTTCTCTCCGTCATAAATGTGTACAAACAACGCACTTAATTTTTAAGGAAAATGAAAAGCAGGAAAAAAAGACAGCGTCACAGATATAATGAGAAATACAGCAGGATACTGGAAGATGCAGACATAAATTCCCTCCATCCTCAGCAAGAATTTTAACATTTGGTTTTGGCCAATCCAAAACTACTCATTAAGATGTTATCAGGTATATGCTTTTTAACAGAACTGAGAATCTATACAACCAGTCACTGCAACTTCTAGAAATCACCACATCAGTGAATTTTAGTATTATGGAAAATTACTTTAGTATACACTGCCCCCTTTAGGAATTTTGAAATCATTCTGTTTCTCAATAGAGATAATAAAGACAGCAACTCTCCTTTTGGCTCATTAGCAGTGTTGTTCATTTTGACGCTGAGGCTCTGAAGCTTGCTTTGAACTCAGTGGAGGATTTTTGAAGCATTGAGCCGAGGATTAATTCATTGTGGCAAAAACCACGTATCTAATGATGTTTGAGCCACTTTCTGGTTCATTCTGACTGAACAATGCGACTGCCTCTGTCAGACCACAAGCGGGATGTCTGAAAGTCCACATAAGGAAACAGAAATTATGCATTCATAGACTGTGATAGTGTGCATTGTTGATTGCGGTTATTGTTCAGTACACCAAGCACATCCACCGCCCCACAGCAATCACATCTGCCTTTCAATCTTGTGAGCCCTATTCAAAATGTATACCAATGGGCCAAAACATTAAAACTACTCACAGATGCGCCCCGGTGGCTCATCGGTCTGGGCGCGCATGCCATGGGGGCTGTGTCCTTCCCGCGGCGACCTGGGTTCGATTCCGGCTCGGGTCATTTGCTGCATGTCTTCCCCCATTCTTCTCCCCAGCCTTCCTGTCTCTCTACACTGTATAACTGTCAAATAGAGGAAAAATTCCCAAAAAATAATCTTTTAAAAAAAAAAAAAAAAAAAACTACTATGTTGGTTATCTCATAACATCGGCACAGGTCAAGGTCTGCAGACAGATCTTAGATGGTAAGCGAACAGTTGGTTCTTGTATTCAGCATGTTGTAAGTGAGAGAAATGGGACCTGAACGACTTTGACGAGAACCACATTGGTATGACCTGATGAGTGGGTAAGAGCATCTCTGAAGCAGCGAGATTTCTGGGTTGCTCCTTGTTAGCGGAAATGAGTGCTGACTCTAAAGGGACAAACCATGAACAGGCGGCAGGGTTCTGTGCACCCAAGGCTCATCGATATACAGTGCTGTGAAAAAGTATTTTCCCCATTCCTGATTTTATTTTTAATTTTTTTTCACATATTTGTGCTCCCTCTGACTGTGTGTGTGCATGTGCATGTGCATGTGCATGTGCGTGTGTGTGTGTGTATTTTTCCTGGCCAGGGTAAAAGTATGAAGCTGAAATTTGGGATGCCTTCATTTGGGGTCAAAAATCTAATTTTAGAATTTTTTTTCAGTCAAATCTGATAGATGTCACTGTTCTGGAATCTGCGTAAATTGACATGGAATGGTCCTTATTATTGTTATCGTGGCCATGGGCCCGACTAGCGCTTAAAGGGTTAACCAAAGTTTAGCCACTTAAGATTAATGTAAGTTTACTGTCTTTTACCCCTTTGTATGAGGTTACTCTAAACAGCTGACCTTGTATGTCATCCCTTGAGTTATTTTCTCTCATTTCGTTCACCACAGTTTCTTCATCCGCCCCTCTCCCTGTCATGTTAAAAATGAGTGGAATTTATCCACAATCACTACCACAAGGTTGACAATAAGCATATTGATGGAGGTCTGGAAATTATTTGAAGCCACGCTGTTTATTATTGCAACCACGGGTTGTGATTTTACCAAATCCACCATTATAGGAAACTGCAGTCTGTACTTATGCTGGGTACCTATGCTGGGTCACCTTGAGAAAATATGATGAGATTTGGAACATTTAACCTTTACTTGCACATCATGTGTTGAGAAAATGAAGCAACTCAGTGTAATTTTTATCTGTGTGGGCTGAGCTAGGCTCAAATGCCATCTCTGGGCTTTGATTTCTGCTGCACAGTCATTGCAAGAGCTGACTTGTTAATACTGTTAATGATGCTCGGGTGGAATTTTTTAAAGGATTATTTTTCCATTAATAATCCTGACAGGGCAGCTGGCACATACCAGCTTACTTTCACTGGTGGTTGTATTGATAATGTTATCTCGCATTATCAACCATTTTACCAAGAAAATTAGCCTGAATCCTCTGAAATTTGGAGTGAAGTCAGAAAAACAAGACAAGACGGAATGAGCTGCTACAGCAGGTAGCGTCCCCTTTTGGTCAAAATAAAAAACACAAGATTGACACTGAATTTTGCTGCTCTGTACAGTCTTTTTACTAAATCAAGAATAATGAACAAAAAGTTAAAATACGGGGAAAACTAGATAACTCGGTCGCCACAGGGACCGAGTCGTGTATCTCCCCTCCGATCCCCATGAGAAATCACTCGCAAATTTTTACAGCCACAATACTGTTTTCTTCTGCCTCCGACATCATGGAGGATCTTCCTTTCACTAAAATGCACCGCAAGGAGATGCGGAGAGAGAAAGGACACGGGCTCTGGGGGAGCAAAACATGACCAAACTGGTGCATCCTCTGCTGAAGTCAGGTTTAAATGCTGGCCCTCCTCGTGTGACGTCACTCAATGGAATGAAGAATTCTTATTTGGCAGCTTTTGGCTTCTCAGTCTTTGCAGCGCATCCTCGCATCTTTCATAATTCAAGAATAACTACCTCTTGAACTGTTCGTAAACATTAATTATGGCCTTCTTAAGGAAAAAGTACGAACAGGTAGCATCCAGAATAAGACCTGTGCAATGAGCAGCTAAGTTCGGGCCTGCAACACCTTGGGAGGACCTGCAATCTTCAGATTTTAGCAGGTCCTTGGGCCTGCAATGCCTTCAGAGTTTTCGCAGAGACAGCCTGAAGATATTTTAGCCCTGGTATTGTCCAAAGCCACTTTCCTGCCCTACACAAGCCAACAACAGAAATGCATAACATTTTTATTTCCTACTTTTCACAGTTGCTGGTAAACTGTTATATATCATTTAAATATAAACCATTAAATATATTTAAAAAAATAAAATAAAATTAGTGAATATTATTAATATTTTAAAACCATCTTAAAAAAAGCAAATATTAATATGATAACAGAAGCAAATTCTACAATTTCCCAACAAACTAGGAAAAGAAACTGGCCAGAGAGACATTAGTGTTGCATATTCTAAAATAAGCAGTCTACTCTACGCAGAGTTGGAAATACTTTTCCATCTCAGCAGATTAGTCTTGCCTGTGATTGGTGGGAGCAAATTTAATTACCTCAGGGGTAATTTTTGCTCTCACAAAGGAACTGCTCTGGAAGCTCCTCAATTTCCAACTGGCTCTCCAACTCAAACTGCTTGCGGATCTCTTCAATTCTTTTGGGCCCCTCTTCCTCCCTCCTGGGAACCCAATTATTCTGAAACAGACCAGAAAGAAGGATGGAGAGAGAGAGAGGGAGAGATACAGTATAATATGCGGATGACCCAATAGTAAGGATTTCTGAACCCTGTTAACTCAGGCTAAGAGGTGTATTACCAGTCTCAAATCAATCAGATCCTGCAGCTTGAATTGGACTCTCGGTGTCATCTTTCGCCTCTTCAGGACTCTCCCAATTTTGCTGAAATGCCTGTCCAATTGAGGCTGTAGTGACAGTGTAAATGCATACTTGTTAGTGTGCAAGCACGTCCACGTAACACTACATAAAATATGCATATATATGAGTGTGATTGTTTCTATTGGAGCATCAGTAGTAGGAATAAGAGTCGTCGAGCTGGCAGCGTGCGCCCCAGTCAGTGTGGGATTCAGGGGGCTTGACCAGGTCTCTGTAGGGCACGTGCAGTTTGAGCACACAGTACCTGCGGTCCAGGTCAGACTCATCAGCTGAGCAGTTTGAGTAAACGTGGTATTTATCCTGTTTGCACACAACTATAGATTCGGCCATGTACACACGCACACATTGACATTCACACAAATACATGAGTGAGCAAAAACAAAAAAGAAAAAAGAAAAAAATGCACACAAATACAGAAATGTGAACAAAGAAACACATATAATTAAACACACAGGGGCAGGCGAAAGGGAGTAGTTTGAGATCAGAGGAGAAAACCAAGAGGAGACGTGAAAAAAACGAGATGACATGAAAAGTGTGGGAAGAGGGCAAGACAAACAGTAAAAAGCATGGAGAGAAAGAAAGAAAGAGAAAGTTCCATGATTCTAATGTCTAGAGTCCCAACACATAAGAAATTACAATCTGTTGTCACATTGAAATCCATTCATTTCCAAAGAAAGTCATGACAGAGCATGTATAAAATAAAGCTAAATATTTCCTATTGGAAGTCACAGAAACCTTAACAGTTCATGCACAGAAAAGCTTCAATGAATGACAGCATCAAGACTCCTGGTGAAAGATAAAGACCATAGAACCAAAAAAAGATCCTTTCACACAGAACCATCACTTATATTCCCGGTTAGACCAGATTGTATACATCAAATCTTTCACTGTCTGAATGGATATGGTCCCTTTCTGGGATATGCTGTGATTGTGGGTGCTAACTCTTTGTCATACATCAGTTCTGCTCATCTCCAGGTCTCTGGTGTGTGAGGACTTTTAATGCAATTTACAGTGCAGACAGGACTACATGTGGGATGGCTAATGAGTGTAATTATACTCACAGTCAGGGACTACAGGCTCAACAGGAAGGAACCGGGGTAGGGGCGGGGTGCTGGGGTGAACTCATGGGTTCCAGGGGTATCTTCACAGAGGAGTGGGTGGGGCTTTTCGAGTGAGAGAAATAGTGCCAGCCACCAATCAGAATGCAGGGAAGATTGAATGGGAGTCACAAGAACAACACCCAAACTAGTGAACAAAGGAACCAATCATGACTGTACAGGAAGGGAAAGTGCACGTGGCCAAGGTCACATGACAGGATGACTGCAACTAATTAAACACACAAGGGGATGTGCCAGAACAAACCAATCAGGAAAATGACAAATATTTGCACTTGGAGAGGGAAGGAGGATGGATGGAAACAGAAAAAAAAGATGTTACTGTTGAACAGGGCCTAGAATGTTGTATGGGTGTGCTCACATGCAGTGCTTTTAGTCCAGAAAAAGTGGTGCTTCTAGTGCATTTTGTGCTTCCTAAAAAGCCATCTAGGGAGCGCCTAAGTGATGTGTCATGTTGTCAAAGTATAACTCTTGAGCTCAGCTGAATTTATGCCAGCCTGTTTATGCCAGTTGGCCGTTCTTTAGTATTTTTTGTTTTATATTTTGATTAGCATAAACATGTCAAAGAAGAGGCTGCTTGCTTTGAGTTTGGTGCTAGACAAATTATTTTCTCTTCTGTTATGTTTGGCTCCATCTTCTTTGTTGTGAGGAATCAGCTGCTCGGCTCCAGCTATATTAGCCTCCCGTTTCTCATTATTGGTGTCGACAAGAGAAGGATGGTTGACATCACAATGCTTTTCCTAAAAAGTTCTACAGTTCTCAGCTTTTGGAAGCATTTTTTTTTTTTCTGGGGCATCTTCCAGTGTGTTTTCATGTAATGCGCCCTGGCAGCTGAGAAAAAAGCGTTACGTGCAACTGCATTCTAACACTATGGAATCTTGGGAGATGGAGGCAGGACACCCAAATAAGACCTTTATATGTGTGTGTGTGTGTGTGTGTGTGTGTGTGTTTGTGCAAGTGTGTCTACTCCTCTCACACATCTGCTTCTCCGTGATCCTCTCCTCTGGATTTCTTCTTCTTCTCCTTCTCAGGCAGGAGGTCATCCAGCCAGGCCAGATCATGCTGGGAGAACACCAGGTCTAGCAACTTCCGTACCACCATCAGTCCAAGGATCTGGGGGGGTGGATTAAGGGATGAGAAGAGCACATTAATTCATATTTTTATTGTATGACATGAGGATTTGCTCTCCCCCGATTGGTCGAGGCGAGCTCCACCAGTCACTGTAAACAGTGATATTCATCACAGGAAAGTGCACAACAGGTGAATATAACAATCCAATGACCTGGAGCTAAAAATAGATTAGGCTTCCCTGCAGGAGCTCGGCATAATATCGGTATTTTGTGTTGCTTCGTCCCTGTGAGGAGCTTTACGTTACAGTTGTCGCCCTTCTCTTATTTTCATATTTTCAAGTAGGGTCATATAATATAACAGTTATTGACTTCAGTTATCAGTGAATCCAATGATTTATCCACCTTAGACAAGTGATATTCAACGAGGTGCAGTTCAGGATTCACCTCAACTGAAGTCAAAAACGCTCTAATGCGCAACACCAAGCTGCAATAGGGCCAGCATCTTGTAACAGACATTGACCCACCACAGTGAGCACAAGAGTTTCTTTCTATTCAAGAAAGAGCAGTATTTACTGGGCCTGGGCCATTTGCTAGTATCCTTGCTAGCAGAGGAGAACTGTACCATGACTGGAAAGACGATGGCAGCCACGGTGGACTTCAAGATCCAGAGGACCGCCAGACAGGTGATCTGCACCAGCGTGAAGAGGTGCACGGGGCGTAAGGGCACGTCTCAAGTAGATGAAATCTGGCTGGTGTTTGGCCGGCATCAAGAACAACTTTATTCGGTCCCAAAACTGCCAGGAGAGAAAAGAGAAACAATCTCGCCTTCTGCTCTAATGTTATGCATGTTTTCCTACGGAATTTTAATTGTAACCATACTGCACGCACACACACACACACACACACACACACACACACTGAGAGAACAGACATATGCAGGCACACGTGTAATAACACAATCTTACACACACAGCCCCACACATGAGGACACACACATACATGCAACCACCAAACATGAAAGCCACCGAGAGAGGCAACTCCCATGTAGAGGAAGACAGCGCAGAGCACTGGCATGGGTATGTACTGCGGAAGAAAAGGAAAACAGCACTCAGGCCATGTAGGGTCAGTACATGGTTATTGTCACAAATCAAACGGGATAAAAAACCTAGCGTTGAATGAGATTTGATTCCCAGATAGCGAGTGACGCTGGTCTGAATCCAGTTCCAGTCTCATTTGGGCCAGACTTAGCTCAGATCTGGCCCGGAGTTGCTTGCGCTCTAGGTTTTTGTGTACATATGGCTAAAGTTAAAGGAAAAGTATGCCCTTGGTGAACCTGAAGTGTTTCTCAAAGGCTTAATACTACTGTACCGAAAACATAATCTTTTGTGTGTTTTATAATTTGTTTCAACCAAGTAATGTCCACTTAAATAATGCGGTTGAGAAAAGAAATCCAGGCCGCCATTTTACCGCCAGCGGCGATGTCAGCGCAGGCCAGAGCTCTTCAGTCAACAGGGCAGAAATGTTGGCTAGTGTATATTGCTCTTCTGTTTTGTGCGGTAAAAAAACGATAATTAAAGACAGCAATGGAGGCTCAGCACTAATGTTCAGTGACAGCTCTTCGAGTTCGATGTCTAGTGATGACTTTGGCTTCGGCTTGCATGCTATCAGTTTGAGCCACAACAATCTGATTCGGTGATGTATTTCTCAGCTGCACTCTCAACCCAGGATATCGCAGGAAACAGAAGAGCAACAGCCTAGCTGACATTTCAGCCTAGATTTAACTTGTCAACTGCAATATTTAACCCCTTTGAGCAGACATAGACGCCGGCATCCGTAAATTCCAAAATGTAATTCCTAAACAATTCTGTAATTGAATTTCCAAATGTCTAGCTTCACTGGAATAATTTTCAAAAATCTCTGTGACACAAATACTGAGTTATAAAGCTTAAATAGGTTCATGCACAACAGGAAAAATTGGCAAAGTTTTGTATTCTGCGCACAGAGGTTAAGTGAGCATTACATGGCTAAAGCCTCTTCCCATCACATGATCACTACTTTTAGAGTAAAACTGCAACAAATAACTCAAAAATCTGACTGAATAACTATCAAAAACTATCACTTCTATCAGTCTACCACTATATCACCTGAAACCCTTGCCCTTCGCTTAAGTCACATCTATAATGAGAAAACTTTATTCTCGGCATTTCATTGGCTGAAAATTCTTACAAGCCGTTCTCCTTGCAAAACATGGTGCATGGCGCAAAATGGTAGGATCCCCATGTTTCGAGCGCAATTATTTGCACAGAAAAAAAATGAAAAAAAGAATAAAAAATTAAATAGGTTGGGCGGCCTTCGGTATGTTCTTTCAGAAAATTCAGGCTTTACAAGGGTGGCCTCTTCTTTTTATAAAAGTTTTTTTTTTTTACCTCAATTAACTTTTATCATTATTTTGACAGTTGTTTAACGATTATTGTTGAAGTTCCCGTGTCATTGCATAATGAATGCCACATATAGGTACTTTACCTGCAGTATGGGAGCGAGGAAGACCGAAACTCCAGTCAATATAAAAACCATACTAAATACTACATAAAAATACTAAGGAACATCCATCCCCATCCGGGTTCCTTAATCATCCCCCTCCCAGTTCCTTAATCATACCCCCACCCTCCCAGTTCCTCGATCATCCCCGACCCAGTCCCTTGACTCCTTTGTGCAGAAGCCAAAACTGGCTACTTGTATGTTATCTTATTTAAGGCTTTATAATTCAAGTTTGCAGCTTCACAGAGAGGAAGGAAATGACGCAAATGAGTAAAGACACTTCAGAATTCCATTGTATTTCAGTTTATTTTCATGATTTTGGTGGAGAAGAAGGGCTGCAAAACATAAAAAATCTTCATGAAAATTCAGCTTTGAAATTGTAAAAAAAAAAAAAAAAAAAAAACTAAAAATTGCTTTGCCACTTTGCTACAGTCCATTTTAAATGAGCCTTGGCCCACGGAACACGGTGGCGCTTCTGGATCATGCTCAACAATGGCCTCCTTTTTGCATGATAGAGTTTTAGGTGGCATCTGTGGATGGCACGGCGGACTGTTTTTACAGACAGTGGTTTCTTGAAGTATTTATGGGCCCGTTTAGTAATGTCAATGACAGAATCATCCCGTTCAGTGATGCCCTGGCGTCTGAGGGCCCGAAGATCACGGGCATCCAGTAAAGGTCATTGGCCTTGTCCCTTACGCACAGAGATTTTTCCAGTTTCTTTGAATCTTTTAATGATGTTATGCACTGTTGATGATGAGACCTTCAAAGCCTTTGCAATTTGACGTTGAGGAACATTGTTTTTCAAGTATTCCACAATTTTTTTTACGTAAGCCTTCACAGGTTGGAGAGCCTCTGGCCATCTTTACTTCTGAGAGACTCAGCCTCTCTAAGACATCCCTTTTATAGCCAATCATGTTACACACCTGATGCCAGTTAACGTAATTACTTGCTAAATGTTCTTTCAGCTGATACTCTTATATATAAATTGCTTTTTCAGCCCTTTTTTGCCTGTGTCCCAACTTTTTTGAGACCTGTTGCACCCAGAAAATTTGAAATAAGCTCATTTTGTGGATAAAAATGTAAAATGTCTCACTTTCAACATTTTAAATGTTATCTATGTTCTATTGTAAATAACATATTGGCTCATGTGACCTGAAAGTCATTGCATTTTGATTTTATTCACAATTTACACTTTGTCCCAACTATTTCGGAATTGGGGTTGTACATAGTTTGACCCATTCACTGTGAAACTTTTAGGAAACGCACCCCATTATGGTTGAATGTGTTTGCCATGTACTGGAGACAGAAAACGGCCCTGTTGTACCATTCACTGAGGCATCCTGGGCCAAATTATGCCATTGTATGCAAGCATGGAAATCGCTGGATGGAATAGAGAGTGATCACATGATGGCAGAGGCTATCACATGAAATGCTACCAGAAGATCATTGGTAAAAGGCGGATAGAGCAGGGTGTCAAACGAAAGGAAAAGGGCCGTTTACGACCTTCAGGGCAGAATTCCTCATCATCACTGGGCAGTGAACCTCCTCCAAACCGCTCAAAGCCAATTTTAAGGTCAGACATTGTGTCTTCATCAACTAAATGAGGCGAAAAACGTTCAAAACACATTCTTCCAAACGAGTGCATCATATGCGGAAAGACAAGCGAATACTAGATACGAATACAATGAAAAGGAAATTAGACAAGCTGGTAACATGCAAAACTGATGTGCATAAATTGAAAGAAAGCTGCTTCATTTCATAATGACCACAGGATTCTTTTGCAGCTTGGAGAATCCGATCCAGTATCTATCTAAGTAAGGTATCATGCGTCACGAAAGAAAAGGAATATTAATCTGCTCAAAAAAATAGTGTTGATATTTATCTCTTCAAACTGAAACACTAAATTTAACTCGGGTGAGATTTAACTGCACTTTAAATTACTGAGCCAATATTAAGTTGCAGTTTAGCTCCCAGACTCTTACTAGGAAACCATGTTGTTGTTATATGTCTAGAATGTGGTGTTTGGCCATGTTTTACTGAAATAAGCTAGGCCTTCCCTGAAAAAAAAAAAATGTCTGGTGGCAGTAAATGTTGCTCCAAAACCTGCATATATTGTTCAGCATTGGTGGTATGTTCACAAATGTAGAAGTTAAACATGCTACGTGCTCTAATGCACACCTAATGCTGACTAATGCACACCATCCCGGATGCTGGCTTTTGAACTGTGCATTCATCAAGTTTGATGGTCCCTTTCCTCCTTAGCCTGGAGCATGCAGCATCCATGATTTCTAAAAGAAATTCACAATTTGTTGGTCGGACCACTGGACAGTTTACCACTTTGCCTCTGTCCATCTTAAATGCGCTTCGGCCGAGAGAGGGTGGCAGCATTTCTGTATCTTGTTTGTATATGGTTTAAACTTTACATGGCAGTTTTAATTTGCATTTGTGGATGCAGCAACAAACTGCTCAATAACAGTGGTTAACAGAAGTGGTCCAAAGTCCATGAAATGATTTAAACTGAATAATTTTTTCGGTTATGAACTGTATTATGCACTGCAGAGGATAAAACCCCCATATTCTTTACATTTTTATGCTGAGAAACATTATCCTTAAATTGTTGACCTTGTTGCCCTTGCAGTTTTTCAGAGTATTTTGGCCTTTGCCATTTTTTACATATAAATGAAAGAATTTTTATTTCCAGTCATGTTACTAACCTGTTGCCAATTAATCTATTTAGCTGCAAGGTATTCCACCAGGTCTACTTTTTTTTTTTTTTTTTTTCTTACATCTTTTCCAGTGTTTTATTGCCCCTGTCCCAACTCTTTTGAAAAATGAAATCAAATTCAAAATCAGCAGATATTTTTCAGAGAACAATAAAATTTTGTAGTTTAAGCATTTGATATGTTTTGCTTGTACTATTTTCCATTAAATTTAGTGTTCAAGAGATTTACAAATTATTGCATTCCTAGTATTTCTAGTTTACGCAGCGTCCCAACTTTTTTGGAAACTGGGTTGTAGACTGTTCTGCAGATGTGAATATTGTTTATTGGAAGGAATTTGATGCTCTGAGTACTTTTTAGAAATAATATTTCTCTATAAACTCTTGTATTGTAAAGACAAACTGTTGAGAGCCCCACTGAAATTTGAACTGCATGTGAATCTATATGATATATTCATCCAGGTACAGTCACTTAACGTCCACGCATTTTTGATAGACCTTTGTTTATTTGTAATACATGAAATATAAAGATAATTTTGGCGTATTGTTCTTTTATTCACCAAGTAGGTCGGAGCACTCTCACACTTAGACGCCTTTTTCAGCCACTCGGCCCACAGCCTAGAAACCCTGAGTTTGGGAATTCAAGTGACCGCAGTTAAATAGAACTGTTTTGGCATCACAAGGGGGGCCTTCCCTATACTAGGCAGGTGGTTTTAATCTTGCGGCTCATCAGTGTAAATTATAACGACAATACTAGAGTCAGATTTCTAACAGAAGTGTCATGTTCACCGAAATAATACTGACACGTTTATAAAAATATTTATATATGGCATCAAAACAATCCTGAGAATGCATCATCATTAGACTGCAGCACATACATTTTACCAATAGATGTCAGCCACGAGAGCTATGATTTGAACTTCGTTGAGTGAACCAATTTCCATTGCAATGATTCGTAAAGGTTAAAAGTCCTCATAAGGCCCAGTTTCGCTATCACTAATTATTCGCCGTGAGCAGGTCCATCTATCAAGTAAAACATTTTATTCCACATAGAGACATCATCAGCACAGATATTCCGCTTACATATCTACAAAACGGCATTTAGTTTTGAAGCTAAGTTTGACCACCCTCTGAATAAACACACTTTCTTTGCTTCCAGATGGGTACCATTTATCATCATTAAAGTGCCATCTGTTATATTTTTATCAAATTATGATGAAATTTCTACACGATTTGATTTACATTCAACGCCATTTTTCACAGACTTCAAATCTTTGCGTCGTTCCATTAGTCAATGTTTGCCTCTTGTTGAAGCTTCTCTGCGGTCCACTACACATGCGCATAAGGATAAAAGTGTAGTACTTCCTTACGTGTGGCTTTATTTAATTGCGCGCTTATTATCAATACATTTATGACCTAAAAATAAATTAGGCCATACTGTCTACAGCTGGTGGTTGACTCTGATAGATTCCCAAAGTACTAAACACTCAACACATTCATCGGTCCTTTGATCCTCGAAACAAGGAAGCATGCAACGCCAGTTCCAAAATTTCCGGAAGGATTCAGCAAAGAGAAATACGTTAGTTGCGGAGCAAAAATCGCAGCGTATGAAATCTTTTACGACGCAAACGTTAGTGAAGCTGACAGGAGAGGACATTATTTGGCGTAATTCACGTATTAAACGCAAGGTTGTCAGCCGCTGTACAAAGTAATCGGGTACCCGTGCGTTCAGACGTGGCGCCCGGTCTGAACACCGAGGCTCCGGAACAGCCCTGTCTGTTCGCAACGAAATTTGAGAATCTACTTTAGTGATTCCTGCAGCATCTGTTTTCTGGTTCGTAAATTATTCATGTCATCTGCAAAAACAAGAAATGTACAGACGGCGTTTCTCTGATATATGCTTTCATATTGGATAGTGGTCATCTGTATTCCTTTAGCAATTAATGGCTTGCTAGCTACTGTTCTAACTTGCTAGCAAGCCTAAAAAATTTCAGCTGTGTGGATGACTTGTATCGCTGATGCCTTAGTAACTAGATAATTTAGTATGTTTTGCTATATTAATCGATCAGTCAGCCTATGAATTTCCAGAACGTAAGTTACCAAGCTAACGTTATGTTCTTTGATTGGATTATCGGATGCTCGTGCTTTGTCACTGCTAACATGGGGCTAGTTTGTTGGTTGTCTGCTTCCTGCTCCTGATAATGGAACTCAAGTTCCCGGTATATAAAAGTAATGGTAGTTATTCAAGCATGCACGTAGTTGGTCCTCCCGATTGTTGAAGCCTGAAGGACACTGGCAAGTGTATGAACCGTAGGCGCTTCTTTCTTGTAACAGAACTGAAAGTAATGAATTCTGTTAGAGTTCTGTAAATATTTTCCATTGAATGAACTATCGAGGTGGTTTATATTGCGATCTAGTTTGTGGACAGGTCTACGTGCACCCGAGTGAAGCATTTATAAGGAGGAAGTGTATGGGGAAGAACTTGTCAATTTGCATCAAGCAACCAAAATTTAGCACACTGTATACATTTGAACGAGAATAGTCAGCACGTCGACCAGTTGGACCACCAGCTTCCTCTCTTGGTTTTGCCTGCGTACCTGTGCATTGCATGTTGTTTGTCTCAAAAAGGCAGATTAGATCATCTTAAACCAGAGAGGGACCACAGCTGCCTTAGCTGGAATGTTTAGCTGAAAGATATGCTTGTTGGACCACAGAATATTAGGAACATGGATGCAGCCACTGCAGTAGAGAAAGGACTTGAGGTTGCCTTGGATGCAACATTCCTGTGCTTTGCTCTCATACAGCAGACTGAGGGGACCATGTGGAGGAAGGCAGTTGTGGCTGCAGTCCTGGCTCTTACCATGGGGTACTTCTACCACACGGACCCTGAGCTGCCAGAACGCCTGTTGCAGCACCTCTACCAACCCTCCCCTGAAGGTCCCCACGATAATCCCAGTACATCCACCATAGAGCACACCATCGCGAGCGCCTGGGAGGCCCTGATATCCGCCCCTGCTCGCCAGTGGAGCCGGGTGGCTGTAGGGTGAGTTGCAGCCAATCGGTATAGTGGCTGGCAAAGTGCTAGGTTATTAGCAGCCGTGGAAGTGATGGTAGTATTGTTTTCAGTTGTTCTGTGTGTGTCATCAGGGCAAACCTCAACAAGACTAGTCTTAAACCACTATACAACTGCTATGCATGATTTTTTCAGTATTTTTACAGGTGTTCATATGTCTGTCAGTGTTTCTGTATGTGGACAATTCTTGTCAACACAATAGCTTTGCAGCCGTCTGAGACACAAATGCGAAACCATACATGTGAGTTGTTCGGATAGAAAGGAAGGCTGAGAATGAATTTGAGTGTGGTCCGGGTACGCACCCATTGAACAGGGTGTGGTGTGCGTACGCACTCTCTGTACACCTTACAATGAGGACTGCCGTACTGAAAACAATACCAGCATCACTGTAGCGGCAGTATTTTCCTGACTTCGGGGGGTATGAAATTGGGACCGTAGGATGCAACATAATGATATTCTATAAGCTGCAATACATTGTTGCAAAACACAGAGATAATGATATGATAAGACAGATAGGTGAGTTGTCTTATGAAGCCACACTTACAAAATGCCATACGCTTGTGTAGTTTATGGTTGCTCCATCCAGGCCGATGGCGAAAAAAGACAGAAGCTTCTTGACTGCCAATAGCTGTAACTGGTTGGGGTGAAGTTCATGAGGACTTGTGCTTGACATACTGCATAACTTGAACACCAAAACATCAATGCGAGAATTAAATGACTTCAGCTACTTAGTAGTCTGGCTTCAGGTCAGACTGATGAGGATCCAGAATGGATTAAAACATTGTTTGATATTAATTGAAGATGTATATCGAGTTCTGGTGTGCATCCTGTATCTCGCCTCTTTAGTATGCGATTTGCACGATGGTGAATGTGATGCTGCTCTTCAGGGTTAACGCCTGTGTGGATGTGGTGGTGTCAGGGGTGGGGCTGCTCCAGGCCCTTGCCTTGGACCCTGGGCAGGGCAGTGACCACGATGCGCTCCACTCCAAAGAGGACCTGAGGGACACCTTCACGTACTACATGGAGAAGGGGGCGGCGGCAGAGCGTTTCTTCAGCGACGGCGAGGCCTTTCAGAGGATCGCACGTGCTGCCGCAGAGTACCCCGGGGCTCAGGTAACCACGCGCAGGACCAATGCACGAGCCTCGCTGACAGCTCAGCCCAAGGACGAGATGATTGATCTCGGGTATCAAGGTTAGCCGCACTAGAGAGCTGAGGGTGCTTTGGTGAAGGCTGCCTTGTATTCCAGCAGAAGTTGATGGCTAAGCCTTGTGACTCAGAGAACACTTTAGGAGCTCATTCCCAGGCAGATAACAGAAGGTCATTGGTTTGCTCCAGCTGTAATGACGCTCATTCTCATCAAAGCTTGAGGTCTGCAATCAACCATGTGTTTGAGTTCCGGTCACCCTATTTAAGTGGTTCTCCCATCTGGGGAGAAATCAACAAGTTTGGGATAGTCGGGGTAAAAATATAAAACTATGGCACGTCCCTTTGAGCTTCAGCTGTATGTCTATGGAGTCAGCGGAATCCATTGTGCTGGAGTTCACTTTTAAGAGGTTCTGTCTGTTTTTTCAGGCGGGGTGACCTGGAGATGGTAACAGTTTTATCGTCTGTCATGTCACTGTGTCTCTCTGGTAAACGGATTGCATGTGCTCAAGCCAGGATTATTTATTTAATATTGAATTAATACCAGATTCTCAGAAGGATTGTTTTTTTTTTTTTCAAATGTAATTATGCATGCATGCCTGACGGTAATTAACATTTCAGCACTGGGCCCTCTCTGGCTGCCCTAGATAAATCATGATTAGGTGTTCTACCGTTTCAGATTCAGAATAGCCTTCTGCTGGCTATTAGTGAAAACTGAGTTCAAAAGGGAGTCCTAGCCTTTCATTTTCAGTTGTTTATATTAGGTTTCTAAGATTTAATTGTTATTGTACTATTTTTTGATGGCCCCAGCCGTGATTGAATGGGTCTCCCGGCCGAACTTGATCAATTTTCTTAAAGCAAGCTGAGCGCAAACACTAAGTTGGTGTGAAGAATGCAGAATCAACCCGAAACTCATAGAACCTACAGGGATGTCACAACTGGTTTCACTGCTCAGTTGTTGGCACAACAGAAGTTTGAGTTTCACGTGGTTTGCTGTGTGTTGTAGATGGAAAAATATCAATTTAGGGACATACAGGAGGGGGAAAATTCAAACTGCTCAACAATTGAACAATACATTAGGATAGGATAGGATGCACTTCATTAATCCCCAGGGGGGAAATTCGTTTGCTACCGGGCAAAACATGCACCAGTAAAGCAGTGACAATGTGACAGGGCACATGACAATAGACTGCATACAAAAATAAATGATCTGCACCAGGCATAACACTGAGAGAGCACAATAATCATACCAGTTTTTATATATATATATTTAAAAAAAGTCTAGGAAGGTGCAAAATTGCAAAATACACGTGCAAACTGCAATATACAGTACAGAGCAGGCACCAATCTATGCCACTCCTGGCAATTCAAGTCATATAAGAATCAATTGTTCAAATAAAAACAACAACACCAACAGCAATAGTACTACCAATAATTAATAAATAAAAACAGCAGCAATCAACAGTTCTTATTAAAGTATCTGAAGGCCAAAGGAACAAGTTACCTCCTAAACCTCTCTGTCATACATTTAGGTGCAAGTAGCCTTTCAACAAATTACAACAAATAAACGTTGTACTACTGTGGTGTTACACTGATACTGCTTTTCTATCGAACGAGAAATGAATTTTTTGCGCGGACGGGTTGCATTCAGTCAATGCAAAGACGCGAATACACGCGAAGACGCCAATTCGCGCCAGGTGACGCAAATCACGCAGGAGACGTGGTGCGACGCGACCTGAACGGCGCGCCTGAGAGGCACAAATGCACTAAATTTGCATTTCGCTCGACCTCAAAATATCATTTATTTGTGAAAAATTTGCGAGAATAGAGCGGTGTTCTGAATATTATCATTGCTACTGCTAGCAACATTGGCTAGCTAGGCTATTTAGCCACAAATTGAAAATGGCAGGTACATTGCTTAAGATAATGGGCATGCTAGCTAGCTCGACAACTAGGAAGCTAGAGAGCTGGCTGTATCAAATAACCTATGTAACACAGTTTCACAAGAAAATGGTGATCTAGCTCAAGATCAGATATGACAACATCAGCAGTTTTGTGAATATTTTAGTCTCAAGTGGGTACAATGTTCAGAAAGTAAAATGTTTGTGACAATAGCATAGCAATATTAGCGTCGCCATCTTGTTGATGATTTTTCTAGATAGCTGAAATAGTATGACCTCACTACTGCTGGGGCCAACACTCACTTCCTTGACAGTGGTTCTCGCTCGCGCCATAGCAACCAGCAACACATTCACTCGTACATATGACACATGGCACAATATACCCAATATTTGATGATCAAAATGTATTGAGAAATGCTTTCTGTTCTTTTATAATGAGCTCAGTTTGGGTTTAAGATAGCTGAAAATAAAGCATAATTTCATACATAGACACAAGGGCCATGGCGATAAACACTGTGCAAGTTTGGTTCATTCAACGTGAATCAGTTGCCATGGCTGTGGCAGGTTGACCCGGAGTGACGTCAGGACTTTGGCAGCGAATTGGTCGGCGGTGCGATTTCGCATGTCAATCTTCTACAAAGTTGTTCTTTCATAGAAGTGAATGTGATCTTGGCACGAACAGGGTGACATATCTTCAAAGCAAAAAAATAAAAATTATCCCGCGGTCAAACTCCTGCGAATAAACCGAGGAGAAAGTACGTCTCGCGCTCAGTGGAAACGCGGCTTAAGACTGTAACAGAGCATAATCAATTTTACAGATGAATACGTTGAATAGGGAAAGGATAATGGTGTTGGCTCTTGCAAGCCCTCTCTCATTTGCTGTTGAAAACTGACAAGTTTTGTTGAGTTTCAGCATACTGCATTTGCAAATTGATTACTTAGTAGGTCATTACACCCAGTGTTGGATACTAAAACCATCCTTCTATGTAAATCTGCATGTTGTAATTCTGGGATGATAACGTGATTCTCTGAATTTTTATGTTCGTGTATACATGTTGTTTTTGTGATTCCTTGCATCCATTGCTTTGAAGTGCAGATTGCCGTGGAAATTAACCTTTCGAGTGCTGAAATAAATTTTCAAAAAATTATAAATGAATAATCTTGTGTTGTTGGAAACGTATCATGTGGCAACGTACATGATAGGTTTTCAGCAGCTTCAGTTTTGATATCTTGTATCATTGAGCAACTATAGCTGCATTTAGTGCTCTCAGGGTTAAAATTTCTCGTGTGAACTGAATTAAACTGAAATAAAATGAACATGAGAAATGTTGGGGAATGGTAAAATGAACATTTGAAATGTTCATACTTGCTATTGCCTTGTCTCTTTCCCTCTGACCTAGGTCTATGTGGGTGGAAATGCTGCACTGATTGGACAGAAACTTGCGACCAACCAGCAGCTGATGGTATGTTTGCATCTCTCCTAAGGCTCGGCTCTGCTCTCTTAAGCATGATTTTTGAGTCTGAACATTTTTGTCGATTTGACTAAAATAAATAAAATATTCTGCAGTTCTTATCTTTAGAATTCGGTTTTCTCCCAAGGCAAATTCACCCCTTCTTTCATGTCTCATAATTGGTGTTACAGTTCCCATTAGGAACGCTGAGAAATTTTCTCCTCAGTTACCTTCAGAGAGCTTGGCTGTGATTTGTATGAGCATTGTTCAGTATCGCATCCAACAATCTAACACTGAGTGACCTTCCTAAGTCTGGAAAAGGTGGTCACTGTGTTTTAAGGGACAATGGAAATGCGCTGGTGAACGTGTTCACATCATCCTCCTGTTGATTTTTTTAGTGTGGAAAGGGTAGCATATCTCCTCTCAATCTGGGGTAAAGAGTGCAGTATAACAATCTGTGGAACAGTTTCTCTGAACCATGGCTCTGGGAAATTCATGCCTCTTGACTTAATTGTGCCTGATTGTGAGGTGTGTAATTCCTCCCCGAATATGGAAATCCTGAACCGCTGCATTCCTTTCCAAAGAACAAAGGGCAGCAGGCCTAGTATACTGTAATTAGCACTCTGGCCTTAATAAGATAGCAGTTGAATGACTGGCTTGGATCGGGTGTGTACACCAGCCCTCACAGGGAAACCTGTTGTGGGTAAAGCTAGTTCCCTCTAATTCGACTGAACATGGTGGGCAGGTATAGGCAGGTGGTTCTGCCTGAGGGTGAGTGACAGATGAAGCCCTTCCCTCAATCTGTGTTTGACCCCACCAGGTGCTGCTGTGCGGGCCTGTTGGGCCCAAACTCCACGAGCTCCTCGATGACGAAATTGTGGTCCCCCCAGAGTCTCTGCAGGAGACGGATGAATACCACCTCATCCTGGAGTACAAAGCAGGTCAGCACGTTGCATCGTCCCCCAAACCCCTCCACATCTGCAGCTGGAAATGGTGCTCTTTAGATTCTTGTATCGAAATGAATACTCTTCCTTCTGGTCTGAGAGTATCGACAATAATGCTTCTAGCTCCAGTTCCTAAGAATAAACCAAGCTCCCATTTAAAGTGGGTGCCAGGCTGCATGGCTCTTCCATCCTGAAGCTCTTAAAAGGTTTGGGGTTTGGCGGGTTGCTCAAGTGTGGGAGAAACGGTTACGTGTCTCTTCTGTTTCCGCAGGGGAACAGTGGGGTCCCACCAGGGCTCCCCAAGCCAACCGATTCATCTTCTCCCACGACGTGGCAAATGGGGAGATGAGCTCACTGGAGACCTTCGTGGCAAGTCTGGAGGAGTTCCAGCCGGACCTGGTGGTGCTGTCTGGGCTGCACATGATGGAGGGCCAGGGCCGCGATCTGTGGGACGAGAGGTTGAAGCAGGTCTGTTTCATATGCTCTTCAGCTGGTAGCGTGATATGAAGTACAATTTCAAAGTGCATACAATGGCACTCTGGAGTAAGACAAAAAACGTGTATCCTGTCAGTCGGATTATTTTTCATAATCAAGTTGGGGGAAAATTCCAGTTATGTACAATCTGATTGGCTTACAATTCCAGTTAGGTACAATCTGATTGGCTGACAGTTCCAGTTAGGTACAATCTGATTGGCTGAAGTGTGGCTCAGAGCGGAAGCAGTATCACAACTTGGCTAGAAACAACAAGCATGCGTCCTGCCATTAGTGTTCAGTCACTCTAGGGGTGGAGAATCTGTGAAGATGGTGTGGTGAACACGGAAGATTTGAACATTGCTTTCTCTTGCAGGCTGTGGTGGCCATCGCTGATGTCCGCAGTCAGGTCCCCATTCATCTGGAGCTGGCCAGCATGACCGACAAGGACTACATGAACCGCATTATGCAGGAGGTAAATGTGTAGGTTTACCCGATGTCCAACCACAGGTCAGTCTCGCGACCACGGTTCATCCAGCATCATGCACCACGGTGCTCAAGGAAATGGAAAACAAATTTTCCTTAAAAGCCAATCCCTTGGCACTTGCAGAAACTAATTTCCTCTCACAGCCAGTGAAACACTCAACATGAAAACATTTTTTTTTGGAATATTTTTGTAGCGAATGAAAAGGCATTCAGCAATGCTAGCTGCCCATCCTAATCCTGAATATTTCTGCAGACTGTTATATTGTGATTTATCATGGGTAAGAAAATGAAAACCGGAGCATTTAAGCAAGATCTAATTAACTGGGGAAAGACCAATATGGTTATATGAGGATAGATTTTGGAGGGTTATGCCAAGGTGTTGGAGAAGAACGGAGCAAGACATACAGTTTGTGGTGGTTTTGTTAGCAGGTCCTTCCCATGGTGAACTCCATCGGGCTGAATGAACAGGAGCTGCTGTTCCTGTCCCAGTCTGGGGCTGGACCCCACTCTGAGCTGGCGTCCTGGGACGACATGCCGGACGTGGGCCGGGTCAGCGACATCCTCCTGTGGGTCCTGGAGCAGCACGGACGCACTGATCCCGAATCGGAGGCGGACCTCACCCGCATCCACTTCCACACCCTGGCTTACCATGTACTGGCCACAGTGGACGGTTACTGGGGGAACCAGGTGGCTGCTGTGGCTGCGGGGGCGAGGGTGGCAGGCAGCCAGGCCTGTGGGCTCGAGAGCATCGACCCCAGCAAGGTCACGCTCAGGGCACCTAGAGATTTCCACAGCTCCCACTCAGAACCCAGACAGAGCTTCTCTCTTGACCCGGCCACGCCAGTCACTGTCTATCGCCGGGGTAACGTCACCTTCTACATGACACCAGTGTTGGTGTGTAAACAGCCGCTTCGGACAGTCGGCCTGGGAGATGCCATCTCAGCAGAGGGACTCCTGTATTCGGAAATGCTGCAGCAGCAGTAAGGGATACTGTTGGCCCCCAGCACATCCCTGCTCTGCCCAGCAATGTGCAATGGAGTGTGGAACTCCCACCCTTTACTCGCGCTGTGACCTCCTGATTGTTTTGTTTAGGTGATTAGCCAGTGATTAGTCTGTAGGTGGCAATGTTTTGTGTAATGCACAGGCCCCTTAAACCCGAGGCACATATTTGCCACCAGTTGTTTCCACACTCCAGGGAGATTTATGTACCATTTACCTCATGTAATGATTCATAATGATGTTAAGTGATACAATTTGCCTTGCGTAAAAAAACAGTTTAGGGGAGGGGTCAAATAATGTTAGCATAATGATTGAACAGCCATACCTCCAGTAATGAGGAAACATAACTTTGTGGGCCTCCTTATATTTGAGTGGAAGACCAGTCTTGTACGGGTTTGTACAGTTCAGTCAAGTTTGGTTCTTCATTCATTGCTCCTCGGGCCCGGTGGAGTCTGGCTTCCTCTATCCCACCCTGCTTCTCAGCAGGCATGTAGGCGAGGCTCTGAGAACAATCATGGTAGCCCAACATAAAACTGCACGTTCTAGTAGACTGGCCTTAATTCACCATCTCACCTGTTGCTAACTGGAACATATTGGTGCAGATGCTCCATTCTTTGACACCAGTGAGGTTCAGAATGTGGTTCTTCAGCATACTGAGGAAAAGCCATGCGCACCAGGTGCTCTCTGCAGATGGTCAGATCATTAGGTTCCTCTTCATCACTCCCAATTCCACTGAAATTCTCAACAGTGTTGCAGCACATGGAAAGCCAATTCTGATTCTAAAGCAGCTGTCACACCTTGCTGGATAGCGTTAATGGACGTCCGACGGATAGAAACTTTGCGAAGGAAAATTATCCGGTGATGAAAGTCATCTCCGTTGCTGCTCAAGGCTCAAAATGCACAACACTTTCCGCCGGATTGAACGGACCTCGCCTGCACAAGGAATGCATTCACCGAACGAGAAACTGACAAGAAATGCATGCGAACGGAGACGAACAAATTGAAAATTTTGCTCTCCGTCGGACGTCCGTGAACACTATCCGGCAAGGTGTGACTGCTGCTTAACTTGGAATTACGCCTCCTAAACTCAAGATGAGGGCCTGGATGTGATCTATTGTCTGCAGGCTGGTACATGCTACCTGCCCCAGCTCAGAGAAAAATGTATGCACTTCAAACACTGGCAGTCAATTGCAATTGGAGTACAGTGCAGGCTTTTAGTGTATTGCCGCAATTTAAACACTTTAAATTTTAAATCGGTCTCCCGATATAAAAATTCTGTGTACTTGGATCTCAAGTTTCCACAGCTCTATCTGGGTTGCTTTCGTGTTTTTCTTTTTTTCAGTTTGGTGAAATTATGACCTCCGTTTCAAAACGGAATTTGCATTCTAGATTTTCCTTGAACTGTATGATCCCTTGGTATTTAGTGAGCATCTCACTACTTGTGTACAAAGAGATTGCTTTCATTAGAAGGGGGAACGGTCTACATCATTCTAATGCACCCTTTGTCTACTAGTGCTTTAATTCCTCAGATGACAGAATTTGATCAGTTATGAGCGATGTTGATCAAAGTACCAGGTGTTAAAACCATGACCTGATTGGACTAGAAGAGGTGCTGCTGCGGAGTGCTGTAGTTCTCTTAGCAGCAGGGATCCGCTTTCCCGAGCAGAGCTGACTGGAGGCAAATATGATCTCAGTGGCACCAGTCATCTAAAGATGCTTTTAGAAACTCTATTTAAGATCATTCAACTGAAATGGAAGGCCTAATTGATGCACAGGCTATATTATATCTGTAAAATGAAATGCGTTCATCTTACTTGCAATTTGTAACTGGCACGTAATCATGCATTACAATGACTACTATATATTCATGGACACAATAGCAGGTTTGCTTGGACTGCCGAGATGTTATTAGGAGTTACTTACTGGCACCTGCTCCACTTGTATATGTTTGTCAATCATTTGTTTGATTTTTTGGAAAATCTTTCTTTTCTAAATCATGATTTACAAAGGCATTATTACTTATATTAGAATATGTGGCTTGGGCACAAGAAGTAAGACTGTTTTAAACATTTCTCAAAATTTTCCAGACTTGTATCTCAATGAATAAGTCCAAATATACAGTTTTATTTTTTAAATGTTAGAGTATTTTTGACTTAAATCACATCAGAGAATTTCTTTGCAATGACTGTATACAGTAGAAATCGCACCTTCTGAAATTTAAGGCCTCTGAACAAAGGACCTGTTTTCGATAAACTAAAACATTAACATTATTTACGCATTACCAAATGAAATTGAATAATGATGCATTTGTGCATGAAAGTATGGGTTTAAAAGTGATTAAATGCTTTAGTGGTACTGCTGATCTTTAAAATAGTTATTCAGCAGTACTAGCATAAGCACGTTCTCTTGTTGTCAGAAAAAGTTCTTTCCATTACCAGGGCCTCTTTGAATGCACCTAAGCCAGACACAGGCATCTCATGCTTATATTTTAAAGCATCAGATGAAGCTCAAGCCCTTGATTACTTGCACAAGAGTGCGATACAGAGAACAAATTACCTGGATCTGGCCAGGAGCCTGTTGGAGGAGTACGGAATTACAGGCAAATACCACATGCATGAACAGGAGTAAAAATGACTCCCCCCTCTATGCATAATCCCTGCTGATGCTAACCAACTTGAACATTTTGTCCACTTTGAGTAGCATCTCTGCTAGAGATTCAACACAATGCGTCAGAGATTAGTACGAAAAACTAAAAATCGTAATTAATTTATCTAAAAGAAAAAAAAACATTTCAGCCTATTAATCTGAAATAATTTTATTTTGATTGCACACATTTTACATTCTGTTACAGGACACGAAATGGAAGGAATCTTTGCACAGTGTGGTACAATATGCAATGTCCTTAGTAATGACGATACAATCAGGAAAGCCCTTTTCTCTAAGAAATTCAATGTTAGATACTCGAGTAGAATTTTTGAACCTCCAACATGGACTACTTTAGACTGGCTACTTATTTTTTCTGTTTTATAAATAAAGTATTAAAATAAATGAAGACGTTTCGCATTGTTTTCTCTTACATTCTGAGGAATTAATGTACGTAACTCAGGATAAAAACTATTAAAAAAAAAAAAAAAAAAACCTGAACCTTCAAGTGTCCCGCTGACATTCAAATGCATGCTAACAAAAACACCTTCAGCACTATCTAGTCTTCTCAAGCACCAAGCCTCTTAGAATGGTAACAATGTTCAGAATGGATTCATTTCGTAGTATTGACTTAAAGTTAGAATAACATTCCCTGATATGCTATTCATATCCAGTGGGCAGTTAAAATATTCTAAAAAAAAAAAAAATTCTGCAAATCCCTGGGTCCAAACATTTTAATTTGGAAAACATTTTTTCCTGTTTTCTTGGTATGTACAAGCTCTACAACTGTGCTTGGGTTCAAATTTTTGAATGATTGAAATTTGAAAAATAACAATCCACATCAGTTGCATCTTTGGCTTGTTTTATCCACTACATAATTTACATAGATTAAAGTGCAACATATAAAACACACTATAGAGAATTTATCAGACTTCTACAAACTGGCTCATTGTTACAAACAAATTACTGTGAAATGTCCTTGAGTAAATTTATCTGTAAGCACTGAAAATATTAATAAAATACTACTATTTAAGTAGTGTTAGAGGGACAATCTTTGTTAAAGTATAACT
Source organism: Gymnothorax javanicus (assembly GCA_029692085.1). Taxonomy (NCBI): domain Eukaryota; kingdom Metazoa; phylum Chordata; class Actinopteri; order Anguilliformes; family Muraenidae; genus Gymnothorax; species Gymnothorax javanicus. Next base: position 35,000,351 of record CM056207.1, on the reverse strand, counting down.
CTTCAGACTTCACTGCAGCTTATCTTACAACCAGACACTTCAGACGCTTAGGAGAACTCATTCCTACTGTACTTCCTTTCTCTTAGCTTACAAAATCTATACATTCATATGTACGTAATTAAAAGAATGCTGTCACTAAAAAGAGCGCTGTGCCTAACGTGCTTGTGCACATTATAAACCCTGTTTTCCTACGGCGTGGAGAAAAAGAACAACTCTTCTCAGACGTAGTTTTAATGACAATATCTATAGAAGCTAGTCACTTATATAGAACGCGAGACATATTGCTGCCTTCGTCCACAAACAAGCAATGGGCAAGCAGGAATGTGGGCAGATTGTCGGCGTACAAAACAGCACAGACACACCAATCACTCTCCGCAGCCACCTTGGAAACTATGAAACTGGAGGATACTTGTAAAAGGATACTGGGTAAAACATGTCACGTGTGCCCTTGTTCCTCAGTGGAGATGGGAGGGTGGTCATTTATCAGGGTAAAAGCCTCTCACTACCCAAAGGAAATCCAGTTACCCAACATAGTGGCCTCTTAGTACTCACCCACACAATTCTGAAAAATACTTCTGACGAGTATAAAATAGAGGTGAACGGTTGACAAGCCGTGGGATTATACCATGAAGAGAGGGGCTGTGCTTTCCAGGGCTGGAGTGGGGAGAGTGGAGTGTGATGGTGGGGGCCCTCAGTGCTACTCGGCCACAGGCTTGGGTTTACTCCTCCTCTTCTCTCTGGTCTTTTGGGGCCCCTGTGTTTCGGAGGGGCCGGGGGGCTCAGTGGGCGGGGAGGGGGCGCTGTCCACATCAGGCTCTGGCTCCAGGGGCAGAGAGGGGGGCTTCGGCTGCCCCACAGGGGTGGAGCCTACAGGGGACACACAGGGTTTCAGTGTTTCAAAGCACCAGGTGCTCTTACTTAGTTACTTTGGAAAAAAAAATTCACCACCAACTCAGAACACAAATAGAAAAAAACTGCCATTGTTAATTTGGAATGTAAAGAAGGATAAATTGTGCAATAATTGCTGCCTTCGAGATGATGTAGGGACCGATCCTAACAAAGCAAATTAATTTTGCACTGCAAAAATACTGCAAGTGGGGAGACGGTGAACATGAGAATGGAAAATGTCTTTATGAAATATACTGACAAAATATTAAATATTAAATGCTTCAGTATTATATTTGCCAAGAAAACATTTTTTCCCCCCTTTCTTCAATGCACACCCCACTTTCTTCTCTCTGATTTTGAAATTTCATCCGTGTTTTATAAGATAATGTGTACTCATAACAGGATCACCACTACAGTCCCAGAGCCCTCTTGTGATGCACATGGTTTCAGCTACACTTTATTTCTGTGTTTTTCATCCAAATAGGGATATCTTTGGTCCGAAAATAATAAACAATAGCCGTTATAGCTCACGATTATACTAAAGGTCCGACAGTAAATCACCGTGTCCCTGCCAATGCATCGTAATGGGCAGAATGATCGTATTTGTAAATGTATGCCAGTCGTGGTGAGTGCATGATAATGACACAGAGCCAGCCCCGGACTGCAGTCTCACACCTGTGGAGAGCTGGATGCTCTTGCTGTAGCCGGCTGCTGAGGACATGGCCTGGCCCAGAGCCTGGTTACTGCCCAGGGGCTGCTGTGTACTGGGAGCCTTGCTGGGGGCAGCCGAGTGCTGCCTGGATTTAGACTCCTTGGCCGGTTTGGTCCAAACCAGGGTCTCTCCCACCTGTAGAGCTGCTGCCATCTTCTGGGCCATTTCTATCAGCTGAACAGAAGAGAAGGGGTGAAACGGTTAGTACTGCATCTCTCTGATCACATGACCATGTGCTGCCATCACTGACACCTGCATGAACTGAAGTATAACTGACAACTGAACTGACAGTTGTATACCTTTATACCAAGAGTCAGTTAAATATTCGGTTGTAATTGGATGAGTGATGTTCCAAGGATGTGCATATTTTCCAATAGGTACACACCTACGGTGGGCTCCAAAATGACTGGCACCACTAACTGGTAATGCACAAAAAATACTTTATAAATATATATTTCTAAAAAATTTTCAAGAGAAACTCTAAATAACAACCAGCAAACAGTACAAAATATAATTGGTAACATATAAATGTTCCTGTGGAACCAGCAAAAATCATCCACTAATTTAATTAGAAATCAATTTCCTCCAAATCAAGGTTTCACAATTAATGGCACCCTTAAAGATTATTGTAAATAATATCTACCAAAATTACATCAGGCATTAAATTCCTCTTATTTAAGTTTTACCTAAGTGTTATGGAACTATATTGAGCCATGACATCACTTCTTATTTCATCAGGGTATAAAATGAGGTAACACACATGCAATATCCCTTTGTCATGAGGACATCATGAGGAAAACAAAACAACTGTCAGTTCAAAAGAGGCAGATGGTCATAGACAGTCATAAATCTGGTAATGGCAACAAGAAGATTCATAAACAATTGAATACACCACTGAGCACTGTCAGGGCAATTATTAAAAAATTCCAAAGATATTTAAATGATAAAAATCTAAGGGTAAAGGATGCAACCGCATTTGGCCCCCCAGGATACTGAGGAGGATGGTGAGAGAAGCAACAAAATCTGCAAAAATTGCTGTGAAGGAATTGCAGGCCTTGGTGGCATCTTGGGGTCACCAGGTTTCAAAAAGCACCAAGAAGCACCGCCTCCACAACCACAGGTTCTTTGAAAGGGTTGCCAGAAGAAAGCCTTTTCGGACCAGAAGACGCAGAAGCAAGTGCTTGGAGTTTGCCAAATGTCATTTAAATTCTGACTGGAACAAGGTGCTTTGGTCAGATGAGACCAAAATCGCATGTTTCCGTCAGATACAGCATCGGCATGTTTGGCATTGAAACAGAGATGCATACACGGAGGAGCACCTCAGACCAACGGTGAAATATGATGATTGGTCAGTGTTGTTTTGGAGCCATTTTAATTCAAGACTGCTAGGGGCACTAGTTAAGATTAATAGCATAATGCAGGGCTGGCATTAAGCAAAAAAAACTGCGGAGCAAAAACGCTACGCAGTCTCTAGAAGTCTGTAGCATTTTTCAGAACTGTGCAGCAAAAATAAAACTTAACAAAAACGTCAGTATATGTATTTTAACTTTTTATTTTCAACTCTTAGAACATTTAGCTAACAGTACTAATACTAATCAACACAGCCTAATGAAGACCAAGGTAGTTGAGTTACAGTAGCATTGCAGTATTAAAACTACTAGGACTTACCAACTGGGTCCCACTTACAGCTAACATGTAGTAACTCAGTATACTCAATAGGAATTAGTAAGTTTTAGTTGGTTCTACCTAAGCCACTCACCAGGCTCAGGCTGTGAATGAGTGAATATTCAGGACTGATTTTTATCATACATAATATTTTTACTGTGAAAGAAATTAATACTGGTAATTATTATGAACCAAGATGAACATTTAATTATTATAATAAAAACGGTCATAATCTACAACCCCAATTCCGAAATAGTTGGGACAAAGTGTATATTGTGAATTAAATCAAAACGCAATGACTTTTAAATCACACCAGCCAGTATTTTATTCACAATAGAACAGAGATAACATAGCAAATGTTGAAACTGAGAAACATTACAATTTTATCCACAAAATGAGCTCATTTCAAATTTGATGGCTGCTACAGGTCTCAAAAAAGTTGGGACAGGGGCCTGTTTACCATGGTGTAGCATCCCCTCTTCTTTTTAACACAGAGTGGAGGCGTCTGGGCATTGAGGAGACAAGTTTCTTGAGTTTAGCCATTGGAATTTGATCCCACTCTTGTTTAATACAGGCTTCCAGCTGCTGGAGAGTTTTGGGTCTCCTTTGACGGACTTTTCGTTTAATTATGCACCAAATGTTCTCAATCGGTGAAAGATCAGGACTGCAGGCAGGCCAGTTCAGCACAAGGACTCTTTACTACGAAGCCATCCTGTTGTAATAGCTGCTGTATGTGGTTTCGCATTGTCCTGCTGAAATACACAAGGCCTTCCCTGGAATAGATGTCGTCTGGACGGGAGCATATGTTGCTCTAAAACCTTTATATACCTTTCAGCATTCATAGTGCTTTTTAAAACATGCAAGTGTCCCACACCATATGCACCAATGCATCCCCATACCATCAGAGATGCTGGCTTTTGAACTGAACACTGGTAACAGGAGGGGTGGTCTTTCTCCTCTTTAGCCCGGAGGACACGAAGCCCATGATTTCCAACAAGAATGTCCAATTTGGACTCAGCTGACCACAGGACACTTTGCTCATGTGATCTGAAAGTCATTGCATTTTGATTTTATTCACAATTTACACTTCGTCCCAACTATTTCGGAATTGGGGTTGTAGTTGCCTCCGCCAGAAAGCTCGGACTTGGCCATAGATGGACTTTCCTACGAGACATTACCCAAAATATACCTCAAGATCCATACAAAAATGGTTCAGTGACAACAAAATCAACGTTCTGCAATGGCCATCTCAGTTGCCAGACCTCAATCCAATTGAAAACCTGTGGGCTAAGTTGAAGAGGGCAGTTGATTGACACAAACCCAGGAATGTGAAGGATCTTGAAAAAATCTGCTTGGAAGAATGGTCCAAAATCCACCCAAATATGCACCTTAACCTTGTCAAAAATTACAGGAAAAGACTCCAAGCCTCCTTGTCAGGGGTAGCTGATCTAAGTACTAAATGAAGGGTGTCATTTATTATGAAAGCTTGATTTTTTTTTTGTTGAAATCTATTTTTTTTTAATGATTGTTGTGATTTTGGTTGTTTCCATTGTAACATTAATAAAGTATGTCACACATGTTGGTTTATTCCCTTTCTCTACAATTATATTGTTCATATTTTTTTGTATTTTTTACACATTGCCAGTCAGGGGTGCCAATAATTTTGGAGCCCACTGCTACAAAGTAGTTCCAATCATGTAAGCCTTTTGACACCATGAATCAATTTGCCACATTTGAATTCCAAGCTCAATTTAACCAACACTTTCAGTCAAAAGTCACAAACATCAGTTAAGGCTATAGACTTTGATATTGTGTTTGAGTTTTCTGAAACAATCAAGATCTTCGGCAAATATGGTGATCATGACAAATAGCAGAAAACACAATGTGACGACTGCCTGAGTGGAATTTTGACACTGTGGAACTAGTAACCACAGCTTTTGTAAAGCACTGAAACAAAATGGAACCAACAACCACACTCAAGCACACAGCAACTGAGGTTTCGGCAACATAAGTTAAGAGTGACAGAAGCAAAAAGTCTGCATGCGCAAATTTTGGACAAAAACATGAAACCTAAGTCTTCAGCTATGCATGTGGAAGGTAACCGTGGTATCAACGCAATATGCAACTCGCCCAGAGCTGTCGGGCTGTATTACACCACTTAGGTGAGCAAATATTATCGTATAATGATCTGCATGTCATTGTATATTGCTTGCATAACTGACAAGAGCACCCTAATTTAGCACAATCACTCCATGCCGCCACAGTGAAAATGATTAGCGATGCTTTCACTCGACTTAAGAGCCTGAGAGTGAAGCCAGGTGCGGCACTTGGAGCATAAGTACCTCAGGGTCAAACTCCACACTGCTGCCGCTCTCCTTCAGCATAGTGACCTTCTGTTCCATCTCTTGGTACTGCTGCAGGGCTCCTTTCTTGTCCCCTTGGTTATACAGCAGGATTGCAAAATTCAGATTCACCAGCGGGTTGGATCTGTGGAATTGGACGCAAAAATGTGCCCAAGTCAGTAATGGAGGAGCACTGGGAATGTGCAAATTCACCCAAAACAGTAACTCACCTGTCTAAATAGACGGCTTGCTCATACGACCTCTTGGCATTTTCCACATCATCTAGGTTTGTGAGGGCAACTGTAAAAAAAAAATAAAAATAAAAAAAAAATCAGCCCCTCACAGTTGTATGTCTCCACGGACTGCTCAAGTTGCAGTTTACATCCATGTCTGTCCAGACTCATATCAATATGTAGGAAGGACTTTGATGGAGTTTAATTAAACATATGAAGTGGATTTTTTTGGTGAAATGGAAGTTATCACTATATTGACTTGTATGATTGCAGAGAATAATTTCCAGTGAGAAACATGCCATCTTCACTTGGAAACTTTTTTTACCCAGGAGTACAAAAGATTGATTAACAGCTTTGTCACATGATGCAATGACATCTGAAGCTCAATCTAAGCATAACAAATTAGAATGTGAAGTTAGTGAACAAACTTTCAGTTATCTTGACAAAGGCAAACTGTTATCATTGGAACAATGCTAACAATTCAAAAAACCCAATCCCAAACCCTTTACAAAAAGCAGTTCAATGATTGTGAAGGGTAAAAGCTAATCCAATTATTTTAAGGAGTGAGGTTTTGTCAATTAATGTGACCCCTTCCTGAGTCCATCAATCCAGTCCCCTACTCTCCATGATACACTGATCAACAGTTGCAAAAGAAAAAAAAAAAAAAAAAAAAAACCAATCAGGAAAGGGGGCAGGGCATTCTAGATTACTTTGTGACCCCTTCCTGTGTCCATTACCCAATCCCAACTCTAATAAACGTTTCAGTATTTATGAAGAACCAAATATTGGCCAATCAGGAAAGGAGGTTGGGCATCAGTAATTAATGTAATCCTTTCCCGAGTCCTTAACCAGACCTCGGGCGAGGCTTAAATAATTTGTATGTGCCCCTTTCCCGAATCCAACACTCTAGCCCTCAACTCTCCAAGACAAACAGTTCAATAGTTAGGAAAGATCAAATATCCACCAATCAGGACAGGTGGTGGTGCTTTGTCAATTAGCAAGTGACCCTTTCCTGAGTCAAACAATCTAATCCCAGGCGGGGCTTTAAGAATAACACGTGACCCTTTCCCAAATCCAAATATCCAGCCCCAAACTCTCTAACACAAACAATTTAGAAGTTATAAAGTATCAAATATTGACCAATCTGGAAATGGGGTATGAGTTAATCATTTAACATGTGATCCTTTCCCGAGTCCAACAACACAATCCCTAACTCTCGATGACAAATGCTTAAAATGTAATAAAAGATCAAAGATTGTCCATTTGGGTAACGTGGGATAGAGTGATGAAAAAAGGACAAGAATGCTCCCTGCATCAGTGCATGTGTATGGCGGGGGGCGGAGACATCAAAATCCATCCTTTAGTACAAAGCAAGTTTGCAGGCTCTAGCTGCAAAGTCTCAAGACCAGGTACATGACTGCAGTTTTGTGGAGGATGGAGTGAGGGAAAACGAAAGAGGGGAGCAGGGCAACAGAAACATCAAAATTCATCTCATGAGACATTTTGAAGCTATATAGAAAGATTGGAGGCTTAAGCCATCAAATTGTGGAATCATGAGGGCTTTTGAAAATGGAGGTATATCTATCGAACTGAAAAAAGGAAGTGATCAAGATGACTTGAAAAATGACAAATCTGACCCAGCATAAAGCTGCCCAGCATATTTGATGTTTCTAGCTGTAAAAATGTACCAGTCTGAGCAGTTTTAATAAATGACCCATCATAAGTTTCCGGGAACCGAGACTGGGACAACATGAGGTCCCCTTGACCACCAAAATCTTATCAGTTCATCCTTGATCTGCGTGGAGATTTGAGTCAAATTTGAAGAAATTCTATCCATGTGTTCCGGAGATATCGGGTTCGCACAGGTGGGCAAAGGGGCAAACAGCTGGCAGGCCGGTATGATACCCCGAAAACATGATGCCGTCGCAAGTCTGTCCATGGCTGCCTCCAGCATAGGGATAAAAAGGCCATTAATCAGTGACTGCATACACTGTTGAACTCCTTGAAAAACCTGTGGAAGTCATCTGTAGGTCACTGACAAGCCAGTCGTGGTGATTTACCACTCTCCGGATGAGGTGTGGTGGAGCTAATACAAATGCGCTAGCCTGTGTTAATATTCCCAAACTGGTCTTCAGGAAGGTCACTCAAAGGGTTCTTCTTCAGTGTGCAGAACAGATAAGGCAGGTATTCCCATCCAGCCTATGAACCTCCACAGTTTGACGGCGAATCTACAGTACAGTGGGGTGCAAAAATTTGGGCACCCCTGGTTTAAATGTCTGTTACAATTAATCTCCAAGTGATTGAAAGCAAACCTGAACACTAAAGGTTACAAAGTTAAACATGACACCTTTCTGCAAATTTAAAAGCAAGGTTTCTTTTTAATTTTTCTGAGTTTTTAAATGATAAGAAAGGAAAAAGGGCCCTGTGCAAAAGTTTGGGAACCCTTTTGGATTATTCTGTGTTACCTTTTAATGATTACTAAGATGATTGCTAAGGCCCAGACCCTGGTGATTTACTCATAAGGGCTTCAATGAGTCAGGTGAATATAATTCCAGGGTTGAACTATATATTCTAAAGTAATTCCATGCCTTCTAAAGTATCCGACTGTGGTGGCTGTTGTGTCTGGTGTTAAAAACCATGTGTTCCTCTTAACAATTGTCCAAGGATGTCAAAATCAAGACAATTCACTTCCGCCAACAAGGAGAGGGCTACAAAAAACCCCTCACGTTTCAAACTACCCATTTCTACTGTCAGAAACATCGTAAGAAAATGGAAAATAAATGGAACAATTGAAGTCAAGGCAAGATCTGGAAGACCAAGAAAAATTTAAGACAGAATGGCCCGAGATCTGGTGAGAAATGCTCAGAAGAACCCACATATCTCTCAGCTGGCTACAGGAGGCGTTTGCAAGCTGTTATAGCTGCCCGAGGAGGAGTTACAAAGTACTAGTTGACAGGGTTCCCAAACTTTTGCACAGGGCCTTTTTCCTTGTTTTATTATTTTGAAACTGTAAAAAGTAAAAAATAAAAATTATTTTTGCTTTAAAATGTGATGAAATGTGTCATGTTTAACCCCTTAAGCCCTGAGCCTCTTTTTCAAAAATGGCAAGCCCAAAATGAAATGAGTACATCACTGCGACTACTTGGTCTATTTGAATAATCTTGGTATCATAATAAAGATAAAACCATTTGGGATTTCTGCCTTGGTGTAAAAATCAGTATATATGTCATTGAGTCAGAGTAAATGAAAGATCTCATTGTGCACCAAAGTTTTACTTCTATCCCTTGTGAAATTATTTAGCTGCAGTCTGAACTCTCTCAAAATTTACAGCACAGAATCTCACCATTATCTGTGCCAAATTTTATTCTAATCGATTAAATTAAAGCAAAATTAGAGAGGAATGTCTTGGTGGGTTCTCCAAATTGGCAATTCAGGTACCTTGTGTGCCAAATCAGATTTCTCAGATATTAAACTGTAAAACTCATCTAATTTCACTTATATGTCACTACAGGCATTCATTCCACCCAAATACAACCAGTTTTTAATTTTTAGAATTTATACATTTTTTTTTAATTATCATTTCTGCCAGTCCTATAGCCTGTACAATTTCCCATTCAAAGACAATACATACAAAGAAAATGAAGTTTGGCTCCACTGGAGCAGATTTATATATATAAAAAAAAGCAAATTAATGAGATTATGAATACAAAGGAAAGGTAAAAAAAATAGGGGAAAAAATTAAAAAGAACAAAAACCCCAGCAATTATTTATACAAGAAAAATGCCACTGTAGTCTTACTAAAGCACAACCGACCGGGGACTCGAACCTCGGACGTCTATATTGCAGCGCTACACCCTGACCACTAGGCTATATCAGTGGACTACTGCTCTAAGGCCAAATTGCCTATATAAAGAATGAATCAAGAAAACATGTCATTCGCCTTGTTGGTACTGTTGTGCCTTCAGTATTCACACGGAATGGCAGAAAGATTCTATCAGAAAACGACTTTGAAAACAACCGTTGAATATTTAGCAGATAATTATACCGAAAATACCACAAACAAACCTGTTAAGCATTTATATTGTCGCGCTATTTAAGTACATTCAAATGGCCCATGGACTCAGTTTGACGCACTGGGAACGCAAGGCTCTAGCTCAGGCTAGGTGTGTGCGATTGAGGTGGTTTAGGCCTCGTTGGAAACGTCAGAACCCATACAATCAAATGCCTACCGGCAAAGTCTTACAGACAGCATCACAAGCCGATCACAGAGAGGAAAATACATTGCAAGCAAGCTGAATGCTGAGACACTGAGATCTTTGAAGCAATGCCCCAGAAAAAACACGCTTCGAAACTGGAAGATCTAGTTTCATTATAACACGGACACATTCAGCTTACAATAGAAAGTGCGGATTTACCCTCAAACAGTTTTTTTATTACAAAGTATCAAAGGTAAAAAATTTTTTTGCTTATCTCTGTTGATTTTAAATTGTATGCCTGCTGTTCTTTGAGTGTGGTGTCGGTTTAAAATGACAGGGCGTATATCGTTGGATTCTGTGGACTTTCCTCTTTCATTTGAGGTGTCGTTTGTATGCATAGCACAAATTCAGGAGAAATTCTAGTGACACAGCGCTGATATGATTTTATCCTATGTTTTGCTTTATGCTTATTTTCTTGCTTGGTGCTTGAATTGTGTTCGGTTGAGGTAGAAATGGTCAACATGAGCTTTTGGCCGAGTTTCTTCGCGTAAAGTGGACATGCCGCATGACAATGCTGCGATTTGGAAATACGCTGTATTTATTACGCGTAAGGGAATTGCCTGTGGACGGGCAATGGAGTTCCTAACATGTTAACTTTCTAGCATTTAGTGCTCAGGTTCGGTTTCAATCACTTGGAGATTAATTGTAACAGACATTTAAACAAGGGGTGCCCAAATTTTCGCACCCCACTGTACATCATTAACAATCCAGAATGAGTCCAGTGAGCAGATAATTCACCTTGAGACTTTATTAGAGGACGGAATGACTGAAGGAAGACTAACTTGGGGAATTAAAGGCACTCCTCGTGAAAAATATGGAAAAATTAATTTGGTTGTTTTCTGTCTAACGTTCAGAAGGACCCATAAATAAGAAACCCCATCAGTGTTATATGGGTGCTGGTCATCTTCAGTGCATATGCAGCAAAAGTAGTATGAATCCGCTGTGACTTTTTCATCCATGTCAATGCTTAATAGAGAACCTACAAGTCATCTGACAATTCATGCCTGTCTTCAGGGGAAATGGAAGCGATTGGTCTCCTTTATATCCCCAATCAATTTTGATAAAGGTTCACTCCATGGAACCAGTACTTGGAGAAGTACTTGGAAATCCCGATTTTCATAAGAATGCCCCTTTAAGAATGAGATATAAAAGTCAGATCAGGACTGCTGGGCAGGGATGTGAACTTGGGGCAGTATAATTTTAGGGTATGGCCACGGAATAAGGCTGCAAACTCGAGACGTGTAGAGCACAACACCAAGCACGGTGGGAAAATGAAAGGATCACAGGTGTGTGATATGCATTAACACAGCAGCGGTTAAGTTCAGTATGAGCAGAGTAATGTGACTGTGCAGCGCACTGGGCCTGATTACCAGCCAGCAGCATGTACAGCTCTCCCATCCTGGGCTGCAGGTTTATCGCAGCGCTGAGGAAGTGGAAGGCCGAGGCGTACTGCTGCATGGTCAGGTGCACCAGCCCCAAGTTATACAGGATCTTCCAGTCAAATGGAGCCAGGTAATTGGCTCTCTTCAGACAGCTGATGGCCTGCACAGATACACATGCAGAGACAAGATGGGCTGCAGAGAAATCCAGGCACACACACACACAGTAGCTTTAACCTGATACTCTGAAACCTTGTCAGCATCATCTCTAGAATCATCACTATTAGGGGACACTAATCAGGATTTCTGCACTGAGCTGAATGGTCAGCAACTCTGCAGTGCTGAGTTCACACTGGGGTGTAATTACAGCTGTTTCGGAGAAAGGCATTTCCATTGGATATTTTCCAAATACAAAATGGCGACAATTCGCTAAGAGGGTAGCGACTCACTGCTACATATTTCTTCTTGCCAAAGAAGCACATGCCGATGTTGTTCCAGAGGGGGGGGCTCTCCGGCACGGCACAGGCTGCCACTCGATACTTGTTCATGGCCACATCGTAATCACCATGAGTCTGCATCATGCTGCCCGCCGCCAGGATCGCCTAACAAGCCAAAGACACAGGGTCACGCATGTACTCGTGCGGGCGGACACACACACACACACACACACACACACACACACACACACACACACACACACACACACACCACACACCACACACCACACACAAACTGTTGACTTCCTGTCAGTTTCACCAGTTTTTAGTACAAACTATAATAAAGATAAATAAGGCATCATGGTGGGTACCATATTTCCTCGCCGTGAGTGGTAATAGTGTGGAATAGATCGCCTTGTCATGCAGTAGAGGCAGAAATTCTGTGAGTTTTAAAGACCAGGCTTGACATAGTGTTAGACACCATCTAGTCCATCAGTATATGAAGTGCTACGTTCACTTAAGTGATAGGAAAATAGCAAGCCTAGTTGGGCCGAATGGCCTGTTCCCGCTGCTCATGTCATGTCATGTTGCAGTCTCGTTTTTCTGGTCACTAAAGAAATCACTCACAGAAACTCTGCGTACTTTGCAGAACACTATGTCATTCGCTTTAAAATATGTTCAGGTATTATCTGAGTTTGTGCACTATATAATCCTCTGTACATGACAAACAGGTCCTATAAATGTGACCATAAACCTCACCCCCAATATCTTTCAGCAATCTTAGACCACGCATACACACATGCACAAAGTTAATGTAAGTATAGCATTATTCCACTTTTATCACTCATTTCTGAATTCAAGCAACTGTGGAAAAAAATTCAATCCAGCAATGAGGAGAGACGAGGTATTAACATTTGAAGTATAACAATTTTGAACAAGCAGAAAAGCCCAGAAGCTCTCCTTACCTTGTAGTTGCTGGGATCATAAGTCAAGGCATTTCCAAGGTGCTCAAATGCCTTTTGATAAGTTCCAAGCTAGGGAATAAATTTAATCCAATTACTTAAAAATGTCTCACTTTTCAGTTCCTTTAAAGTAACAGTTATTATTTCACACTTTCATATTAAAATTTGTCTGCCAGGCAAGTACTTGACATGATTTGAAACCAAGTGATGACACACTTTTGGCCCTAAAGCCTCAAATAAAGTATGAAAAACACAACTGCAAAGGAATCCTCATTGATATTTCCTGTATTCCATTATTAATCTGGTCCTGTCTTTCTCTCAGTTATCAAGTGAAGAAAGCATCGATATTTCAATAAAAATGAAGAAAATAGACAACTAAAACAAACAGAAACAAAATCAAAAAGCAAATTTTTTACTGAGATTATTTGCGTGTTATTATATTACATCCATTTCTTCTTATATTTACAGTAACAGTGAACGAACAGCAGTATAATACAGAAAATCAGAACAGCCCACAAAGTTCTTTTTCTGGCTGGAGCAGCATGATCAAACCCTACATCCAAGGATGTCTGTGGCTGAGGGAGTGAATGAGTGAGTGAAGTTACCACTGATCGCCCATCTGAGTGTACTGTCCCTATTGGTCGTTCCTCATTGCACACAATTACACATATACTAGCCAATACCCGTGCTACGCAAGGGCTATATGCAGGGGCATTGTTTTTCGATGCAATGTAGGCAGGCTGGGTTGGTTTTACTTGCAAAACCGGCTTCAAAATGCAGATTTCACTTCATAAGTAAGTTCAAAACCTGGCGCATCGTCTTTGTCGCACAGTAAAACCGGTGTATGTGGAAAACACTCATTATTCACGGTGGTTTCGGAGGAGATGTGTGAAATTACACAAATCGCCAACTCAGTAATAAGATGCCATAAACTGTCCAGCCATATACTAGATTTTGATCTTGTGTTCTTTGCTTACTCTGAGCCCAAATCTTATCACTTAAGGCGGCACGGTGGCACAGTGGTTCGCACCGCTGCCTCACAGCAAGAAGGTCGTGGGTTTGAATCTGGCCTGGGGCCTTTCTGTGTGGCCCTTCTATGTGGAGTTTGCATGTTCTCCCCGTGTTCAAGTGGGTTTTCTCCGGGAACTCCGGTTTACCCCACCCAGAGAAACATGCATCATAGGAACACTCCAACCAGCACCCCTGACCAAGGAACTGGCTTTAGAACTGGAGTTGGTCCCTGGGCACTGCTCTGTGGCTGCCCACTGCTCCTAACTATAGGATGGGTCAAATGCAGAGGACAAATTACCCCACGGGGTTCAATAAAGTATATCTTATCTTATCTTATGCACGAGCAGAATAAAATGCCACCTTCTCGAGCCCGTCATATAAATCAATGATCCTACAATGCACCTTCGATTGACAATCTCACAGAAAACTCTAAGTGGTAATATGATGCATCAAACATGCTAATAATAGGTCCTTGATAAAAACTGAAGGCAGTGGCTGCCTCACCTGCAGGTACAGGAGTCCCAGTGTTGTCAGGAGCTCTGTGTTCTCTGGGGAAAACCTACCAGAGAACAGGTAACAACATCACACATAACCATCCGCACTGAACAGGCTACAACATAACTCAGAAACACCAGCACTGAACAGGTAACAACATCACACATAACCATCCGCACTGAACAGGCTACAACATAACTCAGAAACATCAGCACTGAACAGGTAACAACATCACACATAACCATCCGCACTGAACAGGCCACAACATAACTCAGAAACATCAGTACTGAACAGGTAACAACATCACACACAAACATCAGCACTGAACAGGTAACAACATCACACACTAACATCAGCACTGAACAGGTAACAACATCACACACTAACATCAGTACTGAACAGGTAACAACATCACACACAATCATCAGCACTGAGCCACAGGTACTGTAACAACAGGCCTCTTCTACAGCACAAAGAGGGCCAGCTGCTCTCAAGGTAAGTAAAGCCCAACACCAGTGTAATTAAAATGATGTATTGTAATTTATTAATAACTCTGGGGCACTTTAAGATAAAAAATTTGTAAATGAGCACAGCTCTGAAGATTAGAGAGAGATGCACAGTGGTGCAGCTCATTAAAACAGACCCTGGTGCCATTATCCTTTAAAATTCATTTACACAGCTGGAGGCTGCTGATAATGAGCAGGGCAAAAACAAGAGAGGAACTTCTGAACCCCCAGTTATTTGCGGAAATGCTCCAGAAACGCCGTCCGAACAACGCAGAGCTGAACCACACCACTATAACCACAAGCAGAACGTTAAATGCGCGCCACACAGCGGAAATAGTTTTATTATATTGTTAGGCAACGTCAAGATTAGCCCTGAACATATTCAATACAAAAAATTTTATAAAACATGCGATTATATTCACAGAAAAAATCTTCCATATAAGTACTGGAAGGATAAGGGAGGGTGACTAACTCTGTAAGGATATGCTGTACAGGGGCTTACTACAAGGCTTCAGAGTAGATGAGTCAAAGAGAGACTAATGAGATTAATTACAGCAATGGCTGCTGTTAAACACACAGCAGGCCTGGGGCCCTTGGGTGCTTTTAATCACCGCTTACACCTGCCATGACCTGGGGGGAAGGGCTCACCGCAGCATGTTATGGTGACATAGTTTATGAATTAATAAACAAAAACTTTTACATCACTTGACCTGCAAACAGACTGCTAGACTGAGAAATCAGTGAGCAACAGAAAACCGTTAGGTTAATTAGTGAGTTCACTGACCCTAGCACTGGGTTTACAAAAATTATAGATCTGTGCCCCTATGAAATCCCAATGCTCGTACTTAAATCTATCAAAATGTATGATGGGACACTGTAATTTCACATAAAAATGCCCCAATACAGTCACTCCAGGATGATTTTCTGTACACATTCAACGACATATCCACGAAGCAAGACACCTTCCATTGTGCCCATAGCTCCCCGAACACAACCGTCCTCCACCTCACACACTTACTCCACGGCCCTCCTGTACACCTCGATCGCCTTGTCTGTGTTCCCTTCCAATAAGTGAATCTTCCCGAGCATCATGTACGTCAGGTCATGTTTGTTCAACTGCAAGGCGAGATTCAGTTGTTCCTCAGCCTACAGAGATAAATGTACTGTTTGTTTTGGTTTGCAGCGAGCAGTCGATGTCAACACATCAAATGCTGTCAAATCAAATAATGGAACAACCGGTTAAACTAATTTTACAGATGGGAGACACTCACATTCTTCAAGTCTTTGATGTAGATATAGGACACTCCCAGATTGTGGTTAATCTCCTGCATGAGGAACAGAGGAGGCAATAGATTTTTCTCAAGTCTTTCAACTGAGAAAAAAATCATTCTTCTTCATGCTACATTTGGCTAAATGCTTTAAATATTAACAAGTAGATCTCAACACAGAGCCTTGCTTGCTATCCCTCCACCTGCCCTAGCTTTAAGCTCCCTGAAAGTTGATCTTCAGCTGCTACATACAACTGACCTTATGGGACCTTGACCTTTGACCCAATGACCTCCAAAACCTAATCAGTTCAGCCACTCTGTGTGGCGTGAACGTGTGAATTTGGAAAACATCTCTCTGCTTCTTCAGCAAACGCGGGCAAGATATTTGTGACAGACAAATGCACACACTTACAGAGAACCTGAAACAGTATGAATTAGTGCAAAATCAGAGAAAAGATGCAGGTTACAGTTTTCCTAACTCAACTCTAAAACACCACACATAACCACTTTTGAGCAATAAAAGCAATAATTTAGCCATAAGTACACGTGGTTTCATTCATTCGGCCTCCAACATTCTGCAAATCGACCAAATCCAAATACGCAAGGCCTGCTCACATGCTTATTTTTCTTAATCAAATAGTGGTTTCGCTTCCACTCTGAGCCACACTTCAGCCAATCAGATAGTACCTGACTGGAATTGTAAGCCAATCAGATCGTACGCAACTGGAAATTTTCCCTAACTTCTTTATGAGAAATAAACTCGCAGCCCACATAGCACCAAACTCCTATGCAGTGTGCAATCTTGTGAGATCTTGTGTACTTCCTAGACACCTATATCGTGCCTAAAACTTTGTCATTTAGCCGTCTTTTCTGATTTCAGATTCACAACTTTCCGTCTCACCCTCCTGATACAAAGACCACGGAAAGGTAACTCAGCCAAATCTTCTGACACTTCATCTGATAAGTGCTTACCCAGTCGTGTGGATTGAGTCTGGCAGCTTCATTGTAAACCTCAATAGCAGCCTTGTGTTTGCCGAGCAGAAAGCTAAAAAGGGAATAACCCACATACAGATAACAAACATTAAAGCCCTCCAGCTACATGACTGAGAACAGATACAGAAAAAGCTTCATAAAAGCATTATACGCTTATGAAATACAAGTCCCACATGGACAGAGTCACACTTTGCCCAAATGCTCAAGGAGAAAGTGACAAACTAATTAGCAAAATTCCAATCACATAAATAATCTCTGTTAAAAATAGCTTATTTCTGAGGATTTGACTGTTTATCTGGCAAAAATAAGCTTGCATCATATATTAATCTGACGGCTCTGTACTCACAGAGATCTGGCCACTTGTTTGAGGTTGTCAGAGCTTGTAGGATTCAGGATAGCGCAGCTCTGAAAGAGCTCAAGGGACTGCTGAATCTTCCCCTCCAAACGCAGTATTAAAGCTAAACAAGCAAAACAGTGAGACACGGACAGGTGCACACAACAGGACAACTAACTAACAAATCACTACTAATCACCGTAAAAGGCAGTAATGACTCAAATTGGAAAAGATTTGATGTAGAGATGCGAGAAGCAGGCTACTACTGCTATGAGACAGCCTTCAACCCATGTTGACAACAAACACCGACATAACTGACAGAGGGCTCATAGCCCAGATTAATTATGTATGTAAAATGTCAGGTTCACCTGCTGGAAAGCAGGAAACATTATGGTTGAGCAGACATACCTTGTACATAGATGGCATATTCACACATTCCCTGAGTCTCCTGCAGCTGCTCTCTGATAATCGCCTGGGTGAACAGAGAAACACAACATACGCTACAATAGCAACACAAGGCTCCAAACCAGCTACAGGAAAACTGAAATTATCTACATAACAGAGCAGTTCCCAGAACACAACACTAAAAATAGAACACATCCGTCATCCAACTCTGAGCCCCCAATGAGATGAATTATCTATGAAGCAGAGCTATCTCACATCTAGTTTTGTCAGTACAGCTACATCCCACCTGAAGCCAGACGATATTCAATAAGAAATGATCTGGTTCCAAAATTGATATCTCACAAGTGACAACAATCAATCCTAGCATAATCTAGTATCTGTTCTCAAAGAAGCCGCTCACACTCTAGCCCGATACCAAATCAAAAAAGCAAAAAATATTCAAAGCAAACAGAGAACCGCTTTCGATTAAATTAGTTGGTGAATTTATCCAGTTGTTTCATTTTATTGGCAATAATGTGAGAAAAACTGTCTCAGAGGCAGCACTTCTTTTCACATTTTAATAAGATGAAACTGCAATTCATTTTTGCTTTTAAAAGAAACAGCAGATAAGGGACAGACTCTCCGAGTCGGATGTGTTGAGCATGTAAATGCGTGTGGCGCTGCAGAGAGAGAGAGTGAATAATAAGTGAGTGCGCACAGGGCAGCACAGAGCGGAGAGACTGACCACTGCAGCCGCCCTCTGACAGTGTGCTGGGTCAGTCTATGGGCTCATAATCCACTCACGCCTACAAGCAGCAGCTCTGATATTCAAATGCAGTTTTCGGAAGGCTTCAGAACAGAGGGCTAAGAGGTGATGACCTTCAGAGAGGCGCCAAACCTGAACTGCATCTCATTAAGCATCCAGCTTCACACACGGAAGGTGAATGTTAGATGACAGCTCATCAAGCTAGTGCTATTTACTGGATAATTGTCGTGCTGGGAAAAATCTCCTTCTAAAACACACATAATGCAAAAATGGCATAATTTAATCGGCCATATGTCCCAACCAAGGGTACTTTCACCTTCGATACAAGTGGGTCATAACTGAAACAAGCCATCTTGACTGTACCCAAATAATCCAATGGCCTGAAACACCACTGCAATTAATCTCCTCATTCTGCATGATGAACAACAAAACAATCACTTTAATACAGGACTGAATGATAAGGGTACCAGGTGCCCTTTCAAAGACCTTGAACATGAGGTCCACTCCACAGAGCTGGACACAGGGCTGTGCAGGAGGGGTCTCACCATTGGATAGTGTACAGGACATCGTGTTCATACCTTGCAGGTTTCATAGTCCTTGCGGATGTAGTGCAGGTGGATGAGCCAGTTCCTTCGCTCCAGAATAGGCAACTCGGGGGCTGTATGGGAGTGAGAGGTGGAGCAGATGTGTCACTGGGAATCAATACACCACAGCACCTTCTCCCGCTGTGCCATACTGCATACTGCATACTGCCCCCTGTCCTGCCCCGCCCTGCCCTAACTAATGAGGATGCCAGGGTCAGGACCGGGCTGGACAATATTAAACTAAGAGGCATTAAAAACGCAAAGTAGTTTTTATCGTCTAATTTGAAAACTGATAGTTTTTCCTTTTGCTGATTGACATGATGACCATCAGGTATGGTAAAAATTGCAAAATGTCAAGTGTCTGGGTTCGAATCCTTTCTTGGTTTAACGCTTCATTATGATTATCTAAATGCAGCACAGTTCCCTGGATCATGGTCGTGAATCACATTGGGAGAAATTATTTTGCACATGAAAAGTTGAAGATCAGGGCCAATAAAAAAAATAAAAAAAAAACACATAAACAAAGTCACATCATTCCCATTTCAAATGCCACAAACAAATGAATCTCGGAAGAATCAAACATTTTGAATGTTGAATGATGCAGAAGCAGAAAAATGCACACACATCCAAACTAGAAATTCACAGGTGCTCGACCCAAAAGGACAATGTAGAAAAAAGAATAAAAGTCCGCAGACTGTTTAAATAGCTCCCCAGGTGAGTTTATTAATCCATAACGTTTCGGCCGACGTGGCCTTCGTCAGGTACACTTCTAAACTTGTTTCGAAACTTGTCGGCCGAAACGTTGTGGATTAATAAACTCACCTGGGGAGCTATTTAAACAATGTTGAATAATGGCCAGTCTCAAAGAAAAGATTCTGGATGCATTAATGTCCATTAAATGACTGTATTCAGACTGCAGGGATGACAAAGAATGACCAGATGTGTCAGCTGTCATCCCCGACAAAGTGCGTCATTTGTGACGCCACAAAAACACATTCCATAAAACGTCTTCTGCCATGTCAGATAATGCATAAGAACTGCTGAATTGACTGCCAATGTAACGATAACAGTGAGGGCAAGTCTCACTACCAAAAGCAGAGTTTCCCGAGACCGTGTTTTGCAACTACGAAAGATACCATTTACCACTACTTAAAACAGTATATTTTATTGTGCGTTTTTAATGCCTTTCAGTATATATCCATACCCTGATATCAGATATTGTCTGGGATTTTGAATATCATAATATGATGTTATGAGTATGACATAAGTGTTGTATTTTCTGGTTTTGAAAGCTGCACAGTAAACAGATGCAGTTTCCTGCACTTATTAGAATGTTCCAGTGGTTGCATGTACCTGCTTGTTCATCATATCCACATAATTGTCCATCAAAACATTTCATTGTGTAAATATTCAGCGAAAGCACCAATATTTATCGTAACATTATCAGCAAAATATAGATATTGAGGTATTCTGTAAAAATATTGTGATATTTGATTTTCTCCATATTGCCCAGCCTAAAGTCAGGACCTGCATTTTATTTTCCCCTGTCCCTGTAAAGCACACTAATTAAGCACTATTGATAGAGAATAACATGCTTCAGATAGGAAGTATGCTTTTAGCTAATATACGGGGGGGGGGAAAAAATCACACTAAAGTCACCAATCGCAGCGCGTCTACTTTAAAATGGATTTGGCTTGTTGTGCAAATTTGCCAAAAGTGTTTAAAGTATTTCACTAATGCATGTGAAACATAAATCAAAACTAAGTCACCATTCGAAGCACATCCACCTTAAAACAGTATTGAGTCGTACATATAGTGGTTGATATGGGCTTCAGGGTCAAACTGGATTTGGATTGAGGGATAACAACCAGAAGCAAGATGATATTTTGTCAAGACAGACACATGTAAAAAAATGTAACTGAGGCCAAAATTCCATTTTGAATCAATGGCAATCTTTGTTGAAAATATAAGGGCCAGGTCAGGAGGTAACGGAGTCACAAAATTGGTGTATTTTGTATCACAGCCCCAAAACTAAGTAAGATAGAGTTACAATTTAAATGGCTTTGTGTAGGTCTTCCCCAATACTTCAAACAATAAAATAGCTAATTTTGTTTAATTGATTCATTTTGGGTGAAAAAGGCAAAAAACTGGTCGGTAACGGAGTTACAAACAAAAGTACTAGGGAAGACCAACACAAAGCAAATTAAATTGTAACTCTATTTTACTTAGTTTTGGAGCTATGATACAAAATACACCAATTTTTTTTTAACTCTGTTACTGCGTGACCTGGCGCATAAGTATGGAAAATACCCTGATTTAAGACCAACAAGAATCTTTGCATATTTTTTTCTTGGTGAAAAACAGAACAGGATAGTTTTCACGCTCATTTAAAATGGTGAGGGAGGGGGCGCAATTCAACCGGCCTAATGATCTAAGTATTTTTTACACCTGCAACACATCAAATTTTAACCTTTTCCGCTTGTTTACTAGTTTGAGAATTGGCTTTTTATCTGCTTATATAGCCTTTGAATTCTTTTTAAGTCCTGCTTTGACCCTGCTATTGCTCAGGTTTCAAGAGTGTAGCTCATATCTTTATATGAAATCTTCAGCTTCATGGCAATCTCAAGCCTGGACTCTCAAAACACTTACTCGTCAAGTTTAAAGGCAAGCCATTTCTCTTCTGCATTTTTAAAATCAAAATTCAACTTCATAAATTCCAGTCTACAACCGACAGAAAGACGTATTTTGACTTTTTGTCCCCCGCCGCCGCGGTAGCGAGCGGAGCGGGGGACATAGTATTCAGCTCCGTCCGTCCGTCACGTCCCGTTTGTTGTGAGTGCGATATCTCAAGAACGGTTTCACCAATTTCATTCATCTTTGGTTCAATGTGTATTAGTGTGATATGCCGACCCCAGTCGATTTCCGTGGCCTGGCGGGGGACATGGCCACGTTTAGTGGCAACACTTGTTTGGAACTTAGCATACAAGGGAAAATGCAGGGAGACTCATATACTGCACATTCTACAGAGTAGATATTCCTACCTTTCCCAAGATTACGACAGTCGATGACCCAGATATTAACAAGCGTGTCATTTCTGAACCAAAAAGTTACTCCTGCTTGTTTGCACCAATAAGCCTTGGTGCATGACATACACACTGTCTACAATTCACAGTTTTGGACACCGTTATGAGATTCAGTCAACGCTAAAGAAAAAGCAAGCAAATACGCATGTAATGTCAAATAATAAGAGGTCACAGTCTTACAGTGATACCTTTTTATTTTGGAGCTTGTCATTTCTCTGTTGGAGCTGACTGAACTTAACCCTTCGAGCACGAAAATGCAGCTATTGTAGCTCAATGATGTAAAGTATCAAAACCAAAGCTGTTGGAAACCTATCCTGTGGCAACTTGTTTAAAAGAGCTCCCGCATAGGTTTTCAACAGCACAAGATCATTTATTTTACATTTTTTGAAAATTTATTTCAGCGCTCTGAGAGTTAATCAAACACATAAAAAAACCATCAGAACGGTTAGAAAACGAGGATGTGCCGTCAATATTGCCATTATGTGGGTATCCTGTATATACAGTGAGTTCCAGTGTATTTTCAGTGGACCGCAGGATAAGAGAAAGAAGATGATCACTGCCGTTAGGAATACAGTCATGTCAGTGGAGCAGGGCAGAAGCTCGGTTGGTAGATGGTGTAAGTGGTAAAAGGTAATCCGACAAATTTCATTTTTAAATATCAGGATATTAAAGCCAAAACATTATTTTATTTCATCCTGTGTCCTTCGCATAAATATCAATTACACTGCAAGAGACCTAAATGTGTTTGCCATATATGATGGCACTCAATAATGACACAAATAGCGTCTTTAAAAAGCAGATTTTCAAATATCTTGTGTCACAGAGACGCACCATACTAACTTATAAAAGGAACAGTACAAACACACTCATGCACGCGCACGCACACACACACACACTCACTTCATCATGTTATTCATGCAAGGTGATATCCAATGCATTTAAACACTAAGCTCACCCTATCAAGCCCCAATTATATATAATTATTGACACGGAAATCAGAATTTCTGACTGATCAGGAAGACCAATCAGGAATCACAGTATCAAGAGCCTGAAAGCAGAAGAAGCCAGTTTTTCCACATCATCCATATTGATAAAACTAACAGAAACATTGCTCAACTTCAGCAATCACCATGGTCAACCCACTCTGCAAGCTCAAGATCATAGGTTTGATTCCAAAGCAAGCATTGTCATTGTATCCTTGAGAGAAGTGCTAAACCTAAATTTAAGTTATGATATGCAGATGTGTACAATGTTTGAATAAAGAATGCTGGCTGTATATGGAACTAAAGGTACATTGTGCACTATGCACAAATATAATGCAATATAATGTAGCATCCCCTTTTCTCACAGCAGGGGTGAAGTTCTAAACCCAGCAGGCCGCACAACAAAAAATCATCCCAATTGTGTACTATGTAGTGTTACCTGCAAACAGCCCATTTGCCTTCAAAGTAATCTGATTTAAGCAGCTCTATTTCAAGACAGCTTTTCTCGCACTCGCTTTAATACTATTCACCACCGTTGGAATCGTAGTATTTAACTGTCCCACAGCACCACCTAAAGGACTAACATTGAATTGCAAGACACTTGCTGGCCTACATCTACACAGCACCTTCCATAACACAATGTGCAATCAAAAAATGAAACACGACTAACTAGAGATGGCAATAAACTTCACATATGACATTTGTGCAAATATCCACCTCCAAGGACTCTGTCAACAGCAAAAACTCAACCAGACAAAGTTGTTTTTTTGTGGAGCAAAAAAAAAAAAAAAAAAAAAAAAAAAAAAAAAGAGGTCGCCTGAAGTGGGTGCATTTATCCTGCGACCGTTGACCCAAGTGAACCTAACATGGCGGATGCACAACAAGAGACTAGTACAAACACATGCCGAAAGTATAAAGCCATTGTGCAAAGCAATTGCGTAAATCTCATCCGCACAAGAAAACGTGACTAACGCCAATGCAGACAGGAAGTCAGCAAAAGACCGCATATTAAAGTACATCTTTTGGGCGACCTAACTAGCCAGGATAAACATGGAAAGTCATATGGAAAGCATCCAGTGAAATTCAGGTTTACGATTATAATCAGACTGTGTAATTCCTCAGTGTTATGATTAACTGCCTGAATTCACACTGTAAAATATTCTTTCAGATTCAGATTCAGACAACTTTATTTATCCCAAGGGGCAATTAATTTGCTGCTTTCCACGTTCATTCATACCAACAGTCAATCAAACAATCACAGCCAGATCAGATAAGGAAACATTAAGAAAGCATGTGGACAATGAAATGAGGAACCAATAAATAATCCATAAATAAGTTCTTATAAATAAGTCTCTAAAAAAAAGAAATAACACTAAATAAATAAATAAATAATAGATCATCTAAAAAAGAGGGATCTGTGTTTAAAAGCTTAATAGCAGAGGCAATAAAAGACTTGGCATATCGATTAGTTCTGCCCTTTGGCACATTATAGCGCCGACCGGAAGGTAACAATAAAAACTCAGTCGACAAAATGTGATCTGGTTGGCCGATTATTATTTTTGATTTTTCAGCCACTCGTTTTTCCCAGATCATGCCTAGATTCCTCTGCTGAACACCAATAATCTTTGAACAGACCTTTACAATTGTGTTTAGGCAGTTCTTCTCTCTCACAGACAACGCGTTGAACCAGCAGATAAAAGAAAAAGTTAAAAGGCTTCCAATAGAAGAATGATAAAAGTTGCACAAAATAGTCTTGCAGACGTTAAAAGAACGTAGCTTACGCATTAGGTGGGTTCTTTGTTGAGCCCGTTTGATAATTAGCTCAGTGTTCTCTCTGAAATGGAGCTGTGAATCATCACAGTCGCAGTGACAGTATTAGAGCAAAAGCATTCTGCAGTCTCAAGCGCAAGGCCTGTTGTCACAGAGGCAATGATTAAGAAAATCTTCCCCCACCATTAGCACCAGATTCAAGAAAGGGAAAATGAGAAAAAAGCCACTCAGTCAAGGAGGGAAATAGTTTCATCCCTGGGAAGCAGTGAAATTCATTATTTCATGAAATATTCCATGCAAATAGTGAGGACACGTGTGATAGCAGTACGAAACCCTCACCTTTTTTGGGATGCGATTTCTTGGTCACAGAGGCTGACGGCAGCTGAACATCCTGAAAAAGACCAGCATAAACATGCATGAACATGTAAATATTCTCAGTTAAACTTTTCGCTTTATTTAAATTATCGCACAGAGAATCCTGAGATGACATTTGGGATATGATGAGTGAAAATTCTGACTACCCCAATCTGAATGAAAATCTATTCTTAACCCCCTCTCTACCAAGGACATTAACAAAATGTATATACTGCAGCAAGAATGTATTAACATCCTTAGTAGGAAAGGGGTTAAATCAGGTTAGGTGGGAAAAAATCGTGTGAAAACTAAAGACTGAGCGAAAAGAACGGAAAAGTGTGTTATGCTATTCTAACAATACCACACGGGGTAACACACAAGAGATATATCCAACTACAATTGTGGGATGAACTGAAAATATAAATTGGGTCACACAACGGAAATGAAGAAACGATGACAGACAGAGCGCTTAGAAGTTAATGCCGCTGCACATATTTTACAGTCTTTGGTAGAGCGCCCCAGAATACAGAGTATCAAAAACAGCGACAACAACAGGGAGGAGGCAGGAATCAATTTATGACTCTGAGTCAGTCTTCACAAATAAAGATCAGCTCCCACGATGGTAAGCAGATATCAACGGCAGATAGTCTGCAGCAAGTATCAGCTGCAAATGCGAATGAGAAGCATGGTAAGCTTAACGGATGTGACCCTATTCCCAAACTTTGGGCGCGTGAAAACTTCCACGCACCCTCTTCAGTTTTTTCACAAGCTTTTAAAGTTTGGAGTCGAGAAGAGTGGGTCGGAGTTGCCCTCTAGGGGGCTCTGAGGGATTGCCCCCCCAATGCAGTTTGAAATTTCAGATTCCCGGAAATATATTTCAAGGCATTTTGAGTAAGAGAATGGTAATATCACAACATCTCAAATACTAGTGAACTAAAATTATTTTAAAAACATTCTCCAGAGTATTACATAATGTCAATGCTGGAAATTTTGAGAAGCCAAATTCAACAGTCCAGTTGTTTGTTTATGAACATTCCACACATCTCACTGCACAGCTTAAATATTCCTAGGGCTTTGAGTCTTGCAGCTCTTTTACTAAAGCAATTAAAATTTAAGGGTCATGCCATGTCAAATGTCCGAATTTCAGAGAAACTTCCCACTTGACCATCTCAGATTTGGCTGAAAAAATTCCAGCGGGTGCATACACCTCCTAATAGGGTAAATCCAAGATTTTAGCTCTCAACTCCTGATAGTTTTGTCATAAAAAAAATATTTCTGCAACTAAGTTCCGACCCTTTTTGAACAGAGATTTCTGAGAGCCACTTTTACAGGGCTATATCTAGAAAAGACTTTCAGTTAAGTCCTTCAAATTTTCAGGGGTGGAAATCTGCAACTATAACTTGAGGAAAATAGACTTATAAAGGTGTCCCTTTATTTTATCATACATTTCTGGGTGCTTAAAGTTGCTCAAAAATTTTACTCTGCACTCTGTTTTAGCATATTTGAAGGACTGTAAAAAGCCTAATTTCAAAGACAGGGATTTAGTATTGCACATACAACTTCCCATATATGTTTATAATTTTGTATTTAAATTTTGCCCCTCTCTTATGAATAATCTAGAAAATATAAAGGCTTGAAAATGAAAAAAAAAATGTTGTGCCATTTTTAACATTTTATACCAACAAAATAATGCCATCCACCAACATCAAATCGACTGTTTTAGAAAGATTGGATGCCTGTTATTAACATATCCAAAATTTGTGATGGTGTTCTACTTTATTTTCTCAAAAAATTTTTTTGAAAATATGGTATTTTTGTGGGCACACAGCATTTAATGGCATCGAAGGCATATTCAAACATTATTTTATAAAATGCAAATAGTTAATGATAGAAAGCTCAAACTCAACAAAATGCTTTATTTCATAAATGTTAACTTACACTTGAAGAATAACCCATATGATAAAAAATATTTCATGGACAGTTGACTCTTCCAACTAAAGCTTATTGTACATTCATTCAAGAAAAAAGTAGGTGTCGCAAGTTGAAGAGTTTGCATGTTCAAGCAAAGGCACGGCAATGGTGATGTCTGTACCAATCCATTTAGCGCCGAGTGAGAGCGAATTACAAGACCCTCTGACTTCGAGTCTGCATTGATGCTCACCTTCCAACGGCATTCTCCCTTACCAAAAGCAGGAATAGTCCCCATATCTGATGCGTCCATCGGTTGTCATGGTGACGAAACCTTACATTTCCTGCGGTATAGGGTCCCAAAAGCCACCCAAAGTTCCTACATGCATTCAGAGCCCCCCCCACACACACACACACACACACACACACACACACACACACTTTTTAATGAAATGAACCACTCACGGATGCGAGGGAGACGTCACACGAATCGACACTGTTATGAAATGCTAGAGGAGAAAGAAGGGTTTAGGAAAGGGCTGAAATATGCAAACGTAGCGCACTGGACCTTAGAGCGTTGATCAACGTGTAAGACAGTGTAAGCACACGGCTCGCACAGGTCAAGTGCCGAAGCATTCCTTGCAAGAAATAAGTACCGGGCCTAATTTTGTATTAGCGAGCGAACAGTCTATAGCAAGATACTTCGGTTAACGAAAGTGTTCTTGTACGTTAAAATTCGCCGCAGCTTCTCGGGTTTGTGATGCTAGCTAATGTTCATCGTTGTATTTCATCATTTCGTTAATTAGTAATTGTCAGTAACTAACGTTAGCTAATTCTGTTTGGTAGAAGAAAATCCCATGGTAGCTAGCTAACATGGCTATCTAAACAACTAACGGTTGCATGGTTGTTAAGCTATGTCAGCGTGTTTTTCGTCCTGCCTTCCGTTAGCCATCCAACTCACTACGTTTGATCGCCCAGTTTTCATTTCTTGTACACATTCCGTGTACATCAATTTGCGTGCAAAGTGCGTGTCTGTTCATAGGACGTGTAGGTGAATCATATTCTCACCGTACGGGCTTTTTCCTCCGCCATCTTCCAGCTGGACACAGGAAGTTGTTCATTAGTTTCCTTGGCAACAGCATCAAGAGGCGTATATTTTGGAATATTGCGTGAACGGAACCAGATCTATACGTCCTTGAGGTAGCATTTGGAGCGTTCCTGCCAGAATCAAAGAATAGGAGCTTGAGGAGAGAAACAAAGAATTATACCGGCATTATTTACGCACTCTGACATGGGCTGGGTTTGCATTTCGGAAGACGTAACATGAAGCATATGAATAAGATTCATGGCGAAGTCCCTTTAAAAAATATTTGCATATTAGACACACGTATTAAAAGCGAAACACTTTTTGTGATTTGTTTAGGCTAGAATTTGAATTCATCAGAACTAACCTCTGAGGTACAAACCTTTGAAATATTTTTGGGCGAGCGGTGTTTCATTAAGGAACTGGACCATTATATGTAACGCAACAAGTCAAATGGTATAGGCATGGTGATGACTATCTCCTCCTCCTGTTGGAAAAAGGGCAAGGGCATCGCTCAGTTATACGCACATCTACGATCTCCCCCTTCATAAAGTTTCCTCCAAAAGTATGAGGGAGACTCAACATAGAGTGGCACTCAGTAGTTCAGTGATACTGGAGAGGGAGCAGTTGGGAAAAGGTCCAAGGCTTTGTCCCAATACCCACCCTAATCCCTGCAGCCCTCCTGAAAGTGCGCACTTTTGTAACATACAAGAAATGCGGACTGAAAGTGCAGACCTGGTTTGCACTTCTATGATGCTGAATCAAAAATCAAGTAAATGTCACATAACATTGGATTTATGAGTTATAGTCTTCAGGGGATCAGATGTGGACTTGCAGGAGAGGCGCATCAGAGGTGCATTGGGGACGCTCGTGAGGGCCTCTAGGAAACAACTGATTAGAAATGAGGCACCCAGCGGTTTTGCGCACCTTTGCAGATACATGCACATTAGGGACACATTAGGAAGCAAGTACAAGCATTGGGAAAAGGCCTAAGGTTGCATGCAAACACTCAGCCTTTTTCCTTTCCTCTCCATTTCCCTTGACCTCGCGAGAAAACGTCACATGGGTCAAGGGAAAGTTACAGGGAGATTTTAGAGGTAAACTTTGACATGTTTAAGAGAGAATAGATTTCCTTTCCTTCAATTCGTCACAAGTTCAAAAGCGAAGATAGCCTTAGCAATTTATTGGAAAAATTTGGGACAGAACGTTTCCAATCGCTACATCAGCAAAGGATTGTGGTTCATATTCAATCTTTCCTTTCTTCTAAGGTTGGTCCTGTGTCTCCCTGTTGGAAGGAAGCAAAGAAGGAGATGATGGCTTCCTTTCTTTCATGAAATAGGCAATACAGCAGTCCCTGTCATGGCTACCAGCCAAACTATTTCCAGTTCATGCTCATTTTCGAGGAAAGATCCTTGCTCCTTAGAGAGTTCAAATGCACAATATAGTAAATGTCCTTCTTTTTCCTTAGTAATTGGCTGTTTTCAAATAGTTTTCGGTGCACATTTCCACCTGCTTTGTTGGAGTGTCCTACTTTAGAGTACTTTTGCAAAAGTCCTCTTAGTCAGTAATAATTCTCATCAGTTTTAACACCCTTTAACTTTTGGTGCCCAGGTGAGCCTTTCATCTTATCAAACACCTTGCTATTTAAATGTATTAACTCTGTCAAAGCTTAGTCCATACAAATGTAACTTCTGTGAGTTGTCTCCTTTCGGTAAGAAGAACATACAGCTAGATTTAGCAATAGAATACTTAAAACCCCAATCAACTGGCCATTTTTCCAGAGTTTAGTTGCTTGTTGCATGTTTAAATTTAGCAAAAGAAGCTTTAACCCCATCAATGGACCATTTTTCTTAGGTTTAATTGCTTGCTGCATATTCAACATTACGTGCTGAAAATTCTGATCTCTCTTCCAAACAGCGCCATCATCAACACAGACTAATCTACCAATGTCTCTTCTTAGTTTTGTGAAGACATCATTAATCATTAAATTGAATAAAATACGGCTTCCCACACTACTTTGTGGAATTCCATTTTCTATTGTGGATACTTTGGACAATATTGATCCTATATTTATCTTGAATGTTCCTTGCAATAAAAAGTCCAAGATCCAGTTGTACATATTTCCATCTATCCCAAGTCCATCCAACCTTTCTCTGAAACTGCTTCTTCCTCATCAGCGTAGCAGAGGAGCTGAAGCCTATACTAGCAATCTACAACCCAGTTCCAAGAAAATTGGTTTGCTGTGCAAAATGTACATGGAAACAGAATGCAATGATTTACAAATCTTGTAAACTCTACATTTAATTGAAAATAGTACAAAGAAAACATATCAGGCATTGAAACTGAGAATTTTTTTTTGTTTTTGAAAAAATATATGCTCGATTTGAATTTGATTCCAGGAGCCTGTATCAAAAAAGTTGGGATTAGGGCATTTTTACCACTGTGTTGCGTCACCTATAACAACAGTCTGGAAGCCTTTGGCAACTGAAGAGACCAACTGCAGTTGTCCTGAAAGCAAATGTTTCCCATTCTTGTTTGATGTGGGATTTCAGCTGCTCAACACTGCGACCTCCTTTGTCATATTTTTGTTTCATAATGCACCAAGTATTTTCAGTGGGTGACAGGTCTGGACTGTAGGCAGGCCAGTGTAGCATCTAGACTCATGTACTGTGGAGTCATGTTGCTGTAATGTGGGCACACTGTGGTGTTTGGCATTTGTGCACCATTTATCTGGGAAGAGATGGCATCAGGATGCTCTGTGGGAAGGAGACAAGCGGGAGGAGGGAGTGTAATATTCTGGGAAATGTTCTGCTGGGAAACCTTGAGTTTGGGAATTCCAGGACGTCAGTTCGATGGAGCCATTTGGGAACACCAGGGTAACCATCACTATATTTTTTTTTTTTTTGGGGGAATTTTCCTTTTATTCGATAGTTGTACAGTGTAGAGAGACAGGAAAGTTGGGGAGAAGAATGGGGGAAGACATGCAGCAAATGACCTGAGCCGGATTCGAACCCAGGTCGCTGCGGGAAGCACACAGCCTTTATGGTACGTGCGCTTAGACCGATGAGCCACCGGGGCGCCCCGACCATCACTATATTAAACAGGTGGTTTTAATCTTTTGGCTGGTTGGTGTAAGTTTGCTAATTGTGAAACTTAAACCAAACTTAACTTTACGGAGCATCTCATCTTTAAAACATAAGAGCACTGACATGTTCTTAGCTCTCCCTTCTCCTTTCGGCAACCTCTTAGCATCTACCATTTGTACCCCCTTTAGATTTTGCTTAAGCTCTTCCATTGTGACTGCTAATGGGATAGTTAAAATCACCCCTCTTAATTTTTATGGTGCCCCTGGGATATGTGGAGCCATTCTAATTTCATTAGGACAAGCAGTTTTCAGGGTTTTAATCCTCTCTTTTAGAGATGACGAAAAAGTGAGTAAACCACCATTTCCCATAAACCTTGGATGATTAATCCAGCCAATTTCTTTATCAATTGTGTTTGTAAACTGGATTGGACGCAAATCAGGTCCTCCCTTTCCTTCAAATGCAACCATTACTTTTCAGGTTTCCTGAAGCTAACTAATCAAATTACTATGAGGTGCATTCGTTTTTGCCTTTTTATCCATCTGCTGCATCTACACCATGATTTGATCCACTTCAGCAGTGTCAAGCATTTTCGCTGCTCATATGGTTCCAATCCATCAAGTTATTTCCTTTTGAACCTCTAACCTCTATGAACCTCACACTCAACCATCCAAACCATTTGTCACAGTCCAGAGAGCGTACTGCACACAGTTGAGTTTACTAATCTGACTGCTTCAATCTAGTACTTTGTTTTGTTGCAAACAAAGCAAAAACAGAATTTTATAATTTTTTGGAAATTTATTAAAATAAGGAAAAACTAACATGTCGTATTTACAGACCCTTCACTCAGTACATAGTTGAAGTACATTTGGCAGCGATTAAAGCCTTGAGTCTTCCTGGGTCTGGCGCAGCACACTTTCTACACCTGGATTTGAGGAATTTTTTCCATTCTTCTCTGCAGATTCTTCAAGCTCAGTGAAGATGGATGTGGACTGTGGGTGGACAACCATTTTCAGGTCTCTCCAGAGATGTTCAATTGGGTTCAAGTCAGGGCTCTGGCTAGGCCACTCAAGGACGTTCACAGAATTGTCCCCAAGCCACTCCTGCAATGACTTCGCTGTTTATTTACGGTCATTGTCCTATTGGAAGGTGAACCTTCAGCCCAATCTGAGGTTCTGAGCACTGCTCTGGCACAGGTTCTCATAAAGGATAGCTCTGTACTATACTCCATTCAGCTTTCTCTCAACCATGACCAGTTCCCCAGTCCAAGCTGCTGAAAACCACCCCCACAGCATGATACTGCCACCACCATGCTTCACTACTGGAATGGTACTGGGCAGGTGATGAGTGGTGCCTGGTTTCCTCCAAAAATGATGCTTAGAATTGAGGCAAAATGATTCAATCTTCGATTCATGAGACCAGAGAATCTAGTTTCTCAGTCTGAGAGTCCTTGAAGTGCTTTTTTGCAAACTCCAAGTAGGTTTTCATGGGACTTTCACCAGGAAGAGGCTTCCGTCTGGCCACTCTGCAACACTCCACCGATCTGGGCTTTATGGTAGTGATGGTTGTCCTTCTGCAACTCTCTCTCATCTCCATACAGGAACTTTGGAGCTCAGCCAGAGTGACTATCGGGTTCTTCTTGGTCACCTCTTATCAAGGCCCTTCTCCCCTAGATGCTTAGTTTGGCCGGCCGGCCAGCTCTAAGAAGGGTCCTAGTCCTTCCAAACTTCTTCCATTTAAGAATTATGGAGGCAACTGTGCTCTTGGGAAGCTTCAATGCAGCAGAAATTTTTTGTAGCCTTCCCCAGATCAGTGCCTCAACACAATCCTGCAGCTCCTTCAACATCATGGCTTGGTCTTTGCTCTGATAAGCATTGGCAGCTGCAAGACCTTCTATAGACAGATGTGCCCTTCAAAATCATGTCCCATCAGTTGAATTTACCAGAGGTGGACTCCAATAAAGGCCTAAAAACATCTCAAAGAAGATCGAGAGCGGGAAGCACTGGAGCAAAATTTCAATCTTCACAGCAAAGGATCCATGTAATACAACGTCTTTCAGTCTTTCCTTTTTGTTAAATTTGCAAAAATTTTGTTTTGCTTTGTTATTATGGGCTATTGACAGACTAATGAGGGGAAAATGAATTTAAAACAATTCTAAGCATGAGGCTGCAACATAGCAAATGTGAAAAAAGTGAAGGGGTCCAAATACTTTCTGAATGAACTGTATACATTTCACCAATATTTCTAAGCCAAAAGGCTTACATTTACAATTGTACAGGCCGACGTAAAAAACAGAAATGTTTCAAAAACAATAATTTTGCAGCCAGACAAGCCCGTCAGAGACCGCAAAAATCCACCGCGAAAAACGTACGCACGGACATTCAAATATTTGGACAGATGGAAAGACAGACGGGCACAATGTCAATCAACAGTCCCCTGACCTATGGGTCAGGTGGAAGGGGACAAAAAGCCATTTTTAAAGCCCACTGCAAGTAGTTTTGGAGATACACTCCAAAAACAGATGTGGTCAATGTGGGAGTCAATGCTCACATAAAATGTCCTCAAGAGGTCATGGGTCAATTTTAGTTATTGCATTGGTTTCCTAGACCCAAACTTAGTAGGCTTTGATGAGCTACATTAAAAGATGGGATGATTTTTCAGAAAGGTTGAAAATTGCAGAAAAAGGTCAAGGTCATTGGGGGGAAAAGGTCACAGGTTACAGGTCAACGCAACATTGAAAAGGCACAACTAGAGAACGGTGCCAACCTATACCAGCATTTTCGAAATGTCACAGTCAGTGTCACAGATATGCTCTCGAAAAAAAAAAAAAAAACTGAAGGAGGCCATTGCAGAAAGATCAAAGGACAGAGGTACCAAAAAAGATGATGACAGATATGAAGCTCTGCTAAAGGTCAAAAAGTCAGAGTAAAATGGCAAGGTTGCTGCATTTAGTTTCAGACAAATGAATCCGAACAAACGCATAGACGGACATGGCATAAATTAATAATCCCCTGGCCTACCCTTTGGGTGACAAGGGACTAAAAATAGGCTACCTTCTTATACTCTCAAGTTCATCCTCAAAAAAATTAATTCATTGTAGCTACACAACATCAATTGACCTTTATGAGTGCACAAGTCCAGCAATCCCTGTCAAAATAAGGCTGTCCGATTTCAGTGTTTGTTGTCATCTTTGATTGAATGTCTGACTTGTAATCCCAAGGTGTATTTGTTTTTTATCTAGAAAGGTGCATATCAGAGAAAAACTGGTCACCAATAAAGTCTGGGGTCATTGACAACCTTTGAGGGCAGAAGAGAAATTTGTTCAATCATAGTCATGAAAATCAGAATTTATTTTAAGCATTTCAGGAGGCAAGCAAGGGTGGTTGATTGATGGTATACCATATGATATGCCTACATGCAAGAATGCATAACCTAAACTGCAGGGGGGCACAGGACTAAACTCAATTTTAGTTTATCATTTTTTCCCCCAAAAGAATCAAGTCACTGGATGTCATTATTTAGGAATGTCTGGGGATGTATACATACACAACCGTACTGAACCTAAGACAATGATAAATAAAACGGCATGAAAACAAAGAATGAAATGACGGTGGGGAAAAATAGCCATTCAATAAAAAGCCTCTGAACCACTAAACTCAATATTCAATGTGTTCAGTGAAGGAAAAATATTTTGTCAATGACCACTGAGGATTGCCATCAGCATTGTGAAATCTTTAAATATTTCTGATGAAATTTACTGATAATATCACAAAAGGATTTGTAGAATTCCAGTTGTTGGCTTTATTTGACCTAAAAATCACATGCTTTTAAAACCACCTGTTGAGACTGTTCAACTGCACCAAAATGTAGAATATATCTTCAAATTGAGAGGACATGTTCCAAATCAAGACGTACCAATGTACATTCAAAATATTTCTACAGGCAAGTACAAAATCAAGTAAATATCAACCCCCTGCAACAAATAATTACATTGATAAAAGTAAAGCTGACAAGTTCGATTTCATAAGGCTAGGATTTCTTATGTACCCCAGCCAGCAGCACCAGATTCTAGGAATATCTTCATTGGTTAGACATTACTGGTGACAGCTTTCTGACCTGGTATGATTAAGGGACCACACTGGGCATGTTTTTAAGTACCCCTTTCATTTTCATAATTTTGGAGCCTATTTTTACAATTTAACCATGGGCCACACAAACTCATGGGCCAGCTGTGAATATAGCACATCTTAAATTGTACGCAAATAATTCAAAACAAATGACAAAAAACCCAACAGCTCTCCATGCATAAAACCATTTAAATTTACATTCAATATGTAACATTTTGTCTTGGCACAAGACCAAGTAAAAAACTGTTATCTCAAAAAAAAAAAAAAAAAAAAAAAAAAATGGAATTTTAAATGAGGAGTCCACTATAAATTACTTAGCAAATGGAGTGGTTTGAAGAGATTTAGAATTAGGTCAAATATCGATGCAATAGATTTTATCCAGGTCACTAATGTTTTTCAAAACTGCATCAAGCACTCAAAAATAATTATCATACACCCTCTGAGAAAATGTGCTCACATTAAAGTATTGACTTCATTGTTCACACCCTTAATATAGATTTATTTCCATTTTTAAAAAAAAGCACTAAACCTTCCCAAAAAATGCACACTTACAAACCATAGCTTGCTTGAATTTGATCCTCCAGTTCAACTGGCATTGTTTTTACACATGCACCCCTTGTGAATAGCTTTTTGTTCTACACATTCTATACAATGCACAGATAATGCACCGAATCTCACCGTTACTCGCCCGGGTTTCAGTGGAGAATGCCAAGATCTCTCATACTTGGTCAGGACTTCCTGCTTTCCATATCAAAGCTCGTACACTGCAGCACTCCTGGCCATATTTACAGATGATCTTAACATCTCAGTCAAGCAGAGTATCAAGATCCAATAGTAAAGCAATAAAACATTTTTTAAAAACAAAACCACAAAAAAAAAAAAAAAAAAAAAACACTAATTGGGAAAATTATACAACTGCTGTATGAAGGTGATGGGCAGGCACTTAACTAAGGAGCACTCCGGAAAAATAAAATGGTCAACATGCATTCACTGCAGGCTGGAAACACTTCTGTTTGCTCCAACATCTCGGCAACTCTGGGACGCTACTTTGCAACCTTAGTTCTATTCAAACTAGTGAATAGTTACCAAGGAGACAAATATTGGAAAATTGCCAAAGGAAAATACCAAAAGAAAAAGCATCAATATTAACCTTCATATACTCTATAATACACAAGATAAAAAAGAAAACTTCAGAAATAAGCACACCCCCACTGTACCTGTACTTACAGCAGCCGAATCCAAGCCTTCAGCTCCAAATTACAGAATGGGAAATTTAAACACTCTAGTTTCAATGACTCAGCTATTCATTGACCACACCTCCTTTAAAAAAAAAAAAAAAAAAAAAAAAACTGAAACCATGGCAAAGTTGACAGGAGCAGTGCTTTCTGATGAACAGACTGGAGCTCCCCGTTGACGCACGGTCACATGGGAAAGGGGGAGGAGTCAGAGGGGGTTAGGGTTGGAGGAATTGTAAGAGTTCTTTAGTTTCCTCTGAATGCTCCCTGGGCGGCAGAGGAGGCAGCGCCAGCTGCGGCATTCTGGAAGTTTCTGTTGGTGAGGACGCCCTGAGAGAACTCCTGTTGGGCCTTCTGGAAGCTGGCGCCCGTCCGACGGTACTTGGAGTGCACCTAAAGGAGAATATATTCCTGTAATCAAGTCTATGTCCTGCTCACAAGTAGCCAGTGTGCTTGGACAGACAATGAGCTTAAGATCAGCAAATCCCATAATAT
Organism: Gymnothorax javanicus; assembly: GCA_029692085.1. Lineage (NCBI taxonomy): Eukaryota > Metazoa > Chordata > Actinopteri > Anguilliformes > Muraenidae > Gymnothorax > Gymnothorax javanicus. Next base: position 34,963,014 of record CM056207.1, on the reverse strand, counting down.
GATCAAAAATATTTGTACACCAGTCTCAAAGCCCTGGTCAAATGAGTCCCAAGAAACTGTAGCACCATCAATTCCTGTGTTCACTCTACCAACACTAATGAACAGATGTTCACTGAACATGAACCATTTTCGCTACCAAGGCAGCAAAGTAGAAAATAATACAAACAAGAGCACTCAGAGAGCGCAGCACCTCTGCCTGACCAAGGCAACTCCGTGCATAAGTTATTTTCATTGGCTGATGTAGGGTTCTGCTGCATTCCACCGCCAGGTGGCAGCAAAACCCAAAAGCACGCCGATTGGAAATCCGGCCCATTGGAAAGACTTCAAATCTCCGTCAGCATAGCTGGATTTATACTTTGGCCTGTATCTCAGCTGTGCTTTGGTCTATTTGAGCCAAAATTTAATCACTTGTTCCTCTTGTGCTACTCTCACATCCTGCAAAGTTTGGCTGAAATCTATACAGCCATTTTTGAGATATCCTGCTAACAGATAGACAGACAAACAAACCAAAGCCGGCAAAAACATACACCTCCTTGGAAAAGCACTGAAAAGCATATTTTGCAATCAAAGCAGTTCATGAAATATGAAAAATAAAAAAATATATATGAATAAAGGGGCTGAAAGATGATAACTCCCCACATTTTTTTTAACATTTTTTTTGTCATATCCGTACCATTTTCAATAAGATGACGGACAGGACGGCGCAGAGTGTAAAGAGGCCAGCCACCACCATCATCACGACAGCAACAGCCACATTACTGCCGATCACTGAAATGGCAGCAATCCAGCCGCTGGAACAGAAGAGGGTCATTAATGAGTTTAACATGTACCAAGTGGCCATTTTGGAACAATTAGGTACAGAAGTAACAGTAGGATTGTTCAAGCAGTCACTTTAGCAGTTCTTAGTTCTTGACACAAAATTCAGCAACACTGAAGGACAGTAAAATCGCCCTTGGTGTGCACAAGTACGCGTGACAGAACAGAGGCATGACAAGGCGCGAAAGCTCCAGTCACCCCAACTGTGGAGACAGAGGGGAAAGCCCCATCCCACGATTACAAATATTGCATGATTGCCCCGACCCTGATGCTAAATTTCTCATATGTTTTAGCCCACTTCCTGTTTTGAATACAATCTCCTTGCCGAGGAGGATAACTGTGAAATGAGATGGCCTGAAGCACAACACAGCAACACAGTTTTTTTTCATTCAATGTCTAAAATGATGCATAGGAACAACAGCTGATCATTTTCAGTAAATAATTCACAATAGTTTGCTGGGGTAATAAGGAGTCCTGGCTCCGAATGAGTACAAGTATCCTCAAGTAGTGCACCATTTTGTTCCCAGACAAGCTCAGAGTACATACACAGGTGATAGAGGGCAGTTAGTGGAGCAGAACAGAGTGGCTGACACTTACAGAGAAGCCACCAGGAAACAGAGCACAGCAGCAGATTAGACGGCAGGAATCTGTCAAAGAAATGGCAGAGAGAGAGAGAGGAAGTACAGGAGAGCCCGCGGCCTCGCATGCACGAACAAACAACACTGACACAGCAGAAGGACTGCAGAAACACTGCCTCCAAAGAGGGCCGGAAGCACACACACAAAGCCACAGACAAATGTGAATACACACGTGCACACGCATACACACTGTGTGCATACGTTGACAAAAGCAAGTGTTTTGAGACGACAGACAGATAGATACACAAAAATGCAAAAGCATTTGGAAAGTTGAGTCAAATTTGCATTTTAGATCAATAAATGAGACAAAACTCCTGCATGTATGCCATGTAGTTCTTTTTAACAGACAACAATATGTGATTTAAAAAAAATGGTAATTCAGTGATTGAGGCCCTACATGCACACAAACACACACACACACCTCGTGGAAATCTGGCAGAAGAGACAGCCAAGTCACTTTGTCCAAGACAACCTACCTATTTCCCCACTTCGGAATGCCAACACTTTGGATGATGAACACCACCACTTGTATGAAGAAGACAAAGAAGAAGAAGAAGAAACTGACGGAACTGTCAGACCTAGAAGGCAAAAAAGAGGAGTGTAAGGTCACGCCAGTCTGATGTATGCGAGGGGCTTAGTGCCAAAATCTGTTCACTATACGTGGTGCTCTTGTCCATCAAAAAGGAAAACAATTTTCATGTCGCAGATATTTATTCTAGCCTCCCACAGCATAAACAATGCATCCAACTACTTTCAAAAGATCAATTTCACATGAAACCCTCATCATTTAAAAGATTAGGCCATTTAATGCATTTTAAATCACTCGCTAGTAAGCCATAAAATACTTTCAAAGCATATCCTTTCTCATGTAAAGATGGTCTCGCAAAAATATTTCCTGAACAAATTTAGAGTGACTGGAGACAATTAGCCAGAGTTGGTCATCCGTTTACAAAGATATAGCGATTTAAAACTATTAGGTAAAAAAAAAAAAAAACCCAAAACAAAAAAAAAACACTATTCCGTATACAGCAGTAGAAGAAAATTAATGCCACATTAATTTTCTCCGTGAGAAAATTAATGTGGGTAAGACAGGAGCAGTCTGCAATTTGTATCATTAACCTACAAAATGCTGAAACCTAACAACACTATTGCAACGTGTGGAATAGATTCAGTTTTCAATAGACTGGATTTTCACAATTTGATAAAAATAAAAGCAAAAACAGGTCTTAGTACTGGCTTCAACTGGAATACAGCGATTATCTGCTGTCTGAATACTGAAACATTCATGTACATTTCTTTTTTGTATGGCCCACTACCACATCCATTTTTTGAAATAATAATGGCAGATAAGAGAGGTTAGTAAAAATGTTCAAATGCTCACTTGAAAGCTTTGTACACAGGTCTGTACCAACACAGGAAAGAGCAGGGTGTGAACAGGATGAACCACAAGATGGACAGGCCGAAGTCCACTCCATAGGATGCGTTCGAAGTGAAGTAAGCAAGGCAAGCCAGCACATTCAGGAACAGAGTCACGCAATTAACTGGAAGGAATAAACAGAGCTGTTCTGAGCATATGCATCCCTATACAGGCACCATATCCTCTAAATCCTTTTGGCTCTAAAAAACACCACAGTGGATTGGAAATAAAATTATCAACATACACTTGAAGAGTAGACTTTCAGTTTTAACTGAAGGGTTTAGTTAACATACAGTATTGTGTGAACAGTATAGAAATAACACCCATTTCGATTCATCGCCCCCTATTTTAAAGTAATTGGACAAACCAACTATCAAATCCGACAGCAAATTTAATGCTTAGTCAGATATCCTTTGCAGTCAATAGCCGCACAAAATCTGGAACCCACAGGCATCACCAGATGCAGCAGGCCATCAGAGCAGCAGTTTTCAGTTTCGCCTTTTTCTTGGGGGGATATTGCCTTCAGCAAGTGAGGTGCATGTTTGATTGGTTCAGGTCATGCATACGATTTCTCCACTTTAGAACATTTAACTTATTTGCATTCAAGTCCTGGTTTGCTTCCACAGCATGCATGAAATAATTCTCCATCTGCATGGTGATGCACTGTCCAATAAGTTCTGAAGCATTTGGCAACACTTGAGCAGATAATACAGGCGTGTACAATTCAGAGTTTGACCTGTTGCTTTTGCCAGCAGTCACATCATAAACAAAAAAAACTAAGGAACCAGTGCTATTGGTAGCTGTACACGCTAACGCCGTAACACTACCTCCAAGATGCCTCAGATGAACATGCTTCAGATAATGAGCAGTTCCTTCCCTACTCCATACTCCTTTCTTCCCATCATTCTGGTATAAGTTGATCTTTATACCTTCAGTCTATAGAATGGTGTCAGAGAACTCTACAGGCTTTTCTAGACTTTTTTTTTTTTGGGCAAACTTCCTGTGTTTAAGGCTTATGAATGATTTACTTTTTATGGTAGCCTAAACCCTCTGTATACACACAGGTGAGGTCTTATCTTCATTGTTGACTTTGGCGCAGGAATGCCTACTTGTTGGATGGTGCTCTTGATCTGGCCAACTGTTGTGACTGGGTTTTTCCTTCTTAAGCTGCTTTCACACCGGACGCGAAACTAATTTTTCACACGACAGATTACATTCAAAGTCAATGCAAAGATGCGAATACACCCGTGTATTCTCGTCTTTGCATTGACTTTGAATGTAATCTGTCGCCGACTACGGGATAACTCGTAATGGCGGGTCAGGGCCGGCGCTAGACCTGATAATTCGGGGGTAAATATCCATCCCTTTATTGACAACAATTAGTCCTGGCTAATTCTAGATGGTTTTCCTTTATTAACACGTTTTCCAATTCAAGAATAATCAAGTGGCAGTTGAAGACGCGGCTTCTCTCCCCCATGCGATCTAACAGCGACAAAATAATGGGCTGCATTCAGTACAGAAAAATAATTCAATTATAAATAGGTCTATGCACTGGCACTCGGCGGCGGCATTTCAGAACTCTTCAGCGAATTTAGGTAATTTTGGTGACTTGTACGTGGTTTCGTCCGTTTACATTTTCCAATCGGACAGCTGTCTATTTTTTACAGCAAGTTGCGTGACCGTGCTGCAAAAACAGGTGTACGTACTTGTCGCCGAAATTACCTTCATTCGCAAAAGAGTTCTGAAATTCCGCTCTCGCTGGAAAAAAAATTACCGTTGCTGAGTGCCAGTGCATAGACCTATTTATAATTAAATTATTTTTCTGTACTGAATGTAGCCCATTATTTTGTCGCTGTTAGATCGCATGGGGGAGAGAAGCCGCGTCTTCAATTGCCACTTGATTATTCTTGAATTGGAAAACGTGCTAATGAAGGAAAACCATCTAGAATTAGCCCGGACTAATTGTTGTCAATAAAGGGATGGATATTTGCCCTCGAATTTTCAGGTCTAGCGCCGGCCCTGACCCGCCATTACGAGTTATCTCGTAGTCGGCAGCAAACGTGTTAAAAAGGAAAAAAATTTTTTTGATCATCCACCAGTTTTTTTTTCTTTTTGAAGTCTTCTGGACCTTCTGGTGCTCCTGAGCTTACCCGTCTATTCTTTTAAGAATGTACCAAATAGATGCTTTATCTATACCTAATATTTCTGGCAATTCTCTGGTTGGTCTGTTTGATTTTTCAGCCCAATGATGGCCTGCTTCACCGACAGCAACAGCTCTTTGGAGTCCATATTGGGAGTTAACAGGAACACATTCTACAAGCAAATGCCACACTTTGGACCCTTTATCCATGTACGATAAATTCAATAAGGCCACAGCACACACCTGACCAGTGAACAGTCGAGCAGCTGTCCATGAACTTTTTGGTTATTTAAATAGTTGACCGCAGTGTTGAAATTCCTACATCTTTCACTTGACAAGGACAAATACACTCAAATTTATGCTGAAAGCCTGCGCTTTGAGTACATATTTACTAATGAATTTAAACTCTGATATGCAGTGCCAAACACCATATCCAACAGTAGCGTTTCACAGACCCAACTCTACTCAACAAGTAAAGAGCACTTACACATCCACAGGTAGTACATCATCTTGCAAATCTTCTGGTACTCCAGAGGAATCTCTTCAGAGAAATCCTGATAGAAGCAAGGCTTTATTGGAAAGCTCCTGGGAAGAGGCGGCCAATTATTTTCTCTTCCTACAAAATAAAAACATCCAATGCATTTATATAAAATCATTTCATCTTCCAGCAAAAGACTCATAGAACTCAAACATCCAAAGCAAATGTCTCTCAAAATTTGCTTACTGGAGCTTTTTTGTCAACTTGCGCATAAACAAACATTTCAGGTTGTGTCAATAAACACAATAAAACAGATGCAGAGTAGACATGACAAAAAATTGCAGCATATTGGTATCACAATAATGCCCTATTTAGAGTAAAAAAATAAAAAAAAAAAAAAATTGTAAACTACTAAAATTGAGTGACAGATGAGCCCAAATCAACTGAACTGGTGATGTGGAACCATTGGGAATCCATCATAGATGGGGTCCAAATCCTCCTTTTTTTGCAGCAGCAAAGCTGGCACAGGTGTCAGATTATATATCCAACCCTTACCCAGGAGTGGGAAAGACCATGGCAGCCAAAGATCAGGCCTACCAAAGAAAACGGCCAAGCTGTAACAAAAGTTCATCAGAAGTCTACCTTTTTTCAAATAACCAGCAACACAATATCGAAAACATGCCACATTCCCACAAAACTTCGCACCACAACACTTCAAAGTCGATACATTTTCACCAGAACCAAACTCAAAAAAAATCGTACATCCTGTGACAAACCCAGAGACAAAACAAATGAGTTTTCAATTGCGTGTTGCTGGTTCTTTGAAAAAGGCAGACATCTGACAAACTTTTGTGCCAGCTTGGCCGTTTTCTTTGGTAGGACTGAAAGATTATCTCATCATCTCATTTCACACACAAACACACATACCCATAACCTTGCTGTGATTGGCCACTTACAGTACAAGCATGTCTGAAAAACTTCCCGTGAAGTGAAACACTCATAAAGGATACATCCGTGAAAAAGACAACATTGTCATCAATATCCCTCGCCACCATGGAATCCCGTTCTCAAACCAAATCAAGGTCATGACTAGTAGCATATGCACAAAATTTCATCTAGGTCAAGTAGTTTCTGAGAGAACGTGTCCCCCACTTATCTGTACAGATGAGGTCCATTGCAATACACCCTGCTCCACTTTGTGTAGTGGTGGGGGATAAAAAAAATGTTGCAGATAATAATGCAACATAAGTTGCCGGGAGCATGAATGCTGGGGAATGTACACTGCTTGCACTACTTTTATCTCCGGGATAGAGTTCACCCAACTAGTTCCGCATCGTAAAACAGGGTGCACCATTTTTGGCTCATATATCATCAGCTGGTATGAGCACCATTTTCTCTAATTCGAGGACATATTTCCTTAAATCTCAGGCTCATAAGAATCCTTTTCTGCCCCATCAGTAAATGAAAGGGGCCATTGAGGGGAAAAAGCACAAACAGCGTCATGTGACATGTGGAACATTCCTGATTAAAACACATTGTTTCCCTTGTTCTGCCATCAGTAAATGATGTACGCCAGAGATTCTCACAGTGAAATCGTAACACAGACTCACTACTCTTCCACAAATATGCCACTGAATCTGGGATTTTAGCTCAGGCAGGGCTCTCTCTCTCCATATTTCTCCACATCGTTTGTCTGCAGATATATCCTGTTACCATTATTCTCGGCTTCCTCTCAGCACTGTGTGGCTCAAGTGCTTTTAGTGAAACAAGAGCTCCCCAAGGATAAAGCACAGCTCCAAAAATGAAACTTTTTGATTTTTTTCCCTTTAACTTTTCACCAAACATTCACTTCTGCTGGCCCAGGAACTCAAAATTTACCAAGCAAACAAATGTAGCATTGGCAGGTAAAGGAGCAATGCTGGTACTCCTTGGCAATTCTTTCTGGAGAGTGGAGACAGAGTTGTTGCAACATTACCACTTTACCAAAGTCGACTAAATTAAATCCAGCTCTCACTGGCCAGCTCTGCCCAGTGTTTCAATGGCTACTTCAGCTGAGCCCGAGGACGTGAAGCCTGGACATGCAAGCTTTGCGAAGCTTCAGTTCTCATGCAGGCAAGAGCCTGGGTGTTCACTACAATAGCGTCTGCTCGTCTCCCTCGCCCTCAGTTTAGACATAAATGACAAATATGGGGAATAATGCTGCATTTGAGACGTTGCAGGAATAAAGAAGTTCCCAGTTTAAACTTCCCATATCCCACCAAAGCCCTTCTGAGAGCTCTACCTGGGAAAAACACCATAAAAGGGGTACATTTGTACCAGTCTTCTCACTCCAAGTTACACATTAGCATTATCTACTCTCCCAACATCAGCAGACATCGTGCACCCTCTACATCTAACAGCTAACATTAATAAAACAGAATATTTGTAAACAGCAAGTCAAATGGATCACAAGATCTTCCCATTTCACAATACAACTACTGTTATATTTCAGATTTACAATTGCTATGTGACAATGCTGGTCCCAAAGCACAATAATGACTTAATTCTATAATTTTAACAAAATACTCACTAAAAAAAAACAGTCATTTACGGTTTTGTCAGCAACCACGCTTTGATGTCACATACACCTCAATGAACTGGGAGTATAGTAATCATGCCGGTGCTCTGAAGTGGGAATTCCCACCAGAAGACACATTTGAGAGCACTTATCCAACTGGGACTATTCCCAGTTCCCAGGAAATTTCAAATGCAGCATGCAGTGCATACATAATTTAATGGCTGAGTCAACAGGGTTTACATATTTCGACTGCAACCATGTGGCTGTGGACATGCTGCAGTTTAGCACCCATTTAAAAAAAAAAAAAAAAAAAATGTTTTTAGAGGATAGAGGAAGGAAAAGAGATCTGCCAATACCATGTAGACCATGTAGTAATGTATTGCCATTCTCAAACAGCAGTGATACCATTATAGTAAATACAGTGGAGGGGCACTTAGGGCAGATTTTGAAATCTCATCATGGGAGCCATAAAAATCATCGGAACTGAAACTCCGGGAGAACAGCAGAGAGGGGCAGGAAAATCGAAAGCGTTGGCGAGCATGGGATCAGATCACAATCATTATCATTATCAGCTCATTTATATCACATAAATCACTATCCCTTAGAGCGTCAAATGTAGCTATTGTTGCTCAATGATGTTAGATATCAAAATCAAAGCTGTTGACCTATCATGTGATGGTTGTCAACAGCACAAGATTGTTTATTTATAATTTTTTGAAAATTTATTTCAGTGCTCTAAGGGTTAATATTATTCATCATGGAGCATCAGTGTGTTTTCTAGCCAAATTTGCTCTCAGCGCGCAGAGAAAATAGACGAGACGCAAAACTATTGCTACTGATCGCCAGCTGGCCGCAGCATGTCCAGTCAGAACAGTCCAGTCGGTTAACACGGACGCCGTAAGGAAACGGGTCGTGCTTCAAAGCACTTCATGGCTGGAACAAACATGACATCTTCTCTCCCCCCCCCCACCAAATTTAACCTCCATTATGAGAACACTACACCCTGAAAAGGCTATGATGAAGTGGACCCAAAGTGAGGCCCCCATCAGTGGAGGAGGTGTGGTGAGGGCCACAGCTGACCTGTGGGGGCCCCCCTGCTCTGCAGCTCCTGCTCCTTACGCTCCAGCTCCGCGGCCTTCCTCTCCAGCTCCTCCTGCTGTTTCAGCAGGTTTGCCTGGGCAGCAGCGGCTGTAGCCTGGGGAGAGGAGGACACACAATCACACACCAGCAACGCTGCTGACCAACGCACCCTGCTGCTACATCTCTGCCCACCGGCTACATTAACCCGCTGACACCCACCTTGTACAAAACCAAACATGACTGCTCTGCCCAAGTCAATTAAGACCACTCAAATCAAATTCAGATATACAAAGTTTTTATTCAATTCTGATTTAACCACAGTATACTCAACAACAACAAAAAAAAAAGTTAAAGATCATTGAATCTTTTCACGACTTTTTTCCTCTTGTTCTGACCTTACCAAGACGCTGTCAAGCTATGGTGAGAATATGCGGTTTTCACACAAGATTTTGAAATTACTTTTGACATTATTTGATGTTTTGATTTACTGGTCAGAACTTAGTGATTCTCGTCTTCCCTGTCTATACCCTGTTTTGGTGTAATGAAGTCATCTGATCAAATGTTTCAATGTAATTTGAGTCTTGGATTAACATCAATGACATATACAACACCTGGGATCCATGGTCAGTTTGTACATTTCTCATTCTCGGGTTAAAATACAGTGATTCTAAACTTTTTTGTTGAGTATATTTCATAGTATGAAATAGTCAAATTAAATGGTGCTAATATGCATTTCAGCACACCTATGATGCTTTTATTTACAGCAAAATGTAGCAGATTTTACATACGGACAGCAAATATTCAGAGATGCACCATCAGTTTGAATTTTAATCTTTGTTAAAGAAGTAGATTAGTAGAATCTGGTGTATAACTGCTTAGTTGGAATGAAAATCTACATCCGCACCAGCCCTTTCTGGATGAGACGGAGGACCCCCAAGGCAATCAAAAAACACGGGGGGGAATCAGTATTCGGGCAGAAAAGTCAATTTGCATAATACGAAAAATTCTGTTTGTGAGCGCGAGAGGGTTAAGTAACATTCTTCCTTCTTTTATAGAATTCAAGGATTTCACACAGGGTGCTGTATGATGGGGTGATGTGAAAATGATAACTGTTGTCAGGCTGTGCTGTATGGATTCACACATGCATAGTGTGCATGCACTGCATTCTGAGTGTACTGCAGGCACAAGATGTATGTGGCCAAGACATTTCCTGCTAGGCAGTAAGCTTTATCTTATCTTGATACACTTCAACCTAAAACACAGCATTGGATTTGATCCAACAAACCCACATATCAAACCAACATATCCTACATATCCACACTCACATAGGTTTTTCATGGATCAACTCTTCCACAAGCAGTTTTAGATCCCAATATAAAGCATTCAGACCCAATGAAAAGTGCAGGTATTTTGATGGCATATTTTAATACCAGAGATCAGTGCATCCCATGTGGACCTCGCTCGGCAGGAAATGGACATTAAATTCCTGTTTCACAAGAGTAATGCCGAGGCCCTAACCCCTCCTGGAGAAAGTATTCAATTTTGAATTCCTTCGTTTTATTTCAAATGCGCAAACAATGACAGGGCCACAACAGGAACTCACTGCAGCTTCCAAGACCCACATCCCTGACTCAGACGTCACCTCCACAGAAATTCACCATCATAAATTCATAATTATCCAATGGGCATGATCATAAATGATTTTAATCTCCCAAATAGATAAAGCTTCCATAAAAACACTCTGTTAGGAACACAAATATACTTTAACCTCAAGTCTAGATATACAGTCATACGTGATCAACCTCTTCAAATCCACAAACAGGAAGGCCCAAAACTATACTGCCATCACAGAATTAGTTCCTTGTTGTTTTTCATTAAACCAGCTTTCTGTTTCATCATCATAGTTTATTGCTCCAAGAACCAGCACTCTAGCACTTGAGTGTGGTCAAAAAGCCAGACAAAAGATGTGGTGTACCAAACAGAGTACTTTTTCTGGCAACAAAATAATAAAAATTTAGCTTTATCTTTAAGTTAGCTTTAGTACCAAAGATGGTCTCCAAATGAGTGTAAAGCTTAACTTCTTCCCTTTCAATAAAAACTATGAACGGGAGTGCGACACCTCACACCTCCAAGCACACGGTGTCGAGGAAACAGAACCCACCTTAGCAGAGTGGTTGTGCAGCCTTTTAAGCGGTTTTAGGTGCACTGTTCAGAATGTCGTGAAAAAAATTTAGGAATTCCGAGAGCAATGTGGCATTTGAAAAAAAACTTGGAAGGAGAATTTTTCTTGAATTTCCCTATAATTATTATTGTCATGCGGTAAACTTTGGTGAAAATTTCAAAAATTAATGTCATAAAACCTCCATTGGTCCACAAAACTTAGATTTTATGTTAAGACATAGCCTGTGGCATCCTTGTTAACCTTTTGTAGCCATTTTAGTGTCCATGTTACATGCTGATTTTTGTATATGCGTCCAATAATATAAAGGTATTACTTGGGAAAAAAAGTGCATTGTCTCTCAGTGAATACGGATTTTGAAAACAGACTCAAAATAGTTTTAAACTTTCTGCAAAGCACCACTCTGGATATTCTTAAAATATTTAGCCCCCATATCCTGCTTTAAGAAACCAGTTTCACAGAAATACCGACATTTCAAGTTTTTTTTAGAGTCTTGGAGAGCCAATAAAAAAAAAAGAACAAAAAAAAAACACAATTATTAAACTCATTCATCAAGGTAAAAAATGCCATTGAACAGACGTTTACTTTAGCATAAAGTGACTGGCTCCCTACCTTTCGTTCAAAATGCCCTCAATCCACTTTATCGTAAATTACATTTTTCAACATTATTTTATCATAGTTTCTTATCACACTGGACACAGATCGCCCACACCACACCGATAATCAAGATGAGTCAAAGTGATTGAATGTGTAGCGACTGGAGGACTCACTGACCTGTGGGCTGGGCTCCACCGACGGCTGCAGCACGGCAGGCGAGGAGGGTGCAGGAGCCGGAATGGTCGTCGCATCTTGAGGCTGAGCATCAAAAACAGGTTAACATAATATTACAGTGGAGGTGCAGAATGCGTTCTATACAAAGCACCCATTTATAGATCCCCCTCTGTTAGGCATCTTGCACAAAAGCCAGCAAACCTATACAGTTTACCTCACAGTAACATATACATCGCAGTTCAGTATTATTGGGACAGCCCCATCTTATCCCACGTGAACAAACCATTTGAAAGCAGTGAAATTTCTGACTGAGAGTCTGAGACTGCTAAATCTTTGTCATCTAGGTCACCATGTTTGAGAGAAATTGCATGCATCATGACATCTGCTGCTCATGAAATTGAAATGTTGCCCCAAATTTGAAAGAAATCCCATTTTAGGCACTTGGGTTCGTATCATAATATTAAGTGCATAGCAAAACTCTTGATCCACCTAACAACACATAGCACATAAATAGAGAATAACTGATCGTATAAAACACCACATTAAATTTCTCACATTTTTCTTCATATACAAATACTATTAATACTTAACTTCCCGCATTTGCAGAATAAAATGCTGAAGCAGAAAATATTCGTAAACATGGGATAGGGTAGAGGTGTCCCAATAATATTGAATCGAGGTTCACACGATTCTGGTGCGAAGCCAAAATAATTTTCCTCTGACAGTTGAGTTACACATCGCACTCAGTGAAGGCACCTTCAGTGATACCAAAAGATAAACTCGCCCAACTTTATTGTAACCAAGTAAGCGCAAGCAGAACACTGCATGTTAACATATTTTTAAACAAGGTGCCAAAGATGAAGAACGAGGACAGTTAGCTGAGATTACTGTTGTGGTATCTGAGAAGGGATTGAATTCCTCAATGCGGTCAACGCCTGTGCCAGTCACTTGGGTTACTGCAGGATCCTGTAACACACATTACATAACATGGTGATCATTGGTGAAACATCAAAATGGCAGAATGAGGCTCATGGATACACCGTTTCTCTTACAGTAATCAGTTAGTAATAATATGCAGGATTTCACACTTTTCCCAGAAAACTCATCCTGAATAATAATGAATACAACAATGAAAATATTGAATAGCCAACCAATAAATAAGAAAATGTACACATTTTCTCTTCGAACTAAATGGTTTTCAAAGGCAGGACTGAATACTGAATGTAAGGGCAATTTGGTGTGCATGACTTGCCCATCCATGTTGCAAATTGTGATAGAGTGCCCTTGGATTAGTTAACATAGAGCAAAATTCTTTAAGGTGGTGGCCATTCTTGCATACAGCTTCAGAAAAAAAATATAAAGAGACGATTGACAGACATGGACATGACTTGCTGCATTCAGTGAGTGAAATTTCTTTTTGGGGGGCAACTTGAATGAGGACTGGTAAATCTACAAACAAGAAAATTTGCAAGCTTAACCTGCGAAATAACAATACATTTTCTAAAAGACAAGGGGATTAAAGTTCACACAGACATGAAAATAATTTCTTCCAGAAAATGTCATAATTTCATAACATTTGATTACTGAAATCATTGAAACACCTGGGCAATTCTGAGGTATTTTAACAAAATGTCTTGACCATGACGAGACACTAAACCATCCCCCAAACAGAATTCTGTTGATGTATTAAAAAGTATTTTTTACAATTTATGGGTATAATAGTGCACTACTATATGTGGGAGGAAAAGACTCCATTTTCCTCTCAATTTCCATTTGGGGACCATTTTAGTGTCTGTCACGGAGGGGACATTTGGTTGACAGTACCTCTGAATTGCCCTCCTGTAACTGTTCAGGTTCCCCAGCCACTTTATTAAGTGATTACTAGAGTGTCTGTAAATTTTTAAAAAAACCTGGCACTATCTACAGTCAGCTACAGCCCATAACTCACTGAGTAGTACAGATGTGCTTGGTCAGTATGCTCAGAGTCAACACAAACAGACACGGTTCCACAAAGAAAGTTCCACCCAATTACTCAATCCCATTTGCAGCAAAGACTATGTTGTTACATATTAAGCTGCTATTTTGAAATGTCTTCGCAAGCGGACTTACAGAGGGCAGGATATTTCTTCAGAGAAACTGCTCCTTTATGGCTAGGAAGTAGGAGTGCACCACAATCCATAGTCCTCAGTTTTACACAATACCTTTCTATCCAGGATACACACGCCTAGAAGAGGACACACCCTCACTAACTGACCACACACAAAAGCACCAACTAAAGATCACAGAGAACTTGAGGCAACAAAACTCTGCAGCCAGAGATGGAACTTTATAACTATGGCTCAACGATAATTTCAGTAAAGTCTCTCAAAGCATGGATTTATATAGGTCAGTCAATGGCTTCAGCAAACATGCTTGTTCGGCCCCCTTCTCTTGGTGTTCAATGCATGAACACCCAATTGGGGGAACATTCAGGTAGATAAAGCAATATAAACTGCGGTCCTGCCTTTTGTACAAACAGCTGCGATAACATTTTTAGGTGAAAATCTGTCTAACAAAAAACAATTCTCAATTGTATAATGGTGGAGTTTTTTTTTTAACAATTCATTGCCGACAACCATGCCCAATAAATTTATTAAAATTGCAAACTAAGCTACAAACAAGTGGTGCCAGGCACAACAAACACCGCCTTTCACACATACTTTCACCTACTAGCACGAAATTCAATAGGAATCTATTCTGGCTCAGTGGCAATCCCTATACCGAATTTGGGGGGAATATGGTCATTAGTTTTGCCGCTAGAGTGTTAACAAACAAACAAACAAACAAACACAGAAACAAACCGAACCGAAAACAATACCCCTTGCCCTCACCCTTCGGGTGGGGCGGGGTAAAAATATATTTCTCTCCCTTAAGTCAAGTAGCTGGTTGTTCAGCGATAATATTTACTAAAAATAACAAAGTCCTCTTTTGACCAACGTAAACTAAAAAAGCGCATGCACGGATTCAGATCTGCATGAAAGTTGAGTTTGGAAATACTGTGTCAATGAGAGCAGCGCCTGAGTTTGACAGAGCTTTTTGGAGTGGCAACTTCACTTTTCACAGCACCTTTGGTCAACAACTACAAGCCAACATCACGCAGACATCCCGTTCTCAAGTAAGAATTACAAGCAATGCACTACAGGTAGTGACGTCATTACAGCCACTGCAACATGGGCATGGTCTGACAGCATCGATAGGAACCTTTTTTTTTTTTTTTTTTTTTTTTTTTTTTTAAATGTCATTTGTGCCGGTTAGACAGCAAGGAAAGGACAAAAGCCTGAAACCGTCACCTGACCACTACAACCACCGCGAGAAGCGCAATGCGTGTTTTTATGACCCAGTTTAGCAGCTACCTCAGTTCTCCGAACGACCTACCTATATATGAAGATCCTACAGGTCACAGCATGTAATGTTGCGACGTTGTAGCCAAAATGCCAGCCCCGTAGTCGACATTACGCAGTGCAATGGCCTACTGTAAAAGGCGCGACTAATTTTCTGCAGCATGAGAAAATTAGCACAGCCAATTTGAAGAGGGTCAGAGAGCCATGAAGTCAGATGCTCCAGCGTAACACGAAAACGAGATTAGCCAAGTGGAAAAGTCACCTTAATCTTTGCATAGCACACCCATATACAAGACTAGAGATATATTCGTGAAGACGCCTTGCTTTGTGGATGTGCATGGTACGTTTTCTTTCGAAACGGAAAACAGAAATATCGAAGTATAAAGCCGCTTTCACACTTGACGCGAAACGAATTTTTCGCACCAGAGATTACACTCAAAGTCAATGCAAAAACGCGATTAGCGTCCGGTGTGAAAGCAGCTTTAGAAACGACCAATGATAATCTGCAGACGGTTCTGAATAGCTAAAGCATCTCTGTAAAGGCAGTGTATGAAATGCAATCATTAACCCAACTGCTTACAAATCCTCGGCAACAGTTGCTACCGTGGGATATTGTTCATCGCGATTTCAACTGCGCTTCCGTTATCAATACACAGAATATTTCTGCGAATGAAAACCATTCCAGTTCAACGACTGGGTCCCGAAAAGTTACCACCTTCATAAAGCAACGGGTGATTCTTAGCCTCTCCATTAGACAACGAGCGAAGGTTCGGCGGTGTAGCTACAGTCGCTGACGCATTGATCAGTACTACCGAATAACAATAAAAATGTTAGACACCTGCCGAGTGAAGTAAGTGATGACTGTGAGCAGCTACATTAAAGTTGCTTTCACACCGGACGCGAAACGCGTGTACTCGCGACTTTCATTGACTTTGAATGTAATCTGTCGCGCGAAAAATTCGTTTCGCGTCCAGTGTGAAAGCAGCTTAACTACTGCGCCAGGTACGACTGCTTCCATGCATTAACAGCGATACGGCGTAGATGGATGAGGAGTAGTTAGCTATATGGATCGTTTCATTGCAAACTGCACATTTAAGTACAAATAACTGAAACAAATTTTCAGCAACTTTAGGTGGCAAGGTCCGCTTAATCCTGTGATTTGGTGCCTGAAACTGGTTAGCTAGCAAACAAACTCTCAATCAAACCACGTAGCAAGTGGAATGTCATCTGGGCCCAACCCAGCAACTAGCCGAACAGGTTATGGCGTTTTCCCAGCAGGTTTTATGTTTTAGTAACGCTGTTTTAAGTTTTTTATTTTAAATGACAAATATCTCACCTGGAAAGGATTGACGTCCACAGGGTCAACAAACGGATTATTAACTAATCCAGACATTTTGAACGGGCTGTCTTCCCTCTAGAAGGTAAACAATACTTCCTAACTTTCCCTTGGGTGCGTTTCTGTTTCCCCCCTCGGTGAACTTCCTTAAAATGGACGATGTACGCAGGCGTCAAGTGTGTGACGCGTCGGGGTCAGCGTGACGAATATGCAAAATACCTTCGCTCGTCAACTTCAGGACGTGGCTACACTGCTGTTAAAGGGGACCTATTATGCTGATCCTTCTTTTAATACATATTAGTAATGTTATAATGTTGGTTGTCCATGCTCAACCTCTGAAAAGTTTCTAAACATAAGATACAGGGGTTTTGCCATAATCCAAGAACGTGATTTACGTGGCGTGATTTCCTCTCTGAACAGCTCCTCCTCCCGAGATCTTCACAAGATCTGGGTAAAACCTGACGTCAGGTTGTGCCATCCAATTAGTACAGACCTAGCCAGAGCCAATCATGGCGCTGGACCTGCCCACACCGGAAACTATTCTAGCAGGCACTAACAACGGCAGATCATACTATGCCTTAGTAGCATCTTCACTTTTGGAAATACAAAAGAAGAACCGCAGATCATTTGAGGTGCAATTTTGTCAGTACCTTTCCCAAAGCTGCTTGTCCGTTTACTTTTTGGACGCGAAGAAAAACAACGATTTTTCTTCCAAAAACGATGCCACCAGAAATCAGTGGGTAGCTTTTTTTTTGCTGGCAGCAAAAAGCCACGCCAAAACGGGCTGATTGTGCTCAGCATTTCACCAAAGACAGCTTTATCAATAAAGGATAATTCGACACAGGATAAGCGTTTCAGCTGCTTCTCAAACCTGAAGCAGTTGCATCGATCAAGAGCTCGGAGCCACACGCTGTAAGTAACGATATAACAGCAAATAATGTAAGTGAAGCTAACATGTTACGGGTGGCTAGCAGGACCGCTAGCGATAGTTAGCACTAACAACTGGCCTCAAACGCAGGCTTGGTAAAATATCTGAAGATAAAGCCTGTATCTGTTGCGACTGTCCATGACTCACAGACACAGAAGCTGTAAGTTGCTTTTACTGCATAAGCCAACCTGACGTGATAGCCAGTTGATTGTGGCTGTAGCACAGTGGCTAACGTAGCCAAGTTACTGTTGCTAATGTTTGTGTCCTAAATATGCAAGAGTGATATCGGGAAATTCTACAGAAGGTGTGTGAACATAAACCTCATTTGAAGCTAACTTTTAATACTTGTTTGTAATTAGGATGCTTGGTACAACTGTTCACAGTAACAGAACTTGCTGTCTGTAAAACCTGTATTGCAAGGGTTTGTCTCTGTGGTTATGACCGCTCAGTTACCAGCTACTGCATGTTAGTTTGCGTGTCGTGCTAATTAAAAATGCTCCTGGTTAACTTATATGCAGTAATTCTGATCGGTATGCTTGTGTTACTTCGGTAAGCATCAATGTGGCAGTTTCATCATAACGTTGCCCGACTGTAGCCTCAACAGTTAGTGATCGCTTCACTTATCCATGACCGGGATCAGCAGGATACTTCACAAATGTCTGAGCAAGCTCTCTGGTGCTACCATGAAAGCAATGCGGGGGCACGCAGAAGCTCTACCGGTTTACAAATGATTTCTCTGCACTACCTTGACATAATTTCATCCCCTTTAGAAATTGTTGTGGCTAATAAAAAAGCTGAAAAAAGGCGGAGATTAAATGGGTAATTCTTTCCTGTAGAAGTGATCGATTAGAGCTCCACATAAGCAACTTGTCCGCGCTTAACGGAACGCACAGTTTGCAAAACCTGTATTATGTTCATAACATAACCGAGCTCGACTGTATTATGTTCATAACATAACCGAAGTTCTTCCAACACAGGCAAATCCACAAAAAGCTTCACAGGTCTTAAGAAAAGCGTGTACTCGCGACTTTCATTGACTTTGAATGTAATCTGTCGCGCGAAAAATTCGTTTCGCGTCCAGTGTGAAAGCAGCTTAACTACACCCAGGTACGACTGCTTCCATGCATTAACAGCGATACGGCGTAGATGGATGAGGGTAGTTAGCTATATGGATCGTTTCATTGCAAACTGCACATTTAAGTACAAATAACTGAAACAAATTTTCAGCAACTTTAGGTGGCAAGTTCCGCTTAATCCTGTGATTTGGTGCCTGAAACTGGTTAGCTAGCAAACAAACTCTCAATCAAACCACGTAGCAAGTGGAATGTCATCTGGGCCCAACCCAGCAACTAGCCGAACAGGTTATGGCGTTTTCCCAGCAGGTTTTTATGTTTTAGTAACGCTGTTTTAAGTTTTTTATTTTAAATGACAAATATCTCACCTGGAAAGGATTGACGTCCACAGGGTCAACAAACGGATTATTAACTAATCCAGACATTTTGAACAGGCTGTCTTCCCTCTAGAAGGTAAACAATACTTCCTAACTTTCCTTGGGTGCGTTTCTGTTTCCCCCCCTCGGTGAACTTCCTTAAAATGGACGATGTACGCAGGCGTCAAGTGTGTGACGCGTCGGGGTCAGCGTGACGAATATGCAAAATACCTTCGCTCGTCAACTTCAGGACGTGGCTACACTGCTGTTAAAGGGGACCTATTATGCTGATCCTTCTTTAATACATATTAGTAATGTTATAATGTTGGTTTGTCCATGCTCAACCTCTGAAAAGTTTCTAAACATAAGATACAGGGGTTTTGCATATAATCCAAGAACGTGATTTCGTGGCGTGATTTCCTCTCTGAACAGCTCCTCCGAGATCTTCACGAGATCTGGGTAAAACCTGACGTCAGGTTGTGCCATCCAATTAGTACAGACCTAGCCAGAGCCAATCATGGCGCTGGACCTCCCACACCGGAAACTATTCTAGCTGGCACTAACAACGGCAGATCATACTATGCCTTAGTAACATCTTCACTTTTGGAAATACAAAAAGAAGAACCGCCAGATCATTTGAGGTGCAATTTTGTCAGTACCTTTCCCAAAGCTGCTTGTCCGTTTACTTTTGGACGAAGAAAAAACAACGATTTTTCTTCAAAAACGATGCCACCAGAAATCAGTGGGTAGCTTTTTTTGTTTGCTGGCACAAAAAAGCCACGACCAAAGGGTTATTGTGCTCAGCATTTCACCAAAGACAGCTTTATCAATAAAGGATAATTCGACACAGGATAAGCGTTTCAGCTGCTTCTCAAACCTGAAGCAGTTTGCATCGATCAAGAGCTCGGAGCCACACGCTGTAAATAACGATATAACAGCAAATAATGTAAGTGAAGCTAACGTGTTCACGGGTGGCTAGCAGGACCGCTTAGCGATAGTTAGCACTAACAACTGGCCTCAAACGCAGGCTTGGTAAAATATCTGAAGATAAAGCCTGAATCTGTTGCGACTGTCCATGACTCACAGACACAGAAGCTGTAAGTTGCTTTTTACTGCATAAGCCAACCTGGCGTGATAGCCAGTTGATTGTGGCTGTAGCACAGCGGCTAACGTAGCCAAGTTACTGTTGCTAATGTTTGTGTCCTAAATATGCAAAAGGATATCGGAAATTCTACAGAAGGTGTGTGAACATAAACCTCATTTGAAGCTAACTTTTAATACTTGTTTGTAATTAGGATGCTTGGTACAACTGTTCTGAGTAACAGAACTTGCTGTCTGTAAAACCTGTGTTGCAAGGGTTTGTCTCTGTGGTTATGACCTCAGTTACCAGCTACTGCATTTAGTTTGCGTGTCGTGCTAATTAAAAATGCTCCTGGTTAACTTATATGCAGTAATTCTGATCGGTATGCTTGTGTTACTTCGGTAAGCATCAATGTGGCAGTTTCATCATAACGTTGCCCGACTGTAGCCTCAACAGTTAGTGATCGCTTCACTTATCCATGACCGGGATCAGCAGGATACTTCACAAATGTCTGAGCAAGCTCTCTGGTGCTACCATGAAAGCAATGCGAAATCCAGAAACTCTACCGGTTTACAAATGATTTCTCTGCACTACCTTGACATAGTTTCATCCCCCTTTAGAAATTGTTGTGGCTAACAAAAAGCCGAAAAAGGCGGAGATTAAATAGGTAATTCTTTCCTGTAGAAGTGATCGATTCGTTAGCTCCACATAAGCAACTTGTCCGCTCTTAACGGGCGTTACAGTTTGCAAAACCTGTATTATGTTCATAACATAACCGAGCTCGACTGTATTATGTTCATAACATAACCGAAAGTCTCTCTAGCTGTCGCGTACTATCCATAAAGCTGCTTTCACATCGGACATGAAACAAATTTTTTTCGTATGACAGATTACATTCAAAGTCAATGCAAAGACACGAATATGGGCATGTCAAGCCGCTTTCACACTGGATGCCAAATGAATTTTTTCGCACGACAGATTACATTCAAAGTCATGACCACTTATCAGCTACTGCATGTTAGTTCCCCTGCTCTGCTAATTAAAAACGCTCCTGGTTAACTTATATGCAGCGATTCTGATTGGTATGCTTGTGTTACTTCGTAAGCATCAATGTGACAGTTTCATCATAAGGTTGCCTGATTGTAGTCACTACAGTTGAAGCTAACCGGAGAGGTGCTGTGTGTCTGCCGAGTTGGGCTGCAGTTAGACCAGACGGGTTTTGCAAAAGCTTGGGGTGAGTTTTGGGTGCTTGTGAAGCGATCGCTTTACTTATCCATGACCGGGTCAGCCTGATACATCCCAATGTCTGAGCAAGCTCTCTGATGCTACCGGTGAAAGCAATAGGGAAAAGCACAGGCTATAACATGTATGGTATCTAAACGATTTCTCTGCATTGCTGTTGTTTGAATATTAAATCGGCGACTGAATATTAAATTATTTCCTGTAAAAGTGATCGATTCGCTAGCTCCACATAAGCAACAGTTCACGCAGACGGAACTTACGTTCTGTAAAACCTGTATTATGCTCATAACATAACCGGAGCTCTAGCTTGCTCTCGCGCACAATCCATAACGCGCCCATTCTCCGCGAGGAAACGCTTGTCATTCCGATGCAGTAAGTAAACCATTACCACGGGCAATTTCCGAAAAGGCCGTTAAGCCTGGAGCTTTCGCCCCTCCATCATATACCAGCGCAGAAGCTGTTCGTTGCTCCACGCTAACAACACACCACAGCTCTGCACACGACCCAGCAGGTCCCAATACACACCGAAGCAGTCCATAAGCTGTTGGTCCACTTTTAGCTGCTCCTCACTGTCCATGTTTCCCTCTAAACTCAGACCCACCGGATTTCTACGGTCTCCGGTCTACACTTGGGTATATCGACCCGTTCTACAAATGTGTCTATATGGGGTGGATTCTAGCTTCCCCTGCATCCTAGCTAGGAGTAGAAAAACGCGGTACTCACCAACTGTTGCCATGGCAAACTGTTGCCGATAGCAAATTTGAGCTTGCGCTGACAGATATTTGCACTGCGTCCTCCACTTTCGCCGCTGCGTTTTGTTTGAACAAGATCATGTCATTAGATCTATATTCAAGTATAACGTTAGATTGCGGAATTTTCCCGCCGCTTCCTTATCAGATTGCAGACGTGTCTCAGGTTTCACTCTGGGGGAGCCGGACAGGAAAAACTGCGTTCTGCAGCCTCGTCCGCCCAACTCCGCCCTCCACAGAGCTGGCCAGTCAGAAGAAAGTGGGCAAACGGGAGTGGGGGCCATAGCGGAAGAGCCACCCCAGTGAGGCATTTCAGGCAGAGACTACAATGTACTACAAATGCAGTTTTTTGAGGATGGCAGTATGAGCAAAATAAATACCCTTTTTTTACTTTGTGCGATCAGGAGTACTCTAGGGGAGTCAAAGACCAAAATATAAACTTGGAAAAATAGCAAAATAGGTCCCCTTTAACTGCTTTCCCACATGTTGATACCGCACGGTTTTCATTTGAAGTGGTACTATAATGGCAATTAATTATTTTCGCAGTGTTACGCGCTTAAATTTCCAACCTATTCATATCATTCACTGCATGTTTTGCCGTATTCTTTTGAAACTGTCAAATAGCTGTTTCATTTTGAGTGAAAGAGCTTAATATGCTCATCCCTATCACAATCATTTAAGTTGGCAACCTAAAAAGCGTCTCCTTCTGATTCAAGCCTGTAAAATGCTTTTATCCATTTCTTTAAGAAACGGCCCCTGCATCTTGAAATGATGATGGTCAGATGTAGTGCAAAAATACCCAGGGGTACCGCTTAGAAAGATCATTCATTTAACTGAATAAACTCTAACAAGTAAAACAAAGAAGATGGATAAAAGTGGTTTCGTGTCCTGGTATCACAATTCTAGCAACTGAATAAAAAAACATTTTTCGTCCTAACAAGTAAAAAAACAGTACAAAACATACAAGATGGATAAAAACAGAATACAATGATTTTGTATTCAGTAAACAAGCAAACACTTTATTTTTTTTTTTTTGGTTTAATCTGGTTACATCAATTTTTATTTTGGCAAAAATAGTCATCCCGTGTAGACTATCACAATTCTGGATCATTTGAGCTAGCCTCCCACGCAAAGTGCAACCTGAAAAAGTTCTTTCATCTTCAATTTCCTTCTGATTCAAGAATGTTCCAGGTTTAAAATGCCATTATTTATCTTCTTCTGTAATCCTGCTTTCCAAAAACAATTTGAAACAAGGCCCTGCGACCACAGAACACTCTTTTGAAATAATGAGCCCCTGATCAGTTGATAATGGCTTTTTTGCATTGTGTCCTGGTGCAATTCAGTTTCTCTCTTTGTGTGAAATATAACCTCAGTTCTGAAAAAAAAAAAGTCGGCACATTATGCTAAATGCATAAAACATCAAGAAAGGATTTGAAAAGTCCACACTGTAGTGAAAACAGTACAAAAACATACAATTTGATGTGCAAACGTGAATTTAATTACTTATTGAAAATATAAATGATTTGTTGAAAATATAAATGATTTGATGACTGCAGGAGAGTCCAAAAAAGTTGGTACAATCGACTTTTTACCATTGTGTAACATCAGCATTTGTTTTAATCACACTCATTATGCGTTTGAGCCATGAAGACACCCATTTGGTCAAGTCAGCAAGTTTCCATTCCTCCACTATCTAGGCCTTCAGCTGTGCTACTGTCCATCTCAAATGATAACTTATGGAGATCAGATTTGCATATTAAAGCTTGAACATGTATCTGTGCATGCAGCAGCAAATTTTGTTGACTGACAAGGATTTATGAAAGTATATCTGAGTCCAGCATGTCACGATATTCATTGCAGTGGCATGACGAATCTTAACCTTTTAACCTTCTGCCGCGTTAGACAACTATATGTCATTCCAAAGTGTGAAAACTAAACATTATATCTGTCTAAGCTATTGATTCTTCAAATACTTCGGCAAAAATATTTTTGAAATGATTTCATAATGACCCTCAGCTAGACTGTGCTTTCCCATGGGTCTGATCGTGTAGTATTGCACAGAGCTGTTTAAATTGGTTGATATCAATGTTCTTATCTCGGAAGATGTCCAGCAGTTAAAACCCATTCTAGCTTTTAATCCACTAAAGATGCAAGCAGTTGGCAAACAACACTAAATTACAACTCCAACTCAGACAAAGTTGGAACAGAATGGAAAATGCGCATAAAAACAGAAATTGCGATTAAACGCATCAAATAATGTATTGCTGTAGTGTTCCGATGTTGTAGAGGGTAAATTGAATTTTCAGAACACTCCTTTTTGATTTTATTTGCCTCTATGAATTTATTTTTTACTGAATGAAATTATTATATTATACCAATGTGAACTTGAGGGGGGCGCGGCACCTTAACAGGTAGTCGGCGTGTGTCTCGAGCTGGAAAATGAAGTAGGCTCATTTAATTTCTGTCAAAATTATGCGTGACAATTTACCGCCATGAAACAAGAAGAACAACAGGAGTAAATTTTCCTTGGTGAAATGCAGCTACTCGTCAGTGAAAATCTATCTTATGATGTGACGTCATGAAAACTGTGTCCTCTGATGCAGGAGCCATGGAGGAAGTGAGAGGTCAGGCCGGTTCTGTGTACTACACTGTTGCAATAATTTTAACAAACTGAATGAAGAGATATGACAATGTGACAGACGTAGCGTAAGCGTGTATAAAGACGAAACGCAATTGCGAAATCTTTCTTTTGTACTGGCGGATTAACAGCTTGCACTATGACTAACGTTAGCTAGCTAGCTAGCTCATTAGCTTTGTACATGTAGATCTCCGGTTAACTATCTACGGGGAATTGCTTGATCCAGTTGCTCGGCGGCTTTTTTTTTTGCGTTGTGGAGAATACAGTTTAAGTTGGGCAATTTAGCTTGTTAGGTAAATTCATATTAAAGACAGAAAATTCCCGTGAACGTTGCATGCTTAGGTAAACAATGGCTCGTCTAGCTGCCTTGGTTTCAGTTATCCTATGATAGCTATCCAATTTCATGGGGAAGGCTGGCGAGAATGTTTAGGGAACCTCTGAAAACTACTGCCAGTATTGCTCTAACAGCTTTGACATGACTGCTGAATTACTGTGAAGTCAAAGATTGATATCCACTTAATTGAATCTCGATGCTTTGTATATTACAAACCATGGGCAATGTTTCAAGTTGCTACAAGATTTAGCCAAGACATAATTGCGTTTTTTGTTTTGTTCATTAAGTTAAATGGGAACTGTAGTGGTCAATAATCAGTCCTCAAAAAGAGAAAAGCAGGGCTGCTTATAATTATTGCCTTTTTGCCACAGAAAAATACGCATACATAATAGATATTTACCTGTGAATATATGGATTTTACTATCAAGGATATCCGTGATGGCAGCACCTGTCATGACGTCAGATGGTTGAAACTGCTTGACATAATTCCACACGTGGGCATGCAGCACCTATCCAGAAGGGCGATATCATCGATCACACGTGGTTTTGTTTACCTTTATCTAACTACCAAATAGTTTACTTTTGGCTGTTCTCTTACAGGGGTGTTCCGTGGTATTCATTTTGTTACGGACAGGATATTTAGAGAAGTAATTCCATTGCAGCTACTAATGTGTTGGTCCTCTGAATTGTTTTAATGCTTGAATTTGAAGTAATCTGGGAGTACTTCAGGTAATATAAAAATGAATGTCATCGACGGTAATTAATGCTCTTAATTACATAAAAGAAAACCGTTATGGACAGGACAGATTGTGACATGGGTTTTTTGTAAAGTGGTTAAATCAAAAGTTCTCTTCATTTGGGTGATATTCTTAAAATTCAGCCATCCAATGATGTACCCTTATATCAAAGGAATGTCATTCAGGAATTTTCTAAAAAAAATATCTGAACGGATGAATCGGACAGGGGTGGCAGTGTGCATTAGGGACAGGACAGGGCAAAATGTTACTTTTGTCACTCTATATAAATATCAATTAATTACCACTAAAGCTTGTATTGATCAAAATTATGGGTACATTTGCTTTGTGAGAGAGACAGCTACATATCTTTTAATAAGAAATATGTCATTTTAATTTCAAATATCAAGACTTACAGCCTCATATCTATAAGCATGTACAAAATTGTTATACAATGCAAATGCACACATCTAAGTACAATTCCTGGCATGATTAAGTTGAAAAATGTAAATTTAAACAAAATTCCATATGTTGATGCTGGTCACAGTCTTGAAATCGACAAAGGTATATAATTGCCATGAGTGCATGAAGCCAAAAAAACATTTTTCAGAAACTTATGGATGCCAACTGACATATCCACCAGGTATTTCACGAAAATTCTGAAAAAAAAAAAAAATTCTGGAGCCATGTCGCAAATACCACGGAATGCCCCTACACCCCTTCCGCACTTTATTGTTTGGATTTGGGGTATGTTTTAACCTTCAGAACCCAAACGTCCCAAGAACGGGGGCAGCAGTGCATCTCACATCAAACAGCAAACACCATACAAGGCAGGACATGATAACTATGTAGTAAAGTAGTCATTTAGCCACTTAACCAGAAGAAACAAAAGAAATAACTATTTTAGATAACCATTATATCTAGCTTGAACTGCTATAACTATGGATCATGATTACTGTTTTTACCCAAACTAAACATCATACTAACACGATAAGCAATAAATCATATAAAAGCAGAGACTACGGATTCTGACCATACAAGGTTTATACCTGTAAGACCAAAATTTGGATTAGCTGCTAAAAAAGAGCAAAAACAAATGGCACTTCGAAAAGCCGTAACCATAAGTTGTGTCCTACCTTAGCTGTCTAGTGACCAAAATTGTGTTTGAGGGCATAACAATTCTGCATACATTTAATCCGAAGTCTTTTTGTCGATTTGGATCGATTGCTGACAGTTCCCAGGTAATTTGCCCAGTGCAAAACAGCTCCTCCGAAAACAGCAACTGTACACATCAACAATTTGACGTCACAAACAGGATTTCGCTCCAGGGAACCAAAGGTCTAATGGAGAAGCCCATGAATTATTTAAAGCTCTATTAACATACAAATTTCAGTGTTGGTGCAGGACAAACACAAGTAAAAATGATTATACACAACAATTCCAATGAACCCCGTAGCGAGGGGAACCGCATATACGCAGGCAGCGGTGCTGGTCGCTGAGTACGTGCTGCAGACGGCATTATTTTTGCACTGACTGGTGCTACGAATACGCCGTCATATTCATTCCCGCATATACACATTTTCCAGCTGACTGGCTAGTGATCCAGAATGTATTCAGTATGCTTGGCACTCGCACAGTGGCATAGCGAGAACTGAAAATTTGGTGGGGCACTGAAGATCCCTTTAAACCAATTATTAGTCCTGACTTGTTCTCAATCATTTTCATAATTAACTCCAAGAACTCCAAGATGCACTCCGAGAACACTCCACATGATCAGGTGTTGCTAGTTCTCCCCGTGTAGGCAAGACGACTGTCATTCATTTGGTCATGAAATTTGGTGCATTTAAATCAGTGTTATTCAAAATTGTATACCTGTCAACTCTCACGCATATGGCACGAGTCTCACGCCTTTTAGTGCCATATCTCATTCTCACGCTGTAGTCAGCAATCTTACACTCAATAACAAAAGCGAAGATTGAAGATTTTAATTCGGAAAACAAAATTATAGGTAATTGTAGAGTCCCACTTTTTAATCAACCCACGCTTCACCGAGAGTGAAAGGTAATATTTCATTGGAACGCGGATCAGTCATTATTCAATCAAGGTGTATTTAAGAGATTTTCACGCGGAATTGAAGTCCTTGTACATGGAAGTTTTTCAGTTTCACATGCGTTACAGTAGATATTACTACTAGTAACATGGAAATTGTTTATGACTCCGGGCTTCTCACGCTTTTCTTTTCTCAGGGGTTGGAAGCTATAAAATTGCTTAAAGACATTTCATGTAGTCTTTTATTCCATTTAAACAATTTATACAATCATGAAGTGCAAGTTAAATCGCCTCGTGCGGAAAAGGTAGGGCGGAAGTTTCTGAGCAGTTTGTCTTTCGTAAAGCGTTGGTCTAATTTGAGTTAATTATTTTTCTGTTCTGAATTTAGCCAGTTATTTTGTCGCTGATAGATTACATGGAGAGACAAGCTGAGACTTCGACTGTCAATGGATTATTATTGTAATTGGAAAACCTGTTAATAAAGATAATGATTGAGAACAGGCCAGGACTAATAATTTTTGTGAGGGGATGTTCTGGGCCCCACCAAGTTTCAGTTTTGGCTATGCCACTGCACTGGCTGGCGTAAAGCTCCCCGTCACTAAGGGGTTAAATTATTGCAGTTCCCTTTTAAGTTAATTTCTCTCTTCTAGAATACGTCTGTTGGCTTTGCTCATGTCTCTTAGAAAATAAATAAATAAATAAATATTATTTTTTCAGTATTCCCATTGGTATGTGCAGTCCAGAAGTATGCTTGGGGAAAAGTGGGGCTGAACAGTGAGGTGGCCAAACTTGTTCTCGGAGGGGACCCGCAGGTCGTAATTGAAGATGACCAACACTACGCCGAGGTGAGTTCCTTCATTCGCTAATGGTGGTTTTTAATGCCAGCGGACAAGGAGCTGCTCTATTTATGCACACAGTTACACTTTTCTTTTACTAGATGGCACACCCGGATCAATTATTGAATATTCATTAGCAAGCCGAGCTCAAACATGGTTTCGAATATGGACGAGTTCAGTCCCATCCCTGTTTTTCAGGAGTTGCATGAATTAAACTCCTCAGCTAAGCCTGATGTGCAAAATGCTCAATATACTTGCCCTTAGTATCTATCCAGCAGTTTAAAAAAATTATCTCTTGCGACAGAAAAAATTGTCTTCTGTAACAACTACTTCAACTATAGTGAGCCAATGGTATCCCAATTAATTAGTTCAAAAAGTCAGTTTTCTGAAGCAAAAATTTGCTATGGTATTGATACTATGTCATTCTACTATCAATTCTAGTCATCACATATTAAAAACGCGTAATTTCTTACCGTGGATTTATGCGTAGATTTGTCTGTTGAAGAATTCAGCTGTCTTCTGGGGCCTCATACAAGCCTTCACGGAAATACAATCACCTCAATGGTGATTCAACGGTATCTGCGTAAAAACCCAGCTATAGTTCACACCCACGTGAAACTCTCCCGGTAATTACCTATTGATTGACAAGATTTTTATCCAATTGCAGACAGTATAAACTTTCCTCAGTAATAGAAAGACATTGATTGGACCCTCAGAAACATATTTAAACACTTGCATAATAGAAGTTAGGTTGTATTCTCTCAACTTTGCGCAGCTGAGGATGACGTGATTGCATTGAAAAAAGCACTTCCAGAAACAAGCCTGGAGTGCTGAACTTATTTTCGGGGTGGAAATGTGATTCTGAGATGGGAAATGGCTGTTATTCTGAATGGACTGGAGGGCTTACAGCATAGATACTTTTGAGGAGCAGTTCCATGATGGAGAGTTGTTTCTCTTGAACTGCGAGTAAAACTTGTATGGTGTATCTTACTTCTAGCCAGTTAGCTAACTAGCCAGCTATTTCTTATTTTCAGTTTACCACCATGATCACAGAGCTAGTTTGTCACATTGGTTAACAAGAGTAGTCGTTAGCCTTTGATATAAATACAGCATGTTCTGGCATTTCGCTTAATGTGGCGATCTGTTTTAGAATTTATACTGCATTCAATGAAACGGAATATTGCAGATACTGCTGTGTTAGTGACTTATACTTGCTTCTTAAAGGGTGTGAAAAGCCTTGTTACAAGCTTGCGTTTCACTTAGATGATCGGAATTGTAAACAGCAAGCTTTCCGCCTGAGTAAACGTTCTGACCGTAAAATAAGCAGTTCCTTTAATGAGTATGTGTGCTTGCTGATGCGGCTTTGTAAAAAAATGGACAAAACTCCAAACTTTATCATGGAGAAAAGGCATGTTTTTGGTTTGGAGAGGTTACTGGTCACCATTGATGTCCAGCTGCTCGGCCAGTTGTCCTCCAAAAACGCATCGTTCCTGTTCATATGGAAAATATCAGCCGATTTTAATTTCATTTTCTCATGTGACTTTAAACTGATACTTGGGTGTTCAGTAATTTCTTGTGGATATTGGTTTGGTTTTGATGCTCAACACGGGTTATTCTTTTTATAGATGGTAGAAATTTAATGCGACCTTAGTTGAACTTCGTGTTATATTTCAGGGTCATGATTAAGTGTCTTCTCTTCTTTCTGGTATTCACAAGTTTAGAAATTGACCAGCGTCCATCTCATAAACTAAGAATAAATATACAAACTTAAAATGGGACTGGAGGCTGCTTTACACTCTGACTTTGCTGGTTGCCACAAGATTTAGTTAACTGGGATTGCTGGTCCTTAGCAATCAGTCAGAGTTGACTTCACTTTTTTGAGGGTTTTAGGATTTCATTATTGAGATTTTGCCCAGGGGAACACAAAGCTGCCTTTGTTTTTTTCCTGTGGACTGTTAGCAGTATTTTTCAGAATTGGGATGGTTCTCCTGGCCAATTAATTAATGGAATGAATATTGGGATGGTGGGCTTCATATTGGCTGTTAACCTCATATATAGTCTAATTTTGCTTTTCACCAAATGATGGAAACATTGATATTTTTTCAGCTATGGATGGGTGCACACCCCAAAGGGGATGCTCTCATCAAAGACAATAGGATATCACAACGCACACTGGGCCAGTGGATAGCAGAGTACCCGGGATGCTTGGGCTCAAAGGTCAAAGACACCTTCCAAGGACAGCTGCCCTTTCTTTTCAAGGTCCTATCAGTAAACATTGCACTTTCCATCCAGGCTCATCCTAACAGGGTAAGCTTGGACACAAAAAATGGCATGACAGTTTGTTACAAGATGTTATAATTTTTAAGTAATGGAATTTTGTTTGTGGTTGTCCTAAGGAGTTGGCTGCCAGGCTACATTCTCAGTTTCCTGAGCACTACCCGGACAGTAACCACAAGCCTGAGATGGCCATCGCTCTGACTCCCTTCGAAGGGCTCTGTGGCTTCCGACCTGTAGAAGAGATCATTGGATTTCTGAAGTGTGAGTGTCTTTTGTTAGATTTCAGAGCTGACCTCTGTGAATACTAATGTATATTTTACCCATACCCTCAGAATAAATGTTCTCGTCGGCTTCTCTATGGTTCCTGATGGAAGACTGCCTCGTTCTGGAGTTCTTTTCAAATGGAAAAAAATACTTTTTGCCCCCGCCATCGCTGAGCGGGGAATATGGTGTTCAGCTTCTTCCATCAATCCTGTTGGTGTTAATGTGATATCTCAAGAATCAGTGGATTAAATGTTGCTCATATATAGCAGAAACATGTACTTTGAGGGGTTCGGGGACACCAGTCGATTTCAATGACCTTGAGGTCATTTTCAAGGTCACAGTGCAAGTACATAGATTATGCTTTTATAAACCTCGTCAACGCGATATCTCAAGAAACAGTGGACAGATTTTGCTCATATTTAGCACAAACATGTATTTGGCAGGGGGGGGGCTTGGCGATACCAGTTGATTTTGGTGACCTTGAATTCATTTTTAAGGTCACAGAACAATTGCACAGATTTTGCCTTTGTAAACCTTGTTTACGCAATATCTTGAGAACCAGTTGACCAATTTTGCTCATATTTACCACCAACATGTACATGCGGGGGGGAGTAAACGTAGTCACATTAGTGACAATTACTTGTTTCCATTTGAAAATCGAACAGCTGTAGATCTGTCCACATTGAAAGCTAGTGGCTGCAATAGGAATTGGCTTTTTGATGGTACTGATTTAGTCTAATGTATTCTAAATTGTGATTACTGGGTCACTTCCTGCTATAAGGCCTCAAATGGGAGCACAGTCACCGCAAAGACAGCATAAGGTTATTGGCTCACATTCTACATTTTGCAGCATTTAGGATAGGGTCACCGAAATCATGGCTGTTGACCAGTATTCACTCATGTCTGTTTGTTTGTTTATCCAGATAATACCTCTCAAATGCCTGGATCAATTTCAATGTTTTTTTTTGTGTGGAAGTTTTTGCCATGGACCAAGCAACACTTCATTAAATTTTGGGATGGATTTAAATTCAAATTTTGCTGCCATGGCCATATTTGTTCAGTTTTTGGTTACAAATGCATTGGCAGTGCTATGGGCTCTCTGAGCGTTTTCTAGCCTCAAAAGAATAACCAGCACTGCTAAATCCATCGACCATAATGACTCAATTCAGTCACTTAATATCAGAATAGTACATTTAATATCATACCCTCTCTCTCTTTTCCCCTCATTCCTCAGTGTATTTTTTCATTTGTCGTAAACTTGGTCGTATTGAGCATTACATCAACATGAAAGGCTAGTTCTGTGTTTAGCCTGTCCTGTATCGAGGTCCTGAACTCTGCTTGCGTTGGACAGCTGTGCCGGAGTTCCACGCCCTGGTGGGTAACGAGGCCGCGGAGGCGCTGCAGAGCAGCGGGGGAGACGCGAGCCGCCAATCACTCGCCCTCAAAAAGTGCTTCACCAGGATGATGAACTGCGAGAAGAAAGTTTTTGTGGACCAGCTCAACATGCTGGTGAAGAGAGTGTCTGAAGAAGGTGGGTGCTGAGCTGTTTTTTAAACCAGCCATGGCAAACAGTCAAACCTGTTGCGCTAGTGGCCAATGCTAATTGAAGAGGACATCATCCCCTTTTGATTTATATGAGTCTGAAAAGGCTATCAGTCCTTTTAATGTATGGGGGATATCATTTTAAAATTCACACTTGCATTCACTTGAAATGTGAAAAGGCCTCAATATATGATCGACAATTTACATTGAATTTTGCTCTTCAAAAAGGGGCTGCTGGGAAGGACACTTCCAGCAGTAATGGTGAACTGTTGCTGCGGCTGCACTCTCAGTTTCCTGGTGACATCGGGTGCTTCTCCATCTACTTCCTGAATCGAGTGCTGCTTCAGCCGGGAGAGGCCATGTTCTTGGGCGCCAATGAACCACACGCTTACCTGTCTGGAGGTTAGAAATCACATCTCTGAAGTATTTAGTGGAAATTGCAGTGCTCCCTTATTTTATACAGCATTCAGCTTTAATGTGCATTAAGAGCCAATTTTTGATAAGTTCAGGCAGTCGGAATTGTTGACCCCCCAAGATTGGGCTGATATTTTGTTTTTGAGATGGGTATGGTACCCAAACCTCAAAACCCAAACCCTTCATCTGTTGACCCCTTCTGTCCCGAGCCACAGGGACTCCTTTTTTTTTTTTTTTTGGCCCTTTTGGCCAATTTAACAAAATTGCAAGTTCCCACCTCTCTAATTCTGAACTTCAATGGCGTCCCAGCTCTAAGTTTATTGAAAGTGAGTCTATAGGGAGGGAAGATTACCAGAATGCAGTTATCCACCTGGGGCACCCTTGAAGTGCGCCAAAAGGGGGCGCTCAAAATGCTCCAAACCATTTTTTTTTTTTTTCTTAAGTTTGTCAGGCATTTTCTCTAAACTTTAAAGGTATCCCAGTCGTCTTTTTGCAGGAATCTTTTAGATGGAAGGACCTTAATTCAAATCTACTGTTACTTTTGTAGGACAACCTTGAAGTTTGGCGAAAAAAGGGCCAAAAAAGGGTCTTGGGGCTGCCGGATAGCTCACTCGGTAAAGCATCGCGGTGCGAAGCAGAAGTGACTATCACGTCGCGGGTTCGATCCCCGCTTCGTACCAGCCGGCAGTGGTCAGCAGCTTTTTCAGAGTAGCACACAATTGGCTAATGCGCTACAGGGTTGCAAATTGGGAAGGGACTGCGGGAAGGGAAAATAATAGTTGCCTTGTTCGTTGCTCAAGCGCCTCCTGTTGGCCAGACGGGCTCTCGTAAGGAAGATTCTAAGTCTGTTCATGTCCGGGTATCCTTCGCCCTCGTTCTGAACTTGCGAAGACTCAACCAATGAGTGTATAAGAAGCGGTGGCTGACAGGCGCGTGCTTCAGAGGAGAGCCGCGAACAGTCTACAGTCTCCTGAATTGGCAGCAATGGGTCGCATACGAGCAAGCCTTGTACATAGTTCACCAATTGGGCATTCCAGATTCGGGTGGGATTGGAGATGCCAAATTTAAAAAAAAAAAAAAAAAAAAAAAAAAGGGTCTTGGACCAAAAAAGGGGTCATTTTGGGACCTTTTTTCTCAAAACTTCAAAGAGGTAACTAAATACTGATAATTACACATGAAAATCATAGACCTATTTATTACAAATAAACAACAAAACAGCTGGGATCTTATCTCATTGGCTTATAATTAACAAAACCAAAATTCTAAAAATAGCATCTAGGTGGCAGCATTAATCGTTATAAAACATGAACATTGTACTTTGTTGTGACAAGATGCATGTATGCATGTATGTGCAATCAGGAATATGTTCTTGATACAGTTGTACTAGCTGCCTTTTAATGGCTGGGCTCATAAAGCACAGATATGAGAGATGAGATGAGAATAACAGTAAGCTTATATCAGGACAGTGACAAATGAGTGAAAAGAAGATGTTCAGCCACATTTCAGAAGTCCTCTTGTCCATCACTGCAGGAGAGCAGCAGGAATGTATGCTCCTCCTGGCGAACT
This sequence comes from Gymnothorax javanicus, assembly GCA_029692085.1. NCBI lineage: Eukaryota > Metazoa > Chordata > Actinopteri > Anguilliformes > Muraenidae > Gymnothorax > Gymnothorax javanicus. Next base: position 34,928,139 of record CM056207.1, on the reverse strand, counting down.
TCATACACCTCCTTGTGCTTCCCTTTGGTTTTGTTTGAGAGCTTCAAATCTGGAGCAGTCCCAACAACCGAGGCAGTGGCAAATGAGACAAATGAGACAGGATCCCAGCTGATTTCTTCTTTTATTGTAATATATAGGTCCATGGCTTTCATGTGTAATTAGCAGAATTTGGCTACCTCTTTGAAGTTTTGAGAAATAAGGTCCCAAAATGACCCCTTTTTTGGTCTGAAACCCTTTTCAGGCCCTTTTTTTCTCCAAACTTCAAGGTTATCCCACAAAAGTAATGGTACATTTGAAATAAGGTCCTTCCAACTAAAAGATTCCTGCAAAAGGCAACAGGGATACCGTTGATGTTGGGAGAAAATCCGTGACAAACTTAAGAAAACTATTGGCAAACTTCAAGGGTGCACCGGGTGGTTAACTACATTCTGGTATCTGCCCCACCTACAGACCCACTTTCAATAAACTTTGAGCTGGGACACCATTGAAGTTCAGAATTATAGAGGTGGGAACTTGTGATTTTGTTAAATTGACCAGAAAGGGCCAAAAAAGGGGTTGCTGTAGCTCGGGACAGAAGGAGTCGACAGAGGAATGGTTTGGGTACTGTACCCATCTCAAAAATAACAAGAGGCTCCTCAGAGCCTGTACTCGGGCCGGGTCTAGGCCTGGGCCAATCGCGAAACCGCGCGCGTGCATGAGCAGGACAATCGCGACCCTGAAAAAAAAAAAGAAGAAGAACGGAGCCGAACTTAGACTCGTGGCCTACCGGCCCGAGTAAAAAAAATCAGCCAAATCCAGTGGGGTCAACAATTCAAGGTGCCTGATTTTGCCTGAATCTCTCAAAAATTGGCTCTTAATGGACAATTATGTTCTTCATTTTTGGACATTGCTGCCTATAAGTTTAATAGTACTGTGCTAGAAGCTTGCATTGGGTCAACTCTCATTGTTTGCTTGCTACCTGTTGTTAAGTGTTACAGCAATATGAACACAGGGAAGTATTAAGAAGAGATCATAAAAATAGTGATAAAAATATTTAAAAATGGCCATGTAAGCTGCGACCCCTCAGGTACTTTCTCTGTCCTCTGCTCGCTGTGCAGACTGTGTGGAGTGCATGGCCTGCTCGGACAACACGGTGCGCGCGGGCTTGACTCCCAAGTTCATCGATGTCAGCACGCTGTGCGAGATGCTACACTACAGCCCAGCCCCTGCGAGTACCAAAATCTTCCCCTGCGTCCAGGACCCATCAGATCCCTGCGTCTTTGTGTACGACCCTCCTGTACCCGACTTCACTGTCATGAGGATACAGGTGTTGATTTTCTTTCTGTTCAATCCGTTATAGCCGGTATGATCATGGTATGCATCTGTGGCAACAGTTATTTGTGAACGCGTCAAGTAAAAATGGACATTTCATGACACTTTGTGATCTTGAGACATGGGTTTTTAAAGTCGGACACTTTTTACTTGATCAGCGATAGAAGTTTATTTCTTACATGATTCCTTTGAAACTAATAGGTGAATCACTCTAATTATTTGACATAAAATACTTTATAGGTACATACAACAAACTATAGCAAAAAGTGAAACAAGTCCAAGGGTCATGAAATGTCCATTTTTACTTGATGTGTTCACATTTGTGTTGGCAGTGTAATGTTTCGAGGTCGTGCAGCAGTAGGCGCTCAGACCAGCCCCTGCTTTGGTTTAGTCATCGTCACGTTTCTTCTCTCCCCCATGTCTAACTGCTGGAAAATTGCAGTTGTTCAAATCTTTGGCTGGCTGCATCACTCCCTCCCGATCTCTCTGTGATTCAGGTGCCTGGCTCGGTGAAGCAGTACACGGTGGCTCCGCTGGACTGCGCTGGGATCCTGCTGGTGGTGCAGGGCGAGGCCACCGCCACCGCGGCCGGCTCGCTGTCCGACATGGCCATACAGCGGGGCTCTGTGCTCTTCATCTCGGCCAATGAGAGCGTGGCCCTGCACGTCTCCTCTCCCTCAGGCATGATGCTGTTCCGAGCCTGCTGCCTCTTATAGTGCCCGACGGCCCCGTCATCTCAGCTCCGCCCTCATCCAGTACCCAGGATGCCCCTGGCCTCAGGGTTACAGGGACAGCTCATAGTCAGGCAAACTGACCTTTTAAACAGTGGGAATATTGAGTGTATTCCACAGATTATACAGTTATATATTATACACACAAAGGTTCACACAAACACAATAACAAACATGCCCCCACACATTTACTGACAATTTTTGAGTGTAAATTTGCAGTGATTGATCCTGCCCTTTGGGCTACTTGTGTTAGGAATAGAATTATGTTCAGAGCAGCTGTACTCTGAGATTTGAGTTTAGTTCAACATTGGTCCCCTTTATCTCACCTCTCTGTAATGGTGCTTAAAACACTATTTCTGATTGACCAGCATTTTTCCTCAACGCAGCCAAGCAGAGGAGACTGAAAGATAAAATCCCCAACTCAGTCCCTTTCTCTGCCTGAAATTGGCTCGTGCAAACAATAAGATTAGCGCTCATCATTGCATTACTTATTCTTCACTCAGTGATATTGTGCTTGTGCATGCATACACAACAAATATCAGACTGCCATAGAGAATGATGGCTTGTTGCATACAGTATGCTATAAGTACATTAAATTATTTTTAATTTGATCGGAAATGGATTGCGCAGGTAAATAAAGTGCTTCCCATTCAGAAACAGTACTCAAACACGCACATAGTTTGCTCTGTTGAAAGAAGGCATTGACTTTGGTTTACAAGCCCCTGTTACAGAATGTTTGTGTTTTATTGGACGTAACTGCGAGATGTGAGGCTTGAAGAAGGACATATTCAGACCAATTACTGAATTCATCTCAGAGCGTCTGCATAGGACTCATTAGTTGAGAAGTGTCCAGGAATTTAAGGTTTACTGGCAAACCCACAAAGTTAAATCATTTTGTCATGCTGTCAAACGAGGTGGAAGGACATTCTCCGGCTTCTTTTGGATTATCACTGAGAAACAGGAAAAAATGTAAACTGTAATTCTAGGATCTCTTTGTTACAATTTGCAGAACTAATTTATGAATTTAAGAAGATAAACGCTGGAATAACTACTGAAGTCCGCAAGTTTCTACGGACTCATGTAATGTGAATCTGAAGTGTGGTTTTCATGAAATGAAGACCCAGTTATCAGTGTTAGTACGGTGAACATGACATCTAACTCAGAGGTACACCACCAGAGGGCTGCTGAATAAAGGCACCTTGTTACTTTGTCCTTTCATTGTTACTGAATATATTTTCCATCGTGTAGATGTTTGATTTTGAGATGATATTGCACTAGAATTATGTAGATGACTTGAGGATATGTTATAATATTTAAGTGAGCACAATGTGTGAGCAACTTGATGTCTTGATTTGATTAAGAAAACAAAGATAATCCTCAGGTCAGAGTAACTTAACCATGTAAGAATGCGTATGTGTGCACAGGTATGGAAAAAGGAAATGCTTTATTGGAATGTGTCTGCATTTTTGAGTATCGCATGGGTGCGTGAAGAGAAACTACAGGTATGTAATTTACTGAACCGAAATAAACAGTCAGAACCAATACCAGTGTTTCTGATTTGGCCTCATAACTGTGGTCAGATCTGTGTTTCTGCAGTGGAGTTATTGAGGAGAAGAAGTCTCATGTCTGCAATATCACTTCTTCACAACTATTACTTTTTCTCTAAACTGCAAATGTCTGACGTTGAAGCGTTGAGATCCAGAGGTGGATAATCCAGGGCAGAAAATTGCCATTTGTTTGCCACCGTATCCAACTGTCTAATCCCCCCATTAGTTTTACATCATAGATAGTCGGAAGCAAATACATCCTGTACAACACAAACTATTGAAAATGCAAAATGCATTTATCATAAATGAGTTGTAAACTTGATTGCACATGAACAATATTACAGGGGCTTGGCTCCCTAAAACCCCCCTTCTGTAAACCTTCAACTATTTAACTAATTGGCCCATGTCTCTCCCTGCGGCGCAGTAGGGTCTAGCGCCACCCCCGAGATCTGCTGTTCAATCGCTGTGTTCAAAGACGGTGCCTGCCATGTATGGAAACCCCAAATTTTTCCCGGATCAGTTGCCACAATAAAAGAAGTGCTATTTGACCAAATATGATGGGTGACACTAGTATATTTTAAAGTTGACACTATGGTTTAGCCAAATTTATGGAAAATATCCTTAATTTTGGGTGGCGAAAAATTGTGAAATTCACTCAATCCAGGTTCAGACAGAAAGTCATTCCCAGTGTTTAGTCCCAGTCAGCAGGATTTGTGAGTAAATAGTTGAATTATTCCGCTATGAGGTAGAACTACATGGTCAAATCAGCTGTATGAGTTAATGGTGGTGGAAACACACAGCAGGACGTCTCCCTTCCTGACCCTCTGACTTAACTTTTCTGGCAGTGAGTACATAGGACTTGCTCTGCTTGATTTGTTTGTCAGAAAATGCATTTTAGAGGAGCTACTCTGAGTATAGCATGAGTCTGACTCCGGGTGCCATCGGATTGGGCCGACATTACTTTTAAGCAAAGAATGGTGGGCTCCAGGGCTCCTCTTCCTATTGTAGCTGGCTGCAGCCTTCAACCTATGAGAGTAAGAACATTTCATTTCAGAAATACAGAATATATATCAGCTCTCTGGAAAGATTTGAAAATGAATCTTAATTACGTATTGGTTGAGTTAAAGTTTCATAACTCGTTCTCAAGCTGAAAGAACACCATCATTTCCTGTGACCACGGCCACTCCCAGCACCTCTCTTGAAGGTTTTACAACCCCATTTCCAGAAAAGTCGGGACGCTGTGTAAAATTTAAATATAAACAGAATGCAATGATTTGCAAGTTTTTTAAACCCTATATTTAATTGGGAACCGAGGTGACCAACTACTATAGTTTTGGAAGCAAAGTGTCTTCCTATTGATTAATTCGGCGTAACTCGGAAGTTGCGTTTGCCGCCCTTGCTGCGGGCCAAACGACATTGGAAATGAACAGATGTCTATGGAGAGCACCTGTGGCACTCTACATTTTAGCCCTCTCTATTTACAAGTTTTTCTTTTTCTAAACTCTAATGCTGGGAAGAAACGGTTGTGTGTTTGGCTGCTCAAATAGCAGTGGGAAAATTCAAATTTGGAATAAGCGTACATGTAAAATCCACACACCTTTGGCACATAGCGACTGCCCCTGTTTAGCACCATATTCACTGCACAGATTCCCTGCTAAGGAGGACGACGTTCGGCAGCAGTGGATTGTACATATCGATGGCAAGGATTTTGTACCCAACAGGAACAGTTAATACTGCAGATAGGTGAAAGTATTGTGGATTTGATGAAACAAGCATGGGATTTGGTTCACAGGTAGACTATGCCTCAGTGGTGATTTTTAGAAATAGGGCCATCTCAGATTCGACCTGTGACAAAAAATGGTGGCCATTTTCAATATGGCCGCCATCGCTTATTAGAAATTCTTTGATATTGTAGGTTAACCCGTTAAGGCCTAATGCAAAAATCCCAGCAGAGAATCGTGCTGCCATGGGCTGAAGCACAGCTTCTCAGCTTTCAGGAACAGTTGGAATTTTTTTCTATTGCGCAAAACTTACAGTAATTACGGTACTTTCAAAATTTCGCGCATATCTGTGTCGGCAACGACACGTTCTTAAAATGCGCACATGCTGTCCTGGTGTAAATGGGTTAAATCAATTCTAGGGGTGGGAATGCTTTTCCTTTGTATTATAAATCATACATCAGTAATTTTACTGTCCACATAACAGTTGAAATGGCAAATAATTACTAGTTTGAGCTAAAAAAATAAGATTTATTATCATTTTTACCTCATGTTATGATTTTGAAATCAGGACCACTTCGTCCAATGCATCAAACAGCCCAGAATTATTTCTTCTGTTTTCATAGGTAGCAGAGGTACACACAATAGCTTGTTATAGTCTAATTGCAAGTCAGTAGGATTGAAATTGTGTCCAAACAGTAATGAACTGTTCTCTGTGAGCCACGTCACTCAGAGCACTGTCCACCGCACTGACAAAGAGCTGTACAATGAAGAGACGCCTTATGACATTTGCAGCGTCCTCTGCAGCCGTTCTTGCAGCCACATCGAAAGAGTTCCCTGCAAGCTTCTGATGCTTCTGGTAGTGTCGTCCAGGTTATACTCCATCCACCACCAGGCTTCTTGTTCCAGCCCCATTCACTTGGTGATGGAAGCTCTGGAGCAGGGGTCATCATTTGGGCCCAACAGTGACCAGCCTGGTAGGCAGCTCTCTTAGTGTGTTGGAGGAGTGCAGCCTGTGTAGGAGGCAGACCATCAATAGGTCTGCCTTTCTTGCTGAGCAGCTGTTTCCTTGCCTGGTTCACACCCTCCTCTGTGCTGGTACGATCATACAGCAGGACCACAAATCGCTCCAGTGGTTGCATCCACTCGTCAATGGCACATGGGTCTGGCATGGTACCCAAGGCGCAGAATGCTGGTGTGACATCTCCATAGGTGGTCCAGGTGTCCCATGCAGTCTTCTTGCCCCTGCCGCCAGAACAGGACATCGTGTCACATCCAGTGAAGGCATGGAACATCGGCAAGGCCACACATCGGTCAGGACCAAGAGCTTTGGCGATCTCATGAGCAGCGATGAACCTGAAGCTCTTCACAGCTCCAAAGGCAATCCACAGTTCAGATATGTTGAGGCGATTGGCTGATGCTATGGCCAGGACTACCTCGTCTGTATGAACTGTGCGTATTGACACTTTGCTGTACCCCTGTTGTACGGCATCCTGTAGGTGCAGAAGGATACGAGTGTCAGCCTCCTCATGCGTGCATGGCGCTAGAGCAGACACGTCCTGTCGATTGGAGCAAAGAACGCCAGTGCCTTGTGTGGTGATGAGATGTTTGTTGGTGTCAATTTCTGCCACGTTAGAAGCCAGGAAGGAGAACAGCTCCGTCTTGTTGTCGTCGATGCGGAGAAATTCTTGCCAGTTTCCAGGAACTGCATTTGATGGCTCGACTCGTCTCCTAACTCCCTTTCCTCTCTTGCTGCAAGTGTCCGCCTTCAAGCTGTCTGCCATGTACAGATCCCAGACAATATCTAGTCTGTCTACATGCTGAAGCTGGGATGTGACATACGGCACGAAGACATCAGTGGCATAACCTTGGAATGTCTTTGCAGTCCCTGGTCGCAGCATGTTGATTTATGCCAGCACCATCCAGGATGTTGACCTGTACTCTGGGGGTGGAGAGATCCTCTTTCACTGGAACAAGGTTTTCCAGGCAGGGCATCAAGTCCGACTTGGTTCCAGTTCTCAGGCTGCCCATCTGAGACAGAGATGGTGGACAGGCCTGGTTTTCGTGCTGAAAGAACTCGTCCAAATCACCATGGCGTATCTGGGAGGCAATGTACAGCCTGGAGAAGAGCGAACAGTCATTCTTCAGGGATGACATCTGTAGCCGTTTCCTTGACTTCTCTCTGACTAGTGGGCGGCTGAAAAGATGGAGGTTGTTCCGCTTGATGGGATCTGTGATAGGCACTGTCTGGTTCACAAGCCTCTCTGCAACATACGTCTCATACTCCTGGAGTCCAAGTTTCTGCATCTGCCGCACTCTGTCTGCCACTGCTGTGTCCACAACGTCTCTGCTGTTCAGGACAAGGAGATCACTGCTGTATTCAGAGAACGGGTTCCCCATCTCTTCTATGGCTTGGCTCAGTGATCGCACATCTTGTGCAAATGCCATCTGTGCATGTCTTCTGTTCATGGTGGCGTCCATCTGTGTCCTGCCTCTTCTCGGTTGATCCCTCGAATTCCTGAATTAAATGAGCCATCTCAGGACCACATACCATCCAGCGACAAAGAGCTGCAGGGTTCTACGTCAGGCCCACAGCACCGCCGTCTCACTTCACGGAAGCATTGTTCTGCTCATGAGCCTGGTCAATAGCAACAGCAGAGAATGCACGCTTTGACTTCTTGACGACAAAGTTCCCCTTCAGAAACTCAGCATAGACATGGGGATGGAGCTGCTTCAGTGACACCATGTCTTGTAGGTGGATCGGCACCCATCTCGCGTAGTGTGTATGGTCCAAGGCGAAGAACCAAGGGACGATCTTGAACAGGGCCTCTATGTAGAGCAGGAAGTCGGCCTCACGTATCAATCTCACATAGACCATCACAGCCAGCTCCAGCTGCAGGATCAAGTACCAGAATTGGAATTGAGGACATGCATCGGACCTTGCATCACACCAGTCTTCAAATGGCACCACGTCACTTGCATCTTCCAAGGTCTGGATGTACTCCCTGTAGGCACTTTGCTGAAGTAGATACAGGCTACTGGCTGTGACTTGGGGAGCCCGTCTTGTGCGTGTCACGTGGGATGCTTTCAGAAACGAATCTGCTGTTCCACTGGTAGCAACCCCGGCCTGAACGAGTGCTCCTGTCCAGCCGCTGCCCTCCAGAAGATCTCCAAGGACCTTGAGGGACACTATCTCGATGTTTAGGCCACCAATGATTAAATTAGCTGGAGTCTGTATTAAATGAACATCATAGTCTAACAAAACCCTGCATTCGTGAATCCAAGGCCATAATTCACAAGCCACGTGTGAGCCTTCTGGCTACAAATAATATAAAAAATTTATTTTATTCTAATTATCTTGTGACTAATACCACATCTATGGGACCCAAAACAATTACATATGCGACAAAAGTAGAAAAAACTAGAGAGAAAAAAAAGTTTAGAGGAGAAACATAAAAGAGTGCACAGAGCACCATTGCTATGGCAGATACAACATTCGACAAGATATTTTGGCAGCCATTTTGTAAAATGGCAGGCACTCTGCTCATGGAATGAATCTGGAATGGCCCTATAGCCAAATGTCTTCCCAAGCACCTTTTTTAACTGTCTGCCAAGGTTCATGCTTGTTTCACCAAACCCACAATTCTTCCAAATATTTCACCTATCTGCGGTACTAAGTAGGGTAAGTTTCGCTAACAGTTTTTAGTTCATGCCAAACAGACTCAGTGGTGCTTGTCACAGAGTTGGTTATTAATAGAACCATCAATTAGGCTATGTGAGCTTAGCTCGGTAGCACTGGCGGATAGTTTATGGTGACCAACGTCCCCGGTTCTCGCTGCATGTCCCCAGTAAAAAAATAAAATATAGAAAAATAACTTTGTCCCTGGATTTTTGTTCAATAATTGGTCAATAATCGATTAACAAACTGGGAATGTCCCTGGTTCTGTCCGGTTTCCCGCGGTTTGTATTGCATTTATATTGCTGTAGGCTAATTAGTAACACAAACATTTAATAACGGACCATTAATACTTAATTAATACATTAATATATACCTTTATCGGTAAGGGTAGGGCACTGCCTGACATTGTCCACCCAATATGCCATTTCGGCAATTATTGATGCTATTGACATAATAATTTACGTCACTTCTGCCAGTGGCACAACCTGTCTAGCAGGCGATATAATCAGAACTGTCACTGCAGTAATGGTGCCGCCACAAGATAGCGGCGTCCACAAATCACTCGCCGGATAAGTCAATACCCAATTGCATTACTGACCTGTTGTCAATTAGCCTTTATTGCTGAGAGATGTTCCACCAGGTGTATTTTTTTGGCATCAATCAACTTTTCCAGACTTTTGTGGCCCCTGTCCCAACTTTTTTGAAATGTGTTGCAGGTATCAAATTCAAATTGAGCAGGTGTTTAAAAAAAAAAAAATAATTCTCAGTTTCAACACTTGCTATGTTGTCTTTGCATTATTTTCAATCAAATATAGGGTTTAAATGATGTGCAAATCATTGCATTCTATTTTTATTTACATTTTACACACCGTCCCAACTTTTCTGGAAATGGGGTTGTACAAACTTCATCATTACTTTGGTCATTTAAAGGGATAAAACATGCATTTTGAATGGAGTAGCAATAAATAAAATACCATTAATGAAAACAAATATATTTTTCCTGCCACCGTCATCAGCTGAAATAAATTTTTTTGCTGCAAAAAGAAAGAGCTACTGCCCTCTACTACACTATCTGATTTCCTAAACAGTCTCTACTATACATTGAGTAAAATTAGTCAAATACTGCACTTAAAGAAATGCTAAAGGTATGGGATATTGATGAAACCTATTTCAAGACGCCTTAAGTCTTCTAATGCGAAGTCTGAAATTAAAGTATATCATAAGAATTCAAGCCTCAGCAAAATACAAATTCATTATACAAACAGTAAACAAATGGCAAAGATGGTTAAAGTCTGAAAGATAAATGATGGCACTTGACAGTAACTATCAAGATTTTCTGCCTGTAATGTGAACTACAGCACTTGCTACAACCGGGCAACATGAACGCAAACTTGACAAGATTTCCAAAGGACAGTAGGCTGGCATAGTGGTGCAGTGATGGGATTCATGTGCACTAATGATGATAAAAGAGAACCACAGCAACACTGTAAAGGCACACTAAGAGACTGTGATAGACCCTACCACACCACAAATTATAGTCATCAATTTGTGAAGTTCAATTCTGAGCGATAAAGAAACCCAAGACAAAAAAAAGCAGATACTCCCCAGTGAATTTTGTTCCAGGTTTGCTTTTTAATAAGCGGATGATTATTTGTTCATAAACTTGTTTGTACAGCCATAAACATATATTTTTTTATGTTTTTCATTTTTTTTAAGAAATATTACACAAATTGCACTTTATACATATGACTGTGTCCAGAACAGCGCACACTGAAATACAAAGCTCAAATCAGATTGGGTCATTCTGCACAATCTTACAGGCGATGTGGCCAGTTAAAACAATAAACATGATTTCTAATACATACATATACATATACATATTTGTATATGTATACATATACATACATAGAGCATACACAGGATAATATATCCTTTTTACAAGAGGTACATATTCAAATTTACACTCCTTAGCATAATCATAAATTACTATATATAAAATAGCAGAGCATGCCTTTTCCAGTGATTAGTACATTCACTTTTGCAGGATGCCAAACACAATGACAAACCTTTGGGAACCAATGCCAGCTTTCATTAGGCAGGTAGGAGGTGTTTTACTAAATTTGGGCGGATTATGACACCCTCTTTGTCCCCCCACACCAGCAGGGGGGGGAAGTGGGTGGCTGCAGACAGAGGAGCAGGGTGGAGTCCCCCACCCCCCTCGGCAAAATGTGAATCTGCAGCGTTGTAGCCTGAGACCACAGGAACAACAACAACGAAAACAGTACAGTTTGACTCAACTTTAACACAGAGCGGAGTGTAATCCATGCTGCAGTCAGTGTGTGATTGACAGACGTGAGCCGCAAGCAGCAAGCAGGTGTTACATACAAAACTGTGAGCGACCGAAGCACCCTCAATCCCCACTAATTACCACGGATTAGAAACGCAAGCGGTCTGGATTCCCCACTCCCAGTCAACTTGGGTCCAATTAAAAAAATTCTTAATACGAGACAATATACTGTTAGTATTATGAAGAGGATATATACTGGTCTTCGCTGTGGACTGCTTCGTTTATTACATAAAAGCCAGAATGGTTACGCCCTACACCCACCTTACATCGGCCTATCGTGGGACTACAGACAGGAGAAATGATTGAAGGAAAATGCATGTTATTCTTCAGCAAGCTGCCATTTGGCAGGAAATACAAGTTCACAGAAATGCACAAAAGCTTTGTCTCATCCGAATGGATGTTAATCGCACAAAACCCAATACCTCCTTTCTAAGTTTCAGAATGTCAAGGTTAAAATAACTCACATTTCAAGTGCGCTCAACATACTTTTTAGGCTGTTTCATTAAGACTATACTGGGAACATTAAAACTTTTTTTTTTTTTCCAATCTTTCAAATACCTGTACAGAGATTTGTTGGTTGCTTGTAGTACACAAGTTAAACTTGACAAAGAACCTCCTAAAATACCACACCTGACTTGGGCTTTTTCATACAAAGAGGCTCTACAAGTGCCGCTCAGAAATGTTATACAAATGTGAATGTTGACAAATACACCCATGAGTGCCCTCGAGTCAGCGAGTGCCACAACGTATCTTTAAGATGAAGCATATAGCTCACTGTGACAGTGGGATTGATTTTACTTAATTTAAACTAAAATACAGTGAAACAGGCACATTGTGTGGACATTTGTTCTTTTCTGGGTGCTACTCAGGGGACATTGCTAAAGGCCCCCATCAGGCTGAACCATGACCAGATAAAGGGCCTCTTGAATCCTATAGGGCCATGGTGAAGGTGAAAGCCTCATAAATGTGCATACAATGCTGCTATAAGGATTAAATTCAGACCGTGGCATTGAAATAATGAACTTAGACGACAACGTTGCCAACCTCTTAGTACATGCGCGAAGGCCAACTTCCGGAACTCCATTTTCATCAATCTGAGGGTGATTGACAGACTTGGGCTTACTGAGGCTCCAAAAGCTATATAGTTCCCCAGAATCTGAACCCAGTCTGATTTCTGCATAAAACAGTAAAGGCCAAGAGGAAGTCTGAACGGCACAGCACCAGCAGGTATAGCAGGATAACTGTGAGGCTAAACGCTAGCCAATTAGCAATCAAATTAACCCCAGAACAGAGGATGAACATCTCGATAACGTTCTGCAGATACAAGTAGGGTCACCTCAAATTCCACCTTAAGGGCACATTAAAACAGTAGCAAGGAGCTACGAGCCAAGCTAGTTTGTATACCCTGGCTTTCTTCACAAACGCACACAATGCACTCTCACAGCAGAATCCCAGTTAGCCACTCTGCAGCCAGGCAAACTGAGACCGTTGTGAGCATCATCACTTCATAAACAAGCTGCGGCTGGTCTCCGGTGGGGATTGGAACGCGTGGCGGGCAGCACCCGCCCCTATATGACCAGACCACAGACTCTCCGATTCGCCCTGCGCATATACATGGTTGGTCAAAGTTTGAATGAGTCACGAGAGACAGCACCACATATCCAGATCTACTGTACATCCCTCCCCCAAAGTGAGTGGCTGCCATTAGCCATTAGCCATTAGCACTAAACTGCTACAACCTTACAAATAAGAACAACAACAACTGTGACAATAAAGATCAGACAAATAATAATAATTATAATAATAATGACAAAACAATAAAATAAATTCAAGTCCTTGGTTGACTACTTTAACACTGATTTCTCACAGAAAGACTGGGTTTCGGAGAAACACGTATCCACACAAGGGCGTGGGGGAAAAGGCATTCGGTTAACTACGTGCATTACCGTACATTTAGTATGGCAGTCAGAGGGTGAGTGCGCGACGGTTACATAATGACAACAATTACTTAGCTGCGGTCATCCCGGCAGCGAGATGCCAGCTAAGCTAGTCCCTTTGATGGCCATAGTTTCATAAAGAAAAACTCAATGTGCACACAAAGTGGTTTTTCCACACACACACACTCACACACAAAAACACACATAACCATGAGCCAACCCCAAACATGTCTCCACAAAATACTCTTGGCTAGTGACAGACATAAATATTTGACTTTAACTACCCAACAGTCACTGGTGTCCTGGCTTTATACACTTCTTGTAGTTCTTAATATATTTCTATAGCTTCATATATTCTGCATTACTAAAATTTATTAAGTTTGGGGGGCTGAAAGCAAACATAAAAACAGAACCCAAAGCTGTAATCTCGGCGCATGCTGCTGCACTGGTCTGTAATGTACTGTAAACCTCAGAGGAGCCAGTCCGTAGGCTTCAAGCTCATGGAGTTGGAGCAGTTGGCGGACATGGCGGTTGCCTCCCTCCTTCCTGTATGGCTGAGGCCGGAGGGCCCATCAGCAGCTGCGGGGGAGGGTTTTCGCTCCAGGCGTGTCGCCCCCCAGCGTCCATCTTCCCTTTTCTCCGCCTTCGAGCCTTGAATCCTCCCAATACCCCATCAGGACGGGGACCTGTGCTGTGAAAGCCCAGGTATAACCTCTCCTTCACCCCCTCCCCCTCCAGCCGGCCGTCTCTGCATTCTCCCTCTCTCATGCACCGCGACAGAGAGGGGAGGACACGGGCTAAGCGGTGAGAGGCCCTGCCCCCCACAGGGGATGGGGAGGAGGGGATTGGAGGCTGGATGCGGCGGGGAGGGTGGGAGCAGCGAGCGGTATGGGGTGTAGGCAATCCCCCGGTCAAACCATGAACTCATTACTGCCGTACAGCACCATCTGCTGCGGAGAGCCGAAGTCCGACTCCCTCTTACGGCCGCTGGCCTCTGCCGGCTCTCGCGGCCTCACAGGGGAGCTCTTGGCCCTCAGCCTCTGCCGGCCCTTCTCTGCGTTATAGGTCCCGCGGCTGGTGTACTGGGCCCGATCCTCCAGGTCCGGCTCGGGCCCGTCCAAGCTGTCGGCGCGAGGGCCGGAGCGGTACAGGCCGGTGGAGGGAGATTTGGAGCGGTAGCGCAGCCGGCGAGAGGCGGGGCCAGGCTGCTGCAGGTAGGAGGAGGAGGAGACGGAGGAGACGGTGGAGACGGAGTCCACAGAGTCCAGGGAGTCCGGCTGCCTTCGCAGCGCCCGCCGGCTCTTCCCCTCCGACTTCTTGGGCCGGGCAGCAGCCAAGGCCGGCGCTCTCTCTGGAACAGGGACACGGAGAGGTCAGAACACACACACACACACACCATTGCACACACAGACAGACACAAAATATACAGGCCCAAAGTCCTACCAGAGAAGTCGGAAGTGGCCCCTTCAGAGTCCACGTTTAGATTCTCATAACTGTCTGCTGTTCCAATGGAAGCCTCAGACTCTAGAGTCTCGTCATCGGAGGCCCGGGGCTCCAAAGTTAAAATCTCATACGTCAGCTCCTCCCTGGAGGAACAAAAATCACACAGTCATACAAAAGCATATTAAGTCACACACAGATACACAAAAGTAACAGAGACCCACAGTCATACAGAATCAAACTCAGATCTATAGTCACAGACATACCTAATGAATTTAACAAAGAACAACAGTCTCACTCAGATATACAGTGCTGTGGAAAAATATTCGCCTCCTTCCCGATTTCTTATATTTTGCATATTTGTCACACTTAAATTTTCATCATCAAACTAACTTTTTTTTGGGATTTTCTCCTTTATTAGATAGTTATATAGTAGAGCATGACAGGAAAGTTGGGGAGAAGAATGGGGAACACATGCAGTAAATGACCTGCGCCGGAATCGAGCCCGGGTCGCCGCGGGAAGGACACAGCCTTTATGGTGCGCGCGCTTAGACCGATGTGCCACCGATGTGATCGTCAAACTAATTTTAACATAAGACAAAAATAACCCGAGTAACCACAAAATGTTTTTAAATGATGATTTCATTTCTTGACAAAAAAAGGTATCCAGCGCTATCTGGCCCCATGTGAAAAACTACTTGCCTCCATGTTTACTAAATCGACCAATTAAAAAACTTTAATTGATAACGGAGTTCAATTTCACTAGACTCAGGCACAGTTCTTCCTTGCCCTAAAAATGTAAGCATCACTTGGCGCCTACCAAGTGCTCCGTGAATTTTGAGGATTTACTGGTGAAATAGTTGCTCTACAAACCTCCACTTTGCTCTGCAATCGTCTAAAGACTTCTAGAACAATCTGGGAAGTTCATTCTTGTCGACTTTGAATATCTGGTTGGTGATTTTTTATTTATTTATTTTTTTTGCTGTTTTTCGTGAGTGATTGGACGTCACGCACCACTGACTCAATTCACCGTGCTCAGCTGACAGAGAAGCCATTTTTCGTGAGTGACCGGACGTCACGCACTACCGACCCCACTTACAAGAGCCATGTCGGGGACCATTTTTAGAGAAAACTCTACCATTTTCTGCTTTGCTAGGAACTGTCAAGACCCCAAAGATAGTAAGAACTCTGCTTGTTGCATTATATGTCGTGCTTCATGCCACTATGCTTGTGCTGGAGTAAAACCTAAGGCTGTCTTTGTATGTGAGAACTGTGTCTTTGCAGTTACAAATATCAACAGGCTTAGCAGGATTGTAGATGATTTACAAGGGAGTTATTCTGCCAAATTTGATAATCTGAAAGAACTGTTTGACAGAAAGACTGTGGAATGCAATGACATGAAAAAGCAGACTGAATTTCTGAAAAAGGAAATTACAGATTTGAAAAATCGTACTGATGTGGGTCATAAACAAGAGAAGACAAGGGAAAATTTGCCTATGAATTCTTCACATCTGGTTCTGGCTGATTCGGTCCTGCGAAATGTAGAAGCTGTAGATACAACTTTCGTCTCCTTGCCTGGTGCCAAAATCTCAACATTACATGATCGACTTCAGCATTACCATGCGTCATCCTATGAGTCTGTGACATTCCATGTTGCCACAAATGATCTTGAAAACATCAAAGAAGATCCTGGAAAACTTAATGATGTTGTTCAAGAATACAAGGATCTTATTGAGGAGACCAAGGCTATAACTGACTCAGTTGTAGTCTCGAGCGTATGCCCACGACTGGATGACACCAATGAGCTTGTTGAACCTTTCAACACAGCCCTCAAGAGTCCTGTGTAAGGGAAGCAGTGACAGCTTCATAGACCATACACCCAGCTTTACACTAGGAGATGGGCAAGCCAGTGATGCTACATCTGGAAGAGCGGTCCACACCTTACTCGGCCTGGAGTTAATCGCCTGGTCCGCAACCTGAAGATGAAAATCCGTCCTGGTGAGTCTGATGTCACCCGACTCACACATCACTCGAAACGTGGAAGTGATGGCCACACCATGTCTAACCATCGCAATCGTGTTTACTCGTCTTCTAACGCTGATGATGTAGTCATCAATAGTGATGCTTGCAGAAACTGCAACGAATGTGGCTATAACGTTGAAAGATGCAGACATTCTCAGCCAGTTAAATGTAACTTTTGCCACATGAGAGGCCATAAAACCAAGCATCATAGAAGAGCATAGGACACTAGCCATGAAGTCAGGGCTGCCGCTGTTGATGTTAATAACATCTTAAAAAATGACTCGGTCAGTCTTTTAACTGATGCTAATTGCGATAATTGTGATAATCAATTGTATTTTGTTGATGATGAAAATTGTGTATCATTTAATGACAGTAGCAATGTTGGCCCTTTTTCGAATAGTATTGATTATTCTGATGGTTTTACTCTCAGTATTGATGGTGTGGATAATGCTAATAAACCTTATAATGACCTGAAGAATCAAATTGATAATGCTAATGGGTTGAGTGTTGCGCACTTAAATGTACGCAGTCTTCTACCTAAGATTGAACAAATCAGGTTTCTCTTAAATACTGTTGGTTTTGACATTCTGTGCATAAATGAGTCTTGGCTTGATGAAAGCATTCAAGAGTTTGAATTTGAGGTTGTTGGCTATAAGACTGTCACCAGACATCGTAATCGTCATGGTGGAGGTATTGTTATTTTCATAAACGAAAATTTATCATTTGTAAGAAGATGTGACCTTGAGACAAATGGTGTTGAATGCCTATGGATTCAAATTAATCTCAAGAATAGACAGTTATTATTATGTTCTATGTACAGGCCTCCTTCAGCCAATGCAGTTTATTTTGAATGCATGTTTGACATTCTTGAAAAAGCCTGCTCTGAAGATAAAATGATTGTCGTCACTGGTGGTCTCAATATCAATTTTATTCATATTGAGCCTCAAACTTACAATGCTCTGCATATAACTGAAAATCTCAGCGGTTTAACTCAGTTAATTTGTGATTACACTAGAGTTACTGAAAATACTAGGTCACTTATTGATGTCATATTTACATCCAATCCAGAGATTCACAAATGTACCAGTGTTTTTCAGATCACCATTAGTGATCATTACTTAAGCCATACTGTAATTGCCAAGAGTGAACCAAAGACTACAAAGCAACAACATAATGAAATCAAGTATAGATGTTACAAAAACCTTTAATATGGCAAATTTTGTCAATGATATTAGTAATTCAACTGTTTTGAACAGTATTGTCAATTGCCAAGATGTTAATGATACATGGATTCTCTTCAAAAATGAGTTTCTTAAAATCAGTGATAAGCATGCACCTATTCATGTTTCCAGAATGAAAAATAGATATAATCCTTGGATTGATAGTAGTATTGTTGAAGTAATGTATAGAAGAGATTATCTTCATAAACTTGCTACTCAGAGTGGTGATGTTGATCAAATTAATGAATATAAATCTGTTAGAAATAAAGTAAATGTTTTGATTAAGAATGCTAAGAAAAAGTATTATGAAGATATTTATGCTGAAGGCAAACATAATTCGAAGAATTTATGGATCGAATTATCTAGATTGTCTGGTAAGAGTCTTGTTAAAGATGAATGTCCAAGTTCATTTACTGCTGACCAGCTGAATGACTATTTTGCAAATGTCGGCATTAATACTGTTAGTCATTTACCGCATCATAATAATATTCTGTGGAAAGGTCCTGAGAGTATTTATGATTTCAAATTTAATGAAATAGGTAATGAGAATATTTATAAACTTCTTGTGTCATTAGGCTTGCGTAGTTCTTTAGACATATTGGAATTTGATTCTAAGTTACTGAGACTGCTCATTTAATTGTTGAGCCAGTAACACATATTTTCAGGCTTTCATTATGTACTGGTGTTGTTCCTTCTGATTAAAAATATGCTTGTGTCACCCCTATTTATAAGGGAAAAGGAGATGTCATGGATACTTGCAATTTTAGACCAATTTCTGTCATAGGACATATTGCAAAAATTTTTGAAAAAGAGGTCCAATATCAATTTGTCTCTTACTTGATCAGTAAAGATTTTTTAACTTTAGATCAATCTGCAAATAGAAAATTTCATTCTACTACCACATGTTTACATAATACCATTGATGAATGGTTGCAAAATATTGATGATAAATTATATACTAGGATATGTTTCCTTGACATTTCCAAATGTTTCGATACTATCGATCATGAAATACTTCTTAATAAAATGAAGAAATATGGTGTTAGGAATATTGAATTTGAATGGTTTAAGTCGTACTTAAGTAATAGGACACAAAATGTCAAACATAAAAATGTTTTGTCAAAACCATTGAATGTAAGTATTGGAGTGCCTCAGGGCTCAACATTAGGGCCCTTATTATTTATGCTTTTTATGAACGATCTGCCAATGCATGTCTCTAATGGTCGATGTAGTATGTACGCGGATGATACTATTATCCATTGTAAGGATACAAGCATTGCAAATCTCAATGATTCTGTTAATGATATTTTGCATCAAGTCAATAAGTGGTACAAGGCCAACAGGCTCGTTTTAAATGTGTCTAAGTCTACGTCAATGCCAATTGGTTCAAATTCTAATATGAATGAAGAAAATGATTTTCAACCATTTTTGGAGAGTAATGCTATTGATATAGTTCAGTCAACCAAATATTTGGCTATATATATATGTATAGATGGCAAACTTAAATTTGATGTTCACATAAATAAACTTATGAAAAATCTTTCGAGGAAACTTACATGGTTGGCACGTCTTAGACACATTGATCCTGACAATATTCTGAAATTATCCTATGCTACATATGTTATGCCTGTTTTTGATTATGCATGTTCAGTTAGGGGTTGTTCAAAGAATAATATCAGTGCTATTCAGAGGTTACAAAACAGAGCTGCTAGAATAATATGTGGCAATTATGACATTATAAATGCAAGAGGTATTGATTTGGTTAAAAGCTTAGGTTGGCAAACAATTGAAGAAAGGATAAACTACTTTTTAAGTATTAGTATGTATAACTGTATTCATGGCACGGCCCCATTGTATTTGTGCAATTCTATTGTAATGGCTTGTGAAACCAGTGGCAGACATACCAGGTTAAATGATACTTTACAAGTTCAAGTTCCTATTTGTAGAACTGAGGTGTTTAAGAGATCTTTCATATACAGGGTTTCCATTGTCTGGAATAATTTGCCAGACCATATTCACAATGCCAATTCTGTCACTGGCTTCAAAACCTTAGTTAAAGGTAGAGACAGGGCAAACACTGCTACGACCTAGGTGCTTTTATTTTTGCTTTATATCTGGACCACATGAAAAACTGTTCTACAGATGTGTATGCCAGTATAAATATCTCAATAAATTAATAAATAAATAAATAAATCACTTCAATAGCACCCGTCTAGAAGTGTAAAGTTGGCAAAAAGCAGCGTTTCATGCCGCAATGGAAAGAAATTCAAAAAAAGTCGTTAACATCCATCAGTTTGGAAAGGGTTATAAAGCCATTTCTAAGGCTCTGGCACTTCAGTGCACCATGATGAGAGCCATTATCTACAGATGATAAAAAAGAACTGGAACAGCGGTGAACTGTCTCAGGAGTGGCCAGCCAACAAAAAAAAATCCTCCTAGAGCACATGAACGACTCATCAAGGAGGTCACAAAAGAACCCAGACAAACATCTAAGAACTGCAGGTCTCACTCGCCTCAGTTAAGGTTCACTATTCCACAATAGAAAAGAGCCAGGGCAAAAAACGGTGTCCATGGGTGAGCTGAGAGGCAAAAACCACTATTGACTGAAAAGTACACAAAGGCTCTTCTCACATTCGCTAAAAAACATCTTGATGACCCCCAAGACTTTCGGGATAATATTCAGACAAATGACAAATGAGTCAAAAGTGGAACTTTTTGGAAAACACAAGTCCCCTTATATCTGGCGCAAAGCAAGTCCAGCATCCCACAATAAGACCACCATACCAACAGTCAAACACGGTGGTAGTGTGATAGTCTGGGACTGCATTAAGGCCTTGGCGACTCGCCATTATTGATTGACCAAGAATTCTGCTCACTTCCAGAAAATCCTGAAGGAGAATGGCCTGTCATCAGTCTAAAGCTCAAGTGCAGCTGGGTTATGTAGCAGGACGATAATCCGAAGAACACACGTAAGTCCACCACTGAACGGCTTGAATGAAGGTTTGGGAGTGGCCTAGTCAAAGTCCTGACATGAATCCAATTGAGATGCTGTGGCATTGCTTTAAACAAGTAGTTCAATGGTTGAAAACCCACAAATATGGCTGAATTAAATCAATTCTGCAAAGAAACGTCGGCCAAAATTCATCCATAACTATGGAAAAAAACTCATTACCAGTTATTGCAATCTTTGATTGTAGTTGCTGCCCCCAAGGGCGGCACAAATAGTTATAGAGTTCAGGGGTGAAATTGTTTTTTTACCTTAACTCCTTCAACCCCACAGCCCTCTACAGAGGGCTGACCAACATATTCCCTTCAACCCCAAATTCCTGTAGGGAAAATTCAAACAATCTGACTAATTGATTGGAACATATCAGGTTACATTTAATGGGATTCCAGAGATAACAGTAAGATACAATGTCCAGATAATGACCAGCCCTCTACAGAGGGCTGTGGGGTTGAAGGGTATAGTGATGCTAGAATATCTGGGGTTGAAAGAGTTAAATAAATGAAATGATAGTTCAAAAGCAGAATTTTGTGATTACTCACACTGATGTGAAACATTAAAATATGACATACGAGCAAAAATAGAAAAAACTGGGAAGGCGGCAAATACATACACACAGCACAATAGATAATCTTTGAAAGTCACACAGCCTCAAAAACTCACACACATATTAAAAGAGTCAAATACAAACCCACGGGGTCACACACAGACCTGCAGGGTCACACACAGACCCCTAGAGTCATAAACAGACCTGTAGGGTCGCACACAGACCCAAAGAGTCACACACAAACCTGCAGATTCACCCACAGACCCACAGATTCACACACAGACCCACAGAGTCACCCACAGAGTCAAACACAGACCCACAGAGTCAAACACACATCCACAGAGTCAAACACAGATCCACAGAGTCCCACACAGACACACAGTGACACACACAGACCCACAGAGTCACACACAGACCCACAGAGTCAAACACAGACCCACAGTGACACTCTTACTTCTCTTTCTGCAGGCTCTCGATCTGCTCGGTGAGCACCCTCTCCTCCTGTTGCATGGCAACCTGCTGTTGCTCTGACAACTCAGTGTCCCCGCCCACCTCCTCCCCCATGCTTTCCTCCACCACATCTGTCACCGCTGGCAACCGCGGGCTGATGGGGGGAGAGAGTGTGTTGTAGCTGGTCCTTCGGAGACGCCCCTTACCCTAAACACACACACAATCGCACACACAAGTACATCAATTTAAATGCTAATTCAGTACAGAATTTCTGTGCATTGGTTTGAGGAGACAAGAACACAGGTGACACATGTTCAGCACTGGGATTCCCATCAGCCAGAGCGGT
Organism: Gymnothorax javanicus; assembly: GCA_029692085.1. NCBI lineage: Eukaryota > Metazoa > Chordata > Actinopteri > Anguilliformes > Muraenidae > Gymnothorax > Gymnothorax javanicus. The sequence goes on along the minus strand of CM056207.1, from coordinate 34,905,840 downwards.
CAGTATCTGAATAATGTTCCCAGACTCCTTTCCCGCAACAACATGAGTGAAAGTCCTGAGTCCACATTATTAGGGAGAAGGAGCACTGAGCACCTGGCAGTATGAGTACCCTACAAGACCAATGACAGCACCACACAACATTTCTTCTTCTCCTGCCAGGCATGGAACCACATAGATGAAATGTGACAGACTACAACAGCAAGCCTCGGACTCATGAAGCTCATGGCACCTTTACATCAAAGACCACAGACAGCCACAGAGAACGTCACAGTCTGTTATGACAGGGCCACAGTCATCTGCTCCTCGTGAAGGTTAGGCATGTTCCTTTGGCCAATGAGGAACCATTTTATGCTTTTTGATCGAATTACAGAAACGGGGTTGGAGCAGTTCCGGATTTACACCCCCTCACCAACCCTCAAGCAGTCCCATCACAACAGTAGGTAAGCGACATGGCTTCACGTGTATTACCTTTTTAGTGGAGCTTGGCTGCATGTTTTAGAACAGAAAAAGCAAAAAAAAAATTAAATGGCAAATGTTAGCAGGTTAAGGGGGAGGTGAGCCCCTAATCTCAAGGACAACGTGGGCTTTGAATGGGAAAAGGCGAGACAAACAGAATGGAGATGCCCGTCACTCCAATGACATGGTGCTCACAATGACCAGACAAGAAACTGACAGCGGTCATGCAGTGACTCTACTCCACTGGATGAGCACCAATGGCAAGAAAAAGCTGGCCAGACATTAAATGAAATTAGTAACTGCACAAGGAACCTCACTATTTGGCAAATAATCCCGCTGCATTAGCAGGAAGCAAAAGGAATGAATCCTAGTCTTGGATAATACTATATGTAACCTGATGCCACAGAAATGGCCCAGCACAGCCAATAATACTGGGATTCTGCAGATTTACTGCACCCCCAACACAAAAACTCGTCTGCATTCATCAAACTCAGATGATATAAAAACCACTGAGCAGCCTGCCTTTCATAAGAAAAATATGAAATCCATCCAAACCGCTTTCTTCTTGCCCAACGAAACCGCAAAAAATTCTGTCATTTGACTACTATGCGACAATTCAGATAGGCAAAGGTGTCTAAATCAGGCAGATTGATCATAGATCGCATAGATTACAGTAGAGGGGAAAGCAAGAGAGTGTTTAACAGTGATGAAGTGTATTCAGTAGCAGTGAGGAGCAGACTGGTTTAAAGCTAAGTTAGCATATGCAGGCTGAATGAACGAGCTCAGCATTTGCCTGATCATCACGCATTTGTACAGGACACCAGAGGCTAAAAGGCTCTGCTCATCTCCAGTAGCTGCAGCAGAGAAAGCTGAGCTCAGGTATTCTGCAGGGGGGACCGCTCTGAGCTGCAGGCCTGCCTGTGCTAATGCCCCAGCACAGATGGTCCAGCCAAACGCAACAGACAAGACCCTGAGGCAGGAAAGGCGGAGTGAAGATGGAGGAGACAGACGGATCTGGACGGGACCACGCACAGGACGGGAGCACATGACGAGCAACGGATGGGCGGGTTACATGGAGAATACGTACCGGGATGGCACTGCGGGTCATGCTCATAAATCTAACAGCGATTAGTACGGGTTTCTGGATTAGGAGAGGAGTGGGGGAAGGAAGAGGAGAGAACAGGCTTAGTATAGAATAGCAGCCACTGCAAACTGAGAGAATGGGAGAGAGTGGTAGTCAGGGAATCCTGAAGTCTGGACAGCAGAGGAGGACGGGTCTTCATGCATTCCCAAAGCAGGGTATGTCCCTCACTGACACTTATGAGGACTAAATATTTCCCCAATGTCTCATTTTCTCCGCCCTTAACAGAGATAGATAATAGGGCAATTCCATATCAAATCAAGAGATTTTATTAAATTTTCCTGATTGGCCATCTTGGATTTGCTCCATGGAAATAATTTCAACACAACAAAAAAACTAGTTTGCTAAATTTTTGGCTTGTATCTTCTCTAGTCTCAGGGGAATGCAAGCTTTCACAAAGGGATTGTGGCTCTAAAAAATGGGCGTTGCAAATATGAAATTCGCCAAGTTCCATGAGTGAAGGATTTAGAACTATTCATGCTACATGCTTGCCAATATCAGGGACTGTCCTATGCTATTAGATGCCTTTAACTTATAAGTGGTTGACATACAGTGGCATATTTTCTTAGTTATGGCTTGCAGAATATTGTTTTGCTTTGGCGCCCACTATATCTTTACACTGAACCTCATCAGACCTTTTAAATTTATGTGTGATACTCAAGTTATCTTACCGTCTTTGCAACTAGAAGCACGTCTGAAAGAGATCAAAGTTTTCATTTTAAATGCCTCAGATTTTGATTTGTTTCAGCAGTGCACCAAGTTACGAAGAAAGCACTAAAACATGGGCATTATATGAAAAATTAAGAATATTATAATATATTATATATTAGACTCCAAACCACAATTTTTCTTTTTTTCTTTTTTTTTTTTTTTTTTAGAATTTTCATCAAGCTTTGAATTTGCAAATCTGCAACTGTAGGCCAACCACTTATGGTTCAACAACAATTATGGCCACAACCCCTTTTTTAAGCCTCCATATCTCAAAGGAGATAAGCTGAAAATTTTACATACTAGTTGTTGGGCAGAACGAGATCATTTCAATAAAATAGGAAGCAAATCCAAGATGTTCAATTGGGAGGTCTCTGTTGATTCCACATGGGACTGATCCAATATACTGGCAACTGCATGACTGCCATCCAACACTTAAAAACAGATTACCCACCGCAGATACTGTTTGGGGGAAATAATTAAAGTTGCCTATGTAAAGTACCATTGGACAGAAATTTGAGTGCAGGCCAGTGATAGCTTATGAAGAGGGGCACTGGGATGCAGGGAGGTTTGGGGTAATTAGCATGGAAGAGAGGTACGGGGTCAAACCACAACTGCCAATAATGAATAAAATAAAATTAGTTGCAGAACTCAGAATCAAACAATAAAATCCAGCCCTGGTTCATTTTTTACCAGAATAATTCACTAAACCAGTGGTTTTCCATCCAGTTCCTGTGGGACCCCTGTGTATGCTAATCTCTGTTCAAACATCAATCGCAACCCCAAAATTTTACTATTTTGTTAATTTTTCTTAGTTTGGTGCTTTTGATATTCAGAGGGATCGTTCACATACTTAATTATCTTCATGCCAGAAATAGCTTAGCAATACCAAAAAGAACAAGACAACATTGCCATCAATATCCCCTGCTACCACAGAATCTTGTTTTCAAACCCAATCAAGGTCATGAGTAGTAGCATAGTCACAAAATTTCATATATCTAAGCAAAGGAACTGCTGAGAAAACTTGTTCCCACTTATCTGGACGGACGAATGAGCTCCATTGTAATTTACCCCGCTCAATTCCCAAATTCTTATCTTGCTTTTTTTTACTGAGAGGTCAACAATGACATAAAAAGAGCTGGTTAATGGGCTCTTAACCAGACTGGTGCATAAATGCTGATTTAATTTGTAATTTTTTCCTTAAAATTCAACACAATGCAGGTTGGCATTGTTCTCATTTGAGTTGTCTTTGAATTCATTATCATCTACCAAATAGTTTGGTTTGGTGGCCAGGTGTTCACACTTTCTCCAATAAGGACTCACCTCCGTCTTTCATTTGAACAGTAATTGACAAGTAACCACTTTTTATGTAATTTTATGCATCTTAGAATGTAGTATGCTTTATTTGCAAAATAGACCACCAAGCAATGCTTGTCCACAGCAATGTTATTCTTTATTGCACTCACAGCTACTTCTGAAAGAATGTCATTTAGGAGTTGAAGTATTCTCTCATGATAAGCACCTAGTTCACAAAAAAATTAAAGGTCCTCCATCACGTCACCAGGTCAGGTGCACAGCTAATTAGCCATTACATGCCATTTCAAAATCTGTTCCTTCTTGACATCAAATGAGGAAGTGCCTGCCCATAGGTAAGAGCCACTGATCAACTTCAGCCAACCAGCTAATCAGTTCCTTCATCATTCTGGGTGGTCACTCCCCCTTGTGATGTCAGAAATGACAGACTCTGAAATGGTTCCTAATGACTAATTGCCAGAGCCCCAGCTAACATAATAGGGATCTTTAATAACTTTTTAAAATGTTGGTACAGCCATTGCAGCTGGAACGATAACCAGCATACACAGGGGTCTTCCTGGACCAAAAACCACTGCACAGCATAATTTACACCATTGATTAAGCAGAATGTCCTCATTCCAGATGGTCTCTTGACTCCCAGTAATGAAGCAGCAGTAAACAGGTGGTTCTCAGCCCTAGAGGATCTGGATTTGATTATCTTGGTCTACAATACCCACGCTCTGAGAGACAATGGCATTTAACTACACCCTGCCGATGACCTGTCGGGGTTATAAACCTACACCATCACTGGCGTGCTGCTCACTGATCTGAGCATGCTCAGAGCGTGATTCTTCGGCACCTACAAGTTCATCGGGACTGCCTTACCATGGACCTGCGAATCAGGGTTAGCCGGTTCTTGGCTTTGTTCTCCGCAAACTCCAAGCTGTTAATATCCTTCAGCCTGGCCCTGTATTTATTCATCTGCTCGCCAATAATTAGCTCCACACACCTGAGAATGGAGGGATGGGATGAGCATTGGAAAGAGAGAGAGAGAGAGATACGTATGATTATGCAGACCTGAATGCTCAGCATTGTTTCTATTCATGAAACACTATTCTTATGCGACACAATAAAGGTGTGGGTGTTAGGCTCTAATGTCAAACACTTGCAGTGTTTGTTGAAAATTCAAATGTTAATAAATATTCAAAAAGATAGCAGTCAGTCCTGTTACTAAACAGAGAGAGTGGTCAGCACTACGCTGCTACAGTAACACTGCTGTAAGCCAGTTCTAATGCAATAATGCAGGCGTGCTCCAGAGCTGGACATTAGCTCCCAGTTCAGCCAGTATGCGGTGTTCACTTACGAGGTGGTCTTGCCGATGTCCTGCACACTCTGCAGGGGGTCGATGGTGTCAGGACAACGCAGGATGCAGGGCGCAAAGACAATGGCCAGGGCGTTGGCGGACATGCGGTTTGTCTCCTCCTGCAGAGCAATTCTACAAAGCACCATGGGAAACAGTCAGTCACACATAAACTCACAAAACACACAGCTACTCACACACTGTGCGCAGAGCGATACATACACACAGAGCACACATAGCTATACAGCCACTGAGAGACACAGAGCAGACAGCAGTACAATGTCTTAATGTTTTATCATTATTTTATTATGATTCATTTGTTCTAGTTTATTTTACTCCATATTTGATCATTCACAGTTCTTTCCTCATTTCTTTATTGGTAATCTATTAAATGTTATACCATTGTTCATCTGACTACTTTCAACACTGGTATCTCTGTCAGTTTCAACCAAATCTTTTTCTATATCATCATTTGAATAACTTGAGCTTCCCTTTTAGACATACAGCACTGTAGAGATTTTTATACACAGAGAACTGTATTTTATGTGAGAGAGGTGCAACATAAATACTTCATTTACTATTACAGATGGCTGGCAATTCAAACGCCTTTCTCTGACCCTCACCTGACCAGGTGGAAGACGAGCCTCTCCAGGGTGCAGAGGTGTGTTCTGCTGAGCTGGTCGATCACAGAATACACGTCCCGAATCACTTCCTTCTTATCCGGAGAGCCTGTTGACAGAGCACCACACAGTAAGACCAGTGAACCAGACCGGAAACTCCAAGCCATCAACGGAGAGCGCTTAACTTAGAGCCCGTGTACTTCAGCAGGACAACCAACCAGACGGTCCCTCCACATTGAAGCCATAAAATACCGAAACATAGAGTACGTCAAGGTCAGTAATGAAGCAGACTCACCCATGGCTCGAAGGAACTCCTCGTACAGTTCAAATGTCATGAGCGGATTCGGCAAATCCCTCAGCCACTGCTTAAAAACACTGGCGATCACATGGATGTTGTAGTCATCCAGATTCATGCTGTTCACATCTGAAAGACAAGACCAGCAGAGACAGATATTGGGCCAAAGGGTTTAACTGAACTGTAAGCACAGCTCAAGCTACAGTTTTAGACAATGGCAAATATGTCGCTACTCGGTTGCCATTTTTTATAGGACTGGAACTGGACTAGACAACAGTCTGGAGAACCAGAACCAGAGGGCTGTGTGTTTGAAACCTCAATATCACTCCAGGTGAAGTGGCCAATCCCAGCATTCATTTAGCCAGCAGAGGTAAGGTGGCAAGTCGCCAAAAAACACAGGCTGTTCAAAATAACTGAAGCAAAACTCATTACACTAAAAACTCTGGTTGACTTTCCAGTGAAAAATGAAACAAGATCCAATGCAGGATTCAATAACCTTTCGTGACATGCATTGTGAATGAAAAACTGTTTCACTCTACCATCCAACCGACAAACATTTAAATCGGCCACTTAAAGGCCACCTATCGGCACCGTAGGGACGCAGAATCCAGGAGTGTCATATACAGACTCATCTGAGAAGCATCTAGTAAGTGAGCAATCTCAATCTTCCCTGGGTGACACAATCAAAGGCAAATAAATAATTATATCACATTTCATAGAATTATTACATAAGTCAAAATATCTTTGACTGGTTTTGTCATCTACATCCAAAAGGTCTCAATTCAGCTCCAACCACAGGTACAAACTTGAGCAATCTGTGTAACCAAAATGGCAAGCACTACAGAGTGTGCAAAAGCAGGCAATCACTGATGAGGCTAAGCTAACATGCAGCGTGGTGTAATAAGTGCACCTGTATCCAGGCCCTGCTTCAGCTCCTTGATCTTATTGGTGGAGCCAGACTTCCTGTAAATGCCCTCAGTATAGAGGCCGTGCATCTCGATGTAGTTGATAAGCTTCTCAACTACCAGGGGCACAGCTCTCTCGTCATTGGTCAGACGGGACAATTCCACCCCAAACTGCCTGGAGGACAGCTCAGGGTCGTACTGCTCCATGAAGACACACAGACACACACACACACAGAGGGAGACCAACAGACATAAGATTAGGAGCACTGCTTCAATACAGGATACTGGAAGCTAATCTAAGCAACATGGTAACAAAGTCACAAATGAAATGGGCATAATCACAGATTTATTTGAAATGACAGAGGTTGTTCCCCGGAAAGGTCAAAAGCAGAGTTTGAGCCAGGAGTGCGCTTAACCCCATAAAACCTCCAAACCCCTTCAAATGCAGCAGCTTTATTCAAACCCATGGAACTTTAACCTTATTTTGAATTCTACCAGAGATCCCAAAGTCTCCAAAAATCCCAAATATGCCCAGCTGAAGGACAGGAAATGAGTATAAAATGATACACAAGGTCTAGTTAATGTAATGCTATGGCCATAAAAACATAGCGTTTTGGGTTCATATTTCACTCAATATAATTGTAATGCAGCTCATCTGAAGCACTGCAATTAGCAGATACAGGATATGAATGTGACATTCTCATAAATATTGAGAAAAAAATGTTTTTTCCAACTTTGAACCTACTTAAGGGAAAACTTAAGTGAAAATTTTGAGCTTAAGGGTTAAATCTTTCTTCTGAATCAGCATTGTTTGTATCGGGAGACCAGCCTCACCTTCTTACTGCACTTGGTGGTCATCTTCGAGCAGCACTTCCTGTGGCAGGCAAAACGACACACTGTAGGGAAAATGGAGATGGTCAGAACACTTCTCTACCTACACATCCACCAGGCATCACGACACACAACTCTTCTGGAGGAGCTGTAAACGAGGCAGATAGTGTAGACTCACGCTTGCACACACAGGCCCTGTCCATCATCCAAATGAGGGAGGAGCAGAACTCGCAGTAAGTCGGGATGCTGTATTGCGTTGACTTAAAAATGTGGCCATTGTGCTCCTCCACCTGTGGGGGGCGACAGAGAAACAGGCAGGTGAATGTAGTTACTCTTCATCAACTCAGATGGACAGAGGAGGAGAAAGAGAGAAGATCAGTTTCATTGCATTAAACAGAACAGTGATCTGGGTTCTTCCCTGAACCAAATAATAAGCTTTTCATGAGTTTCAGTGGGAGACCTACTCTCTAAATCAGCCCCTCGCTGCCTACATCGCCTTCTCAATTTAATTTGGACGGTAACCTTTCAAGTACCTCTTAATATGTCCAGTGGCATCCAATTCTAACAGTACATATGGCAAACAGGTACCCTAAGTACACCGGGACAATATTCTGTGGGTTGATTCTACACTTTCAGCATTTATTGAGCTTCCAGATAAAATCACAAGCGCCTACAAAAACATCTCATGCTGATGCAGTGCAGTAGTTTGAAACAAAGGCAAACAGAGAGTATCCAGGAGAGTGGCGAAGCTGCACTGCTCTACTCACTATATCAGAATCCTTTTTCCTTCTCTTCTTGCGGTCGGGTTTGGGAGCCTGTAAGAGGAGGGCAGGACAGAGGGCCATAGTGAGTGAGAGAGTCCATATCTTTTATACAGCAGAGACTGAGACTAGACCCTAAGCACAGAAGGGACAGGCCCTTACCCTGCTGAGTGTGCTGTCCAGCGGCTTGTACTCCGTCATGAACTCGTCCAGGAAGACCTTGAAGGTGTTGACCCAGACCCTGACGGGCGACTCGCTCCAGTCTCTCTGTTCCAGCTTCATGTTCTTCTCCAGGATGTGCTCGAACAGGGCATACAGGTCCTTGTAGCGGATGCTCTTCCCGTCATCCATCTGCCCAGGGGAACCATGGGAAAAGGAGCAACACTGACTCAGTGTATGGGCAAGTACTGACCACTAGAGGGCGTGCAATCCATGCAAATACCCAGTTTCATGCACACTGGTGCAATTTACTGCAGTCATAGCAATGCTGTATACCTAAGCACCGTTTCTTCCACTTGTCACACGTGTGGTAGTCAGCTTTGCTCGCTGCCTCCCCCTTCATGTTTTTATACTGTAAACGGAAGATCTCATTATGTCTCAGGGATACTCACGGCCAGAGCAGTCGAGTAGGAGTTGAAAATATTCTCCTTGAACTCTTTGAGGGCTTTCTTGAAGACCACATCCACCAAGGTGTCCTTACTGTCCTCAGCATCCAGGTCAGTGATCTACAGCACACAGACAGAGCAGCCATTTAAAAAAACTGGATTTGCACTACATGTTACTTAATGAGACTTCAAAGAGCTCAGGACACCACTGTAGTTAATGAGGGCAGCAACTGTGCAGGCATCCAGCAACCAATGCCAGAGCTAAAGCTAAGCCTTAGTCAAGGACAATATCAGGAGAACTCTTACGTCTCTGATATGTATTTTCAGGTGGGTGGAGATTGATGCAAATACAGGTAAATGAGATAAATCCACACAGAGACCTTAGCAACGACTCAAACCAAGAATTGCATCTTTGCCAGGCAACAGTATTCACTGTCATGTAGCCCAGCGGTGTACAACCCGGTGTACTAGAGTCCTAAATTTGCAACATAGCTGAGAGCGAGCTGACAGGTTCAGAAGAATATGGGGCCACGTCGGGGCCAGTGCCTCTGAGTAAAGGGGCCTGTCAGGACCGGGATTCTTTGGGCTCCGAGGGTTCTGTTTAGAGGGAACCTCACCCACAGGCAGTGTCTAACTTCAAAAATACTCCAGTTCAGCACACTGGAAGCAGTATCAATGCTACATTAGGGATACAACAGACATACCCCTGGGTGAAATGACAAAATGCCCAGCAGTGTACAACCCTGATACTGGAGGGTGACCATCCAGTAGGCTTCATTCCAAACCCAATTCTGCACTCCTGATTAACTAACAGCTAATTAGCAGCTCATCAAGATCTCTACCTGGAAAATGAGGTTTGCTTTGCTTTGGTTGGAGTGAAAACCTTCAGGAAGGTAGCGCTGCAGGACCAGGGTTGGAGACCACTGATGCAGCTCCAAACCAACAACTACTGAATGAAGAGCCTTGAGCTCCAACAGAGACGAGTGTGTGTGTGTGAGTGAGAGAGAGAGAGAGAGAGAGAGAGAGTGATGTACCTTCTTCATGAGGAACTCGTTCATGCTCTTGTAGTCGCCGGCGCTGGTCAGTATCTGCAGAGAGTCGTTCTGCCACAGCGCCGGCTCCAGAGGAGCGCTGCTGATCTTCAAGCTCCGCCTCCTCTTCACCCGCGGCGACGGCTCCTTGTTCTCCTTAAACTCCTTCCCCCTCTCCGTCGCCAGGTCTGGGCTGCGGGGGGGGCGAGATGAGCTCCTGTCCTGCTGAGAGAGGTGCTGTGCTCAGGTTAGGGTCACTCCCTCTCACACATTCACTCACCGAAACACACTCACGCTCATACACCTACAAGTAGAGAGGTCTGCAAGTACTCACGCACTGATACCATTACAAAGGGCTGTGGTGTACATCTGATTCTGAATGCTCTCATGCTTAAGTGCAGGCCGCCATCTTTGAGGATACTTATATTGTTATCGAGTGACCCATGTAGAAATTAGGGCACTTCGCAGTACTTTTGCGTCCAGATACTACAGACCTCGAAATCCACTCACTCACTCACACACTTACACACCCACCCACGCACTCATTTACTTGTTTCCTTATTTCTATAGGAACAAGGACTCACTTATTCACACACTAATGCACTCACACACACATTTACACATCCGCCTACATGTTTGTTTTTTACCCCCTCTTTTTTAGCTTGGAAAAGCACCATTTAGAACATGTTTCAGTCTTTTAAGGCAGCGCTAGGAGAAATACCAGAAACAGAGGGATTGAGAGAAACAGGGGTAACATCGCTTGAGTGGTTATCGAGTTAAGGGCCTTGCACAAGGGTCCAACTCCATCTCACTGGATCAAGTCAGAATCCCAAGCCTGACCGAGGGCTCCAACCAGCAACTCATCGGTACCAGTTATTCAATCTTCACTTGTTTTCTTGTTAATGTACACACATGGATTCACTTATTCACTCTCTAACACACACACACACACACACACACACACACACATTTGTTATTTTACTTATGGACAGTATGCACATCCATTAACACATTCACTCACTAACCCAGCACTCAGGCAGACTCACCCTCCCCTGCAGCCATCCCAATGTCCACCAGGTCCCCCTCCAGCAGCTCCGCAGCGCCGGACACCTTCCCTCTGGAGGCCTTCTTATCGGCCTGCTTCCCCTTTCCCCAAAAGCGCATCTTTCCCCGCACCCTGGGAGAGACATTCACACACACAGACTTATAATACACGCAGCATGGAACTTGCAGCAGCAAGAGTCATACTTTTCAGTCAGAAAAAAGTGAAAACAGACAACGTAGAAAGGCAGTAATGGGCTTTTCAGAATTAACAATAAACTTATTTTGTCCTGTTTCACACTCCATATTCAGGGAGACAGGTAGCCAGACTGAGGGGATATGGGACCGTTTGTCTCCGCACCTCCCATCTGTGCTGGACGTTTTCCTCAGGCTCTCAGTCTTGCCCAGGTCTCCAGAGGACATGGTCTTGTGCATCTTCTTCTGGTCCCCCGTGTGCGTGGACGGCTGCAACATTAATCCACAGCAAAGTGTATAAAAATGGAGGAATGAATTTATAACACAGCTGAGCGCGAGCTGACAGGGTCCAGAGGAATATGGGGCCACGTCGGGGCCAGTGTCCCTGGGTAAAGGGGCCTGTCAGGACCGCAATTCTTTGGGCTGCGAGGGTTCTGTTTAGAGGGGACCTCATCAACAGACAGAGTCTAACCTCTAAAATACTCCAGTTCAGCACACTGGAAGCAGGATTAATGCTACATTAGGAATACAACAGACATACCCTAGGGTGAAATGACAACATTACAAAATGCTAAATTGCCATTTCTTGCATAGTATATTTGAATTAATTCTTTAACCATGCTCTTGTAAACTGCCTATGAGTTCATATTAAAGGGCATGCTATCTTTAGACATTCTCACGTTCTCTCGAAAGAACTAAGCGAAGACTGAGAGCTGTTTCATTGGCATGTTTATAAACAGAACAGGAGCACCTTCTCAGTATGAACAGAAGCAAGATACTTCCCGGCCTCTAGGTGGCAGCACACCACAGAATAAGAGCCTTAAATGAGCATCTCCATGGTTAAGGCATGCTCTTAACTGAATAGTGCAGACACTCAGGAGACCTTCACGCTCACTCTTCATTTACGCGGTATAAACAGAGGCCTCGCACTGCCGATCCCCACTCACACAAACACGCTCAGATTACACTTCACTGGAGAGGGATTCTTGAATACAGCAGTGCGCTCTATTCAGTGCCGCTGCTATCGTGGGCTGACCCTTCTCACCGGCTGAGACGACTAGTTTACACAAAGAGATTCAGCTGAGGTAAAATTAAATAAAAGTCAAACAGCACTTTGGGAGTTACGACATTAATTTAAGCTTGAGCGGATAGCCTTCCATTACTGTCGGAAAAATTAAGATCCCCTAATTAAAAGCTCCAGTTTACAGGCTCACATACACTGTCAAGAAGTTACCTGAGTCAGGAGCCGAGGGAATTCAAGTGACACTTCATTATAAAAAAAAACAACATAACTAATGAAGATGACAGGTATAAAACAGAAGGTGGAAAATGGATGAATCAGCACTGAGAGGCGAGACTGGAGTGAGCGTGGCCCTGCGGCACAGAGGCCAGGGGCCCCTGGCGGTGTGCAGACCTAAGGGTGAGGAGAGGAAGAAGAGTGCGCCCCCACAAGGTAGTTACAGGCTACAGCATGCAATGATTGGTGGTTAACCAGGCTAGGACTGGAAGCAGGAGGCTTGCTTTCTCATTCTCTCAGACTTGGTGATGAATGACAGAAGAAAGGGCTGCCGTGATGGATCGTACACAACCCCCCTCCCCTCCCCACACCCACCCACCCATCGGTCTAGCCAGGACATAAAAAAACTAGCACAGTGTAGAGAGTATCTAGAGCAGAGTGGGTTAACGTGGGCTAATGACTCGCTTATAGGGGAAACGCTTCACTGAAACAAGCCTACTGTGTCCTGGATGCAGGAACTGATGGTTTTAAGCACAGCCATTTCCAACAATCACAACCAAATGGAGGACAACCGCTCGGTTGTAAGGAAGCCCGATTCAAAGAAAATACTGCTGTAAATCTTCTGAAAAAAACTTTCCAGTGTCCCTCTCTACACCATCCTCTCCTTCTCAATGCACCAGGGCATGACGAGGATTAACTAAATAAAATGAAAAAGGGAAAAAAAAATCAGTAAATCAGTATTACATTCTGAAGACACCAGTGCTAATAGTGTTGCGAGCTACAGGAGAGGCTTCGCTTTTTGCTTCTTACAAGGACCATCACAACAAAGGCTTTTCTTCAGAAGGCATTCCCCCATCTACAGTGGAAAAAAATGACAAAGAACTTTGGCGTGTTGAAGCGTTTTAAGGTGGTCAGTACTGCGACTCTACCGAGGCTGTGCGGAAGGTTAGCAGTAGAGAGACCCCGTTCGGTGAATCTGGCACCCAGAGAAGGCCCGGGGCCCCCCGAGTGCCGACTGGCTGTACAATTACCATTTCGGAGTCACTGTGACAAGCCTCTACATGGCCCCCCTCTGGGTCCCGCTCAGGGTGGGGCAGGCTGGGGGACAGAGGGGGCGTCAGGGGGGTCTCATCGAAATCATCGTCCTCCGACTCCCCCGCCCCCTCGGGATTTGAACCGCGGGTCAGGAAGTCAGACCGCGTCCGCGCCATGCGGGCTTTCTTTTTATGGCCTGGTCTGGCAACCTAATTAACCAAATGATAACAACACAGGTAAAAAAAAAAAAAAAGACCTCCTGCTCATCAGCTCCGGCCAAACTCCATTTCCCAGAGACCTTAGCGAGAGGAGGACCTTGTACCGCTAACACCTTGGCTAGCGAAAACAAGCCACTCACTCAGCTGATAGAGTACAAACATACACGCTCTGAAGTGGTTTACAGTGGTTTCGCTACTTTGGCTTTTCGCTACTGCACTTTTGATACCATGTCCAAGTCCGTTGGCTACTATAGATAAATGCAAGTTAAGAACATAAATATGACTTAAGAATCAGCTGCAAAACTTTCTAAAAACCATTTGCATTATTATATTCTTTCGGGTTCTTCCTCAATACGGACAATCAAAAAAAGATCGAATCGGCAACAAACACTTTGTTTGATATAGTAGCGAAGCGACATGGACACAGTAGCGTAAGTATCGTGTGCAGTGGCAAAAGTGCAGTAGCGAAAAGCCAAAGCAGCAAAACAACTGGTTACCTCTGAGGAAAACAAACACTAGAGCACATAAACACACTTTCACTCACAACACAAACACACACTGACTAAAGCACACACAAACACGTACACACCTACGAAAACAAATTCACACACTAAAGTACGCAAAAACTGAAGCTCATCTACTCACTCTCTTTACATAGCAAATACATAAATACACACACACACACGACTGCACACATACTTCCTAAAGCACACACACGCAGAAGCGCACACACACACTCTGTCTAAAGTGCGTGCACACACGCTTGCACGCACAAACATGCACACAAACAAAAAATCATACATACTCTTGTCAAAAGCACAAACGAATACACTCACTTAAGTACACACCAGCATATATGAACACAAAAATTCACAAACACGCTCATTTAAGCACAAATGTACACAAGAACACAAATACACAAACATACAATTCAACACAAAAACTTGAGCACAGACATTTCAGACTCCGAAACAAAGCAGCAGCTCACTGCGCAATGCATTGACTTACTTTGCAGTGCTAAGCCACCCCACTGCTCATCTAAGCAAGAACCCACATTCAGCCTTCACGTGTTCACTGTTCTGCAGGAACACCACCAAAACAAAATAAAATAAAATAACAACTTATAAAAGCTGTTTAAAGAATTTAGGTGATATAAGAAGCGTTGAACACACTGTCGCAGCCTTAGGGCCCAAAATAGTCACGTCCGCACAAACACTCACAAGCATGGCTTTGAGTGGGAGATGACTGGGAGTTGGTATGAGATGAGAATGACTGCAGACTATGTTTACAGTGGTGGGAATGAGAGACACAAGGTCTCAGTGACTGCGTCCCCATGGGAGATGGACCTTCAGTGTGATGCACAATAGTTAGGGTTTCTGCTCAGTTCTCTCGCTCACCTCTCGCCCTTTCATTCCTTTGACAGCTTTGGAGCCGGCAGGTTCATCCTTCTGAATGGCCATTGACCTTTCTTGATTGGCGAAGTCCTTGTCAGACCTACAGGAAAAGAAATTTGTGTTTCAAAAACCCGACACGAAAAATTAAGGTCCTTAGGCAGGACTCTAGTGATCTGGTGATCAAAAGCCTGTACCAACACTAGACCTTTGTGGTAAAGACTAAGGACCCCTGAGCTCAGTTATAACCATGAAGCAACTCCAATCAAACCATCAAGCTTGAGGATTTGGTGAACAAGGCACTCAATCCAGTCACTTAATGGTAGAACCTAGTAGGTCTCAGGACAATTTGTGTGTACATCTCAAACAAAAAGAATAAACGTGAGGGAACATGAATGCATATGTAACCAGAGTGGTTTAAACATGTATTGGATGTATATGGAGTTCGCCAAAATATATGAGAATATTCAGGTTTAATGGAATGTGTAATGCCTGGCTCAAGCTGTCAGTGACAGGTTGTCATGGTAACGCAGTAACGCGTCACTTAGTTTGCGTTATGCTGGTGATGTTGCGGTAGGTTGAAATATGAGCTCCAGTAACTTACCTGTATAATATCCGTCTGTTTAACTTGTAATCATTGTCAAACTATGTAAATCTCTTTATGGGTATATAGAGAGTAAGCAAGAGCGGTAATAGAACTGTTTTAACTGCTGTCTCGTTTTATATATCACATCTGTTACAACTTGCTAGCTACTTGAAATGACAGTTGGCCATAGAATGTTTGGCTGGTTAACGTCTTTTGAGATCAGTTTGACAGCTGTCACGAAATGAACAACAGTTAGTGATTACACTGTATTTTGATACACAGGAGCCAGAAAGTTAAGAGCTACCGCACTGACAACTTGTCTTTTATGTGCCGTTTATTGCCAGGTATGTTAATAGTTTTTATGTGTCTGAAATATGAATGAGATGTCATCTGCTAGAGACGGGTTCAAGCGATTTGTCAATCTTCACTATATGCCATTAACTATCAGAATAGAATAGAATATACTCTTCTTTGAAACTATACGATCACAGAAACTACTAAATATGGAATACACAATTTATACGAGTTTGCGTTATGCTGGTGATGTTGCGGAGTCAGAAAGTTAAGAGCTACCGCACTGACAACTTGTCTTTTATGTGCCGTTTATTGCCAGTCTAATAAACAACAAGCGCTGTGAACCCATTCGCCCTGTCTGCCTGTGATTCCTGCAAGAGTAGCATCAGTCAAAATCAAGGGGTTACACACAGTTTACCACGTACTTGGAAATGGCGACCTTTTCCTTGGGTGAGAAGAAAATGTTGGAGGTCCTGTCAGCCATGCTGATGTTGATGGTCTGAGAGGCTGCTTTCCTGTGGCTCCTCCCCCTCGGCACACCCTCCCGGGGCTCTAGGGTGAGTTTGGGCGCCCAGCCGTCTGGGAGAGGCTGCGACTCCCTCCTGTCCAGCTGGAACACTGGTACGGTCCGGTCCCTGGGGCCAAATGGACGGGGCTGCGCGGGGAACACAATCTGAACTTCCACACTGGAAGGGGACAGGTCTGAAGGCGGGGCGGGGTCGAGTGGCGCGGAGGACACCAGCAGAGAGCTGGGCCGGTCAGCCTTGCGTCCCGTGGCCTCGTGGGCGGGGCCGACCTGGCGACTCTGCTCGATCTTCTGCAGCGCCTCACCCCGCTGCCTCTCTAGCAGGTCCCGCTCGTATCGCGCCACCAGCTTCCGCTGCCTCTCCAACACCTCCGTCTGCTGCCGGATCTGCTCCATCATCTCGCGCTCGCGCTCCTGCTGCTGCTGCTTCTGCCGCTCCTCCCTCTCCTCGTTCATGCGTTCCAGCCGCTGCAGCACATCCCGCGACACCGCGGGCGACGGCGGCTCGCTGGTCTGCGCCGCGCTGTCCCGCAACTCGGGGACCTGCGTCTGGACCTGGGAGTCATCCAGGGGCGTATCCTTCTGCATGCTGATGACCACCACCACGGGGGGCCGCCGCGACGCCTTCCCGGGGCCCTCGGACCGCGAGGCCGCTGAGGGGGCCACTGTGGCCGACGAGCGGGGGCCGGTCCCACCTTCCTGGTGAGGGATGTAGAAGGTGGGCAGGTTATTCTCGATCTTAGGGAGTGGGGCCAGGTTAGGCAGCTTGGACTTAGGGCTGCCAGGGTGTTTGCTGAGTTCTGGTGGTTCAAGTGGGATCGTTGGGCTGGACGGTAAGGCGTTGGGCTCTTCGGCCATTAGGGACGGAGAGTCTGGTCCCTCTGAGATGGTGGGCTTGGTTTTGGGGAAGTCCTCCATGCCCAGCAATTCAAAGCTCCCCCTTGAGCTCTCGCTGTCTGGGGTGCCCTGAGGGGAGTGAGTGCTCTCAGGGATCAGTTCGGTGGACCACCGGTGGTCCTCAGAGGGAGAGACCCTGCCCGTGGACCTGACCTTCAGGAGCTCCAGGCTGAACTTGGCCTGCTCCAGCTCCCTCATCCTCCGGCTCTCGCGCTTGGCCCTTGTCTTCAGGTTGGGTTCGTCCGCCGCCCGGGGCCTCTCCCGTGCTCGCATCGACTCGGAGGACAGGGCCCTGCCCCGCCGCTCCCGGGCCCCCTCCTCTTCAGCCAGAGAGTTCTCTTCTGCCCCCGGCAGTGAAGCCAGTCTCCGGAGCGTCCGTTTCCGATCCTCGTACGAGCGGTCCTCCCACGTCTCCATGTCCATTCCAATGATCCTCAGGTGCTCTTCCTCCTGTCCGTTCTGCAGCCGCACCTCCTCTTCCCGCCTCTCCTCCTTCAGAGCCCTGAACCTGAGAAACAGGAAGTGTCACTAAACACCACAGACACGCCACAGATTACAAAGAACTTACATCATAGTGTTCATACCAGGGTTAGGTTCAACTACTTTTTTCAATTACAATTACTTTATGGACAGAATGTTAAATTAAAATTACAATTACTTTTCGATAAAAAATTAAATAAAAATTAAATTACAATTACTAAAGTAATTGATTACAATTACCGTAATTGTAACTGAAAAAAGTAATCGAACCCAACCCTGGTTCACACCCAAACTGACTTAGTGCCAAGACAGGAAGGTACAGTTCATTACAACCACAAGCGCTCACACATGCCTAATAACCCTGAAGAGCAAGCTTTAGGGAGACCACTTACCCAGCGAGTGTGACAACAATGTGTTAAAAACAGCTTCAGTAGATCAGAGAATGACAGGACAGGGCGCTGGGGTTAACTGGACCCTCTCAGAGCACCAGCAGTAACCCAGCGCTGAGAGAAAGCCATCCATATGGAGCACAGCTCTGTAACGGACGCAGTGCACTACCTCTGTCGCGCCAGGTACCCTCTGGCCGCCGCCTGCAGGAGTACCACCACGTCCCGCAGCCGGTGGTAGCTGCTCCGATGCTGGTAACCCCGCCAGGCCGCCTGGATTGTCCGTGCCGCTCGAACCCGGCGGGAGCTGTGGCGCCGCCAGCCTCTCTGGATGAGCTGCGCCGCTTCTCTCTGACGCAGGAAGTGCTGTCGCTCCAGGTAACCCCGCCAGGCCGCCTGCAGACACAGCGCCGCGGCCTCCTGCACGGCGGGGTCAGGCTCCGCCTCCTCCGCCTGCCTATCCCTGTAACTACGCCACCACCGCTGTGGAAAAAAGCACATCAGGCCTCCTCATGAGTTTTACCCAGGAAAAATAATGTGTTCTCTTAAAAGAACCAAACATGCAGATCTGTGTGGAACAGAATACCTTAATGCTTTAATGTCATGTTATGCTCATCTACTAAATACCACCCTCCAAACAGAAGCAAAATAAACATCTACTTAATACCACCCTCCTGACACAAGAAAATTAACCCTGAACAAACAAACAGTGGACCACAAGAAATCATCGCAGTTATTTCTCAGAAGAAAATTATCCCTGAACAAACAGTGGACCAAAAGAAATCTTTACAGTTATTTCTCAGAATTAAGTTAAATTATTTAACAACACAATCACAAGCACTACTGAACAACCTTTTTTTTTAAATAAATTACTACACTTGACTTTCTCAATGAGGTAGTTAAACAAGTACCTCAGAAAAATCAACATCAGTTCTGGAGAAGCCTGACTGTTTTGACCAAACATTGACTTAGTTTATATATACTTTACAAAGGAAGGCTGAGAAATGATTCAAGCAGTCTGTTTATGACACTCCGGTCAGTTCATTTCTCTTCTGGGATGGGCAAACTTCAAAGGCAGAAGTAACACAGTACTGGCAAAAAATGTTCAAATAACTTCCATCCGCTCAAACCCCCAACCCACACACAACACCTGCGTTCGATAGTTTACGTAACCCTTCTTTTCCAATTAGTTTCTCATACATTATTTAGGTTTAGCGTGTCCACAGCTCTTTGCTTTCAGACTCTTAGCTTTTTCCTGGATTGACAGTATTTATTTTCTTTCAATCAGACAAAGCTCTTGATACCAGAGGTGGCGTCTCTTTCCAAAAGCCAATTATCGGTTCTCGGAACAAAACCGCTCCCGAAAATACTCTGCAGTCGAGAGAGGGAACTGTCCGAAGGCACGGAAGCCTCCGGAGATCTCGTCGGCTTGATTCAGTGGACTCCCTGCGAGGTTGCGACCCCTCTCTCTCTCCTCATGTCTCTCTCCCCCTGCCCCACCCTAGCGTCCCAGCTGCCAGATTACTCACAATAAGTGAAAGTGAAAAAATCCTTTTTTAGAAACCGCACAGAGTGCAGCAAAAGCATGTCGGTCACTATGGGAGTTTGGAAGAGAAACTGGCAACCGCCGCTTGGTCACACGTCAGAGCCCAGCATCAGACAAAAGAATGTCCTCGACCCAGACAGTGCGTCAGAAAAGCAAGAAGGAAAAACTAGGTTAAGTTTGACCGGCCGCAATTTATAAAGGACCCCGTCGATGCGCTGCACAGAACAGATGTACCGAGGTACAGGAGTACTTTGCAGATGGCTTTCATTTCTGCAAGGCTCACTTAAGGGAATTTAATCACCTTCAGATTAAAGAGCAGATTTACTTCCTGTGTCATTTACGTGGGTAATTACATCCCAACCAAGTGAACAGTGCATGAATTATAGTCAATTAAATATTGTGTCAATGACCAACTACGAACAGAACGTACTTTATAAGAGAGGGAATGGGTGACAGAAAAAAATCTGACACCAAACACTGAAAGCCCAGAGAGAGGAGGGACTGTGCACAGTGATAGTCACCAAACCTGTTCCTGGAGATCTACTGTCCAGTACCTTTTCGCTCCATCATGAGAAAAGCAGACATCAACCCAAAAGCAAGAGATCCTCTGTAGCAGCCAGTTATTTAAATCAGGTGAGCCAGATTACAGTCACAAATTAAAATATTTAGGAAGGCAGATCTCCAGGAACATGGTCAGTTACCCCCGGGTGTACACAGCTGCTAGTGAGAGAGTGCCAGGATATGGGTGCCAATGGCTGGACTATGCACAGAAAACCTAACCGTCGCTGGATATGGAAAGACCCACAGCCGCGCAGGCTGAGGTTTGGTGCCGCCAGTTGGCGGGTGACTCACCTGGATGGCGGTGGCCGCCAGCCGCATGCTGACAAAGTGCCTCCTCTCCAGCAGGGCGCGGAAACGGCACTGCAACCTGACGATCCTCCGGAGCACCTCCTGATGGAGCAGGTCCTGCAGTCGCTGGCGCTCCGTCTCCCGCAGGAACACCTGGGAGGAGGGATGAGTTACACCCTCGCCGGACGCCCCCAACTCTTAATAACCCCAGGAATGTCTGGCACTGGGGGGGGTGCGGGGCGGGGGCTAATGATAGAGTAGGCCGCAGCCCTGGGGGAGAAATGGTGACATCCTAATGGAATGGTGCTGGACTCTATCGCTGTATTGTGCGTGTGATTACCACCTCTGTTGTGTCCACACCTTCTGATTGCTGCAGGCCTCTGCACAGGAGTTTGTGGGTGATGAAGTTTACCACAGCAGTCTGAAACCACTGGGTCTATTTTTAACTCAGCCTGATATGTAGGCCAAGCGGAGCTGCTAGGTAATGCAGCAGTGGCAGGATATTGTGACTATTAGAACAAAGCCCATATCATTACATTATTAAATTTATTACCTTCGCAGAGGCTTGAATCCAGGGCAGCTAATGCACTTTTTCCAACTTTCAGTGAGTTACTCACAACAGAAATTCAGGCTAAGGACTTGTGAAAGCAGTGTGAATCCCCCAGCAGAAAATAACATACACAAACTGTACTGAGTGAAAGTTTTAGGCATATTAATAACTATTCATCAAGGCTAAGGTACTTCCAAAAATGACGAAAAAAAAAACTAATCTTACTACTGATGCGGTCCTGTGAAAAAGTATTTGCCATCTTGCCAATTTATTCTTGTTCATGTCATATTTAAATGTTTCAGATCATCAAACTGATTTTAATATAAAACAAAGACAACATCAGTAAACACAAAATACAGCTTCTAAATGATAATGTTAATTATGTTAAGAGTTATTTAAAACCTGTATCACCTCAGTGCAAAAAAATAATTGTCCCCCAAAACCAAATTAGTCGTGCCGCCCATGGCGGCAACAACTGTAATCAAATGTTAACAAATAACTAGCACAGATTTTTTTACAACGTTGTGGAGGAATATTGGTCCACGCCTTTTTCCAAAATTGTTTTAATTCAGCTGATTTGGACAATTTCCAATCATGCACTGTCTGTTTAAGGTCATGCCACAGCATGTCAATCGGATTCAAGTTAGAAATTTGACTAGGCCACTCCAGTGCCTTCATTTTGTTTCTTTTGAGCCATTCGAAGGTGGACTTCTTTGTGTGCCTCGGATCCTTGTCCAGCCGAATAACTCAACTGCGCATCACCTTTTGGTTACAAACTGATGGCAGGACATTCTCCATCAGGATTTCCTGGTAGAAACCAGAATTCCTGGTTCTATCCATTATGGCAAGCTGCCCAGGTCCTGAAGTAGCAAAGCAGCCCCAGACCATCACACTACCACCACAATGTTTCACTGCTGATATGGTACTTTAATTGCAAAGTGCTACATTAGCTTTATGCCAGAAGTAACAGGACCCATGGTTTCCACAAAACGCCCACTTTTGACTCATCAGTCCACCAGATATTATCCCATATGTATTGGGGGACATCTTTTTTTTTCTAAAAGATGAGCAGAACCTTTGAGTTCTTTTTGGTCAGCCATGGTTTTAAATTTTCAGCTCTCCCATTGATGCCATTTTTCCCTGATCTTGGAATCCTAAACGCTGACCTTAACTGGTAGAATCGAGGCCTGCAGTTCCTTGCATGTTCATTTGGGTTCTTTTGTGACCTCTTGGATGAGTTGTCGATGCACTCTTAGAGGAAATTTGGTAGACCAGCCACCCCTGGGAAGGTTCACCACCTTTCCCAAGTTTTGTCCATTCATAGATAATAGCTCACACCATGGTTCACAGGAGTCCTAAAGTGTCAGAACTGGCTTTGTAACCCTGTTCAGACTGATAGATGTCAACAACTTTGTTTCACATATGTTTTTGAATTTATTTAGATCGTCGCATCATGTGCCATGTTTTGCCTACTTCACTGAATGGTTCAATCGAAGTGAGGTTTAGATTCAACAGGGTTAGCAGTAATCATGCCTGGGTGCATTCATTAACATTGAAACCAATTATTTAAATTTGTTAAATTGGTTGATTTAGAAACTAAGGAGGCAATTACTTAACCGAGCCAGGTAGGGTTGGATACCTCCTTCCATACATGAAATCATTGTTAAATAATTGCATTTTGTGTTCACTTGGGTTATTTTTGTCTAATATTAAAATTAGTTTGATGATCTAAAACATTTATACATGACAAATAAGCAAAATTGGGAAAAAAATCAAGAGGGGTACAACTACATTTTCACTACACTGTAAATGTACTATAGACAGCCATGAACTGCTAAAAACAGGATGACATCAATGTTTGTTGTGACTACCCTTTCCATCCAAGTGAGGCACACTGTCTTATAGTTCTATAGTTTCATAAGATGACTTCTTGCTCCAAGCATATTAGAGAACTTTCCACAGTTCTTCTGCAGACTACAGTTTTCATAACTTTTGTCCCTCCAGGTGATCTAAGCCTAAATGTCCAGATCAGGGAGATGTTGCGGCTAAATCATCGGCATCCAAATTTTTTAGTGAAATTATTTTTCACCTTAGTGCGCTATAAGCAACTATAGTTGCCTAATGATATAAGATATCAAAATCAGATGCAGTTGAAAACCTTTTAATTGTCCCACAGGGGAGCTGTTTTAAACAAGTTGCCACATGATAGATTTTCGACAGCTCAGGATAATTACATTTTTAATACCTTGAAAATGTATTCAGTGCTCTACGGGTTAAAATTAACATGCGGAATCTCAAATGTGCTTTCTTTATTCAGCAATACAAGTGCGGAAAACAAAAAATAAACATCTAAGATTTTAATGACAAAATCTTGGATGCTTAAAAATTTTGCACAATGCTGCGCACAACACTGGCGAGTGTCACACATATACATCAGCATTGCTGACGAGGCCAGGAAATCTAAGCTCCGCTCAGCTGCATAGAGCACACTTACCATGGTTTTGCCCACTTGGAAGCCATTTGGAGCGAGGTCCACCTGGGACAGGTACACCCTCAGGCTCTGCTGGGTGGCAGCCGTGCCGACCGGCAGCAACACGTGGAAGTGACGGACGAATTCCTGTGTCGTGGAGAGAAGCAGGAAATGCAAGAAATGTATTACAGTTCATTGCCGCGGGGAACGTCATCCAAAACTCACAAACACTCTCTGAACGTACACAATGGGCAGAACAGCACAGACCAACTCCCAGTCGGGCACGTCAGCGAAAACTCAATCAGTGACAATGGAAGGGAGCTGCCATGGAGCGAAGCATGACAGGTAAGCACTGTTATTTTGGTACGTGATTACAACATGAGGCAATTACGTACAATAGAGCACTTCTGTTCTGGGAGATGCATGTTAAGAGTGCTCTCCAGGTCAGCACAAAGCGCTCAGACATTCGTCACACTCAGTATATTTACGGGGAAACTCCCAGGAATGAGGCTGTGGGATCAGGTCTCCCACCCAGGACAGTTAATGAAAGTGACACAGAGCTGAGGGGAATTCAGCTCCGTACAGCTCAGAGACCTGGATTCCCCTCCCATTACATCAGAGCACAGATACTTGCTTGGCAGGTACATCACACACTGTGTGTGTGCAGTATAAATGGGCTTTTATAAACTAATATCAAGGGTTAAAACGGCAGCATGCGAGATGCATCCCAAGTGGTGGATGTAAGATGCTGAAAACAACCATTAAGGTGTGTGATTCCTGAAAGGAAATGCAGCAATGCAGGCACTTGCATCAGGCTTTCAATGAATTAAACAGCATCAGATTCTAAAGGCAAAATACTTCAGCTAAATGCAATCCACCCCTATTCAAAAGGAAGATGCTGGAATCTGTCAGTTTTATTCCATTCAGACCAGTAAAGATGCTCAATGACATGCACTGTACCAGCAGACTTAGTATGTCATGAGACAGCAGACTCCCAGTGTCAGTAACATAAAGTCTTAGTAAACCTGTATCAGTACATCCCACTCTCAGTATCCCATTGCTCTCAGTATACCACCCAATAACCACTAAATTACCATCAGCAGGTCCCTTTGTTAATAACCCATTTTAGTCAGTATACCCCTCTCTCACTATCCCACTGACCGACGGTCAGAAAGATACTGCTACCAGCAGAACCTCCACTCAGTACACCATCGCTGTCAGTAGACCATCACATCAAAGTATCCATTTATGTCAGGTGACCCCCGCTGTCAGTGCATGATTTCTGGCAGTAGACCATAGTGTGCGTGTTCCATTGCTGTCACTGGAACCTTCAGTCAGTATCGCATTCCTCTCAGTAGACCCCTTAAAGTTCTCACTGCTGTCAGCTGCCCCAGCAGTAAGCATCCGAATACTGCCAGTGAACCCCACTGAGATTATGCTATTCTTGTCAGTATACCCCTCTGAAAGCATCTCGTCAGTAGACCCCGTAGGTTGTGTTGCTCCCTCACCTGATGTGTGTATTTGATGCTGTATCCTGATTGTCGGATGCGCACAGTCTCCAGCATGCCCGTGTAACGTAGCTGCCTCAGAACCAGGCCGTCATGGAAACGCATGGGGAGCTGTAGGGGAGGGCAAAAACACCATTACCCAACATCAGGGTGCACAGGATAAATCTAACCAATCAATTTCAAGACCTAGTAAACGGTCCCAAGGAAACAATTAAGCCAAAGTGAAACAAGTAAACTTCAAAGCTTAACCCTGGGAGACTTTTCACACAGGATGATACACAATTACAATCATCAAAAACCGACATACAAACTCAGTATCTTACTGCCAGTACAGAGATGATGTGAATTTCTGACAATGTTTAACAAGTATAATATACATTTATAAACAAATATAAATTTGTTATAAAGAAGCAATTCACAAACATACACACCTTCTCTGCATTGGACCGGATGCATTTCACGAAGTAGGGCTCCGACTGGCCAAGTGTCTCCATTAGCTTATTCAGAGATGCCTGCAAACATACAACCACAAGCTTTAAAAACGGAAAGAAAGGATGAGTTAGTGACCCTATGCTTTACAAGCAAAGGGGGCGGGGGCAGGAAACGAAGATATAAGGATGGAGGTATTTGTGTTTCATCAACCAAGTGATTCAGACAAATAAGCACAGCTGCGGTCGGCCCCAAATCTACAGAGCGCAGGGGTTTGAGAGTTTGAGGGGGTGGTTTTTTAGACACCTAAGGCCCCAGGCATTAGGACACTTCCTGAGGATGGCGCTACAGTCAAAGCCAGTGTGAGAGTGCCCGAATGAGCAGCTCTGTGACCTGTGGAGGGCAGGGAAGGGCTGGGAGAGGATGTTCTGCTGCTCAGGAATTCACTTTCCCCACTCGGCGAATTACAGCAATCAGACACACAACAGGATGTGGGGAGCTGACCTCATGCGGTGAGGTCACCAGATCATTTGAGCAGGGATTCCTGCCATGACTGCAGGGTGGGCACGACATGCGCTGTTTACAGCACATTACCCATCACTGAAGTCTGGGAACGTAACACAAAGTCACCATCCATTCGGTCAGGTTTTAAAAATGTGTTCTGACTAAAGAAAGTCATGAGTAATTATTCAATAAAACAGAATACAAATGACAGAAATCTAGCAACATTATATGGTGGACAAAGACATGTAAACAGCTAGAGTTTAGCTTGATTTTTTGCAAAACTAAGAACAGTTTAACTATTTTCAAGAGATTGTGGGGGAAGGAGAAACATCAAGCCACATTTGAGATCATTACACACTCAACATCCTTCCGGATGCTACAAAAAGCAAAGCAGTCCTTCAGTTGGCCCAGTCAGTATTGCCATGACAGTACTAGGTGCATCTGTGATGAAGAATTAAACACCGAAGATGAGGATAGCTAAAAGGCTATCGTCGGACAGGTTAACCCTCACATAGGGGTTTAACCCAATTGGTTTGCTTTGAATCATTTCTACTTTTCTTTTTTTCCTCAGTTTTCCTCCTCAAAAGTCCTGCAGGCTGTCGATTATTTTGTACGTACAGAAAACAGTGATGTTATAGATGTGATGTATAGATCTGAGAATAACGGCTTGTGAGAGCTGGAGCTCCTACAAAGGACACATTACATGGATGGAGTTCTGGGTGTGTCTGAATCACACAGACTGGTCTGACCGCCAACAAAGGTCAATATTCGGGTTCTGCCGATAGGGAGGGAAAATATACTGGTCAAGTCTGGCCAGACTTCTCAAAACCAAAGGATATGAGATCACTCTGGGCTGCTTATGTGTGCATCTGTGTGTGCGCATGAGTGTGTCCGTATGCATATCTGTGTTCATGTCTGTGTGTGTGCGTGCGTGTGCGTATATGTGTGTGCTTGATATGTGTGAGGTAGCCGGGTGTGAGAAAGGTGCACATGTGATGCATGTGTGTGCATTCATGTGATGTGTGTGTGAGGCAGGTGTGATGCGTGTGTGTGTTTTTCACCTGGAACTGTGCACTGATGCTGGGAGGCTTCTTCTTCTTGTGCAGGTGCAGCAGGGATTTGGTGATGCGGTCATGAAGCGTCAGGCTGCTGAGGTACTTCAGAGACTTCACATCCAGCAGGTGCTGCGGGGAGAGACACAGGGAGGAACAGTCTGAGCCCAAACACTCGCCCAAAACACTGCAGTACACACACACACACACTCTTCCAGCACACTGCAGTACAGACAACACATTCGACCAGCACACTACAGTACAGACACTCTCAACCAGGATGCTGCAGTACAGTCAACACACTCAACCAGAACACTGCAGTACACACACACCCAATCAAGACACTGCAGTACTGACAACTCAATCAACCAGAACACTGCAGTACACACAAACTCAACCAAGACACTGCAGTACTGACAACACACTCAACCAGAACACTGCAGTACAGATACACTCAATCAGCACACTGCAGCACAGACACACTCAACCAGCACACTGCAGAACAGACACACTCAACCAGCACACTGCAGAACAGACGCATTCAGCCAGAACACAGCAGTGCAGAAGCACTCAACCAGCACATTGCAGAACAGACAACGCAGTCAACCAGCATACAGCAGCAGCACACTGCCGTACACAACGGTAGACACCGCACTCAATCAGCACAATGCAGTACAGACACACTCACCCAACACACTGGAGCACACTGCAGTAGAGACAATACAACGAACCAATACGCTACAAGTAAAGAATACACACTCAACCCGTGTCCGCATTTGATTTGCAGCCTTCAACTACAATTAAGGGTATATCCTGCACATCAGTGGTAATTGCTTTAGAGGCATAAGGCTCACCTTTGGCAGGCTTGGTTTGGCCTTGTAATTCTTATTCCTCCTGCAAGACAGAATCAGAGTCAGTTTATTGTCTGAAAACATCAGAGAACAGCATTCTGTCACTGCAGTGACTGAGTTCTCCACTAGGGGGCTCACATGAGGATGCCATGGGCCCTCTCCAGGAGCTTGCTGCTGGTGGAGTTGACAAAGACGCCATCCTCTTCCAGCAGGGAGCCCGAGGACGACAGGCGGCCAGACCTCCCACTGCGGCCATTCCAGCCCACGCTGAAGCTCTCCCTGAAGGTACACAAACACACACGGATACACAATCAGCACACACACAGAGTACACACTGCGTGGAACACTAATGGGCGAGCCCAAGACCATCCATCACATTCAGTCCACATAATCTCACTCCATCTACAGGAAGAATAAGCCAGTGTCTCCTCAAAACCCTTTAGGGTGGAAGACACTATAAGATAAGAATGTTCTTCACAAATCATTCCAAATGCTGACATAGCTACAATAAGCTGGTAATTATAAAAAGCAATGGAGCTCAAGAACATTCTCAGAATGTGGAAAAACATTGCACTCCTACTCAACAGACTAAGGGCCAATTTCAAAGAGACCTCTTGTGCAAAACTCTATTTATTTCAGGACTAAACATAATCAACCAGAGTCAGTGAAACTGGCATTATAAGTTGGTCATAACCTAGCAGTGTCTGGATTGAGTCCACTACACAGATATGAGCAGTACCCATGTACATCAGTCCTAGAGTGGAGTGTAATGGAGGCCTGTAGAGGCCAGAGCTCCGTGTCAGGTAAAGCTCTGCCTAAGCTAACCCCGGAGGAAACCCAGCACTGTATCTGCACACTGATCACAGGAGTTATCCCTAACACCACAGAGAACGGTTTAGCACAGATAACTATTGGCTCCCCCAACACCTAAAAGAAAACCCGTCAGCAGTATCAGAGTAGAATCTTTAACTTGTCAACACCTACACTGATAGAAATAGGCAGAGTCTGGCTTATTTATGCATCATTCCTACCCTTTAAACTGAACCACATACACACACACACACACACACACACACACGCACGCACACAACACACGCATGTGCGCACACACACACACACACACACACACACACCCCCTCACACACACACACACAACACACACACAGGCTCACACATACACACACAGAGCTATTTACTTGAGCAAATAAAATGACTGAAAAAACAATAAGCCAGGAGGCCTAAGAGCTGTTAAATTAACAGCCAGGCTGGGACCTCAAGGATTTTGCAACATTTTTTGCGGTAGAAGTGGAAAAAGGTTTTACTAAGTACATTTTAGGAATATCTCCTTCAGTCACTTGTGGTGTGAGCTAACAGCCAGACAGGGCTTGGAGCAGATTCTAACATTCTGTGGCCCCTAAACGTCGCCTCTCCACTTCGGCCTTTGCAGGATTTCTCTGTAAATGGGTGTGAATGGGACCCAGGGGAATGAATATCTAGCATGTGATTCATAGAAAATCAGAGGCCTTGTAAAAGAAAACAAGTACATCACACAGTGATGCAGAAATATGGAGATGATTATTTTTAGTTTGATGAACTGTAGTTTGAGTTTTTGAACCGGCAGCAGCTTGAAAGTTCCTGAGCTGCAGAGCAGTAAATCATAGCCTCCGAAACTACTGTGTCCAAAAGGCTCAGGGGAAAATGAAGAAGCTTCCTCAACGTCCATTCAGTGTCTGAGGTGCTAAATACAGCAGGCCCCGCCCCCTGTACCCACGAGCGGCAACGCCCACAGGAAACAGCGAGGGACTGGATGATGGCCAGAAAGCAAAACAGGCGGGAAGAGCAGAGGAATTCCTCTGGCGTGTTCCCAGGGAGCCAGCTCATTCTGAGGGCAGGGAGACCGCGCCCAGCTTTTGTTTTTCTCGACAAAAAAGGGTGGGGCAGGGTGGGGCAGGGCGGAGCTAGGGCAGGTCAGGGACAGGGCAGACAGCAAAACATCCTCCATTTTGACTGCGCTGGTGTTAGGAGGAATTCGCTATTTTAGACCTGAGGTTTGGCCTCGCCACCGCCAGATTCCTCTTGTCCTGCTCGCAACCCACCCCAGAGAGCAGGACAACACGGAGAACTATCCAGAGCCACTGGCCTTCAGGAGGGAACGCCATCCAGCACTACCCAAAAACAAGCTATGCCCAACAGGACCAAACAGCCAAGAACATGGCAGTGGCTTTAGGGTTGATAATAAGAATCCAGTGTGCTACTGCAAGGCAGTACCCATGCCATTTTCCTTTCAAAATATGCTTGAAAAGTTGGAGAACCTCCCTATATTACACAATGTGGACGGCCTAATACACCTAAACACTGTGTTGCCTTCCGCTTCACCACCAATAAACAAAGCAGAAATTACTTAACCAATGCATTTTATTTTCAATAAATCTGATCAAAGTCAAGAGTATTCGTATAGAACAAACCAATAAGGATTTCTAAATGAAGATTAGGGCCTTTTCTAATTGATTTAATAGGTCCTCGTCACGCCTCCATATTGCTCAGGCCCTGGTGGGCCTTCCTCAGGCATAACTCCACCCTGACATCACACAGGAAGCAGCTGCGCGGGCTTAGCGCTCACTGAGTGACCCATCGCGCCATTCGCTCGCCGCAGCGGCCAGAAGCTCCGCTCAACAAAAGCGCCGTTGTCAACTCCGAGGCCGGGCGGTGAGGTCACGCCACACGGTAATTTGGGAAGTATGAGGGGCCACAGGATGTGGGGGTGTCCCCCAAGGGTCCATTCCCGGCAGAAGCATGGCTCATCCCACAGAGGCCAGAGGCCTGGACATGCCAGCATCTCCGCGGAGTTGGTCAGCCCTCAATATCTCATTCACAGGACTGAGTATCTGTTACCCACACTGAAGCTGTCTTTCGGCAAGATAAACACAGCATGAGCTGTGAGCTGATGAATGAGCTGCTAACCGCTAACTGCTTCTGTTACCGCTCCAGCAGTATCAGCCAGGCGCATGCAATCAGGAGCGAGGTCTTACCGCGGAGATTTCTCATTCAGCGTGTTGGCTCCCTGAAGATCGGACAGCGGCGTTCTGGGACTCTTGCGGGTGATATCTAACAGACAAGGAGACAACAGAAGGTTAACAGGCATACAAACACACTCAACTGGAGCTGGAGGGATGGATACACACACCGGAATCAGACCTCAAACTAGCCTAAGGGTCACAGTTCAGCTCACATCATAATATTTTCAAGAGAGAACAGACGTGACCAGAGCACGTCAATGCAGGGTTGTGAATGAGCAATTATAATTTCATTTAGCAGTCAGAAATGAGTGTCAAGTGGCTGTGTCGTGTCATGATTAGAATTATAAGTGGAGTCAAAACAAAGAGAATTCAGGATGTCCAGAGAAAGTATTATCACGAAAATAGTGTGTGCTATGCAGTAGATTCAAATGTGCACCAATCATCCCAAAATCAAACCAGACAAGTCATAATCTAAAATGAATCTAATTCCTCACTACGATAGCAGATTATTGTCAGGTTTACAAATAGGCACCAGTAAGAGACCGCTGATAAATGTGGGAACCATTAACTCTTGCTGAGACACCAGTGTAAAGTGATGCAGAGTTTGCGTATTATGATACGTCTGGAACAATGCCTTTGACAACTGGGGTCTAGGTCGTCTGCAAGCTGCTGCCAAGGAACGCGCATGCAATTCTAGAGGGCAATCAGGGCTTGTCTGAACACATCAATTTTGGACAGGAGTCAGGGACAATAGACCAATTCCACAGGGGGACCAAATTTAAGTAATCACAATCATCGTGTTTTGAGAGTGACTCTCAATTGCACCCATCAGATTTTATTAGAATGGCTGCTATGATACAGAGAAGAAACCCATTGGCTGACAATCCATTCCGCCATCAGTGCAACTGTCAGTCACACCCACTGTAAACACAACACAGACCAATCAGACCACAGCTTATTACAGAACACTTTTAAACATAACTTTGAGATACTAGGATATAGGATCTAGCAGTACGCATTCTTCCAACATGTAAGTTACAGCAATATGCCAAAGATGCACATGGTTTCAATAACTGGGAAATTGCGGTAAAATTTTGCTGTCATTTTTAAAAAGTCTTTTTACAAATTAAGCTATGAAAAAACCCAAAATCACGTGGACTAATCCAAAACTGAATCCCATGGTGATGATCATGACTAAACGGAGACTATTAAAAACAAATTTGCCATTTTTTTCCCAGAAGGAAAATATTGATGCATAACGGAAAATTATCTGGAGCACCCTTCTGCACAATGGAAAGTTGTATTTGAAATACGTTGTATAACTGTTGCATCTGCACCTCACTTTGAACAGTCCATTTCCATTATTATTTATAAGCCTGCAGACCAAGTTCTTTTAGCTGCTGGGGTGCGCTAGACACTGACTGAACAGACCTACACAAAACTGATATTAAATGGAGTGTGATAAGAAAATGGCCGCCCAGCAGAATCCGTCTGTACACACACTCTCATAGCATGCTGAAGATGATGAGGATGATATGAAGAGATCGCTCCAGATGCTTTACACACCGTTGACTTCAGCTCTGACCTCACTATCCCCAGGGCCCTAATATATGGAGGGTGTAGGACACACTGCAGAGCAGGGAGAACTCTACTGCCCCCTCTGGCTTGGCAGGAAATTACAATGTACATCAGTTGGGTTTGTTTGTGCGCGAGCGTGTGTGCGTGCGTGTGGATACCTGGTACTCGTAAAGGGGAGTTCACTGATACTCTGATGCTGAAAGGAGCCAATTTTGATTACAGAGGGGGAAGTTTGTGGAGATCCACAGACACGGAGATTACATACTTAACCTTTAGAGCACTGAAATAAATGTTGACAAAATATACATTTAATCATCTTGTGCTGTTGAAAACCTATTGTGTGACGACTTGTTTAAAAGACCTCCCCTGCGGGAGCTCTTTTAAACAAGTTGCCACATGATAGGTTTACAACAGCTTTGATTTTGATATCTTACATCACTGGGCAACAATAGCTGCATTTAGCACTCTAAGGGTTAACTGTATGATCTACAGGGGAACTGACAACATGGCTGCTTCAGCTCCTTGATGAAAAATACCTACAGGACATGCTGGGGGAGTCTGTGCAGTGGAACAACGTCCACAACAGCAGGTCAGAGAAAAGACTCGGCACAAGGCCTTCAGAACAATCCTTCAGAAAATAAAAGACTTCAGCCAAGATGTCTACACGTGTGCCAGCTTTTAGGAATTATTGGGCTTCGAAATCTAAATTCTGTCAAAAATCCAAAATACATTGGCCAGACATGATTGCCGACCAGCTTTTTCCGAGGGGGAAAAAAGCAGGGAGATTTGGGATATTAGCCCATTACTGGGAGGGGGTGGGGGTCATGGGTTTGAGGTGGGGCAGCTGAACACAGTTGGTCTGCTCTCCCCATGGTCCCGGGTGTGCGGAGCGAGGAGAAGAGAGGCATTATGGGATTGTGGCCTTACTGTACTTCTCCTCCTTGCACCTCTGCAGGATCTCCAAGCTCCTCTGGTGAACAGGGTGATGCAGGAAGCTGAAGCTGTCCACGCTTTTCAGAACCACCGGAGCTGCGTCATCAGGCCCTGCGGAGGAGGAAAGAGACAGAGAGAGAGAGAGAGAGAGAGAGAGAGAGAGAGAGAGATTAAAAACAGAGAGATTAAAAAGATAAGGACAGCACAATCCGCAAGAGAAACAACTGCTAATAAAACAAGAAACAAGCCTTACAAAATCAGTACAGTAAAGACAGCTGTATTTTTTCCCCCCGTGTCGAATCACAGCAGGTCTGATGGGCTGTGATTTGGCCAATGAGAGCACTGAGCCAGGCTGTAAGTGTGACAGCTGTCGCTAGTACTCTGCAGCTCAAGGCCTCCACTGGCCCACTGAGATATGACACAGGAGGGTAATTTCATTACGCCGCACTAAATAAATCTACAGTCTCAGCACATTTCTGGCACTGGGTTCCAGGAAATGAAAAATCCTGTTCCCCAGAACCAGAAATGGATGTCCTTGATGGGGGTTTTGAATGATATGAGTTTTTTGGAGCAGAATTCCCTGAGAGGAATGTGAAACTGAACAGCTCCCTGAAGGCCAGGTCCACTCCCAGCGGGCAGCTAGTAGGGACATGGACGGGATGGGGTATCGTGGCGATGACAGGAGAGAATTTCGCTCAGGAGGAGCAGGGGGAGGGCGGCGACTGGACCCTCAAACTCTCACACTGCCCCCCCCAGAGTGGCACAACTCCAGTTCTTAAACAGCTCAGCTGCTCCAGCCCTCCGAGGCAGGAGTGTGTAGAATGTAAATGGGTCTGTCAGCGTGACTGAGACTGCCCATCTGGAACCACTCACACGACTCTGTCTAGCCCAGGCATCCTTGTGGGGACCCAGCACAGAGGTGTATGTTTGCGCAGTCAGGAGCAGCATGGCTGACAGGCTGAAGATGCAGGGAGTGTGTGTGCACTGTCGTTACTGCATGGTGGGAGTAAGGTGGAGACACGACCAGGCACACACAAACACGTGTCGACACACACACTCACAACCACACACATAAATGCACTCACACATGCATATATGCCCACGTGCATTAATATGCACACCTCATCCATAGTCACGCACACAGACTGGCTAGCACATATATGCGTGCGCACACACACACACACACACACACACACACACACACACACACACACACACACACACATTACCAAGTGTACTACCACTCAGAGCCCTCCTACGAGCCTGGCATTATCCATGAATCAAAAGCTTCTATAAATCACCATTAACCTAATGCATCAACTCCTATTAATTAAGTGGAGTGTTGCTAAAGCACTCATAAACTATGATTAATGCTAAAGGGGTGCACAAATACTACAATTTCACAACTGACATTTGGTTCCCGCAAGGTCTGGCTAAAAGCTTTTGCACTCCAAAATACATTTAATACATATGAAAAGAATATACGTCATGTTTCTCTGCAAAGTGCTTTTCCAGGAAGATGGTAGCCACTCCCATTGTGATGACTACATATGCGGTAGGTTTACAGATGAAATCATTTTTAAAGAAATTGGCATTTGAAAGGACAGTCAAGGTTGTAGGTCCATGGCTTAACCCGTCTGAGGACATGCACAAAAGCCTAAGCAGGAGCAGCTATGCTTCCACCTAATCTAAAGACAGTGCTGCACAGTCACTAACGTAGCATATTTTCGCAATGTTACTCAAATGCTTTGTCAATGCTGGGACGTGGCCAGTGCATGGCAGCAACATCCTGAGACCATTTTTGGCACTTTATCACTGCATGGTATGGCTCTACTCGATTTGAGTTAATTGGTTTTTTTATGCATTTCCATCGTGTATAGCACCTGGTACCAGGTACCTTTTAGTCCCAGGGATGAGGAACATAAACTCACATTCAGTTTCCTCTTCTTCTGATCGTTCTTCGTTTTGTTTTTCTTGGTGTGGACACGAACTTTAAAGCACCACTCCTCAGGTATTACTTCACATATCGTCATGTCACTTGACAAGCTTATTCTAGATGTCAGTGCGCAGGGATTAACCGAGCCTCATTTTGCAAAAAAGACATAGGCGCAACTGGTGGGTCCCGACGAGAGCCGACCGATTACATGCTATCGTCCTGAGGACGTACTTCATTTGAACTTGTTCAGGACCTCCTCAGCCAAGGTTCCAAGCGAGCCAAGCCAATACTAAAATGTGAGGTCAATGTGCTGCAGGCCACTGATTGGTCAGATGGAATAGTCATTGGCGCGAGACAGGACAAGCCGACACAATGCATAACATAATTGACATTACAGTGGAATAGGATGATTTTCACAGCTATGCAATCTGAGGTGTACACATTAAGATGTGACTCATTTAGGTAAACATACATCCAAACCAACAAGCTGGCTAACTTTCTTGTGAGTTAATTCAACACAACATAATCATTTCGAATCACATGACAAGATAGCAACTTTCATAAAAGACGATTATAGCCGAACAGAAGAAGAGAGTCGCGAACACTCAGTAGTCAAATGCTCAGCAACTCACCAACAACTGACAGCCAAATACAAGCGAGTCCAGTACCAGCCAGAAATGCAGAATATGACTCCTTAAAGAGTTAAAACAATGAGACCAAAATGGACAAGCGGCCAGATAAATTGCCAACTAACGTCATTACCAAGAACTAAGAACACCAGCCCTTTGACACCCTTCATTGTTCTTTCATTTGTATCCCACAAGGTAATGATGTGTTTTGTGTCACGTTGAAGATGGGGCTACGGCACTTTTCATGCATGATTCCACCTTCAATGGAGTGGGTACTATGCTATGGGGAGAACGAGTACCTGGTTCTAAAGCGGAGTTGAGTACAGTGGAGTTGAGCAGAGCCAGTACCATGCAGTGGAAAAGTGTTAGTGTCAGCTGAGGAGACTGGGGTAGAACCCCAAAGGAACCGACTTGCAGGACATCCATTCACCAGAGGTGTCACTGTTCAGCAATTAGGCAGTGAGGAATGGTAATCAACTGGCTTCTAACACAGATATCAAAACATTACAGCGTCAATTTCAAGCCATTTTCACACGAAGTACGGGACTGGTAGGAAAACCCTATGAAGAAGGGATTTGATAAAATGAAGCAATGCTAGCCCATCCTCTCAATGGGCCTCCATTGTAGGGAGTAGCTGCGCTTGCAGACATCCGCACCACAGAAAGCCCACCCTCACCAGTGCTTTTTTCCTTCCAGTCAGTGGAGAGGGCAGACGCCCTCTAGTGACCAATCTAAGTATAACCTGCAACTATCCAGAGCCCGGTGCGATTTGGCACGCTTCGCCTTCTGGAATACCCTTCCGCAAGACACATCTTCTAATTATAGATCGAACAGTCAGAAGGAAGCAATATGGCGGCGCACAACATGCAACAGCTTATAATGGCTGTTGATGATACTAGACCCTGCATTAATGATACAGAGGTGGAGGTGACGATGCCGAGTCATATTTAGACTATGACTCAATTTAGACTTTCATTTTCATTTAGAAAATGCTCGTTTGTAATCTGAACATAAGTACCACGCTGGCAGCACTCGTCCACAGCGACTGGGGCCATTAATATATAGCTGCGGTCAGTGTCAGTCAAATGTAGCTTGGAAAAATCCACTGCGGACGCCATTATGTTTTGGAAGAGAGCGCTAATCTTCTGAGATCTTCCACTCGATGACGGGAAGACAAGGAAGCTCTTCTCAGAAGAGAAGAGTGCAAAGCGAACAACCGGAAGATAACTCTTCTGCTTCTAGAAGTACAAATCGCACCGGGCTCAGCACTGAAACAAACACAGTCTACTGCCAAGAGGGTCTCAATCCCCACTGAGCAGAAGACCAAACCAGAAGACACTGCGGTCCTTCTGAGACAATCTCTACAGTCACAGCACCACACGTAACAGACAATACAAGGAGCTAAAGAAGGGAGTTTTGAGAGATGTCGTCAAGCAGAAAAGACTGCTTGAATACACTTGTTGGGTGCAAACTGTGATGGTGTGAAGGATTTACAGCCCAACAAAATGTCTCATTGGCAGGATAGTGTTAAGCAGGAACTTTAGGGCCCCTCTTATATAACAAGATGGCGCAGGCAGTTTTTCCTCTTTTTCTTGGGTGAAGATACATATTTGAACAGCCTGGGGGGCCACACAGTCTGTACAGAGGATAAATAATAGAGGAACTACTGTATGTCCTGAACTTTGAAGCCAAACTCTTTCAGTCAACTAGAAACATTTGGACAACACATTACACACAAGAATTACTTCTAGCCGGCCAGAACTTCGACTTTAAGTTACAGTAATTTACCATCCGAATGGGTGTGCTCTGAGACATACAGCACTGGGGCCTAAAATAAAACCATGAGTGAGACGGGCATTAAAATGATACATTGCGGCAGGGTGCGCACCCACACAGCGCTCTAGACCGCGTGTCTGTGTGCATGTGTGTACATATGTGTGTGGGAGTGTGTGGCACGTGTATGCGTGTACATGAGTGTGTGCCTAAAACAGCAAAGTGAGGTTCGAAAGTACTTTAACAGCAACATAATTTTAAAGTGGCAGAAAATCTGAATGTTTCACTCCACAGAGGTGTAATTATCATCTAAAACCAAACTGCTGGTTCCATATTTACACCCGTGTGGAGTATACAGTTTTTGAATGATTATCCTTGAAATATGCGTTACTATTCAAATATTGTACACAAATACTGCCCACAAAGTAAGTATGCATGTGTATGTGAGAGTGTGTTTTTGTGTATCAGCTCTTATAGCTATACTTGTGTGAACCAACTTTTGAGAAATCACAAATGTGAGGACATTAGGGGTGCACCGAGGATTACAGAGAATTATAGCTAACTGGTTAAAAAGTTAGTTAGGGTTAGGGTATAATTTGGTTACAGTTAGGGTTCCGGAAAGACTGTAAAGAATGAATGTAATTCAGTTCAATGCCCTCACAAGTATAGCTAAACAAAAGTGCGTGCCTGTGTGTGTGCGTGTGTGTGTGTGTGTGTGCATTTATGTGTGTTTCTTCATGTGAGTGCGTGTGTGTGTGTGTCTACATATGTTTGGGTGCACAGGCTCTGCACGAGGCTCACCACTCTTCTTTTCCCCGTGTCTCCTCCCTGCCTCTCGGAAGGCCACCATGGCGCGGAAGTACGCCCGCAGCACGGCCCAGCGGAAGGTGGCCACGGGGTCGATGCCGATGAGTCCGCAGATGAAGGCGTTCTTACTGCTCTTCAGCAGCGCCACGATGTCGGGTCTCATGTGGTCCGTGTTCTTCTCCCTGAAGTCCTGCACAGACGCCGAGACGCATCAGACCCTCACTCCTCATGTCTGCCCGAAATCTCACTGCTAATGACACCAATATCTCTCTATACCTTAGGAACTCGCTAACATATTACACAACCCCCATGTTAACCACATACACTGCAGCTCCTCCTTGGACAGCAACACAATTTCTGCTAACAGCAGCCAGCACACTAGATTCGAAAACAGTCATCAGATAAAGTAGGGATAGCTTTAATTTGCAGGTATTAAAATCCGTATTGTGAGAATTGCAGCTTTTCTGGAACAGTTTTACTGTCCAAACAGTTAAGGAATGTATTGTTAATCTCACAGGGAAACCGATATCCCATTCCAAGATCAAACTTTGCCTGAGGAGCAAACGATGACCAAGAGTTGACTCAGAAACAGATCAAACTACAGGGGTGCGCTTCCCTCGATAGCTACAGGGCTATTAGACCCAAAGGGCATCGTGTTTAAGGGTTAACCACTATTCCAAAGGGTAAACAGTGACAGTGGTCTCATCAATACACCGTCATCTCCCTAAGAGAGAGCAGAGCGTGGCCTGGATTATAGAGCAGTTAATGAAACTCTGCTTCACTCCAGCTGACAATATTCACACCAGACTCAGGAGATATTGGCCCAGATCCCTCTAAAAGCCCTGCGTGTGATGGTCACACACATGGAGGAATGTATCGGGTGTGAAGAGCCCTGAAAGCAGGTGAAAAGGAGGAGGCAGAGAAAACTAAAGCAATGAAACCCAGGAGGTTTCCGATAGGGTAGTCAGGCTGTCAGTCAGTGTGGCGGGGGCGGGGTAAAGCTCAGTACAGTGAAGCTGACAGGACCAGCTCGAGGTGACGGCTCAGAGCACAACAGTCGCTCTGTACGAGCGCAGCGTTTACTTTTATTACATAAATACACAGCTGGGAATCGGCCCAGGAATCTGATTAAAATGCCCCAAACGGGGCAGTGTGCAGTAATTCCTCACACAGATTAAAATGGGCCAAACCCATAATACAGTTATATAAGCAGCCACGGCTTACCGCCTCCTGTCAAACACACACACACACACACACACATATACATACAGACCTTGCACACATACACTCGCGCGCACACATACAGTGACACACTACAAATACACCCAACACACACACACACAGACAAAGTACACGTACACACACACAGATATGTGCAAATGGTCTCACTCATGCATGGCCACACACACAGAGGCAGGTAAACCAGTGTGCGCAGACACACAAATACAAACATCCTTCGCAACAAACACGAGCGGGCACACACACGCGCACACACACATACACACACTTGAACACACACCTAGGCACTCACGCACAAAAATAAACATCGGGCACGCACACACACATACACACACACCCACACGCACATGCAAAAATACAAACTGCACACATACACAACACGCACATGCACATATAGACACACAAACACCTGTGCACACACATACGCAGGACCTGTGCAGTTGGACACTAACCTTGACCCCGTACTTGACCTTCCCAGCGTAGTGGCGAATGATGAAGGCGGGCTCCATGACGGCAGGGAACTCTATGTAGCTGTTCGCATCGTGCTGCCGCTTGAACTTGTCCAGCAAGGTCTGGTTAGTGGCCTGTGGGAAGCTGTGGCCATGGGAGACGGAGGTTAGCATGAGCATTTAGCCACAGGGAGGGATGACTGCATGGACATAACTGACTTCACGCATCCATCACTGTATCAGATACCTGGAAGAGCTCTACACAGTGTGGTCTGTATGCGCTCTGTTAAATAGAAACCCCACCTCTAATGCAGTCTGTGCAGTGTATTCAGTTAGGTACAGAAGGGAGGATGATAATAATTACACTTTACAGTGTATCCACTATTACAATAGCAACAAATTCAAGATACATTGTATCCCTTATTACGATAGTATTGAATACGCTATACAGGGTATCTATTACTGCAATAGTAATGAATACAGGTTAAGCTGCGTTTCTACCAAACACAAAATGAAATTTTTCCTCGCTTTACTCGCACAAGTTTGACCGCGGGATCATTTTTATTTTTTCGCTTTGAAGATTTGCTGCTTTGTTCGTGCCAAATTATATTCACCTCTATGGGTTATAAACTTGATAGATGACTGGCATGTGAATTCACGCTTGAATTCAAGGCAGTTGAGCCTTGTTTACACTCAAGGGGTGGTAATTCCTGCAATCACCAATCCCCATCAACAAGATGGCAATGCTAATGTTGCTATGCTAATGTCACAAACGTTTTACTTTATGAATACTGTGCTGGTTTGAGAATAAGTATATTCCCAAAGCTGATGATGTCATATCTGATGTTGACAGAGACCACTATTTTTTGTGAAACTGTGTCACATAGGTTATTTGATATAGCTAACACGAACTAGGTAGCTAGCAGTCCCATTATCTCAAGCATTGACTGTATATAAAGATGAACAACCTAACAGCTCCCCAAAAGTGAGGCCAAAACATCTTGATCACCATCTAGAATCTGTCTGCACAAAAAATTTGTTTCGCGTTTGGTGGAAACGTAGCATAACAGTGCATCCACTGTTGAAATAGTAATCAAAACACAATATAGTGTATGCACTATAACAATAGGAATGAATGCACTAAATTGTGTATCCACCATTGCGACAGCAATTGATACCCTATACAGAGTATCCATTATTACAATAGTAATAAATACAATATACAGTGTACGCATTATCAACATTGTAATGAATACACAACACGGTGTACCCATTTTCACAATAGTAATAGATACACTATATAGAGTATCCATTGTTACAATAGTACTGAATACACTCCCTCTAAGGTTGAAGTCAGCCACAATGCTGAAAATCATCGACCTTCGGATGTAATTAATAGTAATTAGCGGGGAATTTTTGAGTGTGAGGGAGTAACCCGGGGAGGAAGTGTGCGAGCCTCAGGAAAGCTCCTGTGACCTGAGGGAGCCCCAGAGCGCCCCACTGCCTGATCCGGTAGTTATTGCAACCAGATGAGTGCGATGATCCGCGTGGCCTGTGCTTTCACTACGGCCGTGAGTCCGTCTTCATACTTCCTCCAAAACTGGATTTAATTTATTGCGGATAATAACATAATTGGGACCGAGGGACAAGGTTTTAAGCAACACCTCCCCTAAAAACTCCGCACGTCAAGTCTGAGCATGCTGGCTGGGCTCCAGCACAGCACAAAAACGTCATCCATGAAAGTGCAAAGCAGAGGCCAAAATGTGTCAGAAAACCCTCACTCCTCATTCCCTCATGGGCTGACCGCAGACAAACGTTTCCCTGACCTCCACGCTGCAAAACACCAAAACACAAATTACTCCGCTACGCGCACAGCGGGAGTCCACCCGCAGCTAACGCCTTTGTTTTGCAGTGCGGTGCTGTCTGTGGGCCAATCAGGTGACTGATGTTATTCTGTGGACATGAGCCGCCGGGATATAATGAAGCACATAAATCATAAATCAGCTCTCAGGTCCATGCATACAGGTGGCAGCGACAGCTCCGATCGTAGAGAGACCAGAAATATGGCAGCCAGAGGATTAAACATTAATAACAAGGGGCTTGTATCAGGCAGCCCTGGAAATACAGCACTGCAGACGCTGTTTCCAATGAGGTTGATGATTACACAGAAATAAGTCCAATATGACATTTTTCACATTGCACGGGATACAATTTCAATTTCCTTATGTTTACGATAAGGGTGCTGCATACAATGGCCCAGTTCAGATGTTCCTCGTCTAGCTAGGTTGATGCCAGCCAAATAACTGAAGCAAGATCAACTATTTTTTTTTCCATTGAATGTAAAAATAAAGGGATAATGAGAGAGTGACTTGAACCAGCCTCATAAGGCCTTGAAAGGGTGTGAATTCCAAAGAAAAGCACTCAGAAGAACAAATGACGCAACTGGCTCGTTAACTGAGGCATTTGTGAAAGCAAACACAGAGAGGGCGATTATCCCAGCTTTAAGCTTCCATGTGCAAACACTGCGGAGGGGAGCGCATTACTATGGTACGCCAACCGAACAGGTCGGCCCCCTGCCACTGTAACGCTCCCTCTGCTGGATCTTATCACAGAAACATACAGCAGCTCTCGTCAATCAACACGGCGATACGAGCTACTTCAAACTGCAGCTACAGCTAATAAATGAGGAAAAGAAAGGCTTAAAGGGGCAGCTACACTCAGAGCGAAGTGTGCGTCAAGAAATCGACTTAGGTTCTGTGGACAGAAGCCAAAAAACAAGGTGACGTGGAAAGAAGGAAAGTAGAGGACATTTTCCAGAAGATTCCGGAACATGAGCTTTGACAAACAAAGCATGAGAGGCTTGCTACAGCCATTTGTAAAGTCACTAAAAAATTTACATCCGTTTCCAAGAAGAGCAGAATTTTAAATGTGAAAGTAAACCAGAGGAGCACCTCCCTGATATAATTCTTACGGAATGTTAAACAGGAACTAAGCTCGTGCGTCAGGAAATGGCTCAAATATCTATTCACTTGTCCAAAAAAATACCACAATGAGGAGTTAAATCTACTTTAGAGAATGATGTGTGTGCTTCAACAGAGCTTGAGCAATCAAGTGTTTGGAATATTTCTCAGTGGTAAGGAAGTGCTGGCAGCCGACATTAAATGCAGGATCATCTGTTACCAGCAAATCCAGTAAACAGCTGGCCAGGGCAGGTTAAACGGCTTTCTGACCAATACACAACACATCATGTCTGCAATGCCTCTGTACTGCTGCTGACCGGCCCACAACCTTCCTGAGAGCACAACGGCTTTTTATACCCGAGTCTTCACGCTTCATAAACAGCAGAGATGACGTTTGCGCAGAGGTGAGTTATACTGAAGCAGAGCTGAGCCAATGAGGATATAGTACAAAGGTTGCCATCGCGTGAAAGTCGACCTTAGTTCAGAGAGCTTAAATCAGGAAGATACGTTTCGCACATTCAGCAGATCAAGTGCAAGTGCGAAGAGATGAAATGAGTCGGTTTTTTTTTTATTACTCCCTGTTGCATGGAGCTAAATCACATCCAGCCATGCTTACTAGCAGGCTTCAGTGCTATGCCGCACTCCCGCAGCTGGTTTTAAATAGTGAGCAGACTAACGAATGCACGCCTTCCACGCCAATTATCTGGTCACGAAAACCAGCATCTCAGCATGTCTGTCACACAATAGACTGAACCTGTTGCACGTGATCAGTCATGGTGATGGAGCCTTCGGTGATAAAGATTACGTTAGGCGGAGCGCAGCTACAGGGGAGAAGAATCGGCGCACGCACTTGCACTCCTCATCCAGCAGGTGGAGCAGCCCTGTGGGCTTCTTGCTGATGAGGTGGATGCAGCCGGTGTTGTCAATGTAGTTGATGTTATGCCAGCTGATGCCTTCAGACCGGTACTCCTCCTGTAGTGGGGCAGGTTTGGGGGGGGACAGAACAATGTGCTTTTTAATACTTAAATTTTAAAACTTAAATACACTTTTGCAATTTGTCTCAAAGAGAATTAG
The DNA here is from genome assembly GCA_029692085.1 of Gymnothorax javanicus. NCBI lineage: Eukaryota > Metazoa > Chordata > Actinopteri > Anguilliformes > Muraenidae > Gymnothorax > Gymnothorax javanicus. Next base: position 34,861,394 of record CM056207.1, on the reverse strand, counting down.
GATCTTCTTGTGCTATACATCTGCTAAACACAAGGCAAAAACATAAAAGCAATAAGATAATCTGCATTACTGAGCTTCTAAGACATGGACATGAAGACGCTGAACACACTCTCCATTGTTCTCAGTGTTTGAACTGGTGCCCAAAGAGCTCAAAGGCTGAATGTACAGGGCACTGGCTCAGTCATAAAATGGGCCCTAATCCATCCTCAGAGACTGGAGCACGTGTGTCTCCCCGGCAGGGTGCAGCGCTAATGACTGCACAGGTCACCGAGTCCGGCCGTCAGACCTCACTCCCTATTGGCCAGTGAACTCAGCTCCACACATGACTGACCGCCTTTCACAACACAACAAAGCACATCGAAAAGCAGTAGCATGCAATATAAAGACTTCCTCTGATAATTACCAAAACGCACTGCAAGACTTAGGCCCTAGTTTTAAAAATTTAAATTTAAAATAGGGCAACATTTGTATTTCTGTTTCGTGAAAGACTAAAGAATTCTTCATTTTATGAACAACATAAACATACACTCCCAATCCCACAGAGCATTGCGATTTATTGCACAATAATTTTCTTTAGGTAATGGATGCAGCAGTGAGGCTGTGACCCAGTTGACTTTGCTCAGTCATGTGATCACAATAGAAACAGCTGTAAGGGTTTTCGAAGCCGTTAATAAGGAAAGCCCACGCAGGTTTAAAACCCCCCAGCGCTGTCACTTCCTGGTGAAGGTTTTGTCAACATGGACATGTTCCCCCCCAGGCCTGTGTGTCTCAGGTTCACTGCCAAGGATGTAATACAAAATGGCTGCCGCATCCTTTCCTGTCTGAGTCCTCACAGTCGGTCAAATGCTCAGCTGATATTTTGTAGCTTCTTTTCAAGGTTCCCTTGGGAATTCTGGGAAAGCAAAATGTAGGCAAAGAGCCATGGATGGGTTTTTTTTTTTTTTTTTAAGAAAAACAGTAAAGATGGCTGAATCCTTCCTTCTTTAGCCAACTGCTAACAAATTCATTTAAAAAGTTTTCATTATGTAAAGTCATCAGCCAAACAACCCCGTTAAATGTACATTCTGAACCTAATTTCCCCACACAAGAAAAATCTTGATTAGTACAAACAGCTTTAGTTTTAATACTCGCCCGTTCCAGTTACTCTCATCCACCACTGCATCATATTCTCAATTCGGCTCAACTTTCAATCACGTCACATTTCTAATTTCAACCTCAATTAGTTTCCATTATTTACTTTTTATGAGTGTTTTAACTTTTTTCATAAGCGATTCAGAGGGGAAGTAAATTAGTTTTCCATGCACCAGAGAATCGGTTTGAACAGTTGATCTCTGGATGCAACATGTTGTTATTTGAACATTTTCTCATCGTTTCACTTCCAGAACAAAAGATCTGCCCAAATATCAGAAAAGTCTGTGATCCCTGAGGCACTGTGTCTGTTCGCAGAGGCCTACATACATACATACAAGCCAAGCCCGGCCGTTCCCTGTCCTGCCTTAACCCTCTGAGCTGCTGCTGCGTAACGGTGACAGCCGCACCACGAAAAATGAGCACTGTAACTGCTAGCCTGCAGTTAGGAGCGTGGGTGTAGGGTTAGGTTTAGCTCCTCTGTTAAAAAGGCCCTCCATGGCTGAGTCAGGCCATGGAATCAAACAGAGAGGAATTCTTGGATATATGCAGCGGTTCCCACAACTCAATACTGGTGTGTGAGCCTTTCACCTGGGCTAAAATGAATCACACTGGGGTTCCACACTGAACCTCTACCCTGGGGTCTACTATAAGGAAACTCTCCCATAAATAATGAACTCGCCCCCACTGCAGTTCTGGTCCTCCGGTAAGTTCTCGATACAGAAGGGCCAGTTATAATACGGACCCCCGTCAGGACCTCATCTTGATCTCGACTGCAGATGTTATTTCACTAATCCTTAAGCTGCTATGCTGCTGACAGGCCGAGTTAATGTCTCCAGTGAATAGAAAATAAAACTGAAACGCCTGGAGATCCACTGCCAGCGAAGGGGATTTTGCTCACTTCCCTGTCACACTGGAGAGAAGTGGAGCAGGTCTTCGCAGATGTTGGGTGAACAAACAAACTTTCCAACCAGCCAAGCTTTGTCCCTCGTACCTCATGATTTTAACTCCACTGTACTACCGCTTTGAGACAACTGTGGTCATGACAAGTCCGTTAAGCTTTGCAAGCGAGCTGACTGCAGTAAAGACCTGTTTTCCCCAAGCCTGAAAGTGGCACAGGGCTACAGTGAACCACGGTAACCTTCTCATAAAACCTCCTCCTCAATGGGGAGAAGCGTGGGTGCAGAAGAGCAGGGTTAAGGGCGTAATGAGCATGTGCTGTGTCTGGCTTTACCAGCGGCAGATGGAGCGCATGCCAGGCGTAGTTGTAGAGGGGCCAACAGGCACTACCACGCCGTAGCACATAAATTAGCCCTGGGGGCTAAATTTTCACTCGTTTTCACCAGGAAACATGACCCTTTCCTGAACAGGGGCTATAAATGCTTCCAGCATAACCACACCCCAAGAAGCCCCACCCACTCCAGCCCAACCCAAACAATATCCAAAAAATGTGAACAGGCCCCATCCACCAAGAAAAACCAATACCATTGAGAGAGGTGGGTGTGCTTTCACCCTACTGTGCAATGGAGGGTGTCTTATAAGTTGCTGGGTCATTTCTTTCATAATTGTATGCCTAGGGTAGCTAATGCACTGTAATATGTAAGGCTATGTAAAGTGTCTAGCCAGTAAAATGTGTCACACACAAGAACTGTACTCTTAGGGTGGGTCAAAGGCCCACAAAGTTAACTAACACTTTGGCAAATTATCCTCAAAGAGCAGGTCACGCAAACGTGTTTGAAATGTAAATAGGCTGTTAATGGATTACGAGGGGTCTTGTTTTATTTGCTATGGCCCCTGTTTAAACAGAAACTCTGAGGCAGCTGATAAGAGTGTTGATTGCGGTGGAGGGAAGGAGAGAGCGTATCTCTGTTAGGTGTGTAATGCCTGGCCAATTTAGGCTCCAGAGATAAAAGAATGTGTACTGTGTCAATAAATGAAAAACTACTGACCAACACACCAACAATCTTTCAGAGACACCCCCAGGATTTCATGAGAAAAACTGCCCCTTTGGGAAGGTGCTGAGATGGATATATAAGCACATCTGCTCCCTAACACTCAAACACAGGAAATGGAAAAGTCAGTTATACACAAATACACACAAGGCTACCTTCCAAATATGCATTATAAAAGCAGAAACGCACACACAGATGCTCACAAACGCCCTCATGCACGCACACAAACACACATCCACCCGCATGTAAACACATACACAGACAGACACACACATACACCTTCACACATGCATATAAACGCTCACACACCCGAACACACCTTTGTACTCACAAAGACACACGCTCCCTCACACAAAACCTCACAGACCCACGCTCGCACACATATATTGTTGCACTCATTGAAGAACACAGTCCACCGTACATTACAGATCCCTGGCCATCCCAGCCATCCCGCCCTACACCGCACCCACACACACCCCTCCTCTCATTACTCCCCCACACGCATGGAAAACACATTAGCTGTGTTCGAAATCGTCCACTCATTCACTCACTCCCTATTCCCTACATCGCGTACATGATATAGTGCACTACATAGGGAATGACCAAAGGAGATTTCGGACACTACACAGATTACATTCACAGATTACATTCTGTGATTACAGATTACAGATTACACAGATTACATTCAATGTCAATGCAAAGACGCGAATACACGCGAAACGCATTTGCATTGATTTTGAATGTAATCTGTCGTGCCAAAAATTCGTTCCGCGTCCTGTGTGAAAGCAGCTTTGCGGGAACATTAGAGAATGTATTTCTGCAGGGCGGAGCCAACTTGCTCTTCACATTCTTCTTCTGTGGAAAAACATGACCGCAGTGCATTGTGGTATACGGCAGTGCAATGTACTGTACATCGCTTGCTCAATCAATTCCGCTGTGCATTATGGGTATTTTATATTCCACTATATAGTGGAGGAAAAGAATTCGAACAACACTACAAAATGGCGGACGCACTATATAGTGCACTATATCCGTGATAGGGGGCGATTTCGAACAGAGCTAATGACTCATTATTAGCCACTGCCTCCATGCACACCACAGGACAAGGCCCAGCAACACAGTCAGCCAGTCAGCTCATCCACTGGCGACAGCAGTCTTCCCATCAGGCCAGAGCAGAAATCCACAGGCCCAATGACAGAGACGGATGATGTGGCCGCTGGCCGGCAGATGCAGAATATGATGCTTATTGAGAGTGAAAAGCCATTAGCCGCTCATTTAAAGCATTTGTTCTCTTTTTTAGGAGAAATTCCCCTGCGGTGGATTTAGCCACTGCTCATTTCCCCACTGCTAATCAGGTCAAAGCGAGACCAATCCAGGGTGGCAGTCCAGCTAACACTACACACCGCGGGCGACTCTGTATCTGCTTGCGGTGCCGAGCCAAGATGGCAGAGAGATATGGGACAAATGCTTTGATCTAATGCACACATGTGCGGCCAATCGTAGGCTCATTAGTATTCGGGACGAGGCTCAGAAACAATGCGACGGCTGGATAAAATCAGCGAGTCTCTCTAACACATGACAGATTCTTCCATACTTGGTTCGATAAAGCCTCACCGCGATTTCAGCAACAAAAAAAAAAAAAACTCACCACTGTAACTCATACGTGTCACTTTAATCAACCTGCTCCCTCCGGAGACGGAGCAGTACTACAGCGAAAGGAAAGAAGAATGTCAATATGTCGTGCCTCCTACAGATGACAGCCATCTAACACTGACTTTGCCGGAGGCAGTAAAGCTCTAATGTGTCAGCTCCCATAAGATGAGAAGCTAATCCATTAACAGCACGTAGGCAAAATTCCTCGCGTAGGACATTGATATAATACATACTAAAGCTCGGCAAACCCTTAGGCACTGCAAACAATCTGGCCTTAAATGTGAGGTCGGTTTCGCTGTGTGACACATTCGAGGGATTGATATAGGGAGCGGCGAAACCTCTACAGACTCAGCATGGTTTCCTGCATTCATTGCTAAAATCATACGTTTTGTTGAAGGGCAAATCTAGACAAATTCGTGCAAAAATTCACAGAACTAGATGGTTAAATGAAAATGGTGAGATCTGTAACAGGAATTTAAATGCATGCTACAAGTCTGTTGACTGTAAATCAGCCACAGTTGAAATGTCTTGATGTCAGAAAGGTTGAACAATATCTATTAAAAACAAGGAAGTGGAACATTTATCATACCTTTTAAAGTTATAATTAATATACTGCCATCCATTTAACAAAGTTTCAGAGCTGCTAAAACACGTCTTTACTTCCAGAAATGATGAAAGTGGCTGATTCCAGAGGAGTTAGAAGAACGTCATTTACAAAGACAGACTCAATTTAATACCAGCTATTTGGGCAGCAGTTACAGGAGGGCTTGCTGACTCCCTGTCTCCGTGTTTGAGGCTTGTGCAATGAGCTATGAGTACCTTCCGTGTCCCGCACTTTCATAAGCAAACACACCATCAGCAGAGACCACCGACCTAACAAATAACCACCAAACACTGCCATAAACACAAACCTTAACTCCCTCACACGCAGTTAAAGTGAACAGCAGAGGAACACAGTCCTTAGCTAGCCAGAGCTATAAGCAGGTTTTATTATGTGGCGTCTTCACTGACGGGAGGCATTTTCATGATGTACATAACAGAGCGAGAAGCCGCTTTTCCAACATTTTAGAAGAAGAGTGCTGCGGTGAGGAGTAACCCGTTTTCAGTAAAGGAATAGTGGGGGGGACAGTCAAAGCCAGAGACGAGCCATGGGAGTAGATTTAGAGCCTCCTGCCCACTGGAGCGAGCGCAGAGTATCCTGTATGTCGAGCGTGAGCGCATCTAACCTCACGTGTCAGTGCAGCAGCTGTCCTTGAGCGAAGGCACAGAGGTTAGCGCAGAGAGCCGAGCCCCAAAGGGCATGTCCTGCTGGATTCACTTACCTGACCTGAACATACCATCAACATCAAATCCACCCAGGAGCAACTCAAATGAACTGCAGTGATGAAACATGCTGCTTTGGATGCACATGCATGAGAAAATCACATTTAAAATAAACGGTCCACCAAGAGAAGGACCCCACCCCCCCCACCAGCAAAGGCTAATTAAACTGAATGGCGTGTTTGGGAGCACAAAATGCCAGGAACTCGTTTGCATGTCTTTTTGCTTTCTAATGCCCCAACTGGAGAAACATGCTAAACGCCCAGTTGGTAAGTGAGAGACATAATACCAGTTAAAGAGCTGCTTCTTCTAGTTGTAGCCAAAATCTGGCAAAATCCAAAAGCAGCATAGGTGGCGACAGGCTCTCATATATTCCATTGGGCCCTTAAATCCATCAGCTCTGCGCACATTAAACTAAAGCACATCATTACAACACCAGACATTCCATAAGCCTGAAGAAAACCCAGAAAAAATGTCCAGTACGCATCTAGTCAACATTGATTATCAGCACACTCATCCGCACACAGACAGGCTAAAATAAGTACGCTCGCTCTCGTGATGCCACACCACACTGAGTAGCTGGGATTGTTCGACGACCACATAGCCGGAGAGCAAAACAACAGAGGTATGCAAACACTCCTACTTGCTAACAGACAGACTTCTGATTCTGTGCACAATATGACAGCACTCACAAGCATGTGATCCTCAGACTAAAGCCGGAATTATACTTTGCATGTGCGCTCGTGCGCAGTTGTGCGCTAGAGCGTGTTGACGCAATTTTCGTCATCAAACAGTGCGCGCATGGCTCTCCACGGTCGACCACGTACCCTCCAAAATTTTCTGACCGCACGCACAGGAGCGCACAGGAACGCATGATCAAAACACCGACTGCGCATGCTCTGACATAAATATAACAAACCAAGAAGCTCTTCCTCCATTTGCGCCGCCATTTTCTTCCCGCGTACAGGAGCGCTCAATGCGTTTAACTATATTTGGAAGAGGACGTCTCCGCGTCTGAGTGCGCATAAATGCGTTTGCGGATGCGCAGAGTACAACGCCGCCTTAAGGCAGACAACCGTGGAGTCCAGTCAACAGTCAACTGACAAGGCCTAGGGGCTAAAAGGCCTCTTTCCTCCACCAAATGTTCAAAGGGCCCAACTTCCTTCACAAGATCGGGCTCTGAAGTAGAGGTGCTCAGACCAATTTGAAGGAAGGCTGATCGATCAGTCTGTCTACCCTTTGTCTCCAGCAGAATAACAGATTCCACAGTTCTGGATAAGCTAGCGGTGTTTAGCATGCTCAGGAGCGATGGTGGTGTTACCCAGCATTCGGTTAAAAAAAAAAAAAAAACATGATTAATGTCAAGAGGCCACAGTATCCATATCATCTCCTCCAGGGTGTCTCTGAACAGATTACTTCCTGTTATACTTAAGTAACTCCTATGAGGGGGTTGATTCACGCCTGCAAGGCTGTGAGGCTGGTCAGATCAAGATAGTTGTCAACAGAGGTGGTAGGGGGTACAGTACGTCACACTGATACATTTCACAGCTCGGACCCGAGGGCTTCTGGGGCTTCCAAAAGCTTAAATTTATTAAACTGGACAGGAGATCAACTGAACCGGTAAAATTGGGGCCAGAAAGAAATTGGCAGCACATGCACGTAATATAGGAAAATCCTAATTTTTGGCAGGTTAGAGTACCAGCAGATTCTTTGTGTTCCGCGTTGTGGAAAAATATCTGAGGTCTGAAGGAGGACAGCCGCCATTATTGAGCCTCACAAAATGGAGGCTTGTATTATCACCACACCAATGTATCATGCGGCCCTGGCACAACAGCTAGGGCTAAAATTAATGTGGTCATGGAAATAAGACAGGAACTGATGTCACACCGCATTCAGCTCCCAGGCATACAGCAGACTCAAGCAATAATGTCAGACCAACATCAACTCTTCTCGAGAGCGATGCCAATGCCATGATGCCCTGGCTGCCTTGCCATGATGTCCAATAGGGGCTGTGACACAACCGACCAAAAAAGTCAATGCAGATTTACTTGGCTTGCTGTAAATCAATGAGCTACCCCAGCAGGCACTTCACAGTACCAGCATATGATTCTACGCCCTGTCCAGAATGCCGAGTTGACTCACTCAACAAAATTAACAGGAGTGTTCATTGATGAGAATTTGATAATTCCTTGTGAGAAGCAACTGTTGAACAGTACAGTGAGGTACACAAGCTGAGCAGAGACAGAGTGGCTGACTGTTTCCATGGAGACACCTGCTTTTCAGCACCCTGTTGATAAACATGCCCAGCGCTCCATGAGGAAAAATAACAAAAACAAACCCACTTTAGCAGCTGTCACCTAAATGTTTTGACTCCTCAGCAGTCATAACAACACTAGTAATAATCACCAACAGTGACTCATTCATTAGCCTTCAGTTTAACAGTCCAGCAGTACTGGCGGGAGATACCATCTCCTCTTTCACAGGAGTCACTGAGCCGGCCCCCGCGGTCGGCTGAAGATGGACTGAGCTGGTGAAAGAGGCTCACCTGCTCCAGCTTGAAGATGTGCTGGTTGAAGTAGTGCTGGAGCCGCTCGTTGGCGAAGTTAATGCAGAACTGCTCGAAGCTGTTGCTCTCGTAGTCCTCAAAGCCGAAGATGTCCAGCACCCCAATGGACAAGATCTGAAAATGATGAGAATTCAGTATGTGGAAAAATTCATGGAAAATTGAATATAATCACTATAATACAGACTTAAGACAGTGAGTAACTAAAACATCATCAGAAAAAAATAATATAATAACTGACCATGTCAAAAGAATTGTGACAATAAAGCAGAAAGAGTAACCCAAGAGCTTTCCTTGAGAGGCTGTCTTTGCATAAGGAACTGATGCGTTGATTGTTCCTCCATCATTCAAACAGGATGTAGGCATGAAAGGGTTAATACACTGCAATGATGGAGGGACGGGGGGGCTGTTACAAAACTGTTACAGATTCCCATCTGGCTCAATCATTCTGTATTTCTGTGGTGTCTGTATGGCTTTATGAAAGCGGGATTCCAGGCACTTCCGTCCGCCCGGACGACAGTGAAGTGAAGGCAGACGTGGAGATGGAGGGGAAGCAGTGAGGCAGGGGGGAGGTGGTCATCGATATGTCATGTGCCTGGCAGATGGATGGGAGGCACTTCTTGTGCCAGTGCCTAGGGGGGGGGGCTGATTTTGGAGTGTAGGAGGGGAGGGAGGAAGGGCAGCCCCAGCCCCGGTAGCCCCTACGCTGCGCCTATCAGTCGAAGGTCGTTAAAGCAACCCTGAGGCCAACGGTGGGTGTGTGCTAGAGGGGAAGGAAATATTGGGTAACCTCCTAAAAACGCGCCCCAGTGGAGGGCGGCTGAGGCCTGGCCCGTGTCTAAGGGCTCCGTCTCTCAGCATTCGTGCTGTTGTAGGACCCAAGGGGGTTTCACTCAGCTTCTGAAGGGAGTCTAAGCTGATGTGAAGTGCCTGGACGACCCATGGTGCCATCTACTCGGACTTCTGCCACCCGCATGATCACTTCCTCACAACCTCCCTCACTCACAAACCCATACAAACACACACATGCAAAAGGATAACCCACAAAAATCATAGCTTCGCATAACTACATCGCAAAATTCTCCAATTTAGAGCTGTCACATCAGGGGATCATTTCCGCTTAGCCATGTCTCATTTTAGGAATCACCTCATTCCTATCCTGCACAAGGATGCTCCATACTTACCCCAGTCATATTCAGACAAATTGGGGTCAAGTATGAAGACATCTCCGCACCACATCAAACACCCGAAAGTGTGACGCCACATCGACATAATGCAATAAGCCTTATTCAATCGCCCCCATGGATCCGTCAACATCGTAACTATTTTTCATAAATGCAAGGAAAAGCTCTGAAGTGCAAGGAGCTCTCTTTCACGCTCTGCACAAGCACTGTCCCAGTACACAGGGGCGGCCTGAACACTAAAGGCTGTTTCTCAGCCACGGCCAACTTCGAAGCAAACCTCAAGCACCTCACTTAGCGATAAAATTTTAAATCTTAGAAGCTGGGTTTGAAAAGGAACCATTTGGGCTGATATAAGCTTCCAAAAAAAAAGCTGCAGCTACACCACTGCGGACACATAAAAGGATGGCGTTGAGGGCAGTTGAGTGGTCAGCATCTGCACAAACCTTTCAGGAGGAGGGGAGGTCATCTCTAGCCCTAGTTGTGCTTTTTCAGCAATTTCAAATTTTCCTTTGATAAGTAATTTTGGGGAAAAAGCATCAGCCAATGGTTTGAGTGGAAAGAAGCCTCATGGTTTCACTCTGAAAAACAAAAGCTAAAGCCCGACTACAAATATTCTATGTAGCATATAAAGTATCAATTTCAATAGAATAAATGCAGCATGTATGGCCTGTTTGGTTAGTATTACTGCATCCTCAAGCTAACCCCTAACAACCTGCACACTGCACCCTCCACAGCAATTAGGCAGATGAACGAATCTCAGCTGCAGGAGGAGTATGGGGTAGGGTGGGAGCGGGAGGTGGGGGCATACCTTGGCACACTCCTCCAGGTCTTTGGTGTTGAGTAGTGCATGGTTAATCCTGAACACGATCCAGTCGAAGAGAGCGCTGTAAAGAGACTTTGCCATGGAGTCTCTCACCGTCCCGGCCTGGAAGGAGAGGGAGAAAAACACTTAAGCTGGAGCCTGGAATCACTCTCCATCGGAGGAGGAGAAGCCAGGAGTCAGAGAGGGAAAGTGTGGCTATGTTTCATTACGTCCATGAACACAGCCAGCTGACTTCACCCATTAAGTTTACCTTTTGAACCTGAATTTTACATCTCCACTCTTGACCAATCACAGTCAAACACATCAAAGACAACCACAGCGCAAATGTCAAGGGAAGGGAGTTAAAAAACTAACTGGTTCCTGAGTAAAAGCGCCTCTAAGCCCAGCATAGACGCTTGCATAGCACGGTTTAAAAAGATACACAGTAACTAATATTTCAAGCAAAAAAAAAAAAAATCATCTCCTCTGAAAGCTGGATTACTGCCTCAGAGATGGAGGAATTACTTTCTAACTTCTCGAGATGAAATTTTCCATGGCGCGAGCAGCTTGAGTGAGATCATCGAGCGACAGTAACATGCCGCCAGCACCTGGTCCTCTCGAGTCTGGCTCCAATCAGCAACCATTGACATTCACTCTGATCCATCTCAGTTATGGGAAAACAAAAAGCACCCCATGTTTTATTAGTTTCCCTTTCCTAATCGAAATCAAAGCAGCATCTTTTGACTCCACACACAGACCTGGAAGATTGCAAGGTTATTGCAGAGAACTGCAGCAATGAACGCTAGAATGAAGTAAGCTGTACAAAGACTTTAAAGTTCAGGTAGTAACAGAGAGTGGGGTCTGTGACATTAGAGCTTGTAACGCACTTCTTGAAGCTCTGACTGAGGACATTATTCCCCACGATAATCATCTACGGGACATATCCACTCACGAGGGTGCCTACACCCGGCTCGGGGACTGAGGGCATTCATTTCATTTGAATAACGGACACAGAGCTGATTTGGTGGAGGGATTAGAGCCCAATATCACAAGCGAAAGCAGAGTGCTCCATAGGCTTAGAACGTTACGTAACATTTCGCAGAGGCCAATGACAGGTGATCAGAAGCAGACCAATGCCTGCAGAACACACGCTGTAAGGGCTTCTGACATCATGCTCTGGGCATTCAGAGGCCCAACCCAGAGGCCCCACACAGGAAGCTGCGAGCACATGCTGAGGAGGAGGAGGCGCACAAACAGCACTCAAGGTCATCACACTTTCTCAACATCCATCCTCGCAGATGGTGAAAATTTGCGTAATCGGCGTACCGTCGCCGTCAATCAGCCGCAGGTGGACATCTCGCTGTTACTCAAACCAAAACATGCGGCCGGACCAGTCCAGCCCGTCCCCGCAGCTCACGGTTGTTTGGAAAAGGTGACGAGGAGGACAAAGGTTAGATGATTTATATAAATCATGTAGCGCAGCAGTAGCGTGAGACAGGCGGGGGGAGCGTAAACAAGAGCTGAAGAGGCTGTCGAGCTGTCCCAGTCTAATAGCCATTCACGGCCATAAGCTGTGTGGTGCTTGCGCTCTGGGAGTAGGACCAGGGCCCATTAGACTGATTACCAGTGGAATGGAATGACTTGGGTTCACACAGCATTGAGCGGGTATATACTGCACACAGTGTTGTGACATGCCCTGCCTTAAATTCAGCTGACAATGGAGCCATCTGTACAAATCAGTCATCGCCTGGGAACTACCATCAAACACGTTCAGTGCCATGCTTGGGAGCAAACACAGAATGAGAATTAAACAATGACACGCCCTAACCCACCAACCCACCAACCCTCCAACATGACTGAGTGCACGCAGAAAGCAAGCCTTCCACGGACCCCCCCAGCACACAGGACTAAAGCCCAAGTGTGTAGTAGCGCGCTACATCCTGTAGATGGGAGTATAGAGCATGAAGACTCCAGTCGCATTCCAAGGTAAACATTCCAGTTAGGTGACACATGCCTCACAGAGTTTGAGTTTATTATAATCCTGTGAACCCATAACATTGGAGGGGGAGTTCCGGGCCGTACTGCGGGCACTGAATAGCTTCGGGGAGCGGAGGGCGATAGTGTTACTCTACCTGTGATCACATGACATTCACAACAGCCAATTATCTATTGTTCGGAAGGAAGAGCCTGTAACTGAGGCGGCACGTTGGCTGTAAATCTCAGCTGTGGTAGGATGCCAGCGTGTTTTTGAACAAGTGTGAAAAAGAACCTTTATCTGGTGAAATGAAGGTGCCAGCAACCAAGACCCAAGGTCACAGAGGAATGGCATTTTAAACACATACTCAGCTTTGGCACGTTCTATATCTGATTTCCTTGAACGTTCAGAGTTCGTAATGCCAAATGAGACGAGGACTGCTAAACCTGGAAACCTCTGAGATCGAGGTTAGAACAGAGGTGTAAATACGAAAGGAGCTGAAACTCTTTCAGTTTCCCCTCACTGTCCAGGGCAGGCCTCTTGTTACAAGAACTCATTTTGTCGAGATGAAAGAGAGGGACAAATGTGGAAGAGAGCAAGTTTTCTTTTCCCTCCCGGGTGGTTAATACGTGTTTCTAATTAATGTTAGGAAGTTTGGAAGAACATGAAAAGACAAACAAACAGACAGGACTCAGGCCAGCGAAGAATGATTATACAGCTCACAAAGCCACCAGAGGAGATACTTTGCAGGGTCAGTAAAACAATCACCCAGTGTATTATTCCAAGCTTGCCAGCAGTGTCAATGAAATCTCGTATTACCAAACAAACAATCTTTAACATGGGGTGACTTTTCTTGCGTCACGAGTTCTGTTCATACAGAAGCTCCTCCGCCAAGCCTGCACACTATACGCGAGCTCATCTTGTGCAAAAAACATACAGAATACAAAATAGTTTCAGGAAAAAAAGCTTTCTATGCAAAGCGTAAAGAAAGCCTGTGAGAAAAAATAAATTTATTGTGAGAATCAGCTAATAAGCTTTCGTGCACGGGGCTAATTTATGCTTCACATGCACCAAGTCTGAGAGAAGAAAATGGAACCAGACCATGTGTGCTTTGCCAAGAACAAAATGGAGAATAACTGAACTAAGAAAGATTAAAACAATATATTACTTAAATAGGAGAGTAAGAATTCATGAACGGCTCATTCATATTGACAACTAAAATGAGCAGTGAAGTGGTGACCAAGCAGAGGCAAAAATGTTCTAATCAATGATTGGAGCTAATCTTCTGAGAGTCTAGCATAAGGGCTGCTCGCGGTTTGATTATGCAGATAAGAGCAACAGAGAAACACCAGCCTTCATGCTTCAAACCACTCGACGTGTTCACCACAGCTACGTATGCGAAATGCAGCCTCTTTCCTGCAATGACCTGAGGGGAGATGAGTGGGGCTAGCAGTTGCAAACACACCTTTATTTGACGTTTGAATTGCGTTACTACCTATTTTTATGGCTCTTTAGCTGCGGCCAGACTGCTAACAAATACCACAGACCACTCATCCACCCTCAGGCACAAGTAGAAAAAGCCAGGTAAAAAGCAGACTCAGAACCAATTCTGACTCCGAGCAAATTCAAGAGACTTGAGAAGATTAAAATTTGAGACGACCTCATAAAAAAGTGGCAGTGCATTCTATTTCTAAATTATAAATGCACTGCAGTGGTTGGAAGGGGGGCGAAATTAAAGAAAAAATCTTTGGTAGCAGAGAAGAAATGTGCTCAGTACACAGAGGATCAGGCTGCTCTCTCGCAGTTACTCATGCAGCTGAGAGGAGAGTGGTGATGAGGTTACGAGGTCATCTTACAACTCTTACACATATAGACTAACTCAGGAGCCTTACATAAAGCGACACTAAACATCCGCAGAAATGCCACATTTAACCGTGGAATGTTGAACATAAACATCCAATAAACACTGACAGGATGGCAATCTTGAGAAAAAACATCTCCTCAGCCATAATTTATCTGTTTGAAATTTCATTATCTCTGCCTGTTTAGGACTGTAAGGGCGTTACCTACTGGCTCCACCTCCTGCTCAGAGCTTCGGTCTGACAAACAAAGAATACAACCGTGGAAAGGGCTTCACACTGAGATTACTGATAATGTTAATATCAGGTCTGATGCTCACGCTCAGAACGAGTCAACGTTAACACAAGGAATTTACATGAATTCAGTATTGTGTTAATTTAAGTACCTTATATATGATCAAAACAATGTACTGACCAAGAAAGGGAAATAGTCCCTTTAGCTACAGTTCGGTTAGAGCATATTAACAAACATCAGGCTACGATTCCAGGAACTCCAGTGAACAACAGCCACATTGAAAAATCTACCAGTTACATTAAGGTGACAAGAGCTCCTCGAATCCTTAAGGCTTATATTATCACTGCTAACGCACACAGAGGTCTGCAAAACAGTGAAAAATAAGGAGTCCTTGACCGAAGCCCGGGGTTTCACTCGGCTACAGAGCAGAGCTGAAAAGAGGTTCTATCAGCCTGTCTGCGAGCAGCAGGGCCTGAGTGTGAGACGACTGACCCCAGTCTCTCCTGGGAGTCTTAGACAAATACCCTCCAACGTAGGAGGGTCCGTGGGGCACACCACATTACGACCTCTCACCACTCCGGTCGGGTGCTGGGTCACAAATATCCAGCCTGTCCTCGGGAATATGATGAGCAGTCAAAACGCCTTCCTCCTCCTGCATTAGTGATCCATTTTATAATGATTGTTTGAGAGTGAAGTCAAGAGTGATTTGAACGCCCACTCTCAGAAGCCATTTATATTTATAGCCTTGCTTGGAATCAGAATTTCTAAGCTCAGCTGAATATTTAAGTCCTCAGAGCACTTGGAGGAACTCAGAGAGCTGAACTTGCGGTCTCACAAGCACTCAAGGGAATCACGCTCAAAACTCAGCATCAACAATTCGATTAATGCTAACAGTTGCACAGAAATAGACTCTCCTTGCCCCCAAAAGCAGACAGGCCACACCATCAGCTTACAAAGAAATAAGAACCACTAGACACATTTCCATACAATATAGCAGGCTTTTCCCTCCATGAGAAACATGGTTGGGTGTCTCATCAGAGGGTTGGTTAGAAAGCTGCAAACACGGCTCATAGATTTGAAGCTCTACACTGGGTTCCTCTGGATGTAGCCGACATTACCTCCCATTTGGGTCCCAGGGGCTCTCCCAGGCCCTCCAAGGGGCCCCCAGGCTTCCCTGAGGCCCAGACGTCAGCAGTGAGCCTCCCCAGGATCACTGCTCGCCCTCCACATGAGGCCTCAGCTCAGCTTTTCTGGAGGAAAATGAAAATAGACTCCAATATCCTTGTTCCTTTTCCCACTGGCTTCGGGGAAACCAAATTCAAACGGGCTGTTATCAAACTCGGCACCTCAACCCTGTCCAACGGTCCAGGTATGGGACAGCAGAAATGGGGAGCACTCTGGGGTCTATAACCTTGCAAAGAACCAAGGTCTCTCTCAGCTGAGACGTGGAGGTCCACATTTGCTGAGTGGGCGGGTGGATCTGGTGAATTGGGTGCATTATGCAGTTTGTTTGCCTCGTCTTCTCTGCCTGATTTCATTCAAGCCCAGGCTTGATTTCTGCAAAGCCGGTCATTGTGGAGGATGACAAGCCTGTGCTACAGCCCATGGTTATGCAGAGAACAGAGGGTCCAAGAGGAAGAGCCTGGCGTCTTCATATTATGCACATTCTGAGAAATTAAGTTCTGTAACATTTTGTCACAAATCACCAAAATCCCTTTGGGCAGAAACAAAAATCTTGATGGGCTCCAAGGGGCTAAATCCAGGCCTTGCTTTCCATATGATACCTTCCAACCAGAAGAAGCAAACAGGACAGAAAACCAGTAGCATACAGGAATGAAATCAGAAAGTCTCTCGAAGGTAGAACTAGCTTTCCCTGTGCCAGCTCTTTACCTCTTGAGGATACTCCTTTGCCAAAGAACCCAATCTCCCCTGCCGACACTGTTAGTCTGTTTGCCTTTATTAGTAGTAATGTGATGGAAATACCAGTTCTGGTGAGGCATAGCCTTATGCCAGGATGCGGACATATTTCCCGCCGCGGGCATGGCGAGAGACCGCTGGTCCTCCAGGGGCAAACCCAAAAAAAAACAGCTCGGCTGCCAGAGTCCTTCAAGAGCATTTTGTTTACACTGGCCCACCGCTTACACAGTTACTTGTTGGCTTATGCTTGGGACACTAGCCTTCCTCAAATTCCTTTTTATTGAGCCAGCCATACATTCCCCTACACGAAAACAACTCCAACCCCGCTTAAATTTGTGACGACTTTTATCAAGAGAGACCCAGACATTGTGGGTTTTCAGCATTCAAATTCATCCTGTCTACAGTAAAATTAACGGAACCCAAGAGTGGTGATTTCCAGGCTTGTAAGGTCAAGAGGACTGACATGTAACAACCAATCGCAAGGCTTCATATATAACCGCCAAGGCCAGTCATTAAATTTTATTTACTGGAGAACATGATACGAAATATGAGGAGGGCATCACTGCATAATGACCGGTAGCGACAAATTCAGACGTGCGCCCCATTTCAAACAGGAAATGGGAGGAGAAGCCAAAATAATAACATTTATTGCCAGGTCACACTATGGGCTTATCTAAAATTGCAAACGCCATTGAGAGTTAATTAGAACTGGAAACAGTCCTGGGGATTTCAATGTCAAGCTAAAGCTCTTGTGGTGAATGCCAGTCCTTCAGAGGAGCCTGGGGCGGGAGAGGAGCTGAAAGGAGCACCGCAGGCTACGGATCCGAGCGCCTGCAGAACAATGAAGCTCCTTCCAGAACCCGATGCTCTTTAAAGCAAGCAAACAAGACAGCTGGAAAACGAGACTCTTTTGTCCTGAAAGAATATCTTTCCGAAAGTGGGGCTCCCAGCCAAACCCTTATGAAGGGTTTCTTATACAATAACAGGGTTTATGTAACACTGGATAGTGTCAGAACCTGGAGCTGTGCTCGGGGTGGCTGGCAAACAAAGACCTCAATCCTGTTGACAGTAGGGCTGACAGAGGCCTTGCAATTTTTGTGCACGAAAGCAGCGAGCGCTCCCTTTCCTGAGACGAAGAACGAGATCTCCATTTAACGTCTTTCACCTCAAAGCCCAAGGTGGCCTCTCCCCGCCCCCCCCAAAGGCACACGAGGCCAACCAACGAAAAGCAACTGCAGCAGCAAGGAATGTCCCGACGGCCACAGAAGAACAACCTTCCGCATGCCGTATCAATCATCTTTTTGGACCCGGAACAAACTTCTGACGGCTTTAAATCGCTCGCCGGACTTTGTCATCGAGCTTTGAAACAGAATCGTCTGCAACGCGGGTCTAGGCTGGAAAGCAGTGGCTGAGTGTCAGGTTTTTTCCCCCCTCAACTAAACTGTACAAAAAAGGGAAAAAAATGTGTGACTCTGCTCACATATTTAAGCCTCTTTCGCATTCCTTATTTGTAACATGAAAAGGAACAGAGGCCACTATTGGGCCAGAAGGCAGGATTACAGTTTCAGCGCCGACCGTAACTCGGCTGCGGATACACAGTCTTCAGTTAAACGCAAATGCTGAGGGCAAGAAAAGCAGCTTTCAGGGCTGCTTTATATATGCGTATATGATCAGCGCTCAGTTTTCACCATTCCTCATGCCTGTGGTCTCGTGTTATGGAGACAGAACTGCGTAACTCAGCTGGGACCGGTCATGGATTTGCAAACCCAGACTACTAATACAAAAAGACATCTGATTTCAGGTTATGGAAATGCATGCAAAACAAATTACATTAAATACAAGCGCACTGCTCATAGCCTCAGGTTGAATATCCACTAAACAATCAAAAAAAACTTGAAAATGTTATTTGCTTCTGTCTGAATGCATGAAAATGACAGACTGCTCATTGTTTAGTTCCACCTTGGTAACTTTGTGGCAAACTCATTTAAGAATTGGGACCAGTAGAAACACAGCGTAAGGCGGCCAGCAACGGCGCAGTCAACTTTGCCTGTATTAACCAGCCGCAAGAGCGCTAAACGCAGCTATTGTTGCTCAATGATGTAAGAAGTCAAAATCAAAGCTGTTGAAAACCTATCATGTGGCAACTTGTTTAAAAAAGTCGCCACATGATAGGTTTTCAACCGCACAAGATAATTAAATTTATATCCTTAAAAAATCTATTTCAGCGCTCTAAGGGTTAATATGCAGTATCTACACAATAGAGGCTCTGACAGCATCACAGCCATATTACCCCAGTCATAGGCTGTACAGACAGAGTAACAGGCCTGAGAAAAGAAGCCTGGTAGTCCAATAAGCATTGAGGGCCAGCGGCAACTATGCAGTCTCAAAAGGCCAGGACTAGCATGCCTGACACAGGGCAACAGGAAGCAGTCCCACAGTTGTTGAAAGACTGATCCAGGGCACATTGACCACATTTCCAAAAACATTTCAACTCCTACTCCAAACTCAAGTATGCACACACTCTCCTTCCTCTCCATCCTACTCTCTTTACCTCACTCAACCCATTTCTCTCCTTCATCTCTCATGTTCAGTCTCTTTTTTCCCCTCATTTCAGGGATAGCATTTCTTTAACCTTTTCGCGGCTGCCAGGAGAGCAAAACTAGTAGCTAAAAGTGGCAAAATAAGTAACCGCGCACGTCACTTAAAATTATTCTTACTACTAACTGATTAAAATAAAATTTCCATGGTGAAATTAAAAGATCTTTCCAAAAAGCAGCACCTTCCTTTGGTTAAGGCACTGAAGGATCCCACCCGTCCGTCCCATTTGGGGTTGAGCTGCGGTAGATTTCCGTGACAGCCATCTCCAACCTTTCCCCTACAACCGCTTACAATTCAGCCTCGACATCAACACGCACACATTATTAACTTGAAACATTATGACAGGGTGCAGAAAAACTGTTTGTCCGACTGAGTGATTGTTGGTATTGACTGTGAAAGCGCTTTAATTTGCTCGCAAACGCTCTGTACAATTAGAGCTGTCAAAACTCCCTTTCAGCAGTGCAATGAGGCGCGCAGAAGATTGTTTGGCTAATGCTAGTGGAGCGCCGAGATACTTTACAATACCCCGCTTAGCCACAGGGTTCTCTTCAGTGACATCTTCCGCGACTGTTAGCCACAAAATCACAGATCCCACTTGCACTGTGTCGCATCTCATCTCTGTCTGCCCTGCGTAATTCTGCAGGACGTGAGCAGATCTCACACACAGGGCTGAGCAGAGAGCATCATCTCCGGGATGCCAGCACAGCCGCAGGCTCCTGACCTGCAAAAATCCTCCAGTCCCTGGATCCCTGCCTCCACGTCTAAACGTATTTATCAGCCCATACTGCTTCTGTTTACTGAACTTTCTTCTTTTTCCATGGCATCCCTGCAAAAGTGGGAGCAGGGACGATTGCTATACTTGCATACTTTAGAGACAAAGCTGTTTGGTTAACACTCAAGCATCTGCTGAGCTACAGTACTGTAGCTAGAGTGGCAGGGACGACGCAGCCTACTTTCTGCTTGTTAACAAGTAACAGTGGCAACTGGCAAGCATTTTCACACTTTTCACTCCTGTAGTAACAAAAAACAAAATCGCTAATCATGACCAAAAACAGTCAATGCGAGCTTGAGATATGCATGACTATTGCATCAGACGCATACTCATCTATTTCTCAAAAAAGCAACACCTGGAAAAGGAAGCGCTAACAACATGGATACGCATGTGACCTGCCGGGATTTGGTAATGCTCGGTGGCTAGGAAACTTGCTGTCACTTTCTGAGGAAGTTCAAAAACTACAGAGTGTTTGAAAGGAAAAAGGAAGTTACCCAGGTCACATGTGAAAGGAAGTGTCACGTTCATAAATAAGGAAAGCAGAATCATGTGATTTCTGAGACCGTAGGACATGGCCAGACCCAAATGGAGAACAAAGGGTTTTTTTTTCCCATCTTTCATCAGGCAGGCATGACACAGAGCATAATAGCAGTTCAGTGAACACGGGAAGTACAAACTTGTACAAGCTCAAAATTTCGTTTGACCCCATAAAACCTTGGGACCCATTTATGGGTCTGTTAAATGCAGCAGCAGCAGCAATAAAACCTGCGGAACTTCAGGCCTATGTTTTAGTGGAAATCCATAGTTTTCCAATGACCCTAGATATACCCAACTGATTTACAAGGAAATGTGTGTAAAATGATGTACAAGACCTAGATATTTTCCATTTGATGTAATGCTGTGGCCATAAAAACATGGCAGCCTGGGTTCGAATATTTCTCTCAATATAAATGTGATGTAGCTTCAGTGAAGCGCTGCAACCAGCAGATACAGAATGCAAAATCGTCCTGCAAAATAAAAAAAAACATTTCTCTGACTTTTAACCAATTTAAGGGATTACTTAAGTGAAAAGTTAGAGTTTAAGGGGTATAACAAATCAAACATCTCAAAAAGCAGGAAACGACCTACGTGCAGAACTGGAATTTTTTTGTCTCCGGATGAAAGGATGTGGTTTTGTCAGTGGCAGCTTCTCTCACCTCAGCCAGTTTGTAGGGAACGATGAGCCTCTCGCCCACGGTCACAGTCTTCCTCGTGGTCAGGGCTTCAAACAGCATCTCCTCCTTCACCTGTGAAGAAGACGGACACAGACGGAAGAGCTTGAGCTCATTTCCCGCAGCAGCGTCGGGCTCTGTGCAGTCGTCATCATGCCCCGTGCACCTTTTACAGGGCTGGCACAGTCATCGGAACTCAGGAAACCAACAGGCAATAAAAGTTTTAAAAAGCATATCAATTGCAGTCCATTTTAAGCAGCACCGCTTGGAGACCAGAGGGGAAACGCGGGTACATTTGGTTCATATTTTCGTACACTTGGTGTAAAAATATCCTGTCCTAATGTGTGTTGTAAGCAGAATAAGGCACGGCCACATTCTGTGGGAAACTACGGCTACATATTTCTCTCGGAAAAAAATCTTGTCGACACTGTAATTATGCGCATTCTGAGGATGTCTGAAGCTCACACAACAGACCTGGGGGGCAGCTGTGTTGCTGGGAGGCTCTCTGATGGTGTGAGTGCATATTCTGGATTCATGCATTTATCTCTTCAGACAAACAGCCCCACTCAGTGACCTTGCCTTGAAGGGAAACCCTTTCACCTCATGAACCCTTGGCACCCGGACATGGTGATACACCCTCAGTCATAAGCGCACTCAGGGTCACTCCAGCTGGTTAGGGACGAGCCAGCGGTGGTGGGAGGGGTGTAAGTTTAAGGAACACAAACGACACCTCTTAAACCCCCCCCCCCAAAACACAAATTCAATTCAGGGGACTGTTTTTTATGAGTTTGAAAACATACAAAAATACACTGAAGCGGCATTTCTGGCCGTGAGAAAGATTTACTTCCAATTATGTTGCTGACACAGAGGCCCCCTGTGCTGTAAATATCCAGGGGAGGAAAGCAGGAAGAGGTCAGGTGACCAGTGTCCAGGCCTGTGACAAGACCACTCAACCTCACGCTTCTGAGGCACTGAGGATGAAGTGTGGCCAGGAAAGGGAGTACAGGGTGAAACTCTAAAGCAGCTGGTGGCTGCCAGTCGGTGCGGCGAAACAGACCGAATACGGGGCCAACGTTTATGCTTCAAGGTTGACAGACACGGCCATTGCTAAGATAATCTAGCTGTCACTGGATTGTGGAAAATCCTATAAAACAAAACTGACAACACAGGACTTTTACGTCACCCGAGAGCTTAGCTCATGCATAGCGCAACACTAAATTACCCTTCAGTCAGGACAGCGCAAATTAATTCCAACGGACTCTACTCTGCCAGTCATCTGACAGATGAGGGAACGCAGGACTGGAAACAAACGCAGACCTTTTCAAATGCTGTCAGCTCTGGCTCTCACAGTCAGAGAAACTGTCCTGTAGTGCAGCACTTGGGTCACTCCACAATATCTTGGATGAAACGAGTAATCTCCGCAACGGTGATGTTATTGTTCTCATTCATATTAGATTTAAATCTGCAGTGTTCAAAGCAGTATTATTCATCAATCTTAAGAGTAAGCTGTAACCTGACATAAACCCTTTGTAAGTGTTTAAAAATAACTTGCAATTCTTGTCCTTCGTAAGTTACTACAAGTCATCTCGGTACCGTGCAGAATACTGCGGAATGACCCATTTGTGGATGACAGTGGGTGAGAGGGGTGGGGGTGGCGCTGGGTATCATTAACATGCCAGCTTCCTCCTGGGCAGAAGCAGCGAGTCATCAAAGCCTCGCTCTCATTTATATTCATGTGTGCCATCGACCTCCCACTGCGACTGAGCACAGCGTCCCATAATGCACACCCCGAAGGCTGAGGCCCTGATCTCGGTCACCCCTAATGACCTGTTTCCTGTCTCTCTGATCCCCAGCTCTCCATAGGGGGTCTCAGGAGCCCGAAATCGCGGCCCCTCAGAGTCTGGGGGGGTTTGGGAGGAGCATCACTAACTTTCCATGGTGGACGTCCCACAGTCCTGCTCTCCCACAGAACCAATCAGGGTCCTACAAGGGATTTATTCTGTTTGAAAGTAGCAGTCAATCTTTTCTGGACTTCACTTTAGGTCAATTCTTTTCACCCCAAATGAAGTCAATGAACCCAGCACTGGCTGGAACCTGAGTTTATGAATCATTTTCCACTTACACCGAAAAAGAACTTCCTCCAAGGCCCACAAATACCAACAACTGGCCATAACTGAAGAGGAAGAGGCCCTCCTGTTATAGTGAGTGAGGACTGGTTAGCGCTCTTGGGTTACAGCACACGCAACACACACTCACACGCGTGTGCACACACCTGAGCTGGCCTCGCATCAGGGCAACCGCTACCGCACGCAACATCGTATGACCTCACCCTCACGAAGCGGTGACAGAACATACCAGCGCAATCTAACATAGCAAAGTGGATAAACCATCTGCAGCTGCAAATGTCCAAATCTGTGGGAAGCAAACAGCCGCCAGCGATACTCCCTCCCTCGACCATTCTCACTGACTCCTCTTATTCAATGTACCCTTCAGTGAAGGTTTATTAACGTACTTTCTCTCCTTGAGGTCACTGTGTCTCTCTCTGCAGTAACCCAATAGGCCATTTGTGCCGCTGCAGCGAGCTGGGAGATCAAATTTATCCGCACGCCGAACCCCACCCCACCACCGGGATAAGAAAAATGTGCACGAAATCTGGTGTTTGGAGTAAGAAGAGTGCCCTTCCTACAGGATACACCCAAAGCGGCCCCCCATCTCTCCCAGTTTCCCATCACTGCGTCGGGTATTCCTTAGTTTCACACAGCCTGTGACACTAATGTGACATGTCGAGAGCCTCACAGTGCCCAGAGCTTCCATTCCCACTATTCCCTTTACTTCCACAGAAGAATTGTCTGAAGCCCACCGTTAATAAAGCCTCCGGCATACACTGCACATGTGCACTAGCAGTCTTCCTCATCTGCAACAGATCACTGTCATCTGCATTGGCACTGCACCCGATGCTGCAAAAATAAAATACTGCCCAATTAATATGCCAACTCTTAGTGGGGACCAGGCCTTTGTTTGAGAATTAGGTTATTTTTATCATATAATGTAATGTTTGAGTACTGTTGCTCTTTAAGAGGAAGGGGGCTGTGGTGGAGATAAAGGACTGAATGTTCTCACTGTGACTGAATCAGCTCATCCGGAGAACACACTCACTGCCTGCTGGGTCCATATTACAAGAAGACCACACCCGTCGTGCTGGGCCAGGCTCTGACATCTGCCATTTCAAACAACAATCTGTTTCTCTCCGATATGAGTCAATGTCTGTTTCTGAGAGCACATGGGCTCAAGTTATCTGGCCTTCATGCAGAAATATAAAGGAAATCCTCTTGTCCAGTTCAGCCTCTGAGGCTTCCTTCATCAGAAATAAAAGGAAATACTCAGTCTATCGTAATCAAATGCGGAGAGATAGATAGAGGAACCTACAGCACTGAATTCTAGAGCACTGCAACCACACACAGAATACAATACAAAAGCCAGAAACTATTACTCAGTTATAAGTCGGGAGACGGATTTGGGAATGCCTACAAGTGTGTGTGTTTGTGAGCGTGAGTGTACCAAAGAGAGACAGAGAGAGAAATAACCACAAACAAAGGAAGAGAGGAAAGCTGTGAGCTGAAACAGCGAAACAGGAAGTGAAGAGTGACAGGGTCAGCCGATATGAAACCACAGATCAGCACTTCCCTCACAGGCCTACACACGGCCGTGGAAAATCAGGATTGTTACTTGGATAAAACCACAGGAATCACAGCAAAAAGACCAAAACAGCATCACGGTATCATCTGTTCCTAAGGATACAGCAGTCACATAAAAAAAAGATGAAAAGAAATAAGGCAACAACTAAAGGAGAAGTATTGACTGCCATGCCTCTCCCTGCCATGGCTTCTCTCGCCCCCACATACAGCTGAACTTAAGTGACCTTGACCTTTGACCTAAAAAACAAAATCAGTTCGGTAGGGTAACTGTCGAGAGTTAGCACGTCTGATTTGGCCAAAATCCATTCCCTGAGTCAGTAGGCATCACACACAAGATATGTGTGAAGGATGGACAGACAAATGGACAAACAACTAGAAAAAAAAGAACAGTAAGTCTCCTACCCTCTATGTGACGAAATTTCAATATATCGAATTGTACCTTGGGTACATTTCGATGGTACCCTGGTCGAGAGTGACCCTATCAGCCAAATTAAATGCCGCATGTAAGATGGGCTCTAAAGGAGGAATCCCATTATCCGTCCACCCCTCGCTGGTGAGCACATGGATGAGAGCCACAGAGAGACAGCTGCCTGCAGGATACAGCCCTGAATCACAGCTGAGGGACAGAGACAGGGGGAACCGCCATCACAGCTCAACCCCGCCACGCAAAAATTAAGTTACACGTATATGATCACATTTCAAAACTCATACATTTCCTGAGATGGGCAAACAACTGGAGCATGCCTCAAATCAAGGCTTCTCTAAGTTCAACTGCGTATTTGAAATGTATCCATTAAAATATGCAGTAGAATAATGTGTATTTTTTATGGAAACAATGTCCATTAATATAAAATTCTGGCAGGAACAAGCCGTATAACTTGGGTTGACCATTGCCTGCAGTAACTCTTGTACACAAGTAAGCTACTAGGAAGCCAATAGGGTGTATTCTATGAGGTCACTGGTTTGGCAGAGTCAGTCAGGGTACAATACAGTCACAGGTGTTGTGTAACTACAGACTGAAGCCTCCAAATCTTCGTACCTCGAGCAGTTCTGACACTACAGGCAGCACCTCCGGGTTGCAGATATCAATGGAGTCGTCTCTATAGGTCTTCTTCTTGTAGCGGATATTCCCTAAGTGAAGAATGGCCGACAGCAGAGTGAAGATCCTGCAGAGAGAGGAGGGAGAGATTTCAAAGACCGTCAGAGACAAGCTGGCCTGATTCTCACTTGCGCGTGCGCACACACACGCACGCACGCACACACGCACTCGCACACACACGAACACGCACAAGCACGCAGACATGCGTAAGCACAGACATAAATGTGTACATACACACACACACACACACACACACACACACACACACACAGAGAACTAGTCATACAAAGACGAATCCTCTCAAAAAATCATGACTTTCATACTAGTTTTCTTCAGAAAAGTTAGAAACAAAACTAAAAACACTGAATGTGTGTGTGTGTATGTGTGCGTGTGTGCGTATGAGTCACGTATGTATGTATGTATGTACGCATGTATGTATGCACGCATGCGCTAACTGTACAATGACTGGTGAGTCCTCACCGTTTCCTGGTCGCAGGCAGGAAGCCCACCATCTCCATGGCCAACTGCAGCCGCTCAAAGTCATGCTTCAGATCCTCTCCCTCCACGGTAAAGCAGTCCTGCAAGGGTTAACACCAGGGGCAGAGGATCAGAAAACCGCTGCAGACAGGGCTGCATTCCTGGGGTTTCTCTCGGGAGCCCAGTCTCCGCACTCACTCACTCCGCACTTACCCCGTTTAACCCAACACGCCACCCCATCCGAACCACCCGCACAGCATTACTGCACAACAGCCATGCATATCTGAGCCCACACAATACTGACCCCAGAGCAGTGGACAGGCATTCTGTGTCCACATTACACTGGCCTCTCCACTGATCCCAGGTCAGTGGGAAGGCGTCTTGTCCCCACACAAACATTTTCCTCCCCACTGATCCCAGATCAGTGGACAGGCACGGCAATAGAGCCACTCAGGTAGCCCTCCACTGGGTGCACCATCCAGACATTACCAGAACATGGCAAAGCAATAACGCCCCACAATGTTTTGACACAATACCATCAGCACATGACTGTGGAAACCACAGATTCCAGCTCATTTACAGAGCCACCCCACCAGACTGAACTGTCACTCTTTCTCGCTCCCCCTGACCGCAGGAGAGGGGCTGCGCCCTGATTGGCTGGCTGACTCACAGGGACGCAGTGATGATCCGGTCCGCCACAGCGCCCAGTGGGTGGACGTGTACCGCACCGCCCAGTGGAAACACTGTTTATTTTCAATCCACTTCATGGAAATTTGGCCGGGATGCAGAGACAATAAGCGAAGCAGTAATTTTGGATGGAGCTGAATGCGAGTCGGGTGGGGTGGAGGGAGGAGGGGGGAGGGGGGGGCGTTACTCAAACAAAGGGTTGGTAGCAAACAGACAAAATCAGGGGTTTCTATCCACAAAAACAGGAGGAGCAAACAACAGTCCTTAAGACTTATGTACAGTGAACATACCCTGCTCTCTTCAAAATCTGCGCATCGTCAATTTGTGTCTCTTCCATGTGAGACAAAAGTAGAGAAAATACTAAAGACAGTCATGTAATGGGATCACACCAGCTGCTCTTCCGACCCCCTATCTTCCTGTGCCCTTGGCGCGGCCCATCTTCAAACTCAGCCTTCAGTGTGATCTCACCTACACCCCTCTAAAGTTCTGTGACTGCATCTTGCACAGTTCTGCCACTACTGCAGTGACAAAATCTCAGACAACCAGACAAATGTAAAAACCTGGCAAAGTACCCCAAAATGTTTCTGTGGTAGTTCCGACAACAATGGGCATCTCCAGGACCACATTTTGCGATGATGACACACACACACACACACACGCACGCACGCACGCACAAACACAAGCACAGAGACTCACAAGGTGAAAACAAGCCCATGCTGTCGCAGCTGGTAATTACAAGTGGCGCGATTCAAATCAGACACGCAAGACACGTTCCTAATCTCAGAAATCTGGGATCTGTGACGAGATGTAAGTGTTCAGCATTCCAATATCACACCACAGCTGCTGCCAGAACAAATACTGACAAACAAAGGACGAAATATCCTAAACAGGCACCAGAGTCGCCGGTTATAAAAAAAAAGCATTATACGCAGCACAGATATTTTATAAAACTTTTTTTTTTTTGAGATAAGTAAGCTAACTTATTGGAGCAGATAAAATTCTGGTTTCAGGCCTCTCCACGGTCGGCCATTAAAAATCTCCGACTCTCACTGAGTCAACAGACTCCCCACCCATATGAATCTACAGCCTTTTTTCCAGTCCATGTTGAACAAAATAAGTGCCTCTATCAACATATTTTACACCGATATAAAGTTCCTCTAAACAGTTTTCCATGAACAGAATAGGGGAAGTGCATCAAGTTGAAGTGATGTTATTCTTTAATGGAAAAACAGGGCAGTGAGTCCCCGAGCCTGTGCAGACCAACACTGTGTATAAATCACGTCGCCGTGTAAATCCCATTGCTCTACGCCGAGATGGCGCATCGGAGACGTAACAGGCCGGGCAGGAAGAGAGCCCAGTGAGGGGCACCCAGTCCAGCTCGCGCACGCGTCTCCGCTCCCTCTCTCCAGCGGCAGAACCAGGGTGTATCGGAGGAGCCCTGATCTCGGGTTGAAAGGGAGCTCTCCAGAGCCTGACTTCAGCCTTACTCATCTGCCAAGCCTGAATATCACATACCAGGGAGGCAAGACACTCAGGGCCCTGAAACCAGATCAGCCCTGTCGATTCTGGGCAGCAATCTCTCCCTCTCTTTACGGTTTGGGGAATAATATGAATTCTGCTGCTGTTTGTTTAGCTTCCCTTCAAATGTCCAGAGAAGGAAATATAAAAGGGGTAATTTCTAAACTTAAAAGTTATAGTTCAGACCAATAAAAACACTGCTGACTGCAGACATTTAAAATACATTCAAGTCTTAAGTTTGGTAATGTAATCTCACAAAGGGCTTCGCCATTGCTGGGCTTTATTTGATTCGGATGATAATAACCATCATTTGCTGCATTTAACACGGCACAATTTCGGAAACCAGGCGCAGACACAAATGCAAACCAGTGTAAGAAATCTTGGAAATTCACCAATCCCTGAATCCTAAGATGTTAAAAAACAGGCAGGTTTTTTTGCAGTGCTGCAAAATCATTTTAAAAACAGACAGTACACAAGAGAAGAACCATTCAAAAGATTGGAATCAGTGAACGTTTTTGTGTTTTTCTGAGAGAAATTGACAGTATTTTCACAAGTTAATGAATGTATAAATTATGATTGCTATTGGGGAACATTGAAGGGAGTGATTTCTCTAGTACAATATTAAAGCATTAGCAAGATTACTGAGGGATAAAGTGTCAGTGTATTGTTAAGGTATTAACAGTGACGCAAAAAACAAAATTAAAAGCTATTATTTCAAACACTGATGTCAATTTAGCAATATCATGCCTTCATGTCCATTATGCATTTTGGATGAATAAAATTATACCTGTAAAAGTATCATTTTAAATTTCTTTCGAAAACATAAAAATTTCTGTGATACAAAACTTTTGAATGGTACTGACTACGTACATATGCATTGCTGAGATGTATATACACACATATTGTACACGTGTTTGTGTGCATATGAACATACAGTATGTACACACATACGGAAAATAAACATACATATGCACTTGAGAACATAGAACAATGAGCCTCAGAAATACAACCCATTTATAACACACAAAACATACATATAATTATCATTCTGAATAATTACATACATTACTAAAGTGCAGGTAAACACCTTCTCATTGAGACTTCACCAGTCCATAACATTTTGGTTCTTAATTCCTCTCCCGCTGAAACATGATTTTTGATGGATTCAACAGGAAGTTCAATCCATGGTAAGCATGAATTGCCCCCATTTAATGTCCAATTTGAGCCCAGGTACTCTAAGCAGGTAGAAGAATTGTGTATACTGCATTGGGGTTCAATAAACTGATCGCTTTATGAGTTGTATCTCTGAGGTTACACAGGATGTACAATGTATACATACATATCAACATTATTCCCTTTGAGCATGTACATTTTGACTGGTTGACCAGAATTGCGCAAAAGCAGAGATTAATGTCCTGCCAGTATGCCCACATGAGAACTTACCTTACTTCCCAAAACTACAGCAAAATTCTGTCAGTTATTTCAGCAGAATGAGCGAGAGGGATTTTCAGTTCCCCATATCGTGCCCAGCACCGAGCAGAGACAGAGAGCATGCGGCACAAACCCACCGACCAGCGCGTTCACACACCGGCACGTGCTGCACCAACACCCGACACCGAATAAATCACCACGAAAATCAAACACAATGTAGCACACCCAAACCACTTAGTTTTTGGTCATTGGCTTCTTGTGCCAGCCTGTCGCTCACAGAGGTTTTCACTGGACAGGGGGCAGAGTCAGGGAGCCAGGATGTCTCCAGGGAAATTACAAGGGCATGGTGATTTAGGGAAAGACTGAGATTACTATTTACAGCTGAAATACAAGTCTATAAGTATGCACTATGTTGCCTAAAGGCGAAGACAGGCTTTGCTTTTAGGCTGCGCAGATCATGCAGGTGACTTCTGACCTCCTGTAATGGACAGGGCGCAGTCAGGCTTGGAGGTACACAGGTGATTTCGGGGGAAGATATGCAATGTTGAGCCACCATTTCACAGGAACAGCCCAGAGACTCAACAGGGCAAGGACAGGGCACTAGGGAAGGGGTCTAAGGGCACCGGTCTTCAACTGCTACTGGGTAGCCGTGTCATGAAAAATCTCGTCCCCCCGTGTTACTTCCATTGCATAATCCACATCAAGTGACGTGTTTTGCGAGATTTTCATATCCCTCACTGTTGAAATAGCGTAGAGTTACTTGAATTGCGGCTGCATGCATGTGGTATACTGTGGCATTATTAGCAAGCTAGCTAGCTAGTTAGTTCGCTAGCTAGCTAGCGCCCTACACTGGTGTGCTTGCTATAACAATAAAGAGTTTTTTATCACTTTAACTTCAGTAGAAGCGAAGTAGAAGCAAACTGTAGCCGTATTAGCAAGCTAGCTAGCAAGCTGGTGAGCTAGATCGCTACATTGGTGTGCCACCTATAACATTAAAGAGTTTGTTATCACTTTAGCTAGATAGCTAGTGGTTATTACAGAGGAAGTGGACAGTAGCGAGCCTTTTTAGCAAGCTAGCTAGCTAGTCATTTCAGTGGAAGCACATGATAATATAACATCTGCTTATGTTATTTCTGTACTGATCATTGAGTTTGTCCAATTAGATCACAGTTTCAGCGGTTTTGTGATCTAGGCAGCAACCGCTTTCAAACAGGAGGTAAATCAAACACTTCCACTCAAATATTGTGCTGGTGTAAAACACGGCTGAAGTGTAATCCTACCATAGAGTTCGAAATGCTATGAGTCGGCTTATTTATTTCCCAGAATACTTTGCTACTGCTAAAATCATGTAGACAACTCAAATGACACAATCTGAAGTAAACTGGCGTGCAAGATGCGACAAAAGTCATGTGGGGGGACCAGATTTTACACGACAGCAGCAACAGGCACAAAGCTTCCTTCATGAATAATAAATGGCACATTTGTCACCGTGTTCAGCGCTTGCTACCCTGAGATGTGGGAGCATAAACAGCCGAAGCCTGGGCTCAGCGACGCCAGTTAGCAGCCGCAACAGAGACCAACCCAACACAAGAAATCACAATGACCAAACGCAGACGGGGGGAGGCGGGCGGGGGAGAGGGGGTACAGCGCACAAATAAAACCACTAATTATAGACAGAGCGGGACACAGGGCAGGGCGGGGCGGGGGGGGGGGCTGGCTGTGCGGAGGACACGTGCGAGAGACGCGCTCTGCAAGCACACGATGTGAAAGCAGTGCTCCGCCCGAGCAGCAGCAGGACCCACACACAGGGGGGATACTGACCGGCTCACTCTCATAGTTACTTTCCCAGTGCAGTCTGAGGGGTTTCTTTGTCATCTGGAAGTTAAGGTACAGCCGGTTAGGAAGCATTATACGCACACATACACACGCGTACACACACAAACATGCGCCCATGCACACGAACATACATTCATACCAGTGGCGGCTGGTGAACTGGCGATTGCGGAGGCTCAAAACAATCCCTTAAAATGAATGATTGGTCACGACCTGTTTTCAATCATTCATTTAAATTACCACTACAGAAACTCCCATTACTCTCAACATTATCAGATGTGGCCAGTTCTCATTTATAACGCATACAGATTACGACTCCAGACTTCTCACGCTTTTCTTTATTCAGGGATTGGACACAATGCATGTGTTTCATGATCGATTAAATGAAATAAAATCATTTGAAACGTCTTTAAGCAATTTCATTGCTTCTAACCCCCCAAGTGCACAAGGACTTCAATACGGGAGTTGCGTGTCTCACTGCGCATAGCTGGAAGAAGATCCCATGCAATGCATATCGGGATTCACAGTGGTCCAAACAAATAGAGTGTAACGTGGAGACTGCAGAACTTAGGTGTTTTTCGGAGCCTGATTTCACCCCGTACAAAGTGCCAGGAGCTGTAATTCTGTCATTTGAGGGAGCATGTGTTTCGGAACTGCAGCGGTGGAAAAATATCAACATGTCTTTATAATTTCTGCGCTCCTGTAGCACAGATTTGCATAAATTAGTCTGCAAGGCTCATTGAGCAATAAGCCATGAGAATCCATTCTATAGTCTGAATGTAGTGACAGCTGAAGTGCGTTGTTAGGTACGATGCGCAGCTGAGTGATGGCGAAAATAATTGCTGCAAAGTCCGCGAATGTTTCTGATTTTTTGCAGATTGTCATCCTTGCAGAGTCACATCAATTATATCAACATAGCCAATAGGCAATCGCTTTGTCATTAGCATTTCTTAATCATTATGTGTCATGCGTTTGTGGTGGTTGTTCAGTTAATAAATTGTTTGATTGTTAATCAGGCAAACTTGATTGCAAACAGTTTAAGAGCAATTATGCAGGAAAGGGTGATGTTACTGAAGGCCTTGCTGACATCTGACGGCACGCCACTGCACTCCATGAATTCATCCTCGAACCTTGCCGCAGAGCGACTGAAGAATACGGCCTGCATTGCAAATCTAAGGTTACGTTACCCAGCCGGCTAACATACAGCGTTGTGACTGTCCTTCATTATTGCTAGCAAACGGAATGGGAAGCCAGTTATGTTATAATGAAGCTTCCGATAGGTTAGCGAGTTATATTTCATGAATCATTAAGAAACAGTAAAGTTATCATTATAGTTATGCTATGCAGGCCGTATTCTTCAGTCACTCCCTTGTACATCAACGTGAAAATTGACAAACCGCTGAATATTGAATCTTTTTAAGCGGGGAAAAAAAAACTGGTTTTATGGCAAAATAATACAGCGAACTTGCTGTATTTGCCCTTCTTTCCAGCCCGTCCTATGTAAATCAGCCACTTCTTTCTAAGCTTGGAGTCCTTCGGAAAGTTATAAAAGCTCAATTCTCGATCCCTGTGATGGTTTCTGTAGCATCCAGGCACAGAACACGTGTAACCCGGCATCCTGAAGCTCTGGAGGTACAGATAGGGCACTGACAGGATCACTGGCTCCACAATCCCTTGCGCGAGCGAAAATCCAATATGGAGGACATGCAACTCCCGTATTCCCCGCGAGAATCTCTTACATATGCGTTGATTGAATAATTGCTGATTACAGCAGGGGAATGTAAATATGCCACTTAAACTCACACCGAATGCGTGAGAGTTGACAGGTATGCGTTATAAATGAAAACTGACCACACCTGATAAAGTTGAGAGTTTTCGGAGTTTCTGTAATGGTAATTTAAATGAATGACTGGAAACAGGTTGTGACCAATCATTATTTTTAAGGGATTGTTTTGAGCCTCCCCCATCGCCATTTCACCAGCCACCACTGATTCACACACACCACAAACACATGCATATGCACACAAACACACACAGACACACACACCCACACACAGACACACACACACAAAAACACGCATGCACACACAAACACACAAAAACACACACAGAAATTAAGCATGCAGTTAATAACAGGGATAAACATGTATCCAGATGTTCCTCCATAAAAAATGGAGGCATATTGCATATGGAGCATACATTTGTATAAGGTAACCAATATATTCAAAAGCACAAGGGTGCATATATGAACATACACACACACACACACACACACACACACACACACACACACACACACACACACACACACACACACACACACAAAGCCAGTATGCACACATCCACTGAGTCACAATGCTCACTGTAGCTAAAACAGCTCATTACTCGGATTATTCGAGCTTCGCTATTATGTGCGTATGCGTCGTGTCAGGGACAGAACCAGTGGGATTAATGACGAGGAAAAACATTGATTTTCCCTTTCTTTACACACACGCTCACGCACAAGGCTAATGCTAATGAGCCCGATAATGCTTCAGAAAGAAATAAAAATACTAGGCTACCCTTTTAACAGAAGTGAAATGAGACATATTGTGAATTAATTCTAATAGCTTCTAAAGAAAGCGGTGAAATCCTGACGGCACAGCTGGCCTGCTGTTAAACAGGAGGGCTTGAGACACAAGATGGAGAGGAGTGGGGGTGCGACAGAAGCTGTGAAATATGGGAGGAATTCTGGCCCGTCTCACACCGGGTTTGGGCCACTGCTGGAGCAGACGGGCTGTGAAACACCAGCCAAGCAAACGACGGAACAGACACAGTTTGGAGGATGAGACTGGTGGTGTTTCTCTTAAACACACAGAATGTACTCGTGTGTCTCTCAGGCTGAAAGCACAGTAAAGTCAGACAGACGCAGGGCATTCAGACTGAGTTTCTGCTCATGAGCGGAAACAGACTACGTCTACCGTCCCACTGTGACACTCCACATCAGTCACAGTGTGTGTGTGTGTGTGTGTGTGTGTGTGTGCAGGTACATGTGTAACAGAGGTATGTGTATGTGCACTGGTATGAGTGTGTTGGAGTAAGACTGCCAGAGCGAGTTAGCTCAAACACAAGGGGACACAGAGGCTTCTCTGCTGCAGCTGAATGGTTGCCAGATGTGTGGCATGGATTAGCGGGCATACAGAGGGGCACACCTCACACACGATCCCACCATGTGCCAGACGGCCGCCCCGCTGGCACAGACACAGTGTTTCCACGGAAACGGGGATGAATAGTGCATGCAGTGTGCTGAGATATTGGCAGAGGGGAACAGGCCTCACTGATAAAGGCCACAGTCTCTATGTGCAGGAGAACAACAATGGAGTCAGCTTCCTGTGTGCAGCACTTCCCTCTTCCTGTTTGTGAGGTGAGGGAGAGCGTATCAGCAGCTAAACAGGGAGCTACGGGGAGAGCAAGTGCTGCACGTACATACAGACCCTGGACACACACACATACACATTTGATATCTACACAAACACACACACACACACCCTCAGACACACACACACACACACACACACACACACCTTCACTCTCACACTCAGAAAGACACTCAAATATGCACTTTCAGACACACACACCTTTACCCTCACACCAAGACAAACACACACAGACAGACTCAGATACACACAGAGACACTCTCGGCACAGTGCAGTCACTGGTACATGGAGTCTGAGGCAGGGAGTGCTGCTGTAGAGAGAAACACAGCACAGGGAGCCACACACTGATGGAACCTGCTCTGCTTCACTTCCTCCAGACAAAGCAGAGCTGCGCTCGGGGACACTGGCACAGTTTTCATGGTAAAAGCACAGCGTGTGGAAAACTCATCCCTCAGCACAAGAGTCTCGGGCGCAGTGAGGACACCGGCAGACAGGGGGAGCCCCACCTGGTTGAGGTAATGATACTCTTCAGGTTTCTTCAGGTGAAAAGCCGTCCTCTCCTCTTCACTCGCTCCTGCCAGCAGGTAATAAAACACGTGGTAGTTCCTGGAAGACACAGAGGGACACATCAACACCTGCCTGTCTGAGGGGTGGGGCAAGGAGGAGAGAAAATTGCATCAGCAATGGCAGGCTGACAACCAACCAAGCCGAGCAACCCAATCTCGGCTTAGCCCCGCCCAACCCCAGAGTTGGCTCTAAGGACCTGAACCTGCAGTGTCTGAGCTCTGGGACCAGAGCAGAGGAGCGTAGAGACCGCCACAGCTGTGCAGCACTGATCACCAACTCGCCCCCCCCGCAGCACTGAGAGGCCGCGGCTAATCATCCATCTCCAGAAGGTCTTGAGAGACCCCCCTCCCCCCTCACCCCGACGCCCCAGCAGCACCAGGAGATCCGGCTCACACAGGGCCATGAGGGGCCATGAGGGAGGAGAGGAGTCCAGTTTCTAAAAGCAGAGAATCACCCACAACAGGAAAGGAAGCCTCACAGCACAGAGGTCCCTGGTTTGAAGCCCTGCCAGAGCTCTCCTGTGTGGACAGGTCTGTACGTTTCGCCTCAGAACACAGAGGTCTTCTCCAGGACCACAAGCTCCCTCCACTGTCGAAACCCACGAATGTTATCTTCACTAGAGCAGGAGTCTCAACCTCGTCCATAAAAGGGTCAAGGGGCCGCAGGTTTTCATTGCAGCTGAGCAGAAGCACACCTGATACAACTAATCAACTGTGCAGGCTGAGATCAGTTGATGAAATTAGTTGTATCAGGTGTGTTTCCGCTCGGTTGGATTGAAAACCTGCGGCCCCTCAGCCCTTTTATGGACCAGTTTGATACCCCTGCACTAGAGAGTTTAAAATGCACCCAGATATGAGTGTGTGAGAGACTGGAGGGTGAATGGAGTGTGAAGGCCTCCTCACAGTGTAGCTCCATCTCTCTCCCAAGGCCAAACGGAATGAGCTCCAGTCGCCACCGTCACCCCGTCTCTGAATGGGCAGCTTAGATGAAGGATAGATCAACAAGTCAAAAGTGCCCTCAGAAAAGCCTACAGTTAACCATGCGCTCACTTTCTAGCCCAAACTCATTTCTTGCAGCATATACCGCTGATATTGCATCAAATTAAGAAATACAAGAACAGCTTAATCAAAGAGAGAAAACTGAATGTGGATTTGGAGAGCTGTAAAACAGATGTGCTCAGTGACTTAACTGTTTACAGGGGACTCGGTCCAAGGCTGGACTGGTAACAGACACATGAGTGGTGAAGGAAATAATGAATGCTTGGTGATGTGAATGTGTCACCAGCTTGTCACCGAGAGAGACGGAGCACTGTGAAGCCAGACAGAGAGGACTGCTGGATGTGAGGAGGTCTGAGGCCGTGTGGAGGGGGGGGGGGGGCAGATCCTCCAAAACAACCTGGCAGACAGGATGATGGATGGGCGTCGGGGGATTGTTTAGGCTGGGGAAGGAAACTGACCTTGAGAGCACTTCAGAAACAGTCAGGTAATGGTGTGCTGTATAGGGATCAGATTGTCTGAGGTCTTGGAAGAGGACAGGATTTCATAAACAATGAACAAAGCCACCTGAACCCGTGCCTAAATGAGACCCTACGCACCCAGCCAACCGCCAGTTGAAAATCATAAATGAGTTGATAAAATACATGGATGTAGTGTAAAATACTGGCCCAGTAACTGTGGTGAATTCTGGAAGGACGCAATACCGGAGCACCTTGTCCTAGTAACTTCCTGAGCTCTGGGAGGTGTTTTCCCAAGTCCAGCAGAGATCCAGCTGATGATGGCCCCAAACTGAAACAAGCACCCTGTTCAAACCACAGCCTGCATCATGATCTCTTTCAAGGCCATGTGACCAGGAGACTCATCACCTGACTGTGCGGCTGACTGATACATGTTGGTTTGGCCGTTGGCCCCGAGGGAATAACCCAGATCAGAGCGGGGCCCGGGGTCCAGAATCCTCCATCGCTCTCATGCCCTTTACACGATGACACGCCCTGACAATCCCGGACCATAACGCTCCAACAATCCAAATATCGTGGACCGAATCATACCCACATGACCACAGGCGAGAACAAAAGCGCATTTATTCACCAAGCTATTTTTACCGTGCGCCTTTCCATTGGGAAGAAAGATGATACAGTCTTAGAGAACCACACAAAGATTAATATTCTGGGCCATTCTCGGCCAGTATCCATTCCCGGAAGTCAATGCAATCTGATCCAGGCTTTCAGTTTAGACTTGGGGGGGGGTCAGGCCTCATGTACTAAGACACTAAGCAGGAACATTTTGTTTCCACTGCGAACGACAGCAACCATACAAAGCTGTCATCTTGAAATATGCAACACTCCAGAAAACAAATTGGCATCGATGTTGCCAAAGCACATCACTGTGTGCGTTTAACAGCAGTGAGAACAGTAATCACTGCCTGCTAGCTGGTATTATCCCCGGCTAACAGAAGGCAATGCTTTCAAAAGCATCCTGGCAAGCTTTAAAACACTGCTTGTGCCCTTATTACACACCACGTAATTGCAGTTCTGCCCAAAAATGCAGCTCTCAAACTTAAAATTACAAGAAAATCTAGTGGGAGAAAAGGGCACAACACTTTTTTAAAGATTATTTTATAATCAGAGCAAATTCAAAACAAGAGAGATAAGAGGAACATCTCATTACAGCAAACCTCCACAGGCAGCAGATGTTAGGCAAGCTCAGCTGCATTACAGACCTCAGTTTAAAGCAGAGGCCTTGTAATGTTGAATGGAAACATTTCTTACTAGCTAAAACAACGCAACATAACACACTGAAGATACCAGCCTGGCCGCACAGGGAGTGTGGCACAAAATAAGATCGCGGAGTTAGCTAGATAATGGCACTAAGAAAACCAAGAACAGCTCTTCATACTTCAATGTAAGTTCCACAGTTGGGGAAGACTTGTGGTTCAAGGACCAGAGCAGCTGAGCACACAAACAAGATCATCAGTGCCACAATAGGCCTAACCCACATAAAAGGGTCCTCGCTCATCATTACTATCCTACGCCACCACACAAAGTGGAGCAGGGGATACTGCAGTGGAGCGTGTCAGTCTGTCTGGATATGTTGGGGACAAATTTTCTCCAAAACTGCTTTACCTAGATGAATGAAATTTTGTGTATGTATGTGACTAGTCTTGACCTTGATTGGATTTGAAAACTGCATTCCATGGTGGCGGGGGATATTGATAACAATGTCTTTTATTGATCAGTATTAACGGAGTGCATTACTGACTCATTCAGCTCAGGACACTTATCAGTGGACTCAGCAAGATGAGCCCCCAGGTCATGATGCAGACTGGGAACCATGCTTTTTACCAACGTACAACACGGTACCAGGATATGACCTTCAGGGGATTGACAGGCCACCAACCAGATTTCACTAGCGCTCTCTTACCGCTCATTGTGTTCTTGGTACACCAGCCTTGACTTTTCCAGAAGGTACTTCTCCACATACGCTCTGTAATATAAACACAGGTGCCCGTCAGTCAGGAGGTAAGACTGCAATGGGGGAGGGGAAAAATATGTGCAAAGCTAGTGTAGGGACATAAAGCAGAGTCTACATTAACCCTTAGAGCGCTAAATGCAAATAGTGTTCCTCAATGATGCAAGATATCAAATTCCAAGCTGTTGGAAACCTATCATGTGGCAACTTGTTTAAAAGAGCTCCCGCAGGGGAGCTCTTTTAAACAAGTTGCCACATGATAGGTTTTCAACAGCACAAGATAATTTAATTTATAATTTTTTTTAAATTTATTTCAGCGCTCTAAGGGTTAATGTTATCAGTTCAGTCCTGCCAGCAAAAACTGTATAAGGTGGAGTAGCATTTGGTTACATAAACAACAGAGCGTAAAATGTACAAATATTGCAGGATGAAGCTATTCTGAAGGACTGTAGGAGCCTACTTCAGCCATTAAATACCTAAATGGCACTGTTAGCCCACTGTACTGAATGAGAAACACGATGTGGCACGTACACACATTAGAGCTGTTGTTTTTACATTCTGCCCACTTTTAGAGCTCGATATTTACAGCAGGCTCTTAGTACAGCATTCAATGGAAGAGACCCACAGGGGAGTCGAGACTGCAACCCCTGAGCTCCAGCTCTTTAAACCAGCGCGCCAGACCTCCACCACTGTCCACATTAACTGCCCAGAACCCCATCAATAATGTACCATTACTCCCACAGCCGTGCTGGAAATATCACCAATCTATACACTCTCCATTAGCAGTACTGCTTTGTTGATAATTACAGTCCTTTCCCTGTTTTCAGATGAGGATCACCGCAAACAGCCGTGCTGCAGCCATTAACCGATCCACAAGACCCTCAATAATCAACATCACATCGAATGCTAGGGAAGCTTTTATTATGAGACTAATAAGATGTAGCCCAAGAACTGAACACAGTCACATACGGGTTCACGCGCACACACACACACACACACACACACACACAGACTGGCTGATACAGATGTGAGTTACTCACCCCCTCACAGTGCCGCTCTCCTGGTAGTTGACTTGTATGAACTTCCCGAAGCGGCTGGAGTTGTTATTGTGAGCAGTCTTAGCGTTTCCGAAGGCCTGAGGAGACACAAACAAACACAGTAAGGACCCAGTGTAGCAGCAGGGGGTAGTTAAAAACTGCAGGGGAATAGGCCCTTATACACACACACACACGCACAAAGATCACAACCAGCAAGTGCCATTCCATCCCACTGTCTGGTCGTGCCTGACAAACAGCATCTTCACAGGAAAACTGTGGAGCGCAAGTATCACTAGAGCCCCGTCTGGCTCAAAAAGAGGGGCAAAAAGCCGCCGTCACCCCCTCGTTCACCCCAACAGAAACGCACACTGGTCTCAGTTCTGTACACACTTCCTCAGAGTGAATAATCGGGCCTGTGCAGTCCTTTATTAAACGTGAAGTGCGGCAGATTAAGAGATTAGCTCGAGCAGAAACAGGGGAACACGCTTCAGTGGATGGTTTCCTGTGTGCTGCTATCCATCCCAGCTCTCTGATGCAAGCAGGGTCAGGATATACTGCAGAGCCCGAAAGCTCAACGCCGAACCGTCAAACGCTGCCGGGCTCGCGGGCGTCAAATTCAACCGCTTCATAAGTGTGTTTATATGGAAATCAAACACAAAGTGCCAGGGACGGCCAGCTGCAATTACCTCAGGAGTCTAAACACTGACAGTCTGGCTCAGTCTGACCGTGGTGGCTGTGTGAGACCAAACCGTACAGCACGGGTAGAGGGACGTGTGTGGAATCATGGGTAGGCAGTTTGTCCCCTCCCCTGGCAGTTCTTTAACAGGATTCCAGCTTTCCTCCTCCAGGCCGCATGCTACAGCAATTCCACCCAAAGGGGAGGCTGTGATTGGCTGTGAGGCCTCAGAGGTATTTGTAGCTCGGCCGCACAGAAACAAATTCCTAAGAGCAGGGCTTTGATCTGCCCCCCGTGACCGAGACGGGAAAATAGAGGTCTGGGCGGAACGCTGCGTTTTCGGCCAGCGATGGCTATCGAGCTTGTCCCACCCCCTCCCTCGAACGCCAAGCACCCAGAGCGGCCTTCGTGTCACCGACGGTATGCCTCGCCCCACCGTGAGGAAAACAGGAAACCCGGCCGCTCCGCTCCGCTCAGGGCACGGCCAGGCCAAGTCTCCCTGTCTCGGCAGGCGGCCGCTTCGTAACCGGGAGCAACGGTGACTCACACAGGAAGAGGAGACTTGGGTCAAACCGCTAACTTGCGGAAAGTAAAACGGGGCCTTTCGCTAAATGAGTGCGCTGCAGGATACGTTCCGTCACTGAGCTAAGCGTTTAGGAATATAACACAGAAAAACAGTAGCAGTAAAACACAGGCGGACAGACCGCTTCAATTCATTTTAATGTGATTGTTAGAGCCTGAGTAAGGAGCGGCACACACACACACACACACACACGCACACACATACACCCACGTATGCAAAAATTGTGAGCAACAACATTCTTCTTCCTAGCAGTGCAAAAACCATGAATAATTGTTTCAGGATTGACTTTTGCAACACCATGAAAACACTAGAGTTGAAGGAAACCACCAGACGGCCAGTGAGATTCACAGCGTCTCATCCTGAGGGCAGAAATGATGGGCATCTGCCCTCGAGGAAGAACAAACTGCAAACCTCAGCGCAGCCACATTTCAATCTTTCCTTCCAGAGTATTCTTTAAGTTTCTAGCACCAGCCAGCATTATTCATTGATCTTTGAACAGCCCAGAGTATTCAGTTCGATTAACCCTCAGAGCGCTGACATAATTATATTTACATTAAAAAAAAAAAATTTACCTTGTGCTGGTTAAAACCTATCATGTAGCGACTCCCTCAGGGGAGCTCTTTTAAACAAGTCACCACATGATAGATTTTCAACAGCTTTGATTTTGATATCTTTCATCATTGAGCTACAATAGCTGTGTTTAGCGCTCTAAGGGTTAATATGTAAACAGTAAGAATGGAGCATCTAGTTTAACACACAGAAAACCACTTCTTTCAAGCGTAATGCATTCTTTTTTTAACAAAGACTTAGGTCGTATTCATCAAAAAAATCCATATTTCGGACGAACAGCTGAGAAAAGCATATAAATGTTATTAAACACTGACTTGATGCTTTGTTTTCAAGCTTTATGAAAAAGATTCATCACAGCTTGCGAAAAACCTTGTGTTCATGGAACTTGCCCAAGAAATAAACTTAATTTCCCGCTGTACCTGTTTGCGACGTGCACTAGAGCACAGTTTTCTCGTTCGTTTGACCCACTTTTGTCAGAGGTTCTGTAACCACTTCCACCACCAGATAACAGTGAAAACACTGACTGACAAAAAATCTCGTCAATGACAGGGAGAGAGTTAAAGATAAGAACACGCATGCGTCTCGCTCCTCTACAGTTACACTGGGCACATATAGGAGGCCAGGAGTGAGACACATCCTGGTCCAGTCCGGCCCTGTATCTCCAGCACTCAATCTGAGCGTAAAATAACGGGCAGGCTGGTTACTGGGTGGACCTGCAGCCAGGCTCCTCCGCAGGGGATGGGCATGAGAGAGGGAGAGAGGTGAATGAGAGGGAAGGATGGAGGTAGGAAGGGAGAAGAGAGGAAGAGGCATAGAGGCCAACAGAAGAAGGGAGGCTCACAAGATCAGAGACCTATAAATGTCCACCGTTATCTCCTCTCTATCCACAAGCTAAGGACTGAGTGTGTACAGAGTAAGTGAGAGAGGTGAAAGAGAGGGAGAGGTGAAAGAGAGAGGGAGAGAGGTGATGGAGAGATGAAAGAGAGAGAGGTGAGAGAGAGAGAGGCAGAGGTAGGAGGAGAGAGGGACAGGTGAGAGACAGAGAGAGGGAGAGAGGTGAGAGTGAGAGAGGGAGAAGTGAAAGAGATAGTAAGAGGTAGGAGGAGAGAGGGAGAGAGGTGAGAGACAGGGAGAGGTGAATGAGAGAGGGAGAGGTGAAAGAGAGAAAGGAGAGAGAGAGTGAGAGGTAGGAGGAGAGAGGGAGGGGTGAAAGAGAGAGGGAGACAAGTAAATGAGAGTGAGAGGTAGGAGGAGAGGGGGAGAGAGGTGAGAGAGAGAGAGGGAGACAGGTGAAAGAGGGGGAGAGGTAAATGAGAGAGGGAGAGGTAGGAGGAAAGAGTGAGAGGTGAAAGAGAGAGTAAGAGGTAAGAGGAGAGAGGGAGAGAGGTGAGAGGGAGACAGGTGAAAGAGGGGGAGGGGTAAATGAGAGAGGGAGGAGTAGGAGGAGAGATGGAGGAGTAGAGGGAGCCTGTACACACTGGACACACGTGCCTGAGCTCCCGCAGCAGTGCCCTGCACAGTGACCCCTGAAACAGCAGCCGGCAGCAGCTCATTACAGCGTGTGACCGCCGGCCCCCACGGGCGTGGCAGCGAGAGATGACGAGACTCTCACTGCACACACAGAGAGCCAGATCTGCCATCAACACAAGGTTGATGCAGCCTGACGCTGTAAACACACACAGCCCTGTAGAATAATAAACCGCATTCTCGGCTCACCGATGCCAACAGCCCCAATCTTACACCATACCACTGAAAGAAGAGAATGGTTCAATAAAGTGGATTCTTTATGCTTCATAAGTGCTGCCCAGTGATTGAATCAGCCACTGTTGCCAGGAAGCAGTCACCTACCACTGCCGCACACAAGACCACTTCCTCTCTCTCTCTCTCAGCGCAGAGACGAGCGAGGGGACGCTGGCACTGACCGCACTTCCTCATGCATGTCCTGATAAGTGTGATTTGCGCAGCAGGAGTAAACTCTAAAGTCTGACACCCAACAACCCTTGCTTGGTTCTGCAAGCCATAGGCGACAACAGCTGCTTGAGTTTCAAAGGAGGGGAAAGAGCTGTTAACACAGCGCAAAAGACTATTACCCAGCAGGCACTACTTGCTGCCACTAGCTCCTCCTGGAAGTGATCGAATTCTCTCCTTCCTGCCTCACCCACAACAGCACTGCTGCAGTCGCAGGGCCAGCTGGGAGCACTGCGGCGGACTGAGGCTGAGGGTCACGTTCGTAGTGCAGGGCAATGCCATAGCATGCTAGCTGTTAGCGTAGCTGCGGGCAGGAGTTTCCCCGAGTAATGAATTTTAAAGCACTCGGCACATTTCAGGACTGTCGGTGAGTGTGTGCATATGGGACAGAGCGCTTATGTGTGAGTACGCATGTGGGGCACACATCAAACTGAAGTAATTAATTTATGCTAACTGTTCATTTGCAGGTCAGAGGCTCTTCTAACACCCTGAGAGTCTCATCGGCCTGATTTTCGCTCAGAGGCAGATTAATCAGCTCAACATTCATACGGCGACCCCAATCTTCATTTCCTGCGGCCAATATGATTAAAAGCGGGGTTCCCCAGTTACTCGCATGGCCGTCCCCCCTGTTGAATCAGGCCACTGATTAACGCAATGCAATTAACGGCATTCCGCGGGACCGAGATTTCAATTTGCAGTTTATGGAGCGGAACCCATAAATCCCTCCCCGGAGTACCATCGAGCTCTCGGCTGCAGAGAGAGCATCGCTCGCTGCCACAG
The DNA here is from genome assembly GCA_029692085.1 of Gymnothorax javanicus. NCBI lineage: Eukaryota > Metazoa > Chordata > Actinopteri > Anguilliformes > Muraenidae > Gymnothorax > Gymnothorax javanicus. Next base: position 34,816,424 of record CM056207.1, on the reverse strand, counting down.
CCAATAGGGAGCGCGCAGACGAGGACAGTGCAGGGCGTGTGGCCGAACAGTAACCATGGACACGCAGCGAACAGAGCTGGCAGGGCATGTCGCCAGCTTAGCGGAAGAGGACATGTCAGGATGATTAAGTGGGCATGTGCGAGGCATGAAGTTCAGCGCGGTCACGCTGCTGGCGTATGTCAGGAGGGAGGGAAGGGGACTGGCGGTATGCGGGCTGCTGTCGGAATGAAAAAGCAGGCTCTCAGCTGCGACGTTTGGCAGCTTTCAGCAGATAAAGGCCAGGTTTAAAACAAAACCAAACAGAGCGGGAAAGGGCTGGAAGGACACAAGTCCAGGCAGAGAGTTCCCCGTTCAGCCGGGATATGCCAGAGTGCCCAGCTCGGTCCTGGATCACAAACCCCGGGTTGAAGAACGGTCACATCTAAAAACACCTCAAGGCCTTCTTACTTTGAGAAAACAAAACTCTGGGAAAATGTTTGTTGGAACGTACCAGCTATTTACATATGAGTCCTGCCAGGACCACTTACCTTGCGCTCATTTACTGATACCAGCTTTTCCCACACTGGCTCCACTTGGGCTCTCATGAAAAACACATGTGAAATTCAAAGGAACTTCCCCTCTGGGTTTGGCCTGAGCATGAAGAGGGCAGTTAGAGAGCCAGGCACGTTGATGCACACGCTGCAGCCGGACTGTGGCGCTAATGCACAGGCACGTCGATGCACACGCTGCAGCCGGACTGTGGCGCTAATGCACAGGCACGTCGATGCACACGCTGCAGCCGGACTGTGGCGCTAATGCACAGGCACGTCGATGCACACGCTGCAGCCGGACTGTGGCGCTAATGCACAGGCACGTCGACGCACACGCTGCAGCCGGACTGTGGCGCTAATGCACAGGCACGTCGATACACATGCAGGCTTCTGGAAGAAGCAAGGCCTACACAAGGCCGTGCAGTAAGATCAGTAAGATCCCCGTAGGAGCATCCTGAGACCTCTGTCCCACTCCTCCCTCACAGTCGGGATGCCTGCCAGCGCTGTGGTCGGGTCAGCTGGAGGCAGCTGCAGCATAAGAGCAGGAGAAGGTGACTCAGTGTCCCGCTGCCACCCCCCATGAGCTATTCCAGGAAGGGGGGAGCAGGTTCCCTTAAACCCCGCACCTGGCATAAGTCATCTAAAGCCACTGTGAGTAGCATGGTCACACAGTTTAGCCTCCTCGCCAAGTGTGCACTTGCTTACTGCTGGTCGTCTGGCTTTTACGCAACCTGGTCATCACAGGAGGTATGACACAATAGCATCTCCCTCTGCCTGCTTTCAAACACAGGACATTCAAATTGGTGCCCCCTTTAAGCTCCCTGCAAAGACAAAACCCAACGCCTCATCAAGACGAAGTTTCTCGATCATCCAAACTAGGAAATCCCCCCACGACCGCAACTGCACCACCGAGGCACCTCGACTCTGTTAGTCCCGAGGTCTTGTCTGATTGGTTACAGTTTCCTAATCTTAGCATATTTTACCGGGCCACTGCTGCAGCCATAAATTTGTCTGAATAGCGACCCTAAGGCAAGAATATGTTCAAGGAAATTAAAGCAACAAATCAAAACACAAGGAGGAAGCAGAAGGGCAGCAATCCAAGCCCTTGCTTCCAGGATTGGGCCACAACAAGGGGGGCTCTGCCCTGGTATCTGGGGGACAGAGAGGAGGAGGTGACCAGTGGCTGCATGGTCAGCTCTGTGGTTCTCAAACTATGGAGAAGAATCATTTCCGTTTTTGGTCTCTTTTCATCCTTGAAGTGGGGCCAGCAGGACATTCAGAGGCACGGGCAACACCATTAGGGCCATGACTTTTTGCTTTTTCACCAGTAGCGTTATTCAGGGAGCAGACCAACAGTATACAGCAAGGGAGGGGCTCCTCAGTGGTTTAGCACAACTTTAACACCCAACTATGGAGTCTTCAGCACATTTCCAGGACCACTGTGAGCTACTAGGCCAAAAAGAGCCAGTTTGGACAGCAACCTGTTGAGATGACACTGACCCCTAATCGATCGGAGTTCATGTGCCCATAAGTTCACCAGAATAAGAGTCTGGCTAGGGAACGGGCAACACTCCACGCTCAGGTTGGGGAGCACATGATCAGATGAGCTGTGTCTATTGGGGAGCAAGCCTGTATGTAATGGGGGGGGGGCGAGCCAAGGAGCCCGCCCCCAGGAGGGTTAAACAAATACGTGGTGCAGAAAACATGTTGAGCTCTGCCCTCGGGGAGCTGTGCAGGAGGGCGAGAAATGGCAGTGTCAAACAGACGCCACATTAGCAGCCATTACGGACACATCTGCAGACACTTTGCCTGTCAGATGAAAAGCAAAGGAGGGAAAAATAAAAAAAAATACCAGTGCGGACAGGATGCATTGACCCTGACGGTTCAGGAAATTATATCTCGGTCCTAATTATTACCCATAAGTTATTCAAAGGAGCGGAAATAATTACACAGAGGCCGAAGAGACGAGAGTCACATGATCCGTAGGAACAGACGGCTTTCCTAAGAGCCAGAGCATGCAAGGCCCCACTGTCTAATTATCTCCAATGTGTTTCTGTGAAAGACTGGCCTGCAGCGATCCTCAGAGAGAGAAACAGAAAGAGGGAATGAAGGGGTGAAAAGAGAGAGAAGTGTGAGAGCGAAAAAAAAAAAACGAAAAACACTAGCATGACCTCAGCCTCGCGGAATTTTGTTGACGGTGCCAGCTTTCGAAATGTGGCTCCTCCCACGATCTCTCATTTTATCGCAAAAATTACTGTTATCAAATTAGTCAAGCCGTCGCTACCGCTTTATTATCAGCATCTGCGGTCTGTGTGTTAATGACTAAGGTTATGGAGAAGTAAGCCACAGTCATGGTGTTACGCTGCTTTCACACCGGACGCGAAACGAATTTTTCGCATGACAGATTACATTCAAAGTCAATGCAAAGACGCAAATATACGCGAAACGCGTGTATTCGCGTCTTTGCATTGACTTTAAATGTAATCCGTCGTGCGAAAAATTTGTTTTGCGTCCTGAGTGAAAGCGGCTTTACGGCTCGAGATCTAGCAGATAAAAGTTAAAAGTTCTGTATTTGACTGTGAAAGGGGGGGGGGTGGAGGCAGATGAAGAGATAGAGGGAGGGGGAGTGGAAGGCATTCGCCCCTTTATTGCAGCGCTGGAGGGTAGGAGGCATTATGTCAGGTCAGGGCTTCAACATTGGTACATGTGATAATGCTGTGAATGAGGTGCACTCATTGGAGCCATTTATAACGGGGGCAAGCAGGAAAGGCCCAACAGAATCATCTTCCCTCACGCCATTTGTGAAGAGCACGTGAGGCGCAAATTAGAGGAGGTCGGTCAAACACAAGGCCTGCAGTATTATAGCAGAGTAAAATGACTATTTTCCACTCAATTTGGGCCATTAACAGGAAAGATAGCAGCCCTCAGCCATACGAAGTCAAGGCCCCCAGCTTTGGTCTTCCAGTCTTCTGCTCTCCTTCTACACTTCTCCTGTGATCTGGAAAAACCTAGTATGTCACTTGTAGTAGAAATTGTGTTTGACCCTTATTTACACTAATTTAGTGTAGTGAAAATCTGAAAACACCAGCTATTACTGCTATTTGAAATGTGAAAAGCAAGCTACTATTGGGGTGCCCCGGTGGCACATCGGTCTAAGCGCGCACCATTAAGGCTGTGTCCTTCCTACGGCGACCCAGATTTGATTCCGGCTCGGATCATTTGCTGTATGTCTTCCCCCATTCTTCACCCCAACTTTTCTATCACTACTGTAGAACTAACAAATTAAGGAGAAAATCCCAACAAAAAAATCTTTAAAAAAAAAAAAAAAAAAAAAAAACAAGCTACTATTTTTATTTGTCTGGAAAAGTTCGGATTCTAAAATTTTTTCTTCAGTAGCAAGAAACTCGCTCCAATTAATGTACAAGGTTTTTCCAGATACCAGGAGACTTAAAAGGCGTCAGTATGAACCAAGTCAGGGTGAGGAAACCAATGTGCTGAGACTGAACACATGAGAAAACAGTACCCACAAAAAGCAGGGAAGGAGGCACTAGAGAGAGCTTTAAATGAGTGACAAGAGGCAGAATAGCCCTCTGAACAGACCTCAGAATAGAGGAGAGAACAGAGAGGACAGTCTCTGCTGCTCTGCCACAGTAGTCAGAATGAGAGTGAATGATGAGGCTCGTGCACTGAGGGCAGGAGCATGTTTGTTTTTCTTTGGCTTTTTTTGTTGGTGGGCTTTGTTTATAGTGCAGAGGCTCCCCACAGGAACTCAGCCTCTATAATTCACCAAAACACAAGTGAAAGAGGACATGACATCTCAGGCCACAGTGTGGAGACTGCAGTGAGGAGAGCATTGAGTTTGGCGCAGAAGAGCTGAAGAACTGAGGGATATGGGGGTTAAAATGGGGCTGGGGTGGGGGGTCAAAGACAAGTGAGATGGTGGGGCCAAACAGGTTAAGTAGGGGTAAGGCTGAGCGATATGGACAGAATCAAAGATCACAATATTTTTGACCGAATATTTCAATATCAATACAGTGGTGATATTGTAAGGATAACTATCGGTGCTTTCAAAATGCTTTCACACCGCAGTTTTTGCAAAACAATCATTAGCAATGTGGAAATGACCAAGCAGCGAAAGGTAACAGCTAGAACAATCCGACAAGAGCATAGAACTGCATTCCTTGATCGTAATGCAGCCTTTCAAACCAGTAAGCACAACATATCACAACATTACCATGTCCAAAATCCCAGGCGACATCTAATTTTATATCACAATATCAAAATAATATTGATATGTTTCCCAGCTCCATTGGGGAGTGTGAGTCAGGAAAGGTGTTTTAGCGGGATCAGAGCGTGAGGCTGCGGGGCGCTAAGGCACAGCGCTAGGGGAAGGAGGGCAGGACATGATGGGACACATGGGGTGCAGGTGTCCTGAAGCATAGAACAAACAGGGGGAAACAACATGGCTGCCATGGTACAAAACCCAAAACCAGTGAAGTTGGCACGTTATGTAAATCGTAGATAAAAACAGAATACAATGATTTGCAAATCCTTTTCAACTTATATTCAATTGAATACACTGCAAAGACAAGATGTTTAATGTTCAAACTGAGAAACTTTATTTTTTTTTTTGCAAATAATCATTAACTTAGAATTTAAAGGCAGCAACACACTGCAAAAAAAAGTTGGCACAGGGGCCTTTTTACCACTGTGTTACATCACCTTTCCTTTTAACGACACTCAGTAAACGTTTGGGAACTGAGGAGACCAATTTTGAAGCTTTTCAGGTGGAACTCTTTCCCATTCTTGCTTGATGTACAGCTTAAGTTGTTCAACAGTCCGGGGTCTCCGTTGTCGTATTTTACGCTTCATAATGCGCCACACATTTTCAATGGGAGACAGGTCTGGACTACAGGCAGGCCAGTCTAGTACCCGCACTCTTTTTACTACGGAGCCATGCTGTTGTAACACGTGCAGAATGTGGCTTGGCATTGTCTTGCTGAAATAAGCAGGGGCGTCCATGAAAAGGACGTTGCTTGGATGGCAACATATGTTGCTCCAAAACCTGTATGTACCTTTCAGTATTAATGGTGCCTTCACATATGTGTAAGTTGCCCATGCCTTGGGCACTAATACACCCCATACCATCACAGATGCTGGCTTTTGAACTTTGCGCCTATAACAGTCCGGATGGTTCTTTTCCTCTTTGGTCCGGAGGACACGACGTCCCAGTTTCCATAAACAATTTGAAATGTGGACTCGTCAGACCACAGAACACTTTTCCACTTTGCATCAGTCCATCTTAGATGAGCTTGGGCCCAGCGAAGCCGGCGGCGTTCTGGGTGCTGTTGATAAATGGCTTTTCGCTTTGCATTGTAGAGTTTTAACTTGCACTTGCAGATGTAGCGACGAACTGTAGTTACTGACAGTGGTTTTCTGAAGTGTTCCTGAGCCCATGTGGTGATGTCCTTACGCACTGATGTCGGTTTTTGATGCAGTACCGCCTGAGGGATCGAAGGTCACGGGCATTCAATGTTGGTTTTTCGGCCTTGTAAACTACGTGCAGTGATTTCTCCAGATTCTCTGAACCTTTTGACGATATTACGGACCGTAGATGATGAAATCCCTAAATTTCTTGCAATAGCTCGTTGAGGAATGTTGTTTTTAAACTGTTCGACAATCAGCTCACGCATTTGTTCACTAAGTGGTGACCCTCGCCCCATCCTTGTTTGTGAATGACTGAGCATTTCAGGGAAGCTGCTTTTATACCCAATCATGGCACCCACCTGTTCCCAATTAGCCTGTTCACCTGTGGGATGTTCCAAATAAGTGTTTGATGAGCATTCCTCAACTCTCTCAGTCTTTTTGCCACTTGTGCCAGCTTTTTTTGAAACATGTTGCAGGCATCAAATTCCAAATGAGCTAATATTTGCAAAAAATTACAAAGTTTACCTGTTCGAACATTAAGTAACTTGTCTTTGCAGTGTATTCAATTGAATATAGGTTGAAAAGGATTTGCAAATCATTGTATTCTGTTTTTATTTACGATTTACACAACGTGCCAACTTCACTGGTTTTGGGTTTTGTACAAACACACGCCCTCTTCAGTCACGATCAAAAGGAAACAGGGCAGAGGGGGCAGCCTGCAGCCTCATACTGACTAGCGGAGAGGGTGTCAGCCAGGGACTCGGACGGTTGTTGGTTCAAGCCATAGTACAGCCACAATCGAGATCAGCTGTTGGACCCTTGAGCAAGACCTTCGAAGGATCCGTGAATCATGCTAGACAAAATACATGACAAAAATCATTTTCAAAAAGTCTATAATTAATAAGACATTTAGGCAGGTATATTTTCTCCCAATTAATAAAATCCCATAATTTTCCGTGAGCCACAAATTCACAGGCATGTGACTCTGGATCGTCTACTTTCGTCATTAGAAAGAGACTGTACCAAAGAGCAATCCCTGAAAATGTCAGACATCTTGCTTCAATATATGAAAAGGAATAAATCAGAAAACACTTCCTTGTTTTCCAACTTGATTTTTAATGGCTGCAGCCCATTTTTTAAGGGCCGATATTTTGAAAACTTAAGCTGCACGACTAAAATTTTGCATAGAGCTTATTGCCACCAATAGCACTCCTTTTTTGAAAATATGAATAAAATGGGAGATGGCCAGGAGGGAGGGATGGATTCACCCCTCATCTCTTTCATGCCGTCAGTCTTCTCCCCGCTTCATTCACCAAAAACCTCAGAGGTCAGAGGCTCACTTTCTCCACTGAGTCACCGCTGAGACTCACGCGAAATCCCAGGAAGTGAGTGAGCACCTTCCTTCCTGTGTCCCAGTCTGCCCCCGCTTCCTCCCTTTCCCACTCAGCCTCCCTCACGCCCATCGCTATGCTGGCTCTATTCAGAGTTAATGAGGCGTCAACAACTCCCATTAAAACAGCCTATCACCTTACCATCGCTCGAGTCGAGAGCGAGCGGCACGCGGAACACCACTCTCATCTTTCACTTCCGGCTGCTATGGGACGGCTCCGTCACTGAGAGAGAAGCTCACATCCAGGAGCGGGTGGAGATTCTGCGGAGCGCCGGCGGGCCAGTAAGGTGGAATTCTAAGCATTTCCTCCGCCTTGGTCACCAATATTCTGAGACTCTCCACCTTATGAGTCTTTCACCATTGAAATGCGCCAACTAATGTCAGTGTGAAGGTTGGCTGTCATCTGCTGCTTTTTAAAGTGTACAAGCGTTCCCCATGGGGCCGCTCTGACAGAGACGTCACTGGCATTAACAAGTCCTGATCTGACAGGGCGACTCAAAGCAGCATACGCAGTTTCGCGGTAATCAGTCATCGAGCCACGCTGCCTCCAGGATAACGGGAATTCCGGCAAGGTCTCTGGGGTAACCATAGCTACACTCAAGTAACGCCACTAAGCCCAGAGAGCACAGCTACACACAAAGCGTGGGGAATTACGCACAAGGAAACCACAACAAACCAGACTCTACGTGCAGGTCCGCACTATGACTGGGTTGATGGCACAGACAGTGAGTGCTATTGTAGACTTCAGACTTCCTCTGGGGCAGAAGGGCAGCACTGAGAGAGAGCAAACCAGGCCGTTCCAAATTTCTGCCAGTCTCTCGACACACCACTGCAACAGAGCCACCATCCCCATCCGCAGTGCCCAGGCTGCTTAAGAAAAAAATGCAAAAACGTAACTGCTCTGGGACAAGATGAAAGACAGGCATGAGAGGAGCGTAAATATTAATGACCGCATAGAGAGCGCCAACGCTTCTCGGGGTTTCCATCAAAGCGCTACAAGCTCTGAAAGCCTCAAAAACGCAGTGCACTGCTTGTTTACCGTTTGAAACAGCCATGGAGTTTGGCACAGTCAAGATCATTTAAACACAGCAGCCAGATGAGAGAATCTCCTCTCACTGAAAACAACCATTTGTTACTTTATCTATATAATACTCTCTGTGATCAGACCCAAACGTGTCTCCTGCCACTAGAGACCGAGTCCTTGCTTTCAGCACCCCTGCCATTCTGGTGCATTCCGTATTGTCATCCTAGAAGGTCCCTCATTGGCTATATCATTCTGTATCGTCATCCTAGACGGTCCCTCATTGGCTATATCATTCTGTACTGTCATCCTAGAAGCTCCCTCATTGGCTATATCATTCTGTACTGTCATCCTAGAAGCTCCCTCATTGGCTATATCATTCTGTATTGTCATCCTAGAAGCTCCCTCATTGGCTATATCATTCTGTATTGCCATCCTAGAAGGTCCCTCAATGGTTATATCATTCAGTATCGTCATCCTAGACGGTCCCTCATTGGCTATATCATTCTGTACTGTCATCCTAGAAGCTCCCTCATTGGCTATATCATTCTGTATTGTCATCCTAGAAGCTCCCTCATTGGCTATATCTTCTGTATTGTCATCCTAGAAGCTCCCTCATTGGCTATATCATTCTGTATTGTCATCCTAGAAGCTCCCTCATTGGCTATATCATTCTGTATTGTCATCCTAGAAGCTCCCTCATTGGCTATATCATTCTGTATTGTCATCCTAAAGCTCCCTCATTGGCTATATCATTCTGTATTGTCATCCTAGAAGCTCCCTCATTGGCTATATCATTCTGTATTGTCATCCTAGAAGCTCCCTCATTGGCTATATCATTCTGTATTGTCATCCTAGAAGCTCCCTCATTGGCTATATCATTCTGTATTGTCATCCTAGAAGCTCCCTCATTGGCTATCTGTGCAAAATGGTGACCTCAGCTGCCTCTGAAGAGGACTCAGAAGCACTCCGGTCTTCTCCTGAAACCCTTATATAATAAACCATCTTTTCACTCTTGCATGTCTTTTCCACATAATGCATTTGTTTCTCATAATGGCCATAAAATAGTCCAGCAGAGTGGCTTGAGGTGTTGATGAGGGTGCATGAGGGTGTGTGTGTGCCTCAGTGTGCAGTGTTAGACTAAGAAAGACCGGCCGAGACAAACAGGGAGACGCTGTCACATCAGCTGTGGCTGAACCTGCCGCGATCTCGACGGCGCGGCCTTTAATTTCACACTCCACCTCACGCACACAGGGCTGCCATTCCACCGCACCTTCTGTCCGTCTGCCGCTCAAATTATCCATGAAAAGAAAAATAAGCCCGTCAACCTGCGCAGCACAGGGGCTTCCCTCACAGAATCAACCCCTCGGCCTCCCTCCCGGGACCATCGAGCCGCACGGCTCACGTTTCCTCACGGACAGCGTACGCATTCCTCACCGAGGCAGGTGCAGTGAGGGGAGGATGTGACGGCCCCAAATTGCAGGTCTGTGTGCTTCTCTTTTTGAAGTTGCACGTAGGTGTAGAATTCCCCTTGACAGCGTCTCTTGTTTGAAGGGGGCGGGGGCCATAGAGGCCGCAGGGGTGGGCGCACTGTGGAATGTGCAAGTCTAAATTTAGCCTTATTGATGACTGAGACACTGTGTGTGCTTGTGTGTGTGTGTGTGTGCGCAGGCATATGTGAAGGTAAAGACCTGGGCTCGCACTTACAAGGACCCATCCTGAGAGTCATCCCGCATTCTGAGAGTAAGGATGCTCCAATCTGACTGTTTTAGTCTAGATACCAATACCAATAACTGAGCTTTTGGGCATCTGTCGATACCAAGTATCGATTTGATACCACCGTTTAATTTATACGTGCCGCAAAGTATGGTAGAGACTGGGATCATTCTCCTATGTGTAAGGCAACATCAAGCTTGACCAAAACATTGCTTTCCAAACTTTGTAACAGAAATTTTAACACATTAACACAAAGATATTAATTGTTTTTTGTTAGAATAATGGTACCTGATACCCCCTCGAGCAAGCTGAGTCACTATTGGACCGATAACCAATATCAGTATCGTTAGTGAATATGGGGTAGAGGTCAGTCCCACAAGCCTCAAGCCCTTCAGCCACACATAATCATATGCTGGGGGAGCAGGCAAGTTGTGGGAATTTCAAAATGCCAACCAGACAGTTTCCCACTCCGGGACAAATAACTAGCACGAGTGAACTAGCACAAGGCAGCCAGAAACAAAAGATCCTCAAGTACCAACATCTTCAAGAAAATGAAATGATAGCAGAAAGAATCTACCCCAAAAATGAGTGAAACCGGTAGGCTGGCCAACACATCTGATGACGCTCGTGTGGCCTGCCCCTTGCATGGCAGCATTTCACACATTATTGACTCTGATTGATGAAATGATGCATGATGGGATAACAAGCAGCAACTAAGTTTGCGGAACAGGAGAGAAAACGCAATGAAAAAAGAAACTTGAAGCTAGGGACCTTCAAACGGACCAGAGAAGCACAGAAATACACCACACACATAGGACCTCTCCATCCTTCACATGAAGACTGGCACAGAAATTCTGTTACATACCACCGCCTCCACTTACCCTACTTCCTAGTCAAAAGGTCACAGCTGCCAAGTCCATTCGGTTTTGAAATTGCTAAGATGTTTCCTTGCCCTAGCAGTTGTAATGTTATTCAGGAATTTCCAAAAGCAAGACATGCAGATCCCAGCAGTTGGTACATTCCACAACATTTTCAGTCAAATAAGGTTCCCCCAATACCTTGAAAGGTGCATGAAATAAAAACATGGGGCTGTAGTTTTAAAGATGACCCCCGACCTGGTTATATAACACTATTTGGCTTTTTAAGTGGAAGGCGGGGGTGCATTTACAAGTCCTGTCCATCAAACTCCACATGTGGCTTTTCAAGAGCTCTTCCCCTTTTTTGGTTCCGCAGCACTGAAACAGGTTCTCTTTGTCAGAAATGCACCCTAATCTATGACAGAAATAGACAGTGGCAGGCATGGAAGATAATCGACCACACAACAAACAAAGATGGGGTCAATGTGGAGCAGAACTCTTCTCTTTTTGGACACGAAGTTCCTGATGCATTCCGGAGCAAACAATAAGGTACTGTGTCTTCACGGCCATGTAACAAGACCACACTTGAAATGCACAGTTTTCTGGAAAAAGAACTTCAAAGGTCTGAACAAACAGTTTCTGAGGAGAGCTGAAAAAACACAGTATCCATGATCCTCCACACGGCCTACACTTTAACAGCCAAGGAGAAAGATTCAACGGTGCCTTCTCAAAATGAATGTGATCGATTTTTATAACATTATAAGGATTCATACAATTTGACATACCACAACCATATGGATGTTTTACAAAAAATAAGTGAAATTTTCTAGCCCTCCTTTGTGATTCCTGTGTACCGTTTTACAGTAAACTGAGTCAGTGACAAAATAACCCCAGCCTGCAGGCTAAAAGGATCACAGCTCACGGTAGCCGCATTAAGTGCCTGCTCAGCCAGTTCCCTTAGCGCCTGTGAGGTCCAACACTGGGCACAGTTTAGCGTCTCCCCGCTCCGCCTGCGGAACAGGAGGTCCACTGACTTCACCTCCCAACCTCTGGGGCGCAACTCATCTCCCTGCTTCTAACAAGTGGTTAGGCCGAGCGTGGGGCAGTTTTCAGGACCCAGTGTTGGGCTAGAGCAAAGCGAGGCCATTACAGCCAATGCAACATTGTGTGAGGGACTTAAACGGGGCTTTCCTAGCCTCTCATCCACAAACCAGCCCAGTGTGGCTCCCCTTCAAGCCAATGCTAAGTGACTGCGAGCCTGCAGGATCAGTTCACTGAGACACTCCACTGCCATGACACAGCAGCTCCAGCCAAGCTTGCCAGCTCCCATCTTCTTGCTTGGACACAGATGACTGCACAAGCGGAAAGGAGGTGGACAGCTGCCTGCTCTGGGCGTGGCACATATTTTCACTTTAAGGACCATAATCAAACCAGTTGACCATAAACAGCCCAGTTAATTTTAAAAAACGGACGACATGGTCTTCAACCCCCATTGCCTTACAGCTCATTCATTCTTCAGCACATTAAGAGAGTCGCTCCACTCTCCTGTTCGAAAAGATACTCTGCACCCAAAACCCTGTATAAAGCACAACAATAATGGCACCCAGTAACAGAAACTCATTTATCATATGACTAACTGATACTGGACCCCACCACAGCCCAACCCCATGACACCCCCGATATTAGCCCTCTGCCCCACGCCCCCAACATCTTTAAGCATTCCTTAAATGATCGGCACCTTTCTTTCCACTCATCCGCTAGTCACACTGAGTCAGGCCCCCAGCAGCCTCCGAGAACAAACCCCTTCTTATCCATCAAACAAATCGGCCATTTCAGAGCAAATAAAGGCCCTACAAAACCGTAACCCTTTCACATGGTGATAAGAACATGCAAAGAAACCACACATCCCGCAACTAAATGGCCACATCCTGTCTGAACCTTTTAGCGACCCATCCAGCCGCATTGGTAGGACAGTCCGAGAGTGCAACCCCTGCTCTGGTGGGAAGCTTCTCATTGCCCGGCCTGGCAGTCCTCCATGACTAACACGTTGATTGAGGCCTGATAGCACAAGAGTGCAAACAAGCGCTGCAACTGAACAACTGCCAAAAAAAACCATTAGCTAAACCATCCAGAGAGTGGAAACTCACAAGCCCCAGACTGGACAACTCAATAGCGCATGGTGTGTGTTTGAGGCAAGACCTCACACCGAACTCTTAAGTGCCACCGGGTGAGTCACCCACTTGAAATAAAGGCCTGGTTAATGGCTAATCTCGCCTGTCGTGAGTGTGTGGCTCCAGCCTGCTGTATTTTTATAGAGTGAGCAAGCGCCACGGCATTCTCGTCAAGCGTGGGTGAGGTGGGGAACGGCTTCGTCAACTGTTTGCGGTCGAGACTGTAAAACAGACCAAATCTTGATGAACCATAAGCTTTCCTTTACGTCTTCTTTTTTTCTGAAGCAGGGCCTCAGATCATTATCTGGAGTTTCACAGAGCGGCGCCTTTGAGATGAGGGAATGCAAGGCATAAAGGTTTGAGAATAAAGGTGAACGAGTCAGGACAACCTGATTACAGACAGCACATTTCTTCCAACTTCACCAGCACTCTTCATAGCCAACATACATTAAATCAGTAACATAGCAGGCTATAGTCATAAAGAGCTGCACACTGAGACTCAGTGTGCCGAAACAACCATATTAAGATAACAATGTAGCAGACCTGGCTAACACGCTTGCATTTTTAGAGAAACATTCTGGTTAAACAAGAACAAGAATGAATGACATAATTTCTCCACACGGACAGTGGCTAAGTCAATAAAGTAAGAAAAATCATGCTCTTGTTATCTTAAAATGAGTTAAAAATTAAAGCTAGAGATGTTGTTCCAGGTCATTGACTGCCTCAAGATGAATTGTGATCACAATCCAAGAAGCTAGAGTGTGCATTTGAAGCAACCTATCCAAGCGTCCACATGTTCTGAAAGAGTGGCGACCCATGTTTCCACACAGTATGAGTGATTAGCTTTTTCACTAAATACATCTACAGAGAAGGACCACCTTTAGTTAGCCTGCACTTAGCATTAGCTCTGGTTGGCTCAGTCCTAACATTAGGCTCAGAGGATCGATCAAGCATTTACGACCACACACAGCATTATTCTGTGAGCCAATGGCTTCCATCTCAATTCTTTACTGCTTCAGGGACTGAAGGGTCATCGCTGTGTTAAAGTAACTGCAGGCAGCACATGTGAGCATCACGCTGAGAACTGCTATTGTACCCCCTTATCAGAGACACTCATGTATGCAAGGTACAGACTGAAGCATGCTCAGTAATGTGAACGCAAATACTCAATATTGCAATTTGTCCAGCAATGCACTTTCAGGGAAATTATCCCTTAGAGCGCTAAATGCAACTATTATTGTTCAATTATGTAAGATATCAAAATCAAAGCTGTTGAAAACCCAGCTCCCCTGCGGGAGCTCTTTTGAACAAGTCGCCACATGATAGGTTTTCAGCAGCACAAGATCATCTAATTAATATTTTTTAGAAATTTATTTCAGCACGCTACGGGTTAATAATAATGCTGCACCTTCGAGTCTGAATGAAAAAGGCGAACACAGAAGAGGTATTTAACGGAGCGTTTGATCACTGGTGACACTTTAGATAATGCAAGTTAATTAGTGCAAGACAAACATTGACAGCGCAGCTCATTTTTGCCATTAAAAATTCCATTAAACTACCATTCTTCATGCTATTTTTATGCTTTTCAAAAGGTCACCAGCTCAGCGTTCGCTCTTAAAGGGGCATTAAAATGCAGGGAAACTGCAGACCCTGCTCCAGGGAACATGAGATACCTCAGAGTCTAATGAAAACACAAGACTCAAAGTACAGTCTCACTGCAGCGGCGCGCCGCAGTATTTCAGAGGGCGGAGTCACATTCCGATTCATCTTCTATTGAGGCCCAATGCAATACACTATGGGACTGCAGCAGACCAAAGCGAACTGGAGTAGGTGAAGGAAGCTGCAAAGAGTTGAGAAGAGCTGAACTTCATTCAGATGAGGAGGGGCAATCGCCAACCGCCAAACAATCACATTCCGTTGATAGCGACTTTGCAAAACCTGCCATGATCCATCAGGGAAGGTCGCACATAGTTCTAATCTCAAAATGGGGGAGAGGCTAATAGCAGCCATATCGGGATTCAAGATACATCTTGATTGTTCCCTGTATGACTTGCCGAACGTTAAAAAAGAATAATAGAGACGCAAAGATAATGGGGGTAACTGGTGGGGAATAATATTCAATTTAATTTTTAAAAACACAGCCGGTCAGCAACAATGAGCAACACATGTGCGCACACACACGCATGCACACACACACGCACACTGTATAAGGGAGGTGAAACAACCCAAAGCTGTCCTCCCACAGGTGAGAGCGGCTGCAGGCCCAGAGGAGCTGTGGGTCGGGGGAGGACAGGGGCCTGATCTGCCCCCAGTCTGAGGGGGAGGGAATCCTGCAGAGGGGAGATCATCACATTAAAGCTGACTCATCACTTACCAGCCATACAGCCCTGCTCTGCAACCATCCACCATCCAACCCCACAACTACGCCTCACAATCAGCCCCCCGTCTCACAGGATACAGTACAGAAATGGGATAGAAAGCAGCTGTTCTGATCACAATGTTCATGCAGCTGATCACCAAAGCTTCAACACTGGGGTTGGGCATTCTTCCAGCTCAGGGTTTATCTCTTTAAATGGAAATTTAAACATGAAACAAGTATCAGATGGGAGTACTGCGCATACACACAAATGCTAACCATTTCTGCAGTGGATATTCCCAGAATATGAGTGATCCAAGCATTATATAAGACAGCATATTGGCACAACCTGGATGGAGACGTACGAAAGCCCAAGCAGGTAGTGGGGTGTGTTTGATGTCAGCAAATAACGACAGAATATAACTGCTAATTACTATATTTTTACCGCCATTCAGGCCCAATATTAGGCACTAGAACTAGCTAACGTTCAAAGGCTGAAGGGAAATGCTCAGAGCTTGTTACTATGGTTTGAGACAGTCACTAATTCACCACTCACAGTCAGGATAGTGCGTCACGAGGCATGCTTCAAAATTGTTTTTTAAAACAAAGTGAAAACAGAATGAGGTAAATGAGTCAAGCCATATGGCTAAAATATTAAGTACACCTGCTCTGTCGTGAGTCAAAAAAGCTGCAAAGACAGGTCATTCAAGGTCAAGTCAGCAGGTTCACGCAATGGCTGACAAGTAAGGAGCGTGTATAAACAAAAACATATGTCATTACAAAGAAATCTAAAGCATGCGTCTTATGAGTAATTACACCCAGTAGGCTTGATTGAACAATACAAACTGACTTCTAGGACCTGCAGCACAGCTGTTACAGTAAAATAAAGGGGGAAAAAAGCAAACTGCACACAGGCTGCCACTGTTGACCACAACCAGACGCAGGTGAATCGGGTTCAAATAGGTTGGTTTACAAGTAAGCAGAGGAAAGGAGCAGTTAATAGAATGCTTCATGGCAGGTTAACATGACAACACACAACAACGACGCAATGTCAACATTCAAAATAACGACATGCTTGTAAGTGACGGTATTTTAACATTAATGTCCAAGGAATGCATTGTCCATTGGATGTTTTGGGAGTGGGATGGGTGCAGGATTAGGTCTCCTCCGGGGTGAGTTGCTCTCAATGTTCCTCACGGCATGGTATCTCTATGAATTACCAGGAACAAGGTTTCCAGGAGTAAAGAAAGCACACAAACGGCCTTGCACATAGCGAAGTATCTGAGAAAGGCAGGGCACAAGGAGAGAGTAATCCCCCAGAGACAGTGGGAGCGCAGACAACAACCCCACAGCTCTCACCCATGGACCCCTCAGGGCTGAACCATAGTGGTTTCAGTGGCTGTGTCTGAGTGCGAATGGCAGAGGAGATGTACAGCAGAGATGGAGGGGGCGGAGGAGGGGGGGAGGAGTCAGACCACCCCCTGCAACCAATCTATGATGGAAGCAGTCAAGTAGTCAACCATTTACTCCTTTTCTTCCAGGGTTGGGGTAACAGCAGTGACTACGAGCTCCGGCAGGAACCCCCAGAGTAATGCTGATGCACTGAGCTGTAGCCCCACGCACATGCTGCTCTGTGCGCTGAACCGAGACCCCGGGACTTCATCTGAAAACGCTAACCGGGAAAAAACCAGTTAAAAACAGCAGGCTTAGGCATGCATGTCATCTCCCTTGAATCTACAGGGACAGGCTTGGGTGTAAGGCACTTGCCAAGAACGCAAAAAATTGTTTGCCAAGAGAGCAGTGCAACAGCAATGCAAAGTTGAACAGCATTTGTGGGACCAAGCTGGTGCTTATAAAGGAGCAAGTCTGCACTGCAGCAATATTCACCCGAGTGCAGAACAGCCAGTCTCTCCTCAAGCCAAGCCAACCTCTGAGCTGCTCTGCAGGACAAAGTGAAGATTAAAATTGATGAGCGGTCTAAAAGCAACAGCTAACAGCTGGGGTAAAGGCTCAAACTCTGCAGCACACTGGCAAGAAACGGTGACACAGCTTGAAATGAGGAACATACTGTAATGTGGCCATGGGACGCCCAATGATGGGAACAACCTAAGGCCCAGATTTATGCCAACAAGTCAGATGGGCACTGCAGGGACCTGCTCAAAGCTATACTTCTGGTCTAGAGTGAGTGAAGAGTACAGACCAGCGCCACTGCTAATATTAACTCGCTTACCAGATTAGCAGTGATGTGTCAGGACAGCACAGCACAAAGACAGGGAAACACGCTGTGCTAAAGCATTCCAGCGTGTGAAACCCAGTCTGGTAATAACAGGTTTCGTTAAACAGAAGAGTCTGTTCTGAAAGAACGGGTGAACAGTTGTCAAGAAGTGGAGAGAGAGAGAGAGAAAAAGAGAGAGTGGATACTCTATTTTTCTTCACTTTCCACTGGTGACAAACTGAAAAACCCTGGGCTTCAGCCCAAAGCCTGACCTCATCTCCGTTTGGTGTTTCTCACGCAGACATTATGGACGTGCAACATCTGTAGTCCTCATGGGAAAATGTGACCTGCAGCGCCCTCAGAAACACGGGCAAGGCCACTGAAGTCCTCCAGGTCCCCAATGCACACTACCTTTGCAAAACACAAGCCCTCAGCTCACGGTGGCGACAGCTGTGTGACTTGCGAGGGCAGCCAAACACTCCGTCGATGACAGTCGATTCCGCAGGACTCTCGGTACATGCTGTGAGCAAATCTGTTTGTGATGGCCCAGAATGCACGCTGTCGATGAAAGGGTGCATTATGGGGAGCTTAGCACTAACTGCTGAAGACAGTTTGTTCTGCTGAAGTGGAGCACTCTCAGAGTGCCACAGTGTGCACTGTTTAGAGCAGAACGCTCCGCTGGGACAGGACGAAACGGCTATGAAAGTGCGCCTTGCGGGGACCCCGTGCCACCAACCTCACGCCCGGCTGCGGTTAATGAGCTGTCCCGCTGCCAAGGCAACGAAGGAGAGGGCTGCCAGCGTGGGCCTGAACCCTGGGACCCCAACACACTCAGCTGCGGCCAATAAGTGCCTTTGTCTCAACCTCATGTCTCTGGCACCAGTTGCTCCCAGAGAGAAAAAGAGGAGAGAGAAAGGAGAGAGAGAGAGAGAGAGAGAGAGAGAGAGAGAGAGAGAGAGAGAGAAGAACAGCTGGAGGACAGAAAGGAGGGGGGAAAGTGCCAAATTATTTTACATCGAAGCAGCTCGGCAGAAGGGCCATTATGTGAAGCGCAGGCAATGACATCATCGCGAGCAGGCGTTCCAGCGCTCAGGCCCCCCTCCCTGGCGGGATCCGAGATGAACGGGTGTCGCCTTGGCAGCCTCACCTCACCTCCCCCACCGCCCCACCCCCCGCCCCCCGCCCCCCCCCCCCTGCTACAAATTTCCTCACAACGTCACCAGAGTTAAACCCGCATCTGGTTCGCATTGCGCTGAAGGCGGCTCGAGGAGTCCAGTAAAGTGTGAGAGAGATCGCAACGCATTTTCGACGGATTCAAAAAATGCAATCGCCAGCGCGGAAAAAAGTGGAAAAACGAGCGCCAGCGGAGTCTAAAGGCCACAAATCATTCGCCGCAAAAATCTGAGCGATAAAAATGAAAAAAAAAAAAAAAATCACCCCTCGCAGGAAGGCATGTCATTTATCCAGGGAGGGAAGCCAAGCTGTCTTAGGAGCATCATGCCCTGGTTTCACAGCAGCAGAGCAGCACGTCGGGAGTCGGGACCCCAGCAGAATTTTGGCTGGTCCAGGACCGACCACTGCGGTCATGTGCTGCTCTCACATCTCTGCTTTCAATGAGGATTCAGACAACCGAGAGGGAAACACTATGAAATGTGTGTTATTCCAGCTTAACACGATTGAGCAGAATCACAGCCCCAGGGGAGTCTGGCCAGTGGGTTCTGCTCCACGCTGGTCTGTGCAGGATAGGTCACACTCCGTAAAAATATCTCTGAATGGCAGGTAAACGAGTGGTCAGCGTCAGTACACGAAAGAGCACCCTGGGGTGGCCTGACGGACGAGCTCACAGAACGTATAACCTTCCAAGGACACGTTCATGAGTGCTAACCAGTCAATATACAGTCAATGCAGTCAATGGTCCTAACTACAGAGTTACTGCAATGGGCCAATCAGAGTACAACTGTCACACCAAAGAGGGATAACCACCCCGTCTCACTGCTCTGCCAATGGCTTTAACAACCCCGTCACACAAATTGCAAATCCAGCCAATGCTTTGGGTGCACGACCTCCATTAAAGACTTCATAACTTCGGATTTGAGAATTACAGAGACTGAGGAAATGAATTAAAGGTCACTCATTCTGGGAAAAAAGTTCCCCCACTGAAGTCCGCCTATACAGTGTTCTCCACTGTGTCTAATATTACAGACAGGGATGGCTTTGAGGTCCTCCCATTTAAGCTGCTAGATTACCCCTCCCTCCACAACCTACAATTGGCTCATTGTTTGTTTACATCACATCCAGTGAAGACATGCAGGACAATAACTTAACATGCAGTCCTTAGTTGTAAGTAGCAGCATAAGGCTGCACAACTGCTGAAGAACTGTATAGTACACACTGAGGGGATTTTATTTTCAACATCAATGACTTCATAGACACGTTATCACTGAAGGACAGTATTCCAAGTGTCTGTGAGGAAGCTAACTTGGAATCTGTAGCGGGCCAAGTATTTCGAATTTCTACTCATTCGAAGTGTAGTTAAACTTGTATGGTAGCTGCAAGTCCCACTTGGTAGTGTTTGCATGAGCCATCATCAAAGTTACTTAAACCTTTCCAAACTCATTGGGTAGTTTAATACTAAATGGAGTAAGTATTTATAAACTGCTGCGAGTTTAGGAAAACACAATGTGTGAGATGTTGTTGAGAGTAAATGCATTGGGTGACTGAGTTACACCATTCAGTTGCTCTAACACAGCGCTGCCATTAAAAATGAATGAAATGTTTGCTAACGGTTGAGACCATTCATTCCAATGAGCAATATAATGAATGGAATGCAAGCAACTGACCAGATTAAATTCCAAGAGTAGTTAAACCTGTACGGCAAAAGCATGTCACGCTTGGTTGTGAATGCAAGTGCCATTGTCATAGCTGCCAAGCCTGCATATATCTCTCCAAACTCGTTGCATAGCTTACTACTTAATCAGTTTGCGTGCATGTCCATACTGTCGCTAGCTTAACGAGAGGATTTTGACGCATTAGTTGCTATCTATTGATGCTCGGTGTATGTTTGCCAGCCAATAAGAGTAGAACTTCCTTGATAGAGGGGACGCCCATTCAAAACAGCCTGTTCCTCAGAGTGGAGAAATTGACAGGTAGCAAATGGCCAAGGAATTATGGATTTTATTTATTTATTTATATATATATTTTTTTTTTCTTTAAACCTGTATAAAAGTTCCCTTTGGACATCCAAAGATAAAATAGGGGTGAGGCAACAGCATTAATGTAGGATTTTTGCACCACTTGCAATACCAATTTATTTCAGTTTACTTTCAATATTTTGGGACGAAATTGAGCACTGAAGTTTTTTGCTTTCCATTTGCGCACAAATAATGAGAATCAAAAAATTGCTATGAGGAAAAACCAGAAACTCCGACACAGTGTTAAAAATATAGAAGTGTGCTGCAGATTACACAACACATCAATCTGGGACTGAAGTTACTCCACTGGCTATGTAAGAGCATTGCATCGCACACAACCAACCACTTATAGTAAAAAGTGCCGAGTGGGTTAATTATAGCGTCATAACACCAAGTACACGTGCATGTGGAGCTGAGCCAAGGCAAATACACACTGGCACTCTGGCAGGCGGGCACTGCCAATCTAAATACAACTGGGAATTACCAATGCCGTTACTGTACTAGGGCTGCTTCTGCCGAATCTCACCAGGGTAATAATGGGGGGGGTGATGTTGTTTCATCTGCACTGAGCCAACACGGCCAGGACAGCAGCATCACAGAATAAATACATAACAATGACTACAAAGTCATTAAAACAGGGTCCATCTGTCAGCTTCAATCTGCAAAATAGTAGCAAAAATTGCCATTTTAAGACCGATAAAAAAAAAAGACAGCCACAGAAAGCACTGTAACTCGCCCACGTGGCAGCCTTAGTGATGGCATGTTATTGGACTAAAATGTTCCAATCATCACCAAAATCAATAGGGATCCTCTACATATCATCTATGATCCACAAAACAAAAATGAAAAGAATCCAACAAAAATTGTACCCTGTAGAGTGGGAACAACCTATATATATATATATATATATGCCATGTACAGGGATGTGCTAATATTGGTGTCACAGATCCGTTAAAAATTCTCCAATCATCACCAAAACTGATAAGGATTGTACTCATATTACCAAGACATGAGTATGCATTCCCCAAAGGCATCAAAGCTCATGCATGCGCGTGTGCGAGAAAGTTTACGTGTGTATGCAAGCAAGAATGAGCACGAGCCATTTAGCCCTCTGACATGCAGAAGATGGTTGGTTTAGTAGGGCGGTATGAGGAGTGAATGGAGTTGATGCAGCCAGCGCTGCAGCTAACGGAGGACAGATCTACCGCCCTGCACTATGTCCTGCATCAAACGCTGTCATGAGCCCGTCTTCACACTCAAAAGCCACTGCACTGCTGAGCATATCCTATAGGCACCCACCTAAACAAGGAATGGAATATGGTGCCACCATTATGATAAACCACTCTCCACCTTCAGCTAGACAGGCCTTTAGCACCAAAATCACAATACAGTGTGTCAGTTCCAAAAAAATGGTGAAAATCAAAGTTGTCTGTACTGCTTCATTGGCCAGAAGTGCATATCCAGGCTCTAGAACCTTCAACTGACTCCCCCAAGGCTTTAAGCATTTCTGCACGGTGCCAGTAATGCTCTAGACTGTTAAGCGACATAATGCCTGAATAATTAACAGGGAAAATCGCAACACATTCACAATACCTTTAGCTCAATTCAAATAAATGCAAGAAAAAGGGCCAGCATCCGTTTTGTGTTTCCTTTCATTTTTAAAATTCTTCAGACTTGGCGAGGATCCTGTACTGCCAATTTAGGGCCCGTCACTTCCCTTTAGCAATGAGAGAGGACGTTTCTACTGAACCTATACAGGAGTCATGAAACGGTGACTCAATTACATCAGCGACACTCAATTAATGATTTCCTGACCAAGCCAGGGTCCTCATTAAGTTACACAGCCCTACAGTTACAATATTACACTTTCATTTCTGCCAAGATTGTTCCTATACCATCACCAGTGCATTAATAACCAGAAATTCTAGCCACAAAGACAAAGGAGATGGCTTGCTCTTTCTCCATGGGTAAGAGGTGTTTGCAAGGAAAATTCAATAAAAGAGAGAAAACAAGTGACACTAAATGTACTGAAACAAACCGAGCCCACTGAAAAACACAGGTGAGCATTCTATAAGAAATCAGACTGAAGCTCACAGGTAGAGGGATACTTCACTAGTTATGACCCTTAAATGCAGCAGAAAGCAAACACAAGCACACATTACAAACAATCTCTCACTCTCACACACGCACACACTCATGCTCACAAAATATACAAACTCTCTCAAATGCACAAATACTCTCACATTCATGCTCACACTCACACACACACACCCACCCTCTCTCACTTTCACTCACACTTTTGTGCTCAAACTCGTACATACACTCCTACACACACCCGTACTCTGTCACAATCACACTCCTGCTCAAACTCATACACCTACTCCTGCACAAACCCACACTATCTCACATTCACGCACACAAACACACACACACGCATGCGCTCAAGCTCATACACACACTCCTGCACACATCCACACTCTCACATTCATGCAAATACTCATAGAAGTACTCTCATTCACACACACTCTCACATTCATGTTCATACATAAATTCTCACACACACACACACAATCTTTCACACACCCGCTCGTAGCCACTCTCTCACTTTCTCTGTGAAGAGAGGAGAACACAGAAGATAACGGATGGGTTGCTGGCAGGTTTGTGGGAGCAGCGGAGAGACCGAACAGCAGGGTTCAGGCCTGACTGAGGTCTTCCAGACCCGTGTGGAAAACAGCTCTGGCTGCAGCAGACAGCCCACATGAAGGCTCCAGACAAGAACGCGTGTGTTTGTGTCTGTGTGTGTCCACAGCACGCCTGCGGTTCCTGAGCCAATGCAGAGCACGTGTGCATGAGTGTGCGTGTCCTGCATCTCCGACAGCGGATGGGTGGCCAGTATTTCCGGGCATTCATTTGCACAAACCGGTTTATAAGAGTTCGCTGTTGTGTTCTTTGGTGTGCGAATTCATACATGCCATCAGTGCTGATGTGTATTTATCAATTATGTAGCGGCTTGTCATTTTTCTGGGTGCTGCACAAGCATACAAAAGTAATGACTGAATGTGTGGTGCGGAAGAAAGCACAATTTCGCTACATGTGCGTGTCTGAGGGTGCGTGAGGGTGGGTGTGTCGCCAAGGATCATGCAGCAGGAACAATGGCGACATAGGGGAGGGGGAGGGGGGCGTTACAGAGACCAGACACAAACAAAACACCAGGAAACGCCAACGGAGCAGAGAGCGTTTCAATCTGGCAACCGAAGGGAGAGCAGGAATGCAGGGGACAGACAGAGAGAGAGACAGACGAAGAGATGCAGGGAGTGAGGTGGCGATAAAGAGATAGAGAGAGGGACTGACAGAGAGAGAGGGAGAGATATCCTGGAATGTGTGGCTTTCAGCATTTCCTGCCGCACATGCGCCCATTCCAGAGCAGATACATTTCCAAACCAAACACACAGCGTGCAGAACTCAGAAGAGAGAAGCAGCGGCAATTCACTCGCAAACCTTCCCAACCACAGCTCTGACAACTTATGAACTACTTATTTCCCCAAATCTACGTATCCCCCTGAACACACGCGACAGGACCAGGGGAGGAATCAAAAGGGCGTCTGGTGAAAGGGATATTTACACTACAGTGTCTCATTGTTTGTGTGGCCCAGACACAGAGGGTCGTGTTTACAGAGCACGGCCTAAGATAAACCTCTCAGCCCCTCCTCTCTTTCTCAAACTACACTGCTATACGAACTTAGAGCTTTGAGAAGACAAGGAAAGACCCAGATCATCAGAAATGGACATAATTTACAGGAGGAACAGCCAGAATCTTACCCAGAGCTGGCAAATGGCACAGGTCTTAGCCAGTCTGTTAGACCAGCCCAGAGACCAAAAAAAAAATCATGCTTTTTTTCTCTTTGCTTGTTTTGCGGAACATTTAGCTTGCTGCGCGAAACTGTCTGAACCCACTGGCATGTCTTGAAATGGGTCACACAGTCTCACCGAGTAAGCAATCTTTTTGCCCGGTGTATCAAAAACATGACAGAAATATAATTAGAAGTGTAAACACAAGGTGAAAGCACAAGTTAACATTGACTTATTTTTTTGTTTTTTCCTAGTTCAACAGACAACCGCCACCAGTGCCCTAGGGCTGCTGGGGACCCCTGACCTTGGAACAATAAACCGCCCTCCTCTCCCATGTTTGCAAAGCCCTGTGTCTCCCTGTGGAAACAGGACAAGGATACTGATCACTATTATTGTAGCTCAGGATTGTGTTGATTGGACTGCAGATGGCCTCTCCTTTCTCAAAGTCACAGTGAAGAAATTTGAGCAGAAATCGAGGAGTGTTGATGGAGGTAATGCTGGATGTCCAATCAGAGAGATGTTTGTTTAGTTGCAAATGCCACCCATGCACCATTTCGTACTATTTCCTTGTACCAAACCCCACTCCATCCCAGGACGATCCATCTAGGTCTGCAACTATCCGAACGCATCAGAAAAAAGCACCCCGACACCCAAACTCTCCATCAAAAACCAGTCTTCACAAGGTTGTGGAGTTCAACAAGACCAAATATGCTCTCAACAGGACCCTGTCTCTCTGCTCCTGGGACCCTAGATGCCCAAGGCCACCCGGTCTTGTCCTGCAGCTCCCTGTCCAAGTCGACATGCCTTCACAGCGCCACTTAACTTCAGGACTCTCGCTTGAGTACTTCCAGGCCAGGAATGCCAGTGCCTTTAGCAGCCTGCAGAACGAGCTCTCACCGCCACAAACCAGCTCACTCTTTCAGCAAACTGTTCCTCTCTTATCCAAAAGCCTGGCAACTGGGTACAAAAAAAAATATACACTTGCAAATACCAGTTAGATAGATAAATTGGAGAGCGGTGAGGAAAAGGGCGATTTTGCAAAAATTTAACAGATTTGCTGTGGATTCTCCTGTCATCGAGGTGCGGCAGCATGGTGGAGCGAGAGGTCGAGAGAGAGCCATTCTAAGTCATTCTGACCTCTGCCGAGGACGCTGCTATAGTCAGACACCAGAGCTGCTGGGAGAGAAACCAGACACAACTCAACAGCTCACTTCCACAGACCCGTCACAAGCACCGCACAATCACTGCAGTGGCAACAGCACAGCTCATTCACCATAATACCAACACCACAGTCATCCTTCACAAAATGCCAAAGAGCTGCTCAATCCCAACCAATCCTAGTGCGCAAAAACCTCAATTCCACTGCTACACCAATCAAGAGCTTTCAAATGTCCTGAGACCAGCATTGGCAAGGTCACAGGCACCTGTAAGCACAGAATTCACAAGACCAGAAGAAGACATCAGCAGGGAACCCAGGCAGGAGCAACAGGGCCAGGAGTCAGTGAGGTAGGACGCAGTCATTGGAGACATTTAGGGAGCTGAAGGCCATACTCCCAGCGTGCAGCGGGGCCCACCCAGTAAGCAGGGGTTGAGAGGCCCCTCTGTTGAGTGGAATTATGCTGACAGGCATCAACACAGAGTAGGACCGCTTATCTCTATTCCAGCACAGGTCTACCCACATGCCTGACTACACACACACACCATCTTACACACTGGTCATTCATCAGTGCTGCACTGAATGAGGGCGTCAGGAAGTCCTTTTCGCTGAAATAAACTGCCACGGCAAACAGGTCAAACAGAGAGTAAATATGTACCACAGCAGCTACCAGTCTTCACTGAGTAACCTCATTTCTCAATCCTCGCAACCTCACAACTGAATGCCGTTAGGGAGAGATACTATTGGAAGTAACTCGAGGTTCATAAACTTGTGCTTCCACAACCGTCCTCTGATTTGATCCATCCACACAGACCCCGTAACTAAAATGGTCATCGAGTCCATTATTAAGCATGAACAGACCGGTTATTAAAGACTATTTTAGTTCCTCAAAGATTTACGTACTGTAACAACAAGCCAAGGGTCACACATTCTTTGAGAAGGAAAACTTCCATAAAGCCGCAAGTGGGGATAATCATAGGATATGCTAAACCCATTACATTACAGTGTGTCAGTGGCCTGACCTAACATTCAGACCTTACTGACAGGCCATTGCTGATGTCGTTGCTGTTAAGACTGCTACTGCTGCTGTTGTTCGTTCATAGCACTGCAAGCTAACTCTAGAGAGATGAGTGAGGACCTGCGAGGCAATTCAAGGACACTGGTCCAATTCAAACACAATTCAAACAGCTAATGAGGAAATATAGAAAGATGGGCACAGAGCAGGAGGGAAAGAGATGGCAAGAGAGGTTTTTTGAGCGACAGAAAGGTGAAAAGAAAGAGGTGGAGAGGGAAAGAACTTCGAAAGACAGGGGAAGAAAGAAATGCGGTATAAAGTAAGTAGCAAAAGTAATAGTATAGTAGTAGTATGGCAGTAGTGGTGGTAGTAGACATACTTGAATAGAAACGGGGGTAAAGCGAGGAAAGGCGATGGGCTGCCAGTGACAACACACCGCAGGTTGCGGACTGAGGAAAGAGTGTGAAAACAATCCCATGATGCCTCACCGCAGCCCGCTCACCAAGCTACAGCCCACACGTTCCCACGGCGACCCGGGATCTACCCACTGTGGCTCACATGTAGGGGGTTTAATCATCAGAGATATTTTTTTCCCCACGTAAAGACCCAGTATAAACCAGAGCAGACATTCTACAGTCAGGCAGGTGAAGCAGAGGTCTTGCACAATTTCCTGGAGGGCTCATTTTATTGGGCTCCTACAGACAAATTTGGTGCCAAGAGCATTGATGCTGACGCACGCAAACCCACAGAACTCGGGCCGTCCAAAGCCAAGTTTTATCTCAGATGATGGAAACGCAGGGAATGGCTTGGTCCTTCCGCCGGTGTTCTACACGACCTAACGGCAGGATGGGCATATGATGTCATTTCCATACGCTCGGCCTGGCCGAGCTGTTCCCACAGGCACTCACAGCCCCCTCTCTGCTGGAGCAGAACACATCGCCTACTCCGCACATAAAAACCTGGACCAAAAACACAGGAAGCCTTAACCGCTACGGACTCATCGCAGCGAACATTTCCATCCTTGGCCATGCCTGCATGGCGATAAAAAGCTGACGATTTTCCTCGCATTTTTTACCCTCACAGAAGGTATTCAGTGGGCTTTACTGGGTAACTGTGGACGCGTTAAAGCCAAATCTTTAATTTAAAAAGCATCCATAAATCAAAACGATTAAAAGGAAAGTCAAGAAAGTCAAAAAGATTCTAAAAGCGCATCATTAATTTGAATGAAAAACTCCACAGGAGCAGAGAGGAGGAAGGAAGGGAGCACAGTATTTCTGATTGGACGAACAAAACTGACCCTGTGGGTGACAGGAAGTGAGGAGGAAGAGGCAGTGCCAGCAGGGTTATAACAGGCAGGTCTGCTCTACTGAGAGGAATGAGGGAATGAGAGAGGGAGAGAGGGAGCATGAGCGAGAGCAAGAGATGGGTAGAGAGGGGAGAGAAAGAGAAGGGGAGAGAAAGGAAGAGGTGGATGGGGAAAGGGATGAGGAGAAGATATAGTATATAAAAACTAGATAACTCGGTCACCACAGGGCCCAAGTCGTGTATCTCCCCGATCCCCAAATTTAGGACAAAATGGTCGCCAGCAGCCACATTGGATGTCCAAAAGTTGCCGAAAATCAGTCTTGAGCATTGTCAAATAAATGTCTTCGCCTGTGCAAAATTAGAAAAAAATTCCTGTAATAATTGTCGCTTCCAGAGCCCGGAATAGAAAATCTCTGCGGGCGTGGCGGCGGCCCCGGAACTAAACCATAGTATCTCCCGACTATCGTCGTCGGGGAGATACAACTAGTATAAAAACACTGACATGATTTTTACAAATTTTACACAAAAAATGGCTGAAGAAAAACACACAGGGAGTTACGGGTGCACTCAGAGTGAAACCGCAATTAGAGGGAGAAAAAAAAAATCTCCAAAAGCAGCACCCCGCTCAAAACCGGCATTTCAGGCAACTCCAATACAGTTACACAATTTTACTCTTGTTTGAGGGATTAACGGGGGAATGTCACACCTGTGGGGTGGAGGAGCTGGAAGTGGACCAATGAAAACAGAAAAAAGAGCCGTGCTGAGCAGAGAGACTCAGTGAAAGAGTGAGAGAGTGAGAGAAACTGAGAGAGTGAGAGAGCTGGCTCCTGTGGAGCTCCTGTGCACCGAGAGGCTGAGTTTCAGCCCGTAGGCAGGCAGGCAGATGGTGGTATCAGGCGAGTCCGCATACCGTCAGGACACCGCCCGCACCGCGGAGAGGAATAGCTGAGCTGGCCCCTCACCTGTCGCTTACCGAACTTGGGAACCTCAAACCCTGCCCCTTCCACCTGCCGGTGGGGCAAGCGGAGGGCAGGGCAGTCAGCCAGTCAGGCCTGGGAAAGAGGCAGGGCAGCCAGCAGCAGGTGTTTGACAGCAGCGCACTGTCCAGTTCCAGCGGGGCCGGCTCAACAAGCACGCGCACCGTTTGCACGGATCACTTACAGCCAATTAGAGCAAATTCCCGCCGCGCCTCACCGGCCTTCCTGCCTGCCATCTATAACTCCACAACAACCCTGTGACTCAACCCTGTTCACTCCTCTGCAGGAGCAAAGCCAACAATCGCACCTTCATTGTTTCCAGTTCACAGGACCGTACCGAGTTCTCACAGGCTCCTGGCCTTGAGAGAACGGGAGGCTCGCCCTTGGAGATTTGTTACCATAGGAACAAAGTCAGGGTAGCCGCCCCTGTGCCGAGAAGCATTGTGTATCCAGAGAGGGTTTTGTCCCAAATTGTTTCTCTATTGAGAAATTTAGTCAATGTCCTGATAACAGCTACTGCCCCAAGACTGAATCCCCAGAGCACTCTGTAACAACCTGAAACACAAGCTACTGACAAGAGGCAACAGGAAAGGTAGAGTCGATGTTTTTATTTACTTAATGTATTTTTATTTAACCTTTTTTTATACAGGTAAACCCATTGAGACCTAAGTCTCATTTGCAATGCTGCTCTGTTAACAGCAGCAATGCATTACATTATCATAAAAACCTGAACAGTGTACAATAATGTACACAGTGAAAACCATGACACACCAATACATTTAATATATTCAACTGAGAATATTATGGAAACATTATTCAAAACATACACAGACCACGACTTCCAAATGCTTTATGACTTTTTTGAATTTCTCAAATGAGACTAATTTATCCAGTTTAAAAATCTCTTGCAACCTGTTCCATGTTGCTTTCCTCCCAGGAAGAAAGGACTGGAAGATGGAGCATACATGTGCACATGCCAGCCTCCACACCAAACCGGGCGGGTTTCAGCCGTTTGTGAGGACACCACAGTATCCGCAGTCCGACGAGTCAGGAGATGCTCGGGTGAACTTTGACCCACACGCAGAGGAAGCGGGCTGCTCGGAGCAGAACAGAGAGTGCACACAGCTCCGGCCCTTAAGGGCGCCATTGTGGAGGCTCGGGGGCGAACATGGACAGTAGGAACACAATGTACCCGAAGTCCTCTCGGCACTCGTCTCAGTACTGTACCGGCTTTCACCGCGGCCCACGGCATTGCTGCGCGCTGCCAATTGTGCTCGTGGCCAGATGAGGCCGCGAGATCTCCGGGTAGAACCGGCCCGCCGCCCAGCAGGTCGCTCCCCACGAACCACTCAACCTCAATCTAAGACCCCACTAATAGAGCTCTCCACATGAGACCCCATCTGTTGCTCCATGAATCACTGTGGAGTCCCAGGGCTGTTGCTCACACAGGCACACAGATGCTCAGGCTGCTGGCCAGGCTATTGAGAGGAGGAACAATGCGCTCATGCACTGCGCACTGCCTAATGGGAGGGTGTTACAGCGGGACAGTCACTGGCCTCCTTCCAGGGCTGGATCAACCGCCACCTCCGCGCACTGCATGTGCAGCCTGTTAACCCCATCCTGCCTCTCAGTGAGCGCCATCCCGCCATCCGCAGCCAAACCCTCAAGCTTTTCATCATTACCCTTAGCGCAGAATATAAATAATGCCAAATTTCTCCTGTTATGCATGAGCCTATTCAGGCTTTATAACTCATTATTTGTGTCACAGAGACGGTGGAAAATTATTCCAGTGAAGCAAGACATTTGGATATTCAATAAAAGAATTATTTAGGAATTAAATTTCGGAATTTACGGACGCCGGCGTCTATACCTGCACAAAGGGGTGAACATCACTGCTATTACAATCACTGTTCTACAGTGTATCATAGTCAACAAGTGAGCTTATGCACTATAGCCCATAAGTAAGCTACTGTGTGCTACAGTTTACCAACATTGGTACAGAGTGCGTCACAATTTGCCATCGTCGATAAGCGCACTACTGTGTGCTATATTCAAAAAGTGTGCAATTCAATAAGCACACTCGTGCCTTCAGTCAATAAAATACCGCCATGTGCTTCAGTAAATAAGTGCACAAAAATGTGTTCAGTCAATAAGTATGTTACAGTGTGCTGTAGTCAATTAGTTTGCAGCTGTATATTGCAGTCAATTAGAGGACGATTGTGCGAGAGTCTATTTCAGCTCATCCTCACTCATCGAAATGGCCCTAAGTGTGAATGGCTCTGGATAAGGGAGAGAAGAGACTGCTCTCGCTGGAGCGAGGGAGGAGGTCCGAGGGTCCCGCTCCACAGGGGTGTGGCTGGGGGGCACAGCGGGGAGTTTAGTTCCCTAAGTGTGGATGTTAAAGCGCGAACAGAGCTCTCCCAAGTACAGCCAACCCCGCGGCTCCGCATCACACAACAGGCTGTGACATCAGCACTGCAATTACCACGGCAACAAATGAAGAGCAGCTCCACTCCAGTCCCCAAGGTGCGTACGCCCTCCAAGCGAGGGACAGAGAGGAGGCGTATGAAAGAACAGTCTCCATTACGTCGACGTTACACTTTGTTCTCAACTCAGAGCAGTTATATCAAGTCATTCCCATTAAGTTGCCCCCTGCCAAACAAAGGTCAGCAGGCAATAACATCAAATAAGAAATTCTTTCCTTGAAGCCAGAGGGGGACGGTTTTGCGAATGAATAGCAGCCAGTTTCTCAACTGTATATGATTGCACAATCTAGGTAAGGATTTGAGGAAGAAGTTCTGCTCCAGTCATTTATATAGTGTGAGGGGCAGCCGACCAACTAGGCAAGAGGTCTGATACACGAAGGCGATATAGGTGAAAAGACGAAGCGTTTGGCTGCATTTGTGGGTTTGGGGCGGAACCGCGGGGAGAGGTGAGGGAGCAGGCGCTGGCGTGCGGGGAATGCAGGAGGGAGGTGCGGTACTGTCCAAATAAAGAGCAGGTTATCCCAGCGCAGCCCATCTGCAGCAGCTCCACATAAACAGTGTGCGGTGAGACAGGCCTCACACACAGATCCCTGATGGAAAAGACCAGGGATTACTTCCCCTCCGCCTCATAGCTCTGAATCCTACACTCTCATTGAGGGAATGACAACTGCTCTCCAGGTAAAACCATTGGCACTTCAGGTGCAAACAGTGCCTTGAGCATTTAAAAACCCTCAAAATGAAGAGCCCAAATGGCTGAAACTACATAAAATAAGTTGGGGATTTATAATCAGCATTTATCAAAAGCCTCAGCCGTTCTGGACATTGCTGAAAGGGATGAATCCAAATGCACAGAGTCCGCCAAAAACAAGCAGCGCAGTCTCCACAGCTTAGCATATAGCATGCGGGACAGGCTCGGCTAAACACAGCCGCACTGAGTAATGCTGCACCAGGAGAATATTAGCACCCTGTGTGAGGCCCGACTGTCGGCACCTGGAGCAGCAGCAGCCTAACAGATAAAAATGCAGGGCTGTTTAATATAGCCACCAATAAGGAGCAGGTAGGTGTCGGTGTGTCTTCAAACACGTGTGAAAAAAAGACCACACCTGCGTGTATTACATCATTTCAGGTTGTGTAAACACTGGCAAGGCTCGTGCCACTTCTTTCCCAGTACACAGTCCCATTGCAACACTGAAACAGGCAAAACGCACGCACAACAGTTGAGGAATCAGTCCCATTCTCACGAGAGAAGTCTGCGAGACCCAAGTTCATTGACAGAACCCACTTTGCCAATATGCCACCGAACTCAAAACTAACCAACAGTAGGGGGTAAGATACTATTGACTGTGACAGGACACATCTGGAATCTTATTTCTGAATGCAGTGAACCCGTGACATCATTTACAAGGAGGAGTAGGAGACATTGATCCACAGATACTACTACAGAGGTAAGTACACGTACAGACTTCCACACAACCTCTATCAACAAACCTCAGTCACCGAATTCCCGATGAGCTGAGGACAGCTCGACCAGCCGGCCTACATTCCACCAGCTCACTGCAGAGAGAGGCTGGAGACCTGAGGCACCGCCGAATCACTGCCGCAGGCCAGCGTCTCAGTGAGGAGCGACCTTGAGCAGGAGGTCGGGGGTGCGAGAGGGAGGGTGGGGTGGTGTCTGGATGGCAGGGCCCCTCCCCCCCGTTCACAGACACATTTCACGAGGCGGCGAAGACACGCGAGCATCAACAGAGCAACGCGGCCGCATTTCAGGCCAGCGGCACTCTAATGGCTCCTAATCTCATCTGTGTTTGATTGTCTGTGCATTACCCCCAGCCAGATTGAATCAGGCACATTTAGAGTATCGATTTCCTGCAGCAGGGCCCTCTTCATTATTAAATCTGTCTAATGAATGCACAGGGAACAGGCCCCTACCCCGGCTGGCTAATGAAGGCGTCGCCCAGCGCTAACGCTAACACCGCTGCTGCCAGATAAAGCACATGTCGCGCACAGCCACACTGTAATGAGTGCGTAACCCCCCCCCACGCACGAGAGATGGACAGTTCCAGCTGTGGAGTGGTACGGCCCAGGGAACAGCTGCTAAATTCACATAACAGGAAGTCAGTCTGTGGAGCTGAAGTAGATTATACAGAGAGGCAGAGAAATTGGGTAGAGCAACACCCCTTTCAAAAACAGCTAGCCACTGGCCGTCAGCCCCACAGACTGCCCTGCTCAGGGGAAACCACAGAGACTGTGAGCGGCGCTGCCCAAATCACACAGACTGAGTAGTCCATGGTTCTTCACACTGGGCCAAAAGGCCCACTGCATTGGGGTTAAGGGAGTACAAACAAGCGTCTCTAGGTACTACAAATCCCAAAATCCCTCCCTCCCATCACACAACAGACTATAACCCAGCTCTGCCCTGGCAGCACTTCCAAAAACCCCTGAGAGCACATTAGTGCTAATGACAGGTGGCATTAAATATTCATCACAAGCTGGCAGGGGCTGTGGAAACCCACCAGTGGCCAGAGAGCTGAGAGCTTGAGTGTTGTTGGGGGCAGTGAGGGCAAGTGCAGGGGGGTAAGAGGTACTGGTGAGATGAGAGGGGCATATCAGTGTGCAGCCCAGCCTTAGCCATCCTATTATTGTACGAATAATATCCAGCGTATGTAGAATATTATCCTCTTAACTTCCTCAACAGAACAACCAACTCAATAGTAAAAGACACAGCAAACGCTGACTTCTCATCTCTGAGGCAGAAGAGGATTTCTGCCACATATTAAGTGTAAGTGATCAATGGCTTTAAGAGCAACTGGTCTTTCAACCCACTGGCAAGTCCCCTAACATGCAGCTAGCAGCTTAGCATGCAGATGAGATGGCGAGTTTGGCTCAATAACTGCCATAGTGTTACAATTAAAACTGAATACGCATTGTACTCTGAGGATGAAAACGAGTGCCACCTTCAGAATCCAATAACCTACTGCCGAGCTGCCCCCCTTAAACACAATTCCATCCCACACAGAGATGTGCCCTGGGACGGTCCTGCCCCGGCTGAAGGGGTTCAGCCATGCGAGGTGTGGGGTTTTGGGGGGACGCGGTTGGAGTTAAGTGCCCACAGCAGTGCCAGCAGGTTCCCCACAGGCGGCTCTGAGGCTAATGCGATGGGACAGCTCTGGTCTACGCACAGAGATAATGGTGCCGCAGCATTAAGAGCTGCCTTCCCATCACCCCCTCCCCTTCAGCACAGAGCGACTTCGTAATGTGCTTCTTCTTCTCTCCCCTCATCAAAGTTATCTTTGGAAGCCTTTATCTAAGCAATATGAGGTTATGAAATGCGCCGTCTCGCTGTACCCGAGGTGCAGTTAAGTCTCGGCGCTGAGCTGAAGAGAGTGCTTTCAGCGGAGCAGTATTTTACAGCAGTCTGGCGTGATGTCATGCGAGCGAAGCTGAACTTTGCGCGAGACGGTAAGGCACTCCATCTCCTCCGTCCGGAACACGCAGTCCTTATGGAGGCTACAGGCTTCGGCAGTCCTCTCCAACAGGTAACATCTGGATCTAGCTCACCGCTGGAGAAACTGGCCCGACGCCAGACGCTCACACGCCACTGGAGAACAAAGGAGACCCTAACTCACAGCACCTGCTTTTCACCTCCCCTGTGTGTGTGAGTGTGTGTGCGCACGCGCATGTGTGTATATGTGTCCAGGCGTGTGTGTGTGTGTGTGTGTGTGTGTGTGTGTGTGTGTGTGTGTGTGCGCGTGCGTGCGTGTGCGTGTGTGTGTGTCTTACACCCCATTCGGCAGTTCCTGCGCCCTGCACCCTCCCTAGAGGAGGAGCATCAGCCCTCTTTATGTGAAAAATACAGCCTGCAGACATTCCTCAGCATGGCTGGGCACTAAAATCTACTGCACTGATGTTAAAAATATCAAGCATGTGATCACAGTGTATGTCATGTCTGCGCAGAGCTCACAAACAAGCTTTGGAAGAGGGGAGGAGAGGGGAAGAGAGGTGAAGGGAGGAAGGAGTTTGAGGAGAGAGAAGCAGTTTTGGAGGAGGAGGGTCCTCTTCCTTCAGGCTAGACTATGAGATCATAGCTGCAGTCACACTCCGAGATCTGCTGTCAGTGAGGCCGTTCTCCCTTCCCAGCCTGCACTGCTCAGAAGTGGAAAAATACTCGCACAGGAAAACATAAACCCACCCGTGCGCACACATACGCGCACTCACACACACGCTCGGCTTTAGCTCAGTGGCGCAAAGCTGTTCTGTAAATTGACTGCAGGACATAAGGGCGTGGTCTGTCCAGGCTATCCTGGTCCCGCTGGCTCCCGCCCAGAGAGGCAGAGCCCCACCCCCGACTGTCCATCACCGCCCAAAGCTCAGCCCACAGCTAACGCCTGGCCTGTGTAACTTAGCGACCTAAACGGAGCTCTCTGATTGGCCGGCAGTTAAATACAAGGCCAGTTTAAGGCCTGCCCACGAACAGCCATCTCCGTTTTCATCAGCGCTTCACTTGCCCCCCCACCTCCCCCTCCACCCACAAACCCCCCCCCCACTGGCCGCCCACGGGCTCAGGAACAGCTCTGAACATCACAAATGCCTGCAATTACAACCACAGCTGCTACTGAACCCGGCTCTTTTTTTAGCAACTAAAGATTATTGGAATTGAGCTGAGCGGCAATGACACAGCTATAATGATGTAATGTCTTTTAAGCGTGGAGTGTTAGCGAGGCACGCTACAGGCTGGGGCGAGGCATCAACACAGTCGCAGTACAGCTGGTGCGGAGCCCATTATAGATATAGGAAAGTAACAGAATCTGCATAACACTTGCTAGTCACCCGCACTGGGACGTGCACAGATACTGTGACGCCTGTTTGTAAGCAAGTGTAGGCTGTCTTTAATGCGGCTGGGGCCTTAGTGATGCGATGACTTCATCTGCTTCAGACAGACAGAGCTCTGCAGTACAGTAATCTGATCTGTAGTCTGTGAATGTGATCGATCGGGCTGCTGGTGGTGAGCAAGAGGGCCGCCCAAACCAGGCCCCAGAGTAAGAGCGGAGCACCAGCAGAGAACGGACAAGAATAGAAGGCCACAGAACCACCATAAGAGTGTATATCCCAGTTTGTAAAATCACTCCCCTCAAACACTGGGAAACTGCATGCTTTCCACCCTCTCCAAGTGTGAAGACAGGCGGTCCAATCAGTGGCGCCAATTTTTCAGGGCGCTAACAAAAACCAGAATCGAATTTGAATCAGAGAGCCAGATTTGACGACGCCTGGTGTACAGGCATCAGCGAGAAAAATCATACAACAGCCATAGTTAGGACCAGAAGACTACAAGGGCAGCAGGTGAGTGTACCTGTATGCTTCAGTACACTGTCAGTCTGAGTGTATGTGTGTGTGTGTGTGTGTGAGCGCTCAAGGGAAAAGCCAAGGAATGACATTCACATCATGAGCGTATGAGAGAGCACAGTGTTCCAGTGCTGCCTGCATGAAGGTGTCCATTTCCTGTAATGGAGGCCTGGGGCTCACAGAGGATGCCTCTCTTTTCAGTGGTGTGCCTGCATCGGGCTAATGCAACATCAAAGGCAGGGGAAGAGCAACAGAGAGCTGGAGGTTTGGGCTCAAACACAGCAGCCATTTTACAAGCTCTACAATAGAGGCCGGCAATCCTAAACCACTAGCACTGACTGATAAGACACAAAGGAGAAGAGAGGAACCTTCACTTAATCTCTCTTTACTACTGTAATCTATTTACAACAATAGCAACATCTCCATGATCAATGTGGCTTTCCTGGCTGTGGAATTTCTCTCGTGTCCTTATCAAAGGGGTGTGTGTAAGCTTTGATGACATCTGTCATAACCCTCCTAACTCCTCCCCTACAGTGACAGTCCCTCCGTTCGTCTGCCTCAGATGTCAGTCACTCTAAGCCCCGCCCTTGGCAGCTCAACTCGAGGGCCGGCTCTTAATCCACGGTGAGCACTACAAATCTCGCAGTGCAAACAATTAATGTTGATCCACGGCACTCCAAACAGCTACTCCAACGCAGCAGGTAGTAGGACATTAACCCAGAGTGCTTAAACATTAGACCGCAACACAGCCCATGACTGACACACACAGGAGAGGCAGTACAGTGAGGATATAGTAAAGGGGTTTCTGCCCATCCATCTATTCCTAACCAACCCCCAATACTGCCAGTCTCCCACCGCATCTACCCTTAACTGACCCATCTCACCCACACCATCTACCCCAACCAACCCCCAATACTGCCAGTCCCCCACTGCATCTACCCCTAAATGACCCATCTCACCCACCCCATCTACCCAAACCAACCCCCGATACTGCCAGTCCCCCACTGCATCTACCCCTAACTAACCCATCTCACCCACCCCATCTACCCCAACCAACCCCCAATACTGCCAGTCTCCCACCGCATCTACCCCTAAATGACCCATCTCACCCACCCCATCTACCCAAACCAACCCCCGATACTGCCAGTCCCCCACTGCATCTACCCCTAACTAACCCATCTCACCCACCCCATCTACCCCAACCAACCCCCAATACTGCCAGTCTCCCACCGCATCTACCCCTAACTAACCCATCTCACCCACCCCATTGACCCCAACCAACCCCCAATACTGCCAGTACCCCACCGCATCTACCCCTAACTAACACATCTCACCCACCCCATCTACCCCAACGAACTCCACTCCTCCCACCACATTTGGCCCTGACCAACCCCATTAGTGCCAGTCTCCAACCACATGTACCCCAATAACCCATTTCACCCACCTCATTTAACCCCAACAAACCATCATAATTGCCAGTCTCCCACCACATCTACCCCTATCAACTCCATCGCTCCCACTGCATCTGCCCCAACCAACCCCATTACTCCCATCCCACATACTTCTCACCAACCCAATTACTCCCACCCCATATACTTCTAACCAACCCCATTACTCCCACCCCATATACTTCTAACCAACCCAATTACTCCCACCCCATATACCTCTAACCAACCCCATTACTCCCACCCCACATACTTCTAACCAACCCAATTACTCCCACCCCATATACTTCTAACCAACCCCATTACTCCCACCCCATATACTTCTAACCAACCCCATTACTCCCATATACTTCTAACCAGCCCCATTACTCCCACCCCACACACTTCTAACCAACACCATTACTCCCACCCCATATACTTCTAACCAGCCCCATTACTCCCACCCCACACACTTCTAACCAACACCATAACTCCCCCCCATATACCTCTAACTAACCCCATTACCTCCACCCCATATACTTCTAACCAACCCCATTACTCCCCACCCCATATACCTCTAACCAACCCCATTACTCCCACCCCATATACTTCTAACCAACCCCATTACTCCCACCCCATATACTTCTAACCAACCCCATTACTCCCACCCCATATACCTCTAACCAACCCCATTACTCCCACCCCATATACTTCTAACCAACCCCATTACTCCCACCCCATATACTTCTAACCAGCCCCATTACTCCCACCCCATATACTTCTAACCAGCCCCATTACTCCTATCCTATCTACTCACAACTAATCCAATTTCACCCACCCCATCTACCCCTAACCAACGCCATTTCTCATCCTTGGTTTTAGTCCTGTGAATACAGGCTTCCTCAGGTGACATTATTTCAGCTCGACCTTGAACGCATAGAAAGGCCACCCCCCTGAGTTTTTTTTTCTTTTCATTTATGTCAACATCAGACAAGACGTTTAGCATTCTGAGCGTTCCTGTAACACATTCCCCAACAGGAAGTTTCACTCTGTCCCCTAAGCAATTCATAAAATAGCATTCCAGTTTACAAATAATAAGCACCTTTCAAGGTCTTTCTGAGAGACGTGCAGAAATGCAGCCTGGTGGCTGAGGAGTTGAAGCAGAAGGTGATGCCAGAGGGGTTCAGGCTAGCTTCTCAGAGCACAAAGCCAGGGCACCATACCCCCCAACAAGTCCTGGAGTCTCTTCTGGCCGGCGCCACATACTCTGTAAAATGTGACCGATGCAACACTGAACAAGACCAGTGACCACCAAACGAGGAGAAAAAGTGGTAAAGGATGTTCTGTCAACACGTTCATTTGCCCTGGAGACAAAGATTACCCATGATCCACAGCTCAAAACAGACACAAGGTGGGGGTTCAATGATGCCTGACAAACAGACCCCGGTTTCACACTCTGATTGCCAAGCAGGAGTCTCCAAGGCTTGAACTATGCAAACGGGCCATTCCTCGTGCAATTTCTGCTGCCTTCTATAAAAACCCACATTGCTCAAGCACATTCCTCATGGGAGAATCACACCTCTTGCACAACTGAGCCATTGTTTCTGTTCACAGGCAGGTTACTGATGGCCGTTCAGATGTCAGTGTGCACACTCCAGAGAGCATATGTCCGCTTGTATCTGCGGTGCAATCAAACTCTATTAAAATGCGTGCTATGATCTGCATGGCAGTGACAACTGGCCTAAGGCATCTAAGGACTTGCGAGTGTAGCATGTGTACGCATTATTCTTTGGTGACGCACATGTCAGACATGATATGATTGCCTGCTGGGGCAGAGTGGAACGTGCTGAAATGAGTTTTGCCTGCTTTCAAAGAACATGTACAGGCCTTAAATACACAGCAGGCCATCGCTCTGTGCTGTTTGGGTCGATAAAGCCATTTTCAATTACTCTCAAATTTGGCAGTTGTAATTTGACACATTCAAACGAGAGAACCACAACTGGAAAGTTTTGGCCAGTAGGCTCACAAGCGTCAGAGTGTTCACCGCAGTGCTCCAATTTCAAAGGATGCAAAGCAAAAAAAATCTCCAAGAGAAACAGATACACTGTAGGAAGTGAAAGGACACAGTGTACAGGGAGGAGATGCAGCCAACATCCAAACGCACGTCTGAAAGCTCTCCGGTTTCACCAGGAGGAGAGTCACAACGTGGCTCTGTTCAGTAATCACAAACAGGCTGCGCTGCAGAGACCAGGGAGCTGCACTACTACAGCTGTGCTTTCATAAATAATAACAGCATCCATGGTCAGGCAGAACAGGTGCACTGACGTGCCATTCATTGAGCAGAGCAGGGAACTCTGGGAAATGGAGTTCCTTGCACGGTTTTATCCATCCCAGCACTTTCTTTTTATCAATAATACACCACAACCATATCAATACAAACCCAACACACTTCAATTCAACACACTTCACACTCAACACACTTAACAACTCGTCACTCACCTCCAGCACTGGCCCTGCCCCCAGGATGATCTGCTCCACCCCACTGGCGAAGCCCTTCTGGCTGAGGGCGGTCAGGTGATGAATGAGGAAGTTGGTGCTCTGAGTCTTGCCCGACCCGCTCTCCCCAGAGATGACGATGCACTGGTTCCGGTGCCGCTGCAGCATGGCGTGATACGCCACATCCGCCACCGCGTAGATGTGCGGCTCCAGCTTGCCCAGCTGGTGGTTATCGTACATCTTAACATACTTGGGGTTGTAGATGGGCAGGAACTGGAAGGGGTTGATGACGATGAGGATGCTGCCCACGTAAGTGTAGATCTTCTCCTGCTTGAAGCGGCTGCGCAGGTTGTCCAGCAGCGTCTTCTCGGTGAGGTCGGGCAGGTTGCAAAGGTCGTCGTAGTCCTTCTGCAGCGGCTGCGGCAGGAAGCCTCTCTCCACCAGGTGGCGCCGCTCCTCCGTCACGCGAAGCCACATCTGCAGGCTGCCATAGTGGATGGAGCCGTCCAGGTTCTTCTCGCGCAGCAGGAAGCGATAGTCCTCCCCGCAGAAGCGGTTCTCCAGGGCCATCCGGGGCCACAGCATCATGCGCTGGACTGGGCAGTCGGTGGGATTCAGGATCCATTCCTCTCCGCCGAACTCCTTTACCTCGGCGAGCACATACAGCTTGGTGCGGTCCAGCTGGAGCTTGTCGATCACATGGTCGATGACCTCGGCGGCGGTGGTGCTCTTGCGGGCGGTGACGGGGCAGTAGATGGTGCCCTCGGCGATGGTGCCCGGGTAGATCCGCAGCGTCAACTCGGAATCCTCATAGCGTCGTCTCCCTCCAACATCATGAACACTCATATTGGAGAAGCAGTTCCCATCAGCACTTGCAACTCATCCTTCGAAGGGCTCGGGAGACAGTGTCAAGACATCCCAGCTGCAGGAGAAAGAGAGGAGAAGAGCAGGGCGGTTAATGGAGGGAAAGAGGCTTCCTGAGATGGACTCCTCAAGGGGAGCTCCTCGAAACAGCACTGCGGGGATTGACTGACCCTCTTTATGCCGTACCCATTCACCTGCTCCACTACAAATGAGCCTAGTTGCATCCATCTGTGCCACTCTCTTTTCCTCACCTCAACCACAACATTTAAAAAAGAATGGCACACAAGCAAGCTTCAAGATGTGGTTTTAACCGGTTTTTTGACCAGTTTACCCCTTACTATCTTCTGCAAAGCTGAGCACACTGTTGCCT
Source organism: Gymnothorax javanicus (assembly GCA_029692085.1). Classification (NCBI taxonomy): domain Eukaryota; kingdom Metazoa; phylum Chordata; class Actinopteri; order Anguilliformes; family Muraenidae; genus Gymnothorax; species Gymnothorax javanicus. Next base: position 34,774,268 of record CM056207.1, on the reverse strand, counting down.
TGCCCATGTGGACCTAAAGCCACAGCCAGTAATAGAGCGGCCGGGAATCAAACACCCAACCACAGGGCTCCCAGACAAATATATCAGCTGGGAGCCACAGCAGATTTTGTAAATGGCCTATTGATTTCTACTCTTCCACAAGCAAAAAAAAAAAAAAAAAAAAAGATCAACCTCTGGTGAGAGGAAATAGTCTTTTCCCCTAAATGCAGCATAACCTGCAACAGCACTGACAGGATGCAGCTGGCGTGGTGATCAATCTCCTGCTATTGGCCAGTGAAGACAGGAGGCGGGGCCAAAGGACAGTGACCGGGTCACTTCCTCTGCAGAGGGCAGATCCGGCCAGGTCACCCCTCTGCCAAGTTCTGCAGCTGATAGCGTCCACACAGACGAGCCTGTAATCACGGCACAATACCTTAATTCACAACATTCCCTCTCGTGCCAACTGAATGGTCTCCAGGGGTTACCATTCGCCACACATTGTGCTGGAGAACCAACGAACAAGAGAACAGAGACGTTCCTCTTTTTGAGTCAAATCGGTCTGTCACGAGCAGCGTGCAAAAAAATTACTCGCACACGAGGAGGTCTTCATCACGATCGAGCTTGTTCAAAAATGGCGAGATTGAAAATCCAGTTGGGCAGTATACAAGCGGTAATGACTCGCATTAAATAGTCATCAATACATTAATGCAATCATTTGAATGAGGAAAAGAGAACAAATACACGCTACTTGCATCCAAGCCTCAAACAGTATCTCCTGTGCACAACAGTGCCTCGTCCCAGAGTCAACTCATTCACCCAGCATGTGTGCATAAGGCCATAAAGTGGCCAAGACTCACATAAAGTTTACCACACACACACTCTCAAACCAAGGACTGACTATAATGCTAAAAAAGGCACCAGAGTACAAGCCAGAATCATGGCTTCTTACAAGACATTTCTCTATGAGTAGGTTAAACCCAAAAGATGACAGAGCATTGGGTAATTTATGAGGCAACCAACAGGATCCCTGACCAGACGACAGTGAGTAAAGGCAGCCTACACCTCAGACTAAAGCACATCTTTCACACGGACTAGAAGACGACAGATTACATTTTTCGTCAATGCAAAGACACGCTACATTCAAAGTCAATGCATTGACTTTGAATGTAATCTGTCGCGGCGGTAAAATTGCTTTCAAGGTCCGTGTGAAAGCAGCTCAATGGCGAGACCTCCCACTAATGCTCTTAATGCCCACACCGCTCTGTCACCAGTCTCTGCCCGTCAGTCACCTCCCGCCCTCGCTCGCTCATAACCTCTCCTTATAGCTCCTGTGTCGTTAACCCCTCCCCCCACACCTTAAGCTCCACCCCAACCTTCTCCTCAACAGCCAATCACCTGCAGCCTCCACCCACCTTCTGGAACAGGGCCAACTCCCTCAGGTGTTCTGCCCTGAAACAGGTAGCAGATTGAGGCTGCCAGCACACCACAGCTCCTATTGTCCGGAGCAAGAGTCTGGTTCCCATAATCTATTCACTAACCGCAAAAGGACGAGGCCATAAACAGTAATCGACCCCAACCCCATACAATCCTGCAGAAAGGAACTATACTGTACGCCAACAACCCCAGCAGAGGTGAACAGACACTGGCTTCCCAGTGGAGACCCCGCCTGCGATGTTTTTCCTGTTTGCTGCCCTCTCTCTCAGCAACATCTGCAGCATGTCACCTTGAGGGGAGAGGGGGAACCAATCCGATGAACCCCCCAACAGAGTGCTTTTCCTGTTGCCAGGGGCAACAATATGCCTGGCAATAGGCCAGCCAGTGGTGGAGCAGAAAGGAAAAACCTTGAAAAAATGAATAACAGGAAATGGCTGGTGGGGAAGAATAGAGGTGGAGCACAAAGCAGAATGTACAGAGGCCCAGCCCTATAGGCTACGCCAGAGCACAGCTCCGTTGCGACAGGCTAACGGGCGCACGCTAAACCCCAGCCGCAGGTGCAGCAGGTTACAGGAGTTTGGGGCGCCGGACTACCACAGCAGATGGTCAGGGCTACTTAAGGGATAGAGGAAGAATTAGTTTACCACTCCAGTAGCCTAAATGGCAGCCAATGACAGCAGCAACACACACACATTCACAAAAAGATACAGACATTCACATGGACACAAACACACACATATATATACATATATATATACACACACACACACGTGGACACACACAAGCACACACACAAACACAAATATACACAGATGAACATGCGCAATGCACACATTCGCGCACACATACTCACTCACTGTCACACACACACACGCACACACATGTACACACGCAGACACACATACGCACTTACATACACTCTTTCATTGACATACAGGCTCACATTTCAAAGTCTGCAGCCAGAGGACTTGGCCATTTTGCCTGGAATGTCACTGATCTAGGTAAACTCGGAGTTGCATTCAAGGACTGTGGTTTACAGTGAACATGCAACTTGCTCTCAAAATGTGACCCTTTCAGTCAAACAGGAAAAACATCCCAAAAGTGCGTAAGGGACAGTCTCAAATGTCTGGTGGCTCAGTAATACCATATCATGTCTGTACACTCTGTACTGACCCCCGAGTGACCAACACAAAGCACCCCAAAACTAGAAGCCAGCCTCCCCTGTAAGACACCAGTCGGGAGGGCATCGTACTAAAATATGCAGAGGTGTTTGCATTACAGCTCTTCGAAATGACAAAGAGTCATCACACCACCTTTACAGAATTACATCACATTTCAAACCAGTAAGATAAGTTTTCTCAATCTATCAACAGAATACCAAGGAAATTAACTGAAATCACACTGGCTGCTCCTCATATTTGAGAAACAGAAGGCAAATGCAAATTAGAGTAAGCTCACTTGGTTAGAGTCACGCAATATAAACTGTAAATAAGTAACATGAATGATGGCTCAAAGTTCCCCACTTCCACGCCTATTTTCTTGAAGCAGAGCAACTAATTTAACGCGCCGGTGATTGTGGCCATGTGGAATATGGCAGCCATCTTTGATTATGATCGGGAGGGTCGGTCTCGCAGAAGGCATAGTAAGTGAAGTCACCACATCATAAGAGGCTGGGTCTGAATGATTATTAAACATTTAAGCCCTCAGATTTAATATCTGGGCTTCAGAGCTGGTGTTCGGAAGTTCACAAACAGAAAACAACATTCATTTCTGCATGATGTTTCCTAAATGGGACAGATTATGGCAGCTTTGGTAAAATCCGCAACAAAGCACATTCATGCCCACTCCCTTGCTCCAGCACAGCCCAAAATAGGCCAGTGGCGGCAGAAACCTTATCCCTTCGTGTGCCAGTTATTCTGCACCTCACGTCCGTCATGTCATTCAGCTGAGCAATGTCAGCTATTTGAAGCATGTCCTTGTCTGGACAGGGTGCTAGTGGCACGAAGTCATCAAGCTCAAGGATGCAAGGAGTTCATCTCTCTCTCTCATTGTGTCAAGAGAACACCAGATGCACTGGCTCCGCCCCCCCTCCACCCCCCAAAAACACTGACCCCTGGACCCCCCCCCCCACTATAGCACTGACCCACTTCACCAAACCTGAGGAATATCTCCCTTATCCCGGTAAGTCTCCTCCCCTTGTTTGCAAACAGTCATTTCTACACTTAAGCAACATCTGCATGATACATTGCTTTTAAAAAGCACAAGGTAAAATACTTTAAAAATGCACTGTAAATTACATATCATTCGCTGCTGGTCTTCAAATGCTGCTGAGGGGAGCCATGTCAGCGGCCTGAATTATTTTTGGGCCCTTATTCAAACTTTCATATAAGCATCATATGTCCACAGCAAATTTGAAAACAGGGAAAGCAAGTAACTGTCTAAGGTAACAGAAGTTATGGCACTAATGCCATCTCAAGGAAAAGGCCTTCAAGACATTCCCTATAAAGCTCGTATGAGAGAGGGTACATAGGGAGAAAAAGAGCAAACAGGGACCACTGAGAGCCCGTCGCCATGGACTGGACATCCCTGGACTGCCCACCCACCACCTCGACAGTCTCACCACAGATACTATGAGCTCAGCTGAAGAAAGGAAGTCCATTTATACCCACAAAAATGGGATCCAGGTCCTTAACAATGCAGAGAACAAACATCTCCGCTCTCAGGGAGCTCGTCAGCCTGTTAAGCCCGGGTTTATTATCACTGGCAGCAGCTACAAACACACTGTCGCTGAGCAAACACACAGACCCCCGGGCTGCTGCAGAGTTCACAAAGCCGCTCCGCAGCACCGCCCCCGTACAGCAGATTTTTTAATACAGTGAACAAATTATCATCGGGAAGAGCGTTCTTGTTTTTAATTAGAGGAGGACACGCACATTGGCTCAGAATGCAGACAGGAAACAAGGAATACAGGGTGCACGGAGATGACACCGTTTCGCAAAAGTTTCGAGAAGGACGTAAATCTTCACGGCACTGCCCCCGAGCCCATCTTTAACACAGCCAAACCAGTCGAGTCACTTCCACAGTTAAGAGCAGCGGGGACCTGGAGGGACGACCTCAGGCTGCGGCCGAATTCCTCGCTGAACAACGGCGCTTCCCTGACAGCAGTTCCCCGCCTACTGTCACAGCCCTGAAAGGTTGAGCCAGGTACCGGTCTATCCAAGTTCTGGAGGGGCATTTTCAAATTAAGACGGGTTTAGATGCGTGAAAAAACCATTTAGACGTATAACTTAAAAACTCACATCTGTCAAAACCAGTCTAAATTTTAAGACACCCCACTCAAAGATGGGTAGACCGGTGATTGGCTAAACCCTTGGCAGCCTTTCATGTTGGGAAAGGAGGCGGGGCCATGGGGCAGGAGATAAGGAAGATAATTGGGCAGATAATGCGCCCTTCAGCAGCTGGACTCCTCTGACTCTTCTGTGGTGAGAGGGTAGAGGGGGAGACATACCGACTCAGGCTCCAACACGCCCTGCGGACGCTCTGCAGCGCGCTAAAGATTCACGAGCCGAGCAAAGCAACGCACAGACAGCCGCCATCTCGAGCCCCCCCGTCTGAACTGACCATAAAGATACTAAACCTGACCGTTGGCAATGACCCTGTCTGAGAGAGACGAAGGAAAGGAGATACACATCTGTGAGAGCTCCTGTGGAGGACGCTGGAATCCTGTGTCCGACATCAAAGGCAGCACGGGCCAGGTAGTGCGACGTATTGTTCGCATAGCTTGTCACGGCTGGTGAAGCCACAGGGGCCAGTGTGTGATTACCATCAGATTGTCTTTCACTATAGAGTGCTGACCAGACTGACACATGGGCAATTCTGCGGTATTGTCAACCACGTGTCCTCTCCGTGACAGACACTAAAATGATCCCCAAATGGAAATGGAGGGAAAAATTTAGCTTTTTCCTCCCGAATATAGTATTGCACCATTACACCCATAAATTGAAAAAATACTTTTTAATACATCGACAGAATTTTGTCTGGGAGACGGTTTGTGCCTCGTCACGAGGGGGACATTTTGTTAAAATACCTCAGAATCGCCCAGCAGACTAAAAGGGTCCAAATGCAGTTGTGCCATTGAAGTCTTAACATGCAATTGCAAAAAAACCAGGACAAATAAATGGCAATTTCTTTTGAAATCTCGGGCCAATATGAACAAAAAAACCTGACTTTCAATAGGAGTAGCTCAACCTCTGAGGCATGATCACCAACCTATATCTATGAACCAAAGGTTATGTCAGGCATTCTACCCGTGTTTTGGAGGGGCATTTGAAAATTCAGAAGGGTAAAAATCAAATTAGACTTGTAACTTAAAAACTCACACCAGTCTAAACCCATCTACATGCTAGAATGCTCCTCTCAAAGATGGGCAGACCAGAGCCTGGCCAAACCCTCGCAATGAACTTTGTAAAATTAATCAACAAACGGCTCCTACGTTTGTTTTCGCCCGTTTCAGCAGGGCCCGAAGCTGCACTGCAGCAGAGTGCTTTCTGAGAGTTCATCTGAGGTTTGTTCACCAGCCTCCATTCATGTGCGGAGGGTTGTTTCACGCTGACAGGTGCGATGTGAGCACAATATTACCTCAGGAGGAATCCCCTGCTCAGGCCCCGCCTGCAGTTCAATCCGCCGCACGGCTCTTTCACCTCCAAACTTTCATAGAACTTCCAAAAGCCAGAAACAAGTACAAACCTGTGGAGGGGCACGATGCTGCTTTAACATCATTTGGGCTGTTGAAAGATTAAAGGGCTTATTTAAAGGTGCAATTTTGTGATTTTTTACATCTTAAGAACAGCTGCTGTTTATTACTGCCACACAACGCCAAATTAAGTTCTAACCAATGGATAAGGGAACAAGCCTCATGCTTATTTTTCAACCATGCCTCCAGATCAACAGTTGGTTTATGCAATCTCAGAGCACATTATTAAAAACAACAAAAAATCACAAACGAACCAGATCACCTTCTGTGTGTCACAACACCACAGCACTGTTTTTGATTGTAGCACACGTAATATTTTAACACTGTTTGTTACCACACGGCTTCGCTTCCTCAAAACAACACGTCACAGGCTGTCAGCCATTCCCCCTTGCTATCTGCCCTTTGACCTGTGATTTCACACCCAAAAAAATCAGACACCTTTCACTGGCTTCAAATCCATACTTATCGATTGGTTCAAAAAGCTGTAAAGGATGGAATTGATAAGACCAAATGACAAGTTTAAAATTAACTTCAGCTGGGTCTACGAAGCTTAAGTTTTCTGTAACTGATTGACTGAAATCATCGGTCAATTCAAGTCCAAATGACTTCCGTAAGTAAACAATGGTAGTGCATTCTATGGTCAAAATGGCAGCAGTGAAAGAATCCAACAAATTTCTTGTGAAGCTGCCAAGTCAAGTTCACATACACGGCAGTTTACTCGTCTCGTGAAAAACTCCGAATATTTTCCCCCACAGAAGACAGAGCAGTAAAACCTGAGTACACTTCCCCCCACAGTTCTGATTGGCTAGGAGACGTAAAAGAAGGCAAAGTTCAAACGTAACTCACCCTTTGACCTGAGAAGAGAGAACAGGCATGAACTGGTGCGAGCGCAAGTTTGAGAAATGCTCCTGCGTCCCAGAGGCTGTGGGCAAGGAGAACAGACGGGAGAGCAAGAAGCTGCTTAAATGCCGTAAACTGGAAGCCGGCGAGTGCTGGCGTCCGTATCAGGGGCCTGAGGGCACGACCGTCGGGAGCTAGCTCTGAGTTTCAGCGGCGTGCTTGTTCTGAGGGTCTTCAGCGACCAGCGAAAGATTGGAAAAAGTGGACCAGCACTAAACAGCACGAAGCATTGCATGTGGCAGTGCTAAACTACACAGCAAAAAAACAACTACAAAGGCTACCTGACCTGCCACAGCACTCATAAGAGGCATTCAGAAAAACAAGCTTAAAGACGGAGAGAAAATCCATCGACTCAAGATGCTCATTGAAGGAAAAAAAAGATGGAAAAAAGGGAAAAATCTCAGGGAAAGATAAGGCGGTCATTCAAAGGCCTTTCTCCAGAGCACTGAGAGTTTCCTGTGCTGGACTGTGACATTTCACTCCACACATCCCTCCATAGACCTTATCTACAGACTCCACTCAAAGCAGAGCAGTCAGGCACAACTAGAGCTCTGTTTGGAAAGAGGAACCCAGAACACCCTCCTCAAACAGCTCCCCCCTCCTTGCACCCGCCCTTCCCGAGGCCCGCGCAGCTGCCGGCCAATCAGGTTCCAGCCCCTGCACGCTGTCCAGTGCACTCCTGCGTCTTCCTCTACTTCCTCGGTGAAGCAGTGAGACGGAGCAGATTTCTACACCTCCTGGCCTCACTCACTTGCCCCTCTTCTCCGTCTGTTTCTAACTCTTCCCTGGTGTTTCACAGTTCTTCTCCGTTTCTCGGACTCTCAGTTCTCCCAGCTGAACTGGCTGGACAGGGAAGTGGCGTTTGTGTGCAGGGTTTTGGCAGCTAAGGGGCGGGTTAAGGTAGAAAAAAAAGGGTGGACTGCAGTTTTCTGAAATCCGATCATGAGCAGAAGGGGGGGGGGCAGGATTCCACAGCCAGCCTACAGCCTGTCAGCAGCCTGTCGCAAGAAATGTTGATGTTGTCCCCCTCCCCCCTCCTACTACAGTAATGACATCACACCACACTGCACTACTTCCTCTCAGAGAGAGAGAGAGAGAGAGAGAGAGAGAGAGAGAGAGAGAGAGAGGGGAAAACACGCCCCGGCTCACCCTAACTGGCCACTCAACACCCTCCCTGTGCTATTTGCAAACCAAACGCTCAAATTCAAATACTGTCATGGCAGGACTGTTAAAGGCCGTTCGTGAAAAAGCACTCTGTGGGATATCCCCTTGACATGGACTCTGCTGCCCCCACCCCCCAACTGCCATTTTTCCATCGACGTGGCTTTGAATCCGGCCAACAATTCCTCTTCAACTCTGTTTCCTGAGCACTGCCAAGCTGCAGCAGACTCATGAACGACTGTTAGCAACAGTTAGCACTCTAAACACAGAACTGCTGGTGAATGCTTCGGAGTACCCGTTAACAAATGCTGGCGCAAGGAAAACGGTATTGGTGAAGCATGGCAGTGAGCAACAGTTAGCACTGTGAACACAGAACTGTTTGTAGCATGCTTCTGAGTGACCGTTAGAAACCGTTAACAGAACAGACATCTGCTGCTGCCGGTTCATTCGCTGAAGTTAGCAACAGGTAGTGCTCTGAACACAGACCTGCTGCTGAGCTATTCCACCTCTATCAACAGGGCCAATACAGGCCAACGCTGTCAGAAACCACCAAAAACAGCTTGAACCAACTCAGTCCTAACAGCACATTTGTACTCTAGGCTACAAACACAAGTAATGCTAATACCAATCATCAAAGCCAAGCTTTGTACAAATCACTAAGCTTCCAAAAAATAATCCACTTTGATTCAAGTCACTTTGGTATTTAACAAGCAATTACACATTACTTTGATTCAGAAATTCTGCATTTAGCAGTCTTCGACTGAAATAGCAATTAACATAAAAGACACTTTGTACACACTAATAATACTATCACAGTGTGTGCTGAGGTTAATTTGTAAGGAATACATCTCAATTTTGGCAGAATGCTCTTTTTGGATAGCACTAGCTAGTCACACTCAAATGAAAAATTAGCCAACCCAAAATGGGTAGCTGGTGGCAGTATCCATATAAATGTATCACAGACAGTACATGGGCGACTGCCAGACCAGCATTAGTCTGTCTGGATGTTGACTTCAGCATTTCTATGCTGCAGAGAGACCGTAGACAATGCTTAAAGCAGAGGCACATTCTCATTTGAGCAAGTGGGAGCACAGTGAGGAGTCGTACTGATGAAGGATCTGGACAATCAGAGCTTCCCTTACACAGCCAGCAAGGCCAAGTGATGCTCAGAGATCCTGAAAAGAATGACTGCTATAGCTATACACACCAAGATGGGCAGATTATTCTCCCCAACGCAACTGTACGGACCAGAGACTTGGACATTCCCCCACACCATGCACAGACAAAGTGAAACTGATACACACAACAGACTCGCAAAAGCAAACAAACCTACCACTGACGCACAGATAAACACACTCAGTGGCATTCCACAGCTCACTGTGGAGTGCTTAAAAGGCAATGAAGGGAAAAAAGCTTAATGAAAGGATCAGAGCCTAGAGAGAGTTCTAGAATGAGTAATGCAAGCCCACGAGCAACAGTATTCTCCTCAGGCAAGTTGAGCTACAGAGATTAATGGGTGTAACACGCCAGGGGTTTTACTGTAAAGCACATTGTCACAAATGTTTCTGATATCAGTTAAACAGTTAAAATTTAATTTGATTTCGTTTCGATTTGAAGACACCGAAAGGGATACATTCATTCAAAAAAACAACTTTTTACGCTGACTACAAATCAGAGCTCAAACAAACTTATTTGATTTCATTCAAAAGTGTTTCATGAACATTATTAGAACCCCTGAAACATTACAGTGTCCCCATCATAGAAAGATGTCAGTGCATTTTCTCACATATTTATAGTGGGGACCCAGCACTCACAAACTCTATGGCTCTCAAGTCATTCACCACACCATGGGTGCACATCCTTCACCAGAAAGGGCCGATGTGGGTGCAGGCTTTCACTCCAACCAAACAGTTACAAATCTCATTCTATAAATAAAGGTCTTAAGCAAAGAGGAGGCTGGCCGTAACACAACCCTGCACCCGCAGTGGCCCTTCACGGCAGTTATGTACACAAACATGTACAACATAATTATAAATCAGTGCATTATCCTGATGATCTACGCTCGCGCATGCTATGCAGCAATTGAAAACTCGTGATGCAGCATGGTATTGATCGCTTAAAAAAGGCAAAAGACTGAAGAGCAGATGTACAAACAGCATAGTTAGCCCGGAGCGGGACACGAGACCTACGTGAAACAGAGAGCCGCATGTAGCATGTGACAAGAGCTCTGTGAGGAACGGTCATCAGCACCCCTCCCTCCAACCAATGAGAACACAGACCAGCACAGACGCCACTGGATCAATAACCAAGGAAGGAAAATACAGACCTCATTTATCACTCCTTACAGGAAGTGTACAGTGCTAATCCCAGGGGAACTGACCATACAGAGAACTCTTCCAAGGTTCAGGCAGTTCCTGATTGGCAGAAGAAGCTGACCGGAGAACTTAACCAGGAAAACAGCCCCAAGAGGAGAGTGGCAGAGCAAGGATGCATGAACGATGTATACAGTGAAAATACAAAGTGAGGTAACAGGGAGATGAAGGGGAAACACAGTTTCCAAGATACTGCTAGATGCTATGCTACCGCAAAAAGTTCACGCAATGTCAACATTTAAAAAAATGAAACAATAAACTGTGTATTGGTCACATGCTAATAATGTTAAGCTTTTAAAAATTTTAGTTAAAGGACAATCCAGTGCTTCCAGTGAGAATATAAAGCAGTTGCTTTTTCAGTTTATGGTGACATGCACTAGCATAGCATCTAGCAGTATAACAGAAGGCATTCGACTGCGTTTCCGCTTTACCTCCCCACAGGTGGGGCAGGTTTGGAGATTATCTATCTGCACTGTGGATTAATTAATCACCCCCTGTGTCTCGTAACTGAGGGTTGTAAGTGGATCAGGACAGCAGGCAGTGTCAATGTCAAGAGTCCGAGCTGAGAGAAATCGCGAGAGGAGCCACGACAGAGCTGTCGTCAGGACTCATACGACAACACTTCCCTTATAACCCGCCCTTCCCAAAATCACATGATGAAACAGAGGGCAGGAATGCAGAGAGGAAATGTACACACAGCACAGTGTGGGGTGCAGGGACCGGAACCATAAACTGAGGCTCACCCTCTTCCCGAGAGAGGTTCTTCTGATGTGTTACACAACTGCATTCCTCAGTGATGATCGTTCACAAACAATGCATGTCAGAGGCTCAAGGTGAGGGAAACGCAGCTGTCAGGATTTAAGTGCCCATCCCGTGAGTCAGGGACGGGATACGTTAAATCGGATGAGATACAGCGTCCTCGCGCTCCTCGACAGAATGTCCATCTCGGTTCCAACCTGACCTCTGCCCTGTCTGCAGAGATACAGCCCGGCCACTCTTCCTGCTCGCCTCTGTAAGTTCCCCTCTGGTAGCTGGAAGTGAATACGTGGATTCAGAGATTTTTTCCCCCAAGGGGACAACCACTAATATTCTTCCCCCACTGCTCAAAGTCACTTATATATCATTTCCATTCACAAAGTACAAAGACATGACATTAACCCTTTCAGCGCTAATGGGACAAATATGTCCCACAGTATTTCCAAATATCCTGTTGGGACATATGAGTCCCAGAAACCCTTGCACTTGGGCCAATTTCGTATTAGTCACAAAAATGTCATATATCCAACGGGTAACTCCAAGTCATACTTTCTTCAGTATTGAAAGGGTTAAGGTTGAAACTGGTTGACAGGAATGGTGTACATGGTAGGGGAAATAGGATGTGAAAGCCATTTGAGTCACAGTAAAAATTGTGGGAGCACGCGGTTGCGTGAGTAAGTGACCGCAGATACGTGTTGCAAAACTCCTGAGTCACACAGATGTTCCAGAGCTAATCGTCCATAAAATAACGGCTTCACATCATTACCACAGCAGACATAATAACTGCAGGCAGGAGAGAGTGGGGAAAGGCTCAAAATTAACATCTGACTAAACATAATCCACAACCCAAAATAGCCATCACAGGAAAAGAATGTACCTGCAGCCTAAATGTGACCTGAACTGACCACAGTTAATACTGTATCATTCTAAAAGCATTGCCAAATGTCAGTGAATATCTCAATTAAACAGTCGAACTGCAGCAGGACAGAGTGAAGAACAAGAAGACAGTGTCAACACTACCCCTCGTCACGAGAAAGGGCCATAACTTAGCAAAAAAAATATGCTTCGACATCCATTTTTGAACTCAACGTACATCATGAGTAGCTTCCTAAGCATACAAAATTTCAGGCATCTAGGTATAATAATTTCAGTGAAATCTTGTCCCCATTGTGGCCCGGACGAACGGACACAGGGACGGACGGACAGGCGGACAGACCCCAATCCAATGTCCCCCATCGCACTTCGTGGTGGGGGATAATAAGGTAAGAAATGGATTAGACAAACTGGCAGGCTCACGGCACATGCCCTTTGTAGCCAATCATAATATGATAACACCATATTTCTCCTCCAGAATGGGATTAGGCTTCAAATCTGTGCTGAACAGTTCACATGGTGACAGGAGTGCCAGAAAGGAGATGTTCTCCCCCCACATGTACAGTAGATGTACAGTCTGCTCACAGAGCCCAGACCACATCTTTACACTGATCTGGGATCAGCTGGCAACCTACAGTTTGTGGTTGAGCTAATGCTCCCAAATCGTGAGCCAAACATTTGTGCCGACGACCTTCTCCAAAGGAAAAACGTTAGCGGAAATTTCTCTGGCTTGCACCGAGGAGCACAGCTCAACAATAGGTTTACGCAATGATTAATTTCATATGGAATCGCCTACTATAGCAAAGCTTCCTGGCCGAGGGCCCTCAGTGTCCAAAGGAACCTTTGATCGGAGACACGGATCAGTGCCAATGCTCCCATTGGGCCATCGAAAGTTTGCCGAACTTGAGGCCCAGAGCTGAATTTCCAAATTTATATTCATATTGAAAATGAATATCGCAAATTCAAATTAAAATTCATTTACAGCCTTTAGTGCAAATGGAAAGCAGAGAAGAGAAGAAATGGCCAACATCGTATTTGCTATTGAGAGTGGTGGAACACAGATGAGTGAGTTACTCAGTGTAGATGAGAGTTGATCAAACACAGGTTGCGCAACAAATGAAGCGCACCGTCATGTCCTGACGCGTGGCCAATCGTCCGCTATAGTGCCCTGCGGCCGTGTAAAAGCCACATAACCAAGAGTGCGCAAACAATCAATATGGATCCACTTTTATCCACATCTGGCTCCATTTCCCCTCAGTGCGCAAGATCAACAGGGCAAAGTAATTGTACGAAAAAGTACCAGCTATGCTTTTGGGGCTAATCACAGAATAATTTTATTTCTTGGGTCGGGGATTAGGCTATCAGTGACTAAAGCTCGCACACGGGCCCTTACCCCTTTGAGCCCACCGCTTCTTTGCCAAGTTACTAAATGATCGCAGATATGCCTGTTAAACATTTCCCAGCTTTCCTTTCCCATAAGGTCTTGTTTAATCTTCCTCAGCTAATAAAGGCCACGTTTGTGTTCAAGCCAAACAAGAGGGAAGAATGAGCTCGAACTCACTTTGGGGATTTTCACTTATCTGTTTGTTGTTCAAATGCAAACCCAAGTTTCTTATGGTCAAAAAATTATTTTCACACAAATCCTTCATTGTTACAGAGCTGTTCAGTCCTATTTTAACTTTGGCTGTGGATTGAGCTGAAAGTTCAGTGGCATGAAGAGTGTGTGGGCGGAGCCATGATTCTGAGGGAGGAGTCACAGCACTCCAGCCAAAGGAGGGTGGTTCTTCGGAAAGTACAGAGCTGCACAGGGAGAGAGAACAACCCCAATTTATTAAATAGGCCCCCGCGGTTTGTGTGGAGGACAATGTGGCAGAGGCTGGTGCAGTATATTGGTTGAAATGGCCACCGCTGAAACAGGATGAGGGTGGGGAATTAGCGGTGACTAGCAACACTAGTGTAGCACTGTAGCCATCATGGTGTGACAGGAACCAGGCGAAACATGGCTAGCACTGGAGCGTGCCTGAGTGTACGTTGTATATGACTGCGCGTACCCATAATCTTTAGCACACGGCACATTCAGGCACGGCTGTGCCACTGGGGAGCAAGGCGCACAATGATTTGAAGCCACAATGTGAGTGGTCTCAGAGCAGCAGTCGTGGCGACCAGTACAACAGACAATTTCTGGACCGGCACGAATCGGCCAATAGACTGCTGGCTGCCAGACCCCAGGGAGCAGTAGAGCAGCCCACATCACCCCCGCCGAATCATGAGCAACCAGGAAGCGGTTCAGCGTTACTGCAGCCACAGGGAAGGAGAGGGCAGGAAGGAGAGAGCAGGGCCGGCCGCCAGAGACATTCCTGAGGAGGACTCCTCAGAATACACTGGTGCCAGACCGCCCCCACTTCCAGGTGTCACAGAACAGGCGACCCAAAGAGGGGTGGATGGGAGAGAGAGTGAGGTCAGAGACTTCAGCTGTATGAGTGCGTGTGTGCGAGTGTGCACGTGTGTGTGTGTGTGTGTGTAAGAGAGAGTGATAAAGGAAACGGAAGAGAGAAAAAAGGATGGAAGGAGAGAGAAAGTAAGAGAAAAGCTAAGAAAGAGAGAGGGAACACAGTCGCAGCCTCAGATGGACTGAGCAGGACTTGAAGCCAGCCCACAACATTAACCCCTCGCATTACATACAAACCGAGAGCGGCCATGCTAGCTCACAGGAAATAGCGTACGAATTACAAACTCTTTGTTCTACAACCGCAACATTTTCAATTCTGACTGGCCCGACATCTAAAGGCTGCAGGCTGTGAGAACGAACGCCTAGCTCTAGCTGTTGAGCCCGAGGCCAATTAAAATCTAAGCTGACACCCAAGCCCAAGAAAGCCTTTTTAAATGGTTTATTTCAAGTGAAATGGGAAGAATTGCTCAAGGCAACAAAACAGAAAAATAAAAAAGAAATCTCTTTCACTGGCTTGAAAGTGATAAGGATGCAACAGTGTGCTTCTGAAAGCACAGCCACGATGGCAGGCTCCTGACCGTTTTCAGTGTGGGAAGAGTCAGCCGTGCTAACAGGCAGCTGTTTCACAGAGACAGAAAGCCCCGCTGGCCACAGTGCATGATGGGTAAAAGCCTCAAGACCACATGACTCATACACCTCAATAATCCCACATATAGGCCCCCGGCGCAACAGTTACACTCGTCTTACCTGATAGTGTGACGGCTTCACCGACACAGTCTAACGCACATGAGCAAGTCCAAAGCTGTCCTCTCTTTCCCCTTCAGGGACAGAGAGAAGTCGTTTGTGTTGGTATAACGAGCGCTTGTAAAAAGTCAAGACTACAGAGGGAAAAAAAAAGGGAACTTGAAGAGGAATGCAGGCCTGCTAGACTCCCCTGTTCCAACCAACGATTTTAGTACCTGGTAAACAAGGAGACAGAGAGACATCAGGGCACTGACTGCAGAGCAGAGTCACAGCAGCAAGGTCTATCCTCGCCTTCAGCCAACCTGACCTCAAGAACAGGACAAAACACCTCCGCAGAGCAAAAATCAATGAGCCAACAGCTCCATTACAGAAATGCACACAAGGTGCTCGAGTATTTTCTTATCAAGACAAACTTAAGGGTCGCGAGGTGAAAGCGAGACAATACGCAGTTCCTGGAAAGTTAGGGAGGCAGTGGGTTGGCCCCTGCTGATGGAGTAAGAGCAGGATATCAGCACAGAGCAGCAGAGTTATGGTCCAAACAAGCAGGTCTGCCCAGTGAACTCTTAACAAAAGCAGTTCCTGAGAGGAACTCGCTGCTATTAATAACGCAGAACTCTCCGGAAAGAGCACCGGAGCCAGGGTGATGTGTACTCACACACAAGCACAGAGCACAGATACCAAAAGGAAAAAGAAAAACTTCCATACACACGCATGTCCACACACACACACACACACGCAAACATGTACAGATGTACACAGAACAGACTCACATTCATGCACTTATTCGTGCACAGACACACGTATAGATGCAGATACACCATAGAAATGTATAAGCACACATGCACGTACGCGCTCTCACACATACACATACACAGAAGAGACAGACATTAATGCACTTATTCGTACATAGACACTCACACAGATGCATACACACCATAAACAGGTATAAGTACATATGCTCACACGTGCAAGTATGCGCACACACACACACAAACACACACACGCGCGCACACACACACACAGTTACCATGGTCACAGCCTTCTTCCTGCCCCTGCACACAGAACAATGGCTGCCCCCTCCCACCCTACAGACCCAAGCAGGCTGACTCAGAGAGCACTCACCTTCTCCAAAACAATGTTAAAACTACCCCACCACAGTCACACAGTCCAAAATACCATCACGCCGCAACCCACTCTCTTACCGCACACTACAGAAACACCCGTGAGGCAGCGAGCCGAATTGCAGGTAATTACCCAGCATGCACCCCATTGTGCCACACACCCCACAATTAGGCTCCGTGATCAGGAGCACAAAGGGACCGTTCGGGCATGCAAATGGGAGCGTGCGCGTCACGAGCCAAACTGGCTATGCGTCAAATTCCCAATCGGAGAGGTGACTGTTTACGCCGCAAGTCTGTAAGCAACGCCCTCCTATCCTCGGCCGAGGAGGACAAGGAGGAGACTGCCCAAAATATTTCAACATAGACCCAGACGACCGACCACAACAATAACATAGCGGTTGTATTGACCAAGAAAAGCAGCAGTAAAGATCTGGCAGGAGCAAGTGTGTACACTTCTATTCTGAGCAGTTCCACTGCTGCGATAGTCAGAGTTTGGACGAACAGGAGCGACGCCCATGGAACCAGCAAACCTGACCCAAGAGGAAACATGGGTCAGTCTGTTTAGGTAAATAGGCCCCTCTCGTTTCTGGAAAATTCCTCCAAAGCAAGGCTAAACACACAGAATGGAAGGCCGAAAGGACAGACAAAAATACAATGCGGAAAACTTCCACCCAAGTCAATTGACTCAGATTAACATGATCCTGTGTAACGGCAATACAGTAACAGGGCTTTATAAAAGCTATATTACACCCGATAAACCAAAGCAAACAGCCCTAATGACCTAAAGTACTGTACAGGGGTGGCGCCATCTTGAATTCTTTGTTTATATTGTACGTTGCGACATACAGGAGAGTTTTTGCACAACTTGTAGGGTCCGGGGCCTAATTTCCCCTGTTGAATAAGCACATTGTTCTCCTGTATTGGGTAACATCGCAGATATAAATGCTTAGACAGCTGTTGCTTCTCTTTCTCCCAGGCCTGTCCAACAGAAACACATCCAAAAGGAACGTGCTATTTGTTTTCCGGCAAAGTACAGTGAAATCTAAACAGCCATCTCTTTCTCATCCCGAAGACGGTAGAGTTTTGCCTGTAAAGCGAAACCTGAAAACCAGCGGCAGACTCGGCGTGCATGCATGTTCTCCGCGGTGTCTCCGCTCCGCAAAAACGCTTACTTTATCGAAGCTGCTGACTGAAGGAATCGGCCTCCTCGATGACAGTGAAAACAGAGACTCCAAACGGAGTATTATCAAAGAAGGAAAAAAAAAAAAAAAAAAAAACACCCTACCAGGTCCAAATAAACAAGAAATCAAAACTTCACCAAAAGATAAATCCTGATCCAACAATCTGCTCTGATTACATCAGGAGGGGACAGACCAATGAAAACACTTCAGTTATGGTCGACAGTATCACTATGATGGCAGGAAATACAAGAATTTTATATAAGATGCAGATGGGAGACCTATTTACAGCCAATTCTTTTTTAGACACTCTCAGGCCCACAGAGCCACCACAGTCACTGACTGGCGAGCAGTATTTCAGGAGAGTAACAGTACAGGAGTCAATCGACCGGCGAGCGGGGGCGGGGTGTAAAGCCCTTCAATATGGCTTCCACTGCTCTTTTTGCGTCAGCTGGATCCAACTGTTACCCTTAAGCAACCATCAGCAGCACAGACACTGCAGAGAACATGAGCTCTTGTGTTGCAGGAGAACGTGCCGGACCATTGAGACTGCAGTGAGGAACAAGTCTCGCTGCTTCCTCTTAACTCAAGAGAAAAGTTTGATGTGAAACACTGATTTAACCAAAGAAGAACTGTGTAGTTCACCAGCTGCACGTCCCTCACAATGGGAAATTTAAAAAAAAATAATCCAGGCAAAAACTATTCAGGCAACTCCCACCGCTTCCCCTTTTCTTTCTGAGTCGCCCGATATAATTTTGTCGCCAATTATACAGCGGCAGGAAGTGACACTTCTCGTTTTGCAGTTTTGTCCGCTCTCCGGCTGGTCTCCATGGCGAGGGCTGCAATGCAGTGAATCGGCAGGCGGGGCTGAGGTGGAGTCAGAAGAGTCGCCGGCGCCAGTGACCACAAGGCGTGCGCCGCAAACACACGCCACGCAGCAAACAGGCGTGACTGAGTGGGGCACCAACCATAAAACCAGCCCATCAACTGCCCCTTTACAAGAGGAAGGTCATTCTGGGCCCGTAAATGGAGTCCAGACTGGGGGTAATGGCAGGGGAAAGGCCATTTGAAGGAATGCCAAAGTTACCAGTGCAGTGAGGTCACACACACCAAAAAGCCCCTTTTCTCCAGTAACAGTCCAGAGCACTTCCAAATCCAGGACCTGACCTGTACACCTATTTCCCTGCCAGACCAGTTTTCTGACACCCTCTCCTTCAAAACAGACTGAGTTATGGTTTTCTAAAGGTACGGCCAGGCATTAATTTTGCTCAGAAGACAGTGGTTCATTTGTCACCTCGCTGGAAACTCAAACAAAAACAAAAAAAGGCTGGCCTAGAGCAAGTCTATTTTTTGCCGCAGCTAATCCGCTGTGAAAAATGGTAAATATGAGCCATCCTGCATAACACGGTCCCGGGTTCCACCGTACCCCCATTCCCGAGTCATGCTTAATCTCTCGTGGATTTCATATGCTAGAAATAAGAGCGTAATCTCTCCAGATTATATCAGGAGCGAGTCGAGCGAACGCTCCCAATGCCACAGCATTAAACAATGAGCAGCTGGCACTCCGGCCTGAACGCAAGCTGCCATTCAGCTCTGCCCTGAGACAGCGGAGAGAAGAGAAAAGGGAGAAGAAGAAAGATCATCAAAGTGAAGGGGCAGAGATGAGCACCGGCCTGACAGCGAAGACCGTGTACACAAACCCAGCTTCGACGCCGCTTTTTTGGCCGAAATCGGCAGGTAACTGATCACACAGTTACATTTATTAACTGGATTGGAGGATGCACCTATGCTGGCTGTCTTTTAGAACAGCGGCACAGGAGCCACGCTCATAAAACCAAAAGCTTAGTAAAGAAAACTAGACCAAAAAGAAAATGCTCAAAGCTCATGCTCAAACGCAGATACTCATCTTAGATTCAAATCTGCAAACCAGCCCACTTCCAGGAACTGCTGTCTATGAGCTCAGAAGGACAGTCAACTAAAGTTACCCACAAGCCCCATGGAATGACTGTCTGTCATTATTGTTAGCCTTATGAGGGGATAAAGCGGAAACTATGTTGAGTGTTTTTCCGGTATACTGCTTGATACTAGGCTAGCGCACTTCACCATAGACAGAAAGAAAACTGGCTTTATATACTGGCCTGAAGCATTGGCTCGTTCTGTAAACATGTTTTTAAGGCTTATAATTATTAACATATGTCCCATGTGTCATTTCATTTTCAAAAACTGTAGAAAGTACGAGTAGACTTTCAGATTCGTGTATCAATCGCAAGAACTACAATGATATTTATCGATTTTCACCTTACCTGCTTGTCGGGATGAACTAAAACAATCACGTCCGAGGGTAAATTTTTTTCCTTCAAATGCACTAGACAGCAAACCGATAAAACCGCTATTAGTGCCAGCATTTCTTGTTATCATAGTATGATGCACAGTGATTCATTTTAAATCATAAACTTGATCAAGCTGAGGTATTAGTAGCTGATAAAAAGCTCATAAAGTATTAAAAAAAAAAAAAAAAAAAAAAAACATTGGACAGGACTGATTTGGAACATCCCAAATGGGCAGGTCAGACAAAAATGGATACACGTCACAGAAGTCCTAGACTTAACTACACAAATCTGAAAGCCCTCTCGTTACTTCAACATTTCAAAAAAATGAAATAAGCGGCATATCGGTCACAAGCTAATGATTTTAAGCCTTTAAAAACTGCGGTTACAGAACGATACAATGCTTCCAGTGGTAATATAAAACCGTTGCTCTTTCCCATCGTGGTAAAATATGCTAGCATAGCATCTAGTGGTACACAAAAAAGGTATTTAATTGCGTTCACGCTTTACCTCCCTATGATGAAACAAATTTTTAGATTTAAAAAAAAAAAAAAAAAATTCTGACCGACACCCAATCAGAAAGTGGCCTGGTCCATTATGCTAGGAATACTAGTGATGATGTCACAAAAGGAACAGAAAGAGAAATGTACATCAAAAAGTATAGAAGCAGGTTTATCTTGAACGAAAATTCCAGATACAGTTTACTACACTCAACTTTGGAAACACATTTTTCATAAGTCCCCTTAACAGCAGAATTGAAAACACTCCAGTATCTCACTATGTAAAGTATGCATTAAATGTTGTAGAAAAATATAAACAGGATCGAAAGAGATCTAGACATCAGCTGGAAGGGAAGTGGTTTTTCGTGTGTTAGTGCTGCTGCACATGACCAAATAGTGCTGCCCTTTCTGGTTTTGCAACTACTTTGTTCATCTGCTTTGTTTTCCAAATTGAGCCGTTCTGCTATTCTGTGAAATTCAAAGGCTAGGCTAACTGTCCCAGCGCTGCAGCTGAACTGGGTGGGACGTCCTCCCGTGCTGCTCCACACCGAAAGGCTCCTCAGGCTAACTCCAGAAGCAGCAGCATTCCACAGACCGTTCCGCCGTTTCCCGCCGCATCGCCAGCGAGACGCCGCGATATGCAAACCGCGCGGGTGACACAGGAGGGACAGCAGCCTTTGCAGCAAGTCGCTCACGTCCAAGTGAAAAACACTTTGGTTTATCAGTGAGGGACAGGATCAACCCCAGAGGCACTGCCTTCAGAGAGAGAAGCCCAGCAGTGACTGGTATTAAGCGAACCCCGCTGGTCTGAGGTCAGTCATTAGGAAGGAGGGAGAGAAATAGAGAAGGAGGGGGGAGGAGGGGGAGGACACAGAGAGGCAGGAGCTATCAGTAGCCTGCTTTATGTCCACTCCATTTCCCTCTCAGAATACAGACATCAGGCCAAACTGCTGGGCCCAGCAGGACCTCCCCCCGGGGCTGTCCTACACACACAGGCACACACACACCACAAACTGATACACACACACACACACACACACACGCACACATACACTTATACTTACACAAAGACTCACACAAACACACAGACCACAAAGTGATAAATGCACATCCTGATACATGCACGCACTGACAGGTGCACACCGCAAACTGATATAAACCTACACACACTGACACACACATGCGCACACATATAGGCGTCCACACACATGCAAACATTCAAACACAAAGATGGACACGAACTGCTGACACGCGCGCACACACACACAAACTCACAGAGACAAGATTGAGGAAAGTGTTCTCCAAGTCATTTCTGCAGCAGATGGCCGTCCTTCTGTGCTGGAGAGCAGCAGCACTGTACAACACAATGCAGTTTCTGTATCAGCACCCAAAGACTGATGCAACTTATGGTGCAGAGTCACTGTATGTGCTTAGATTATACAGCAACACAGACCCATGAGGAACAGTAACTCATCCAAGGGAGGAACGGACCTCTCCGCCAATCTGAACTGCTGCCATTTTCCACCTACCAGATTCAGGAATCTACAGCCATAACTAAGAGTAAAACAATCCATTTACAAAGAGGAAATGAGGAAAAACCTGAACATTGGGCTGCTTCTTCCAAACAAAGGCAAACCAAGTCAACAGCAGCCATTTTATTTCAGGAGACACACAGAACACCTTCAAAACCAAACATTTTGAGGGAAAGGTTTTTCTTTTGGCTGCACAATAGAAGGTATCCAGGGCGGTGTGCAAAGTGGTGTCACCCCAGTGACTCCAGCATGAGCCCTTATGGCTCAGCCCCTATCGAGAGGGATTCTCAGACACTCTACAGATGCCACGGGCGTCGAGAACTGCCCAGAACCAGGTTACAGCGCTCACAAACCACTCAGATCCATTTGCTAAAATTTTTCCATCCCTTCCCATTCTAAGGAACCCATCTACCGCCATCATTCGGAGAAAAATCGATGCTCAACCTGATTTGTGGGACTAGATTAAACCTGAGTGGCCTGCAGGGGATGAGCTGGAGCAGTGTAAGCGTGGGGCTCCACACAGGAGGAAAACAGAGAGAGGGGGAAAAAGAAAGAGGGGAGGGTGGAGTGATACAATACCAGAGCAACAGCAGGGGGGTCCCAGGACACGACAACGCTAATAAAATCGTAGCATGCCGACCTGTGTTACCGTTAATCAACCAGACAAATCAGGGAGTGGGCCCAGGGAGGGAGGACGGCCATCCTGACTGTTCCAACAGCAATTTTCCCACTTAACTCCACTTCACTCTTTCCAACACCCAGGAAAATGAGCCAGGCTGGGCCTCTGGACAGGGTCATTCAGCCTGTGCTGACTGTACATTATTCACAATCACAATCAGTGGTGTTTTAGCAGGACTCAGTCCCTGTGGAGCAGGCCTTTCACCCTAGCCTGCCATAAAACATAGCCATGACCACCACTTCCTTTCAACTGTTTGTGTCTCCGTTCCGCGGTTTGCCACCCTATAAACTTTCCTTTGAAGAGAAACGAACCTGAAACTCATGACTCAGGAGTAATGAGACAGAAAAACCCACACAGACACACACACACACACACACACTCGCGTGCACGAAAGGCCAAACCTGGCATTGAGCTACAGGGGTCACGGGGTCACTGTGATTGTTGCTCTTGTAAAAGGAGGGAATGCAGACTGTTGTACCACCCAATAGGCAGGCTGTGACGCCGGGCGTATCCTCTATTGTGGGAGCCACAACTCGGTTTTCACAGCAGCCTCCCTTCACTTTAACACCGTAGCCCCACTACTGCCAGTGAGAGACCGTGGAATCGAGAGAGTGAGAAACCACAGAGATCAGCCCAGATGAGCAAGATTTCTGACATCCCTTTGCAGGAAATAATAAACCCCAAACAATTACCCGAAAACTAACATAAACCCTTCCATGCCAACAAAAACTCTCCCCCAGACTCAAACAAAAAAGAAATATATAATCATTATTGAACCTAAAGCACAACCAATCATTTTCATTTACCTCTAAACAGAAGGTAAATTCATGAGGTGAGCTTTATGATGAAATAAGTTGTATATTATTGGCAGTTATTAGATGGTGCAGGCTCACAAAAACAAAGAACAACCAAGAGATGGAGAGAGAGAAAGGAGAAAAAAAACGACGAATAAGATGGAAGCAGGGAAAAAAATGGAGATGGGGAGTCAGGGAGAGTGAGAGACAGAAGGCAGAGAAAGCGGGAGAGACAAAAGGGCGATATGGAGTGAGAGACGGGTGGAGAGAGAGACAGGAAAGCAGAGAGAGAGAGACAGAAATCAGGGAGCCAATGCCAAGTGCAAGAATTTTACACACAAGCCGATTCTGTCACACAGAGAGATGCAGACACAAAGCGTCTGGCAGCAGGAGCGCGCGGATGGGCGTGTGAACTCTGCCACCATTCAGCTGCCGCTGCTGCCTTCGCCAAAGGCTGAATGGTAGCAGAGTTCACACTCTCACACGGGAAGCGTGTCAGCGCCAACACTCTATGCAGCTGAGTGACACATTAGCGTGCGTGGCAGGGCTCGAGTATTAGCACCTCCGCCTGGCTCAGAACCAGCGCTAACACATTCATCGCGAAGCGCGTGCTCTATTCACTATGCTAACGGCTAGCAGGTGTTAATCCCCAAATTTACAGGCAACCAATGTTGATCAGCTCTCAAGATTCTTGGCGTATTACACCTATTTGTGGTGTCAAAGATTGCTGGTGTACTGTTTACAATAAAAAGAGAAATCTCAACGAGAGCAACAGAGTAGAGCAGGGAACTCGTTTCACCACTTCCCTCTCTACTATGAGAGAAAATGCAAAAAATCAGGACAGCACCACGCTGCCACCTTCGTAGGCAAACCTTCCTCCTAGCAACAGCGAATTACAGCACAGCTGAAGAGCACGCGACGTGAAATCATAGGGACCGACAAAAGATCCAAAAGAGGCAGGAGCCATGCCGCTCCATTGGCTGGCAGACTCACTGCACGAGCAGGGTGTCTAAGAGCAGACCAATCCAGCGCCAAGCCCTACAACTCAGGGTCTCCCTCTCAGAAACAAAGGGACTGAAATGGACGGCCGCTAACCTCCTCTCCGCTCTGCCCCAGTTCCGGTCCAACACCTCGTGCCCCACCCCCCTCAGTTGCACACACCTATGAAAATCCAAGGCTGCTTCTGAATTGTCAAGTTATTGCCAAGATCTCACATACATGAAACTGACAAAGACTGCCATGCTAGTTTACAAGGGAGCACACTGTTATCCTGCCACTAAATCCCAATGTTTCCTGATAAAAGACGCAAACAATTAGAGTTAAGGGAGTATAAGGATTAACCTGCGGCTATGCAACACCAGCCTGAATTAGCAGTCTATACATAGGACCATCCACATTTAGTGTTTAATTACCTCCGCCAATGATGTTGGGTGGAGGGTAAGTTTTCATCCCTGTTTGTTAATTTTTCTGTCTTTCTGTCTGTCTGTCTGTCCACTTGAGGGCTGGATTACAGAAAAAGCTCTGGACTGATTTTGATGAAACTTTGTGGGAAGGTTATATATATGACAACAGTAAAGCGACAAGATTTTCACAGGTTAAGGTTAAAGGTCAAGGTCAACACCACAGAAAAGGTAAAAAATAAAATAAAATAAAAAGCTGGCGCAGGTGGAGATTTGCACTCCACGGAGCTCCCATCAAGCTACACCTTATAACCTTTACCTAAATTGAGAAGAGTACAGATCTTCCACAGAATAAAGAAACAGGTGGGAGTAGATGCCACTCCACCCAAATCTGGACCAAACCTCTAAAATATAAACACAGCACATAAATTAGCATGTTACCTTAGCATTATACTGTAAATGCTGATTGCACAGTGTAATGGCTATAGAATAATATCACCATCAGTGTTTAGATTCGTCCCCCATAAGCCTCGCTTTCACTATGCAATTCTGTCTGCCACCAAGAACGATCACCTGGGAAAATGAAGGCTCGACATACAGCACAAAAGCAGTGCGTCAGCCATTGTACAGCCAAAAGAGGAAGAGGATATCACTTTTGTTTTCCTCGGAAGCTATTGGTGCCTAAACCCAGAAGCTGAAGTGGTGGACGGTGGAACAACCAAAGTGACAGCGGAAACTCTACCTGGCAAGAGAAGAAGAACCCGCTTGACAAAGGAGGTAAGGGTGAAGAGAAAGAGTGATAGAAACAGGTAAAACAAGAGCAAACCTTGGACTTGGGAGGTTAACAAACCACCATTCAGTTGGCACTCTTTTTCCTGGATCAGTAAGTAACACAACATGCCTACTTATTAATATTACCTGGATGTTTCACTCTGCCTCCATTACAGCACTGAGACTGGGGTTTCTACTTCAAACTGGGATATGCACGACTGTTTCTTGCTGTGGAGAGTATCCAGGATGCTAGCAGAAGCTAAGAAAAACTGAAAAAAAAAAAGGAAAGTAGTCTGGTTACCACTGAGACAGCAGGGCAAACAATAATACCACTTGGTAACGTTAGGGTGGGGGGCATATTTAAGTAGCCTGGAATCCATACATATCGCTGGTCGCTCCCAACGGTCACTGACTATCAGCATGTGACCGTTGGAAGCGACCACAGCTTGATATGGATGGATTCCAGGCTAATATTTAAGTTGTCCGTTTCCACTTTAATATTTGAACACAAGTAAATGTGTGGGTTGAAATCCTGCTATGCACTGGCAGTTCTGAGTAAGAGACCGTATCAACTGCACAGCAAACCAAAAATGAACAAAGAAACGTGATATCATTGAACAAGAGGGTATCACAGGCTGGGATAGCATGCAAAGAAGTCAATGCCCCTCATGGAGAGGCAGCAGGGCCAAAGCCCGGTCTGAGTCCCTCCCAGTACACACGGGTCTGATATAGAACTAATGCAGCTCATCAAAAACCTAGTACAAGACAAACACTTCATCTCCCTCGAAGAGGAACAAACTTTGTACAGCAGAAACCTGCTCATCAGGAAACTCCTCAGCTAATGGATTTCGAATTAGGTGAAAAAGGTGAAGGAGAAATTACTGTCATTTCCAGCCATTTTGCTTAAAAGTGTTGGCCTACAGGGGGTCAGAAGACTGGTATCAATTCTAATCAAGCAGCATTCTGCGAGTCTGTCTGATATGATGGCTGCCGGTCAGTCGATCAAAATTTTTATGTCTACATCTTCCTCGAGTCCCAAGGTGACACCAGCCCATATGAGTCCGTCTGCTCCTCTGGGTCCAGTAAACAAGCCTTGGCAATGATAACGGAATATACCAGATTACATCACGGAGGAAGCGGACGGAGAAATGTATCCATGCAGATAGCTCCTGGCGTTTCTTAAGAAAGCTTAGTGAAATTGATGGTTGTTTCTGGACTGCATTCACAGAAAATAAAATGATAGGTTTCAGCGTGTGACGAATCATGTAAACAGACCAAATTAGAAGAACATTTTCCTACGCTTACTTCATGGTGCCCTCCCATAACCCCCCCACCCCCCCCAAAACAAGGTACAAATTCAACAGTTTAAATGGTAACAAAGGGCAGGGGGCCGCAATGGAAGTGGTGGGTTTTCTGTGTTCGGGTTTGAGAAGAGCTCAAATCCTTCTTCTGCCGCATCAACCAGCCCCAGCAATCACGCTCTCATCAGAGAAAGGCTCCACCTCAGTCACGTGACCCCGCAAACCCAACCTGCCCCAACCCCACCACAGCCACACACCTCTCGGAATCAGCATAGACCTTCTCGTCTCGTCCCCAGAGACTGCCTCGAGGAGGACTGTAGCTCAGCTATCATCCTGCGCCGCATCGCCACTAACTGGGGATAATTAATTACCTTCTCTTGTGTTTACCCTGCAAGCCACTGGGGTTCAGCCCCCTCTCCTCCGACAGAATAAAAAGAAAGAGGAGTCACGTGAGTGAGGCGTGTGACGCAATCTATAAGTGGCCAAAACTCGATCCCCCCAGCACAGCGCCTTCAGGATGTGGCCATTTCTGTAACCCTCTGTGCCTTCCGATTGTCCATCCAAGGCCAACAAAAGGAGGATGGACTGTCCGCTCTCACTTTTAAAAAACAACGATTATGTGCCAAGTCCGTGCCGCCGGTACATGGCCTCCCTTTGAAGCCCAGGAAGCTGAACAAAAGGCAGCTCCTTTCCGAAAAATGCTAAATTACTGGTTGCATTCTAAGCCGAAATTACATGGTGCTAATTTGAAGTGGATTTTATTTTTGATTGCCCAAAAGCTTTTGAAGGTAGACTTTTTCTTCTGACAGTGTGGTAGGCAGCAATACCCATCTGTCAAATATAAAAAAAACACCACCGTCAGCAAGTTTCCAGTCGGCCAACCACTGGAGAGCAGGGAGTCTGTTAGACTTGTATTTAACATACAGAATGGCATCAGGGGAACACTGCCATCAAGCATGGAGGACTTCTTGTGCCAAGCGGATTTTTTGCCAAAAATTTCTAGCTTTGGTGCACCCAGCTTCCAAACTTATCTCCTCACATTGAGTCTAAGGTAATCAAATATTTAGAGTAGTTAAATATGGACAGATTCCACGCTTAGGCTCCACATGCTTCAAGTCCAAAGGGCACATCAGAGCTCTAGTAAAATAAAATATGCAGTGACTCATATAGAGCCTGAGTTTAATTGCCCAAGCGAAACTCAGCGTTAAGCACCATTGCGCATACATCTATTTGAGGACACACTCGAACATCTCAAAGCTTCGCCAGGCAGCTGAGGCAGGGTTAGAGGGGTTTTGCCTGGGGCTACTGCACCTTCAAATGACTTCTCTAAAAATACTGCCGCAATGGATGAATGGATTTCCACGGGATAGTGAACATCCCATCATGGCAACAACGACTACAGTTACTGGTTGAGACCAAGTGCGTCAAGCACTGACTGCTACCAAACTTGGCCCACGTCTTGTGAAAAATAGCTCTGAAAGGTTAAAATGTACCCACAAATCCAGCTTTAACGTCCCTGCAGCCAGAAAAACTGTAGAAATTCTATCACATTTTTGTGGGAGACTTATTTTCATTCTTCTCCTTTTACTATAAAAACCAACTCAAACATTTACCTCGATATAAAATATCACCACCGCCAGCAACAACACGTATGCCGTCTGTCGAGTATGTGGATTTAACACCAGGGCTTTGGTGCGTCAAAATATCCACATGTAGCCAACTCCATACACTAAAGGCACTTGGCTTAGGCAGGGTAATGGAGGCAGTTATATCAAAGGGACTTAGTGCTGTCTGAGAATTTAAGACCAATAGGCTGGCCTCACCCCATCTCCTGCCTACTGTATGAGCCCGTCGACATACTCTCAACCCCGAGCACACCGGGCGATGGGTGAAGAGGCTTGTGTCACGGCTGGGAGTTGTGCAGCAGCAAGTAAGCTCTCGGCAGGCCAGAGCTTCCTGTGTTTTGACACTGGAAATGTGGAAAAAGTCATACCTCTCACTATAATTACACGCTTCAAAAATCCTTCACCAGTGGAAAGTGGAAATACATTTCTGAAATATGAACATAATTTACGCCTCACCATGAAGGACTGAAGGAGGCCTCCTGACTCACCGTTCAGACCCTGTCGGCTCAGGCTATACACATCTGGTAACTCACATCAATAACTTCTGGTAGTGGTCCTGTTGGGATGTGGGGGTTAAAAAGAGAATCTGCTTATGGGCTCACATACCCAAAAGAACAGGGAATTACTGGCCCAGTCACCTGATAATGGGGCAGATCCAGATAGCGAGGTCTGGTCCGGCTATTCACGGCTGGGCAGCGTGACCCGGTCACCCTGAGCACTTATCCTCTGTCTGGCCACACCCCCACACTCAACATGGGACAGCACAGCCAATCAGAGTGCTCTTTTACTCAGGAGTGAAATACATTGTATTTGCTCTCCTGGGGCACATACACCGCTGAAATGACCATGACTGAGAGAAAGTTAATCCATCTACTTTACCTCATACTGCCAGCATAAAACACATTTTCCAAAGAAACAGAGCAAAAAGACATTCTAGGAACCGTATGGAAAAATATGGAAAAATATTCCATGAAGCAAGGAAGCTGATCAAGCCAAACTGGAAACAAGAAGAAAACATGGAAAAATATGACATTTAGACCCCAACAGAAAATAGTTTTGAGGCTTAAAGATCGCAAAATGCATCAACAAAACTCCTCTTCAACTGAGGACAAAAAAGTTGCTGGAACATGGCAATGACCAGAGCTCCCACCTCCACACTGATGGAGTTAAGATGGAGGTGGAGGTGAAAATGGGGATTGTACAATCTGTGCCCGGTCACATCTGCTGATTAATGGGCCAACATAGTGTGGGGGGGCACAGCTGAGCTGCCCCAGTTTGGGGGGGGGCACAGAGCCAGGCGTGGAGAAGCGTCACCTGCTCACACTCCCCCCACCCCGGGGGAGGGGGTGGGCCAAACAAGAAGGTGAGGCCCCCTCATCTGAGCAGAGCTGTCATTCGCTCCCTGCGAGGCATCGTTACAGGAAGCGGAAGAGCAGATACCTGGAACAAGCCACCACAATGTTGGGCAAATTTTAGGGTCTCCTTGTGAAATGTTGCTCACTAGCACCACCCTTGGCTGGCTCCAGTATCGGTCAAAATTAAGCCACCATTAAAAATCAAGCTACCATTAAGCTAATGAGCAATTTTCACAAAAGAAAAATGTTTTGTGGACGAATCGTCACGGCAGTTAGTTGATTAGTGGACAACTTGGATTTGGCAGCTCAGCTGCACAGAATCTGGCTCCAAATTGCACAACATGGCGGCGCTCGAGAACTGAACTGAACGTCTGTAACCTGAGACCAGGGAAAGTCAATGGATGACGTCACAGTAAGCTGAAGTCAAAGTTTTAAGATCCACAGCAGATCTCCTTCAAGCAACCAAGACTGAAAACAGACCACCAAACAGAGGCACACATACATAACTGCAATGCAGGCAGACTCCAGGAGAGACTACACGTCTCCCCAGCTACAGCACAGACACGCAGAGCAGATAATACCTCAGCAGCACATGGCAGCTGAGGTCACTGCAGCCAACACCAGGCCTGCAGCCTTGAACGGAAAACAAAATTAGCACAGCTTCCTCCCGCCGCAGTGCCAAATAAAGACCATTACAAGCACTCAGGGAGCGATCTGCAAATTCTCACCCTCTACTTGCATTTCAATGGACAGGGCCAGATTTAGATGGCAGATATACGAGCATTTCTCCACCTACCAGACATCCATAGGCTATGATGATTTACACTACCAACAGCACCTTCCGCAAATGATACACTATACCCCAACACGCGCTGGTGTGCTGCACTTGTTTTTCAAAGACTCACAAAGATCTCAAAAGAATCGGGTTCTCAGTCAAAAAAAAAAAAATCGCAGAGCGGAAACTATTTTTCAACTGCCCTTTAAGGGCTTTACTGGCAGCTAAGCAGCCCAAACTCAACACAGGTGAGAGGACTTCCGCAAAGAAAAAAATGCTAAAGCCCTTATCGCTCAAGGATTCAAAGCTTCCTGCCAGCCAAACTGTGCAGAACCCTGACCAAAACTAGGCCATCTACGGGGCCAGAGCTGGGCCATACATGGGCCAAAACCAGGCAGTTATTGAGATCTGACATTCACCAGCTCAACGCAGAAGAAACCACAGGCAGATATTGAAAGACTCATGCTCAAGAACGACAAAGAACACCAGCCTAATCAGAGCCAATTCCAAAGAGGAGCACATTAATTCTCAACTAGCGAGCAGCATGTTTCTCAACGTTTGCTCTCGCGTCAGAACATCCAATGTGGAGAAAGAGAAACAGAAGAGAACCAATAGAAGGCCCAATAAACCTGGACTGTCCTCCAAAGCCATGCTGAGCCCACAAGAGCTCTGCCCAACCTCCATTACAGTTATTTATATCAAAGCAGATAATGATTAATGCCTGCAAATAAAGCGTTCGGGTGAATGTTGACGTGTTTAAATAAATATTATGAGTTGTTTATCCGTGGCTAGCCGAGGCTGCTCTGCTGCCAAAAATTCCCTGGCAAACCAGAGAAACACAGGAGGATTAGTCGAAAAGGAGCTTTCGAGTTCACGGAAAGTTATTCCATCCCCGTCTGTGGTGAGCTTTGTGATTTCGCAGTTGTGGGCTACACATCAAACCGCCGCACTGGTGAAAGCAGCGCAAATTACGTCTTATAACGCGATGGGCATCCTAAAATACGGGAACGGCAGAGAGAGAAGCAGTGGTGGAAGGAGATATGATGTGTGCATCGAGATAAAGAAATGGGGTGCGGAAAAAGCAACCTTACAGGTTCAGGGAGCATTAATACATCCTCCATTTGACACTCTATCTCTTTGGAGAGAACTCTATCAAAACAATCAAAGGACAATACATGTGCAAATCTCCTAGTGAAGAGAAAATATTTTTTAAAAATGACTCTACACAGAGGAAGCTGACAACAGACAATAACAGTTTTCAGTCAGCGGGATGCTCTTTGGGTGCAGAACGGAGATCCATTCGACCTAATAATAGGCCAAGTTTTACAGAAGTGTCAGTGATGATGGCAGAAGTGTTTCTCACAAACAGATAAACAGCAAAACCAAGAAGCCAAAACTGAAATTGCAGGCTAAGGTGAGATGAATTACCTGACCACACACAGGCTGTGTGCTAAACCAACAGCAACGGAGAATTTTGCGTTGTGCAGCCTCATAAGGGGCTTTGTCTCATGATGAACATGAAAGATTTTGACAATCCTCAACTAAAAAAGAATCTCTCGTTTTTATGCATATCTAACAGGAAATGCAAGTCTGGTCACAACTCATAGCGCCAGTTATGTTTAATGGCGGTGTAACACTCATGCAGTTAGACAAATGTTTTTTCAGCTGTAACTTAGCTAATTTATGGATAATTAGGGAACTAGAGCAAGTTCAATTTAAGAATTTAAAAAGGAAAAAAGTTGAGCACTATTCCCACAACAGAGACCACAAAATATTAGTTGATATGTAATGCGATTGATTCAATCCTGAGATAGAATTACACAAAGGAGTGAGTAATTTAATCTGCTGGGACAGCAGTGCAGCACTATCATCAGTCTCCACTCTCGAGGGCAGCAATGTTCGGCCTCAGTGATGCATGGGAATCTGACATTAATGAAATGACCGCATTCTACATACAGCAAAATGACAGGCATCCGTGCGGCCTGCCACAGTCTAATGGAAATGGAAATGTTCTAAGTGGCGTCAGTTTGCACAATAAATGTCCACAGCCTCAGAGCCCATAATTCTAGACTACGCATCCGTCCAATCAAAATGTTCATACTTACCCGAAGTGTTCCAATGAATCTCATAAACATCTTTACACTGCCCAAACAAGAGCAGCAGTTTGCCATCTGCTGCGGTTCGTTGACCAAGCCAGCGTACAGTAAAGGCGCTGGAAGACATTCTCTGCACCGCTGGACAGAATGACATCATCCTGTTATTGGGTGCTGGATTGCACAACGACCTTTTTAATGGCCATTATTCGCTGCCACAGGCCTGTAGTTTGGATCCAGCATCTCTGCGCATGGTGCTCCGTGTTCTGCCTTTCTGCTGCTTCATCAAAAGCTCAATTATACTGAATAACTCAAAAGAGGGCTGTGTTAACTAGGAACATTTATTTTTAGCCTAGCTGAATATTTTATGATTTTTTATGAGTTTATGAGCATTCGCACTGCAGGGAGATCACGCTCTACCTCTCACACAACTCCCATGACAGATTCGAACTCGACTTAACTGAAGAGCGAAGGGTTGTCATCTTTGTATACATCACAGCCCAAGAACAGCAATACTATTCATAGGTTACTAAAACACACCCAGGCTAATGTCAGTAGTGGGCCATATACTGCAAGAAATATGCAGCACAATATGAATTTACCTATACCATCACACTAAAAATGGTGGTGTTTACATTACAGCATCAGTGCAAAAAAAATTTTGCCAAAAATAAATGGCTGGCCACTTATCATGGCCAACTGGCTTGTGGCTGCTATAAATAAGTTTGGGCTACTTGATTGATCTGTCACTTGCCCAATCAAGCTAGTGGCCAAAATATTACTCATACTTGTATTCATTTTATAGTATGCTCTGCTGAGAGGAGGAGAAAAAGTACACAACTTATTATGTACTGCCATCATCCAAAATTCCAACTAGGCAGTCCAGTCGCTCGTGACTGCATGGGTGTTGCCCCTGAGTGCCCGCTTATATCATCTGGAAAACTGCGACCTCAAGAGTGTTCACAAACCAGATACTAAAATAGGCAGAATTTCAGCATGAAATTTGAGCTTTATTTGGCCAATTCTGTTGCCATGGCAACCAAAATTGATATACGTCCTGACCTAACCATAACCTATGGCCCACACCAAATATCGAAGGCTTCGGTTGTGGGCTGTAGAGCATCCACATAAAAATGCCTACGAATATGGCGTCGGTGGAGACGACGACGAACATGAATCCATAGTAACCGCCCAACTACATCTGGGGGCTAAAATTATATTATGATACAAAATTCTGGTATATTGCCCAGCCCTACCACATGAGATTTCAAAGCCGCTACATATTTTATCACAGGATAAATTACAAACCTTTAGCAATAGTGTAAACATGTTCTACGCCCCCTTCTCCAGCATTTTTTTTTTATCTTTGATCAGCTATGAAATAAGGCATATCATTAACAGATAAATCGCTTTCTTGAGTCTTTCAGGCCATCTGTTTCTATAAAGAGCTTCCCGGGAGCCCACGCACTCTTTGCTCCCTGAAACACAATGAGCATGCTCCCAGAAAAAGCACATTCTTCACCAGGACAGGTCACACCATAATGTGCTGTACAAGGTCTCATTTAGATTTTTGCCGCAGCTGTTGCAGTGAGTAGCACCTGCCCCACCACTGACGTAAACTGCCAATCATCAGAACCACAAAGCAGGTCCCAACATCTATGTTTCTATGGCAGAAGAGCATTTTGTTACCACAGAGCCCATTTCTACTTGTTATATTATTTGCTTTAGATTGGAATTGATTTCATGTGTTAGTCACTCATCGCAGCGTTTTGGGGTCCGATGGTCTCAAGAACAGATTCACTACAGATCATCAGAAGGTCAGGACAGAGAACTGAAGAGTAAAATGGAGACAAATTACAACAACTTCTAATGAAATAGAGGAGCTTCCAAGTTTTCTACATAATTTCAATTCGATTTTAATGCATCTAGCAATTTTGTTCCTCTGACCATTCCACGCAAACTGAATGGTGTAAAAATTGTTTTTGAACAATGTGATGTATCCTCAGATTGAAGCCCAAAAAAACTGACTCTGTATTCAAAGCAAATCTGCTCAATATAACAAACTGAGTGATATCGCAGGAGTGCGTTTCTCATATGAAACACAGAAAAAGTAAAGCTGATCTAACAATAATCAAAAGCACAAAAAATAAGAATGCAATGCTTCCGAGATGTTTAGGATCATATAAAATCATAGCCAAGAGAGACAGCTATTCAGACAAAAAAAAAAAAGAAAGTGGTATAACCACTTACAGGGCAGGAAATAAGCAATATTAGTACCTCATTGGAAAGACCTCCAGGAGGACCAGTTGCAGTAACTGCACGCTGGGCCCTGACTGCTGCCACACTCCAGATATGTCTACTAGACTTAATACAGACTCCAACCTGGGCTGATCAGCTGCACAAGAGGGCAGATGAAAATGGCATGCATGGTCCACTGTCCTGAGTGCAACCAAGGCTAGGGTCAATCAGCAAAAAGCTTTGTCCAAAACCTTCCAGAACTTCCCGTCAGTACCACTGCAATGCCAGAAAACATAGCGTTCAGCTGGGTAACCCGGGCTGCTATATGCTGGCACCCCTGCCTTGCCTGCATACGTCATTTTCCCCAAATAGCCAATTGTTAATCCAACCACCACATCCCCGTGTTTCTAAACCCTCTGTCTACATTAGTCGGAAATCGCTCACTGACAATACAGTCGAGTAAGAATTGGTTAACCCGTTAAGTGCGCCAGTTTCAAGGGCCATCAATGACAGCTGACATGCGAATCGAGCCACACATAATGTAATGAGGCTGTAATGGGAACAGCGCAATCCCATTTGACAACACTACACAGCCCAGCAGTTTCCAGCGCTAACAGAAGAAGGTAAAATTAACAGTGTAGAGAAATCAAATGGGAGTACTCATATCGGGAAGGGGACGTGAAAATGTTGAGTTTGTTAGCGCCCAGTCAATCAAAACAGTGCTGAACACACTTCGCAAAGAAAATAGATGTTTAAGCTACTGCGTCGCATCCACTGCATTAAGATGCTTTCACACCGGACGCGAAACGATTTTTTCGCACGACAGATTACATTCAGCGTCAATGTCTTTGCATTGACTTTGAATGTAATCTGTCATGCGAAAAAATCGTTTCGCGTCCAGTGTGAAAGCGGCTTAAGGAGACAGAACTGACCACGTATAAATAATAAATGCAGACATTACCCCCCTCCGTCCGAGACGGTGAACCCAGACACAAGCGCCAACACACAACTTCTGGTGTTTTTCCAATGATGACAGAAGTCCGAGAGGTTTTTCGAACAAAACGTCAGTAATGTATACTATATCCTCAAACCCCGCAACCACAGTAGGCTATTAAAGCCCAATTACGCGGATCCTAAACGCTAGTAATTGTTTGTAATAAAAGGGGAAAAAATGTTGCACGCAAAATGCCTTTGGTTACTTGGTCCACCGGCGGACAGCCAACTCAAAGATCCTGAATGTAACAAACGTGTGTTTGAAGTGGCCCAAACATAAATCCCAAATTTGTGGTCAATTCGTTGGCTACTATAGCTGTAGCCATCAATACTGCCGACTTGACCAAATAGGATAGGGAAAACTGCCCTTCGTGAATAAGTAGCCTGCGATACAGCCTACGTCGCAGCCACAGTTGTCTGTATTTGTTTTTAAGGCGTTCAATCAGAACCAATTCCCATTTTATGCTAGCTAAAGCATTCAGGAAAAATAAAATAAAAATGGGCACAGATGTGCGTTCCTGATCAATTTTTCATTGACACTGGCTTAATGGCTACCTCAACCTCTGGTGGGGATATATGTGCATTTGTGCACAAGCTTTCGAGTAAATGAAGATCATATATCAGTGATTCTGTAGGTTAAAACTGATTTCACACAGAGCGCCACACATCCGAGTTGGGGATTCAGATCGCTGTCTCATAAACGCAACGGCTTGCTTGCTGAGCCACTAGCGAATAGTGGTAGCCTGATCGCTTCAGTGTTGAGCTGGCCAGCTAACTCGCTAGCAATCAAATAGCTAGCGACGAGGATACAGCAGCCCATGGCCAGATGAATGGAATTTCAAAAATTCCTCTCCATCTGTATCTTAACGCAATCCCTACAGCTATCGAACAAACTGTCGTTACTAATGCGTTCAAAGGCATAATCCCCTGTAAAAGAAAATCAATAAAATGTACACAGTCTTACCTTTATTCTTGCCTGAATCAAATTCTTAGCGCGCTCCCGAGCTACTCTTTTCTGATGGAGAGGGCGCGCACTATGCCTGCTTACAAATACAGGGCTTAAGAAGTCCTATTTTAAATCCTGCAGCTCAGGAAATCAGATCTTTATTCGTACAATCATTGCCAAACGCCTTCGTCTTTGTACAGTGACCAAAATCCTGAGTTTCGCTGAGATGGAAGTCAGAAGAAATCCATTTTCCCTCTTTTTAGAAATTACACAAGTGTGTCTCTTTTCCCGTGTCACGTTCGCTGCTGACTGTCTTTTTCTGCTGCTAATCAGTGCAGTGTCTCACGCCCGAGCAAGGCGCGCACTCGTGCTCACTACGCTTGTCATGGGTGTTGTGGCGGAGAACGGCTGGCGAGCTCGCCCGGGGAGGGAACTTCGGAAAGGGAGGGAGGGTACTACGGTGAAAACTGCGGGGGAGGGAGGAAACCCACGAGGGAGGGGCTTTGCAGAGAATCTCAACAGAATTAGATTTAAAGCAAGCGTGTATAGAATCAACAGTGAAGCCGAAATTCGTGGGAAACACTGCTTGCCCCGCAGTGTTGTCGCAAAATTATTGACAGTCGTGAAGAAAATAAGCAGGACTCATTTACGTTACTCGTTATTTCTCCATCTGCAATGAAGACTCGGGACTATTTCCGTGACTTATATCACTGAATGTGTTTTGTGCAAGGTAGGCGAGGTTAACAGCGTGAGCTGGGTTCATAACGAGCTGTGGGGGCAAAATGCGCCGATAATTTTTATGAAAATTAATATTGCCTTATTTAAGATGTTGGGTCGCTAGCCAGCTAGCTTCCTAGCTAAATGCGCAATGCAGTATATAGTTAGCCAGGTAGCTGTTTATAGCTGACATTGACTAGCAAACGATACTGGACCCGCCTCATGTATTTTAATTAGTGAATTATGACAGGACATTTAATTGCTTCTCTTGCTTGCTACCTTGTTTGGTCTTATGATCAATATGCTGCGTGACCGTGTGTAAACGGGCAATATTGACGTTAGTGATGTTGCTAGCTAGCTAACGGTTATTGGCTAGCTTCGTAAATCAGCGAGTTTACAGCTAAGTTAGCTAATACTGGGAATGTCATTCGAATTGTCGAGTGAGCTGCTATGGAAACTGACTGCTTTATTTTCATTGGAGTTGACTTGTAATTAATGTAGTTACGTTATCCTTTTTTGGACTTCGCAGTGTGACGGCTAGATGCACTTCATTTTAAATGAATTTGGCTAGCTAGCTAGTTACTATTTGCGTAGCGCGCGGTGGACAGTCATTCCCATGGGTATTTAATCATTAACTTCATCTCCGATTGATACCCATAATTTTATCAAGACACAGAAATCAGAAAGTTAAATAGTTGCTCCTCTGTGTTCAAACCAATAAGTTAAACCTCTTGCTTGGTGACGTGAGATTGAAGGGTAAATAGCAACATAATGTACAGCTGTGCCGTCCGAGTCCCTATTGAACTGCGTCGGTATAATATTTCTGCTCATTTCTGATTCGCGTATTTTTACGTCCGGAATTTCAGAAATGTAGTTTGGAAAGACAGTTTTAGGAGCAGGGCGCCAAAGAATTGTGTCTTGTTTAAAATGAATTATAAAAGCGTCATTACTGTAAATGAAAACCTATAGCATATAGCTGTGATGGCACGTAATGTCGCGGATTTAAATAATTAAGCTTTGGTCTTTGGTCTATTTGGTCTTTTGCATAGGAATTCCAATGAGGCAAAATGTTTTTCTCAGCCATCACCGTAGTCGTGTACAGAATTTGAGATAAAATGTCAAGTCATAACAGTGGTTAAAATTGACCTGGATTAGATTTATCCTGATTGAAATCTGTTTGATCTGCAGACAAAGATGAGTAGAAAAGTCATCTTGTGGGAAATTGAATAGATTAATATCAAAATAACCAATTTGGTGAACAGGGCCTTAGCCCAACCTCTTTCAATTTCAGGCATTCAAAACCTGCAAACTGCTAGCCCTCCGCCGTAAGATGCTTCTCTGTTTTTGAAGATGGATCCAGTGGTGCTGAGTTACCAAGACAGCCTCCTCAGGTGTTCAGACCTGGCTCTGTTGGAGGGCCCCCATTGGCTGAATGACCAGGTCATTGGATTCGCCTTTGAGTACTTCGCCACCGAGCGGTTTAAGAGCCTGAATGAGGTGGCCTGCTTCATCAGCCCGGAGGTGACGCAGTTCATCAAGTGCGCCTCCAGCCAGGAAGAGCTGGCCTTGTTCCTGGAGCCCCTGGCCCTGGCGTCCCGTCGCTGGGTCTTCCTGGCTGTCAACGATAACTCGCACCAGACGGCTGGGGGCTCGCACTGGAGCCTGCTGCTGTACCGGCGGGACGAGAATCGCTTCTGCCACTACGACTCCCAGAGCGGCAGCAACTCCCTGCACGCCCGCCGCATCGCCTTCAAACTCGAGGCCTTCCTGGGGGCCGGCGGCAGCCTGGCGCAGTTCAGCGAAGAGCCGGCGCCCGTTCAGCAGAACAGCTATGACTGTGGCATGTATGTCATCTGCAACGCAGAGGTCCTGTGTCAGCTGGCCAAGCAGGAAGGCACACCGCACCCCCTTGCCCAGATCGTCACCCCCTCCTACATCACATTAAAGCGGCTAGAGTGGTACAGGCTGGTCAAGAGGCTGGCCAATCTATAACCCTATAGGATCCCCGCACCCCTTTTCCAGAGATCTGGCTCCTGACCTCTATCCCCCTTCATGATCCCTCCTTCTCAGTCAAGTCGCCATTAGCTCTAAGAGCTTAGGGACGCCTTAACACATTCATTAATGTTACTTTCTCACCCACAACAAACATCAAGCTGTTTCAAAAAGCAACTATATTCCCATACTTGAGTATTAATATTGTGCCCATATAACATACGAGACGCACATAGATAACATATACATGTATTTAATATACAAATCAAAATTGTAAAAGGCTTTTGATTCTGGTTAACACTGATTAATGGCAACTGGTTTCTCAAAGCTAAATACTGTGCCAAAGCAGAGTACGAAAGAAGTACAGGTGCCTCTTGTTTACGTGTGTACAGAAGTAATGAACTTGTTAATGAACTGCATTTGTGCTTTGAAATGTTATGACTGTTGTAAATCCAGAGTTTGTTTTCTAGAATCAGAGATGCATTAACAAATGAAATGGCTACCTTGTGTAAAATCTGTAAAATACTGGTAATACGTTGTTTAAATGTGCCTGCATATCAAAGGCAATTCACCTGCTGTATTTTGAACCTATATGATGTATGTTTGAGAATGAAAGTAATGGGGTGGGGTTTGACATTGGTAATTAAAACCATGGAGTAGGTCAGTCTTTTGAGTGGACAATGCTGGACATTTCATTGAGAAAAATCAAGGTCCACAAGGAATAAATCAACCTTTTTCAACGGTCAAAAATTGCAGAATGAGAGAGAATTGTTTAGTGTTTTGGTTCCCCTTAAAGGGAT
This sequence comes from Gymnothorax javanicus, assembly GCA_029692085.1. Lineage (NCBI taxonomy): Eukaryota > Metazoa > Chordata > Actinopteri > Anguilliformes > Muraenidae > Gymnothorax > Gymnothorax javanicus. Next base: position 34,733,710 of record CM056207.1, on the reverse strand, counting down.
TTTCTGTTGTTTTGGACTCTGCATCAGACGACTGAACACCATCACAAGTAGAAATGTATTGCAGTCATCGAGACCCAAGACTGGTAGTTTCGGTTTACTGTTTGGCCAAAGGAAACTGGTGTCAGCGATGAGCCGTTTAAATGAAAATGTCACCCATAAGCTGCAACAACCACAAGCTGTGAAGGTGAGAAGCTGTATTTGAGGCTGCAAGTCATTGAGAAGCCGCTGATTCTTTCTTGGCTGCATTGCTGTTGATTTGAGCTGATGCTTTTTAGATGTTTACAAAGATTTTTGCTCAGGGTTGCTACTGAAGAATTGCAATGTAAACAATAGGAATGTCTTTTCTATGTCAGAGACAAGTGGAAGATCCTCTTACTGTTGTTACAATGTGGCAGTATAAATTCTGAACATGTTTATTTAAACCGTGAGTAAGTGGCAGATTTTCCAGCCCCATGAAACTTGTCTGAGCAACATATTTTTAAACAAGTAATCACATCTGGAGCCAGGAGTTTCTGCCCAGAGAGAAACGAGACTAAAAGCGCTTCTAGAGAAATGAGCTTAGGGCAGGAAGAGGAGCATTGTTAGAAAAAAACAACGAGCTGCAGGTTTCATTACATAATCACTACAGGGAGAAGGGGCCAGGATGAGGAGGGAAAACACACTTGTTCTGTGTCAGAGAGGAAGGAGGACGGGAGAGGGAGAGAAAGAGGGTTGCAGGGGGATCACTCTCAAGGGACAGCCATTATAAGGGACAGACGAAACGGAGTAAGCCGAAGCCTACGGTTTAACTGGTTCCCTTAGGCCCCATGGGGGGTTCTGTCTGAAGAGCGACATTTCAGCTGCAGTAGGATTTATGAGTCTGGGAGAGACAGAGATGTCTGTCTGGCTGGGAAACCTCTCAAAAGACTTCAAAAAGCTTTGGACAGTGGACAGTTTCAGCCCTGGTCAATACCTTTTGAAGTCTGTTTTTCCCCCCATAGTACCACATTTACTGTAGTATTGCACAATGCTTTTGCTTTATGAAGCTGCTGGTTATTTTTTGTTTTAGAGAGTAAATGGATCATGAACTAATGTGCTTATCGCAGACATCTTTAAATCTGAAGAACAGTTAAAGTTTCCACTTGCGCTTCCACAAGGGGGTGTCAGACTGTAATGTCAGATTGTAAATTACAGGTCATAAATTCATTATTGGAAAAAGAAGGTGTGGACTTATATCAGTATATCTATATTATACCTCTGACACACTGGAGCAATTTACTTCCTCAAAAAGGGAATCTTAAATAACGGCCTGAAATTTGTTTGCAACCTTTTCTGACATTTAATTAAGCTAATGGGTGGGAGAACTAATTTTATCTTGACTGGAAGCTTGACCATCTGATGGGGTGTTCAATGTGAGAAAAATGTAATTGATCACTATTCATTGTAAATGCATTTTGTGCATCACATATTTATAGAATAAATGCCAACAGCGCATGATTTCATGTGGACAAACAGACTGCTGCAGTGTCGCGCGTGGCTATTGCATCACACTCCTTTCCAGTGCTCACATGCAGCGGTGTTTCCTGATGCCTCTTCATCACTGTAAATTGTGTGCTTCAGTAGCGCAGAATCTCGGACAGGCAGCTGCCAGACACTGGAGGAACCTGGATGCTCACGCCTGTCTTGGCTGTTACAGATGTTCCAGGCTCTGCAGGGCGCAGGAACAGCTGGGGAGTACTGGAGCTCGCTGTGCACGGTCTGTGATTGGAGCACATGTTTACAGAAAGTAGGCTCAGGGCTACAGTAATGGATATTTTACAGACCACCTGCCCTGGATCATGCCTGGAAACGGATGACTTTCCATTCAACTAGCAAATATTATCCAGGTCTTAAGAATGCTAAGTGTTGAGTATACTTAAGTGGTAGAGAAATGGCATACTTTGTTGGGCAGAACATTGTTTTCTCAACATTTTTTGTACATTATGTTACATTTTTCCTCAATTTTTGGGGGGGCTGTGTTGAACTTGGGGAAATTGGTACCACTTTACAATAAGGGTACATTAGTTAACATTAGCAAATGTAGTAAGAAGCATTAAATGTGAGTTAATTAACTGTAAACCAAAGGGTCTACTAGTCATTGACGAATGGTGTTCATCTTAAATAAGGTATTAATTTATACATTATTGAATAGTTTGAAGTGTTACTTAAGGGATGGTTTCAACTTCATAATAAGGATGTCAAAGAGCATTAATAAATGCTAAGTTAAGGTTACCTAATGCTTATTTAGCTCTCTGATGCATTAGTTAACTGCTAATAAATTGGAGGTTAATGCTTATTACTGAATTAACTAATGTACCCTTATTGTGTTACTGGGAAATTATATTTTCTATTTTGAAAAGCTGTCACAATGAACAGAGTATGTCTATTGAGAATAGGGCGGGCTACTGGGAACTGAGGACGAGTTCTGAGTTAATTAACTTTAAAACTGAATTATTCAATTGAATGTTAATTCATTTACTTCCAAGGTTTTTTTTTTTTTTTTTTTTGCTCTTTCCCACATCAGACTTCACGTTTTGATGTGTATCACATTGCAGAAGTGCCTCTTCCACCATTCATCTAGAGGGAAAAAAAGTGTTTCAGAAGTTGTGTTCCCCCTGTGGGCCCATGAAAGCATGTATAATTTAGAATTTAATTAGAGCTGTACTTCCTTCTCTTTTACAGAGTAAAGGGCATGAGCCTTTGAAAAAATTACTTAAATTGTCTCCAGCTCGCTTAGATCATTTTGTATGGTACAAATTTAGGAAGCAATATTTTACTATTTTACAGATGATGGGCACATCCAGCGCTTTACTCTTCCTGGCGGGGGAAGAAAAATGCTGTTGCTTATGGAGTCAAAAAAAAATCCTGTTTTACATGCTCATTTTGACTGCGTAAAAAAAGGCCGACCACATCCATGCATATGAGGAAAAGCCATTAAACATAAAATGTTAGCACATGTGATTGTATTTCACAGTTGGGGATAAAGTCTCTAACTGAGAACAGTTCAATTCAGTGTTACCCAATTCGCAGTTAAATGCAGTTTAGTATAAATAATCTTTAAGGAGGCAGTCAAATCTTTCTGCCTCAACAGTGAAGCATACCTGTATGTCATTTTTATTATGTGACTGCTGTTGCATAAGAATCATAAGTACTGCATGAACCGCTACCTGAGTGAGATGTTTGAATCTTGGGGAGGTGGTGGGGGGGGGTGGTCCATGCTGGTGCATTTCCGCGTGTGTGAATGTAGGTACTGCTGCTTTGCGCTGGGTCAACCAGGCCGATGCCCCCCCGATCCACCCTCTGTAAGAGTTCCTGTAGAAGAAGGCTGAGTCTAGTTCTATTCATGCCTGGTAGAATGAGGTGGCTGTGTTTTTGCCCAGTCTCTTTCACAACATAAAATCTCATTTCTCAGTTACACATAGCACTTACTAGGACCTTACTTATGTATGGGGCCAAATATCTGCCTGTAGAAAATGGGCATCTTCCCAGCCCATTTTACTTCTTCCTGATAGTAAGCAAACTCCTCCACAGCTGGAAATTGGCTGGAGGGCGATCTTACAAGGTAAGACAGGCGGAAATTTTACAAAGCCAATAGATGCCTTGGTTTATTTTGAGGAATTAAACCTTTAAAAGATGAATCAGTAACATAAATATAGACCAGACATCTGTGACTGTGTAGAATTACTGTTTCATGTACCCTTGGCTGAAGGATCCTAGGTAATGAAATAGAGAAACTTTCCCACTGCATGTTGCCCTGAAATCTGCCTTTGCACTGGAATATCGCTTACACAAGATTGCTGGGCTGCATGGTTGATTGACAACTTGTGACAGCTCCTGTGAGGCATTTGCTAATGAGCTGGGTTCCGAGGATGATCGCTGCACTTGGTTGATAAGATTCGACATGGTTACTGCCCACAAGAGCCAAACAAAAGGATAAACAGACATCGGCTAATGAGTGGAGCGCGTCTGGCAGCTCTTTTAAGGTTCTGTATGACTAAGCTGGTGTGACTCAGTGGGAGTTATGATGAAGTTAGGCTCATGATGACAGGCGGGCTGATTGCATGCTCTAATGGAGGGCAGAAGGGGCAATGGCCAGCTACCAGACCGCAGTGCTGTCTCTGTTGTGGGGTGAAATGCGGTCGCTTACGAGAAGTGGGTGTTTATGCCAGTGCCTGACAGAGAACGTCCCAGTCAAAACTGACCTGCCATCACGTCATTCTCCCAGAATATACTTATTCTCCATGCCAGCGGATGAGCAGCATTTTAATTATTCTTCTTCAATGGTTCCCGTCACTTCCAATGAACATCCGGGACCTGATTGGATCCCACAGGACCAGGGCACAGCGATGTTGCATTTCGGCACAGATGGTGTACAGATTCACATCTTCACACTACGTTGAGCTGCTGAGATCAGCCTGTAGCCTGTAGAGCAATCCATGCGAACAATTTAAAGTGCATTGCGTCTTTGCAGCTAAAATGCAGCATTAAACCCCTAATGCAGACTGTGGTGGCGATTCTTCTTGAGAGCTGCTCACTATTCCCTATGAGCACCATTTCAACTACAAAGAGGCTTCTCCAGGCACAAATTGGTCCTTCATTTCCTTTTAGTAATTCTGGGGTCGATCCCAAACAAATCTGGAATGTCCAATCAGTAAACTATGTAAGAGGTTGCTCTGATGTGTCTCACGCTGCCACCTTGGTAAAGCATTTGCAGTTCTCCTTTGAAACATGGGCCTATCAAGCACCTCCTCCTTTCACTTTTGGTGAAAATCCCAGCATGCGCACGATGAGGGAACCTGGACATTCCCGTGTTTAAAAAGCCATCAACGTGCTCACAGATAGCCAGTTGGAGGCACTTCAAGGAACTGTGTGAACCCAAACTGACTGTTTCCCTCCACTATCCCTGAGCAGCATTAGGTCAATTATCCATTGCACGTAGGTGAGGCTGCTGGCCACAGTTGCCAAATGCACAACCAAATTCAATAATAAACAGGCGGTCACCCTTGTGCTCCAAGCGACGCCTTTACTTAGTGAACCAGCCCAGCAGCCCCAACTTTGCTTGCCATTGAAAGATCCGTTTCCCCATTCAGGGCTTTGATGACCAGGTGAAGTCCTTTTAAAGTAACCCCTCAATGTCTGGCTAAAGGAAAAACATGATAACAGCTCAGAGTATGAGGTGGTTTGTGTAAGCATCTTCTGAGGTACGTGGGGTCAAAGGTCACGGACTAAGCTTCCACTCAGTGTATCAGCTCCAAACATAGGCCAGGGGAAAAAAAGCAGAGTAATTTTACATCTAATTGGCTCTTGTGTCAGAGTTTCTGATACCCTGGATGAGTTCAGTCTTTGGTTTGGAGGTATAATATACAAATCAGTCAATTCTCTCCTGCCATTTCCTGCCTTAAGAACTTCCTTATGGTAATAATAAACCAGCTTTTATTGTGTTTCTGTGCCACCAGTACGTTAAAAAGGCATATGCTCCACATAAAGCTAATCAGTGGCTGATTAAAGGGAAGAGAAACCCAGCCAAATCCCACTTAAAAAATGATCCAATGGGAGAAGGGGGTTTAGTGCATGCCTTTGTTTTTTTCCACTATAATTGTCGGCCTAACTCCCCTCAGCGGGGATTAGCATGAGGAGTGGGAGCACCTGCTCTGCCTGGCAGACAGATAAGGGGAAAACAAAGACTCAGCTCTGACCCCAGGGTGCAAGACTAGAGTTCATGATACCAGTCAACCCCATCTTAACAGGTCAGAAATAATGCTATTCCTGTCTCTTTACCATCCCTACCACAAAGGCTAAGGTGGGGGAAGGAAGAACCTGAACCAGACAGGAATACGGGTTTTCCTCCCATCGCACTATTGAGGAACACAGTTCTTCCATTCATAGCACAAGTGAGGAACACGGTTCTTCAACCCATTGGACCAGTGAGGAACTCTGCTCTTCTGCCCATGGCACAAGACAGAAACTATTTTTTTCTGCTAATTAAAAACAAACAAACAAGAAGTTTCCCCACAAATTTTTTGTCAGAAGAAAGCTAGAACATTCTCTGAAGAGTATTGCCAGCATGGACCAAGGGGAGATTTGTAGATATCATCATGGGAACAGTAGATGGCAATTCAAAGGTCTCCAATGCAGTGAGAGACCTCGCTAGCACCAACCGGCTAAAATTACCAAGGTCACAGCCACAAAGCTCGGAGAATATCCCAGGCTTCCTCACATCTGCAGTGCACAGCACAGGCTGTATTTTTCTCTGGCATTCAAGTCTACAAATAACCGGACCACTGATTGGCAGGCCATAACAGGATGATCACACAAGGGTATCGAGTGTATTCACTCAAAATTGCATCATTAAATCAATCAATAATTTTCGTGATACCTCATGACAACACGATGATGCCAAACAGATGCTGCACAGGCGTACCACCAAATCATAATGAACAAATCCAACATCTGCATTTAGTAATTCTGCAATCTTTCATCCACACTGAGCTGCCATCTATCATACACTCAAAAACTGCTCATTTCACTGAATGTGACCCCTTTGAGGTCAACAGGAGGACAAATAGAAGTGTGAACCCTGTGATAAAGTTGTTGAACCTGCCACAGACCAGAAGCGGATGTTTGGGAGCACCACGAGAAATGAACTCTATTGAAATGAACTCACGAGTTCTCACCTCTCCGTGTGTTGTGCAAGCCGTTTGAGGCAGGGGCATCCTAAGGGTGCCTGCAAGACAGGCTGCTTCCACTTAAGCAAGTCCACTTACGTCAGCTCCTCACAATGAGAAAGACAGCACCCAGGGGGGTGATCCATAACGCATGGGGCCTCCAGTTGCCTGACTCAGCCTTCCATCTGCATCCTTAGCTTCTCCATCAAGCCTGGGCAGCACATGGGCATTCATGATAGGGATTATGTAGCATTAGCTTATGATTATCGCTCAAGGCTCACAAACACAGTGCCCATTTATAGCCCGCAAAGTGAGAGAACAAATGCAAAACAAAAGAACGTGCAAAAGACAGCTGTGATGCATCATAAGATCACTCTATTGTCTTGGTCATTCCAAATGGGAGTAGAATTAGATTTTTGTCAGAATCAATCATATGTAGCTGTATGTTGAGGTGACAGGCACTATTCAATTTAGAGCTTCCCATATGTTTTTTTTTTTTTTTTAACATGGAATTACATAAATGATGGTCACCTATTAACCTCCAGAGGCAAACCAAGGGAGAACCTTGTTTCAGCTGGGTCAATGTAATGTGTTTTCTCCAACAAGCGCTACACAGAGCCTTTTAATTAGAAGAAGAATAATGGTTGAAAATAGCAGAAGTGTGCCAATCATGTTTGGAGTAAATACCAAGAACCCAGATTGTTTGTTGTTACAGCTTAAAATGAGCTGAATCACTTTCATGATGTAAATTACAAAGAAACCATTGAAAAATATAAAATGTCTAACCTTACGATGGTATATATTTTCTAGTTTTTGTATGCACTGAGTGCAGTGTTGCATATGGTACATGAGCATTACATATTATTTTCAGCACAGCTATTTCAGTCAGCAGGTATGTTGTATCAATAAAGCCTTTCAAGGCCCAGGAATAGGCTTGCACATTGCTAGCACACTCACTGTGCCACCAGTCTCACACTGGACAGAGCAGCAGGTCATCGGCACTAATGCCTGACAGTTTCACGATTTATGGTATCTGGAGTGCTCCCACCCCCTGAACAACATTCTCTGGCAATTGGTGCCTGACTGCATTAAAACACTGCTTATTCACTTAGTCAAGCAGTCCTATTAATGTTTGCAGTCCAAATAAAACATTCAGGATCAGTCCTGCTTTTCTCAGTAAATGGCAGCCCAGTGGTAGGTAACCGATGGTAACCAGCTTGACTGGTAACTGATGAGTTGCTGGCTCAAGCCCCTTATGGAGCTTATGATTCTGACTTCATCTGGAGAGATGAAACTGAGGAAAACTCTGCCATTGGGCCCATTAGCGAGACTCATGACCCCAAAAATTGCTCCTGGGGGTTTCATCTCCATTTGCCTTTATCCCTCCCCACTTGCAACTGTTCTATCTGGCATTTCTCCCGCAGTGTGCTTGAAAAAGAAAAAAAAAACATTTTCAATGGAACTTTCTCAACGTGAGTCTTCATTGACGCAATAAATGTGCAAAGATAACAAATTGAATTTTCAGGCATGGAAGATATAATTTTCACCAAGGACTGGGACACAACATCAGTGAAGACAAAGCACAGAGTGAGCTTGTCTCATTTAGCTGCACTTTCTAAACCACCGTAAAGCAACTTTAGCCCCACATTCCCAAACTGCAGTGGTCTCTTTCTTCACTCGCAGTCACCCACCTCAGCGTTTATGAGTTTTGCTCAAAATCCAAGTGATGGATGTTCCCTAGTTCAGCCTGACAGCAAATTATAGGCAAGGAAAACTTGCCCCTGGCATATCATTATTTACCTGTGGGGGCTTAACCCTTGCCCCCACAGCCCATACCAACAACTGAACTTAGAAAGTCTCTACAGGAACTTAACAGACTTTGTTTCCTGTGGTCCTCAGCCCTCTAGTGTGCAGGGGTAATGTCTCCTCTCCGGGAGAACCCGCCTCCTTGTGTGAGATCTCAGGATCTCAAGTGATTCACTGTATCTGTTTGAAACGGGGTTAGTCCCTTTCAAACCCTCTCGCCTCTTAACCATATCTATCCAGTGGTACAGAAATACTGTATTTAACTTAGCTTTAAATGATCAATGGAGACTAATCCTTAACCCAGACTCACTGGGCGCAGACGTTGCTAAATTTGTGTTCCCTCATATTCCCCCCCTTACCACCATTTTGGTAAAACCTATATGATGAGTGAAGGACTACAAGGCTCACATCACATCTGCTGCAGCAAATAGTTTTAAAACAATATTTACCTTGCTGGCTGGATGATTAGAATGTTTCAGGCACAGGTAAAATGTATTCTGTGGATAAAATCATCATTAGTTAATGTCACGAGCATGAGTCGTGGTTAGACGCCATCTTTGTTCGCGGAGAAACACCCCCATTCAGAGGACATGCGCATGCAAGCTCACATATACTCTCGCTGTCCTGAACACGTCTCCGGTTGTCTGCAGCCTCAATGCCATTGGCACTCTCTGTCGCATTAGGCCAATGATATACTTGCTTGTTTACTACGCATTCAGGAAGACAACTGGCAGTGGCGTGAACAGAAGAGGGCGCTCATACTTGCCAATGTACTTTGCATGTTACAGGAGGATTCTACTAAAAGGCACACCAGAGAGCTGATAGACCAGACTGGATGTATCTTCTGGATTTGCATGTAAACCCCTGACCCTATCACATCCCCTTACTGCTCTCACATTGCCCCTGCAGCTCATGTGCGTCTTGCATTGTGCATACACGTAGCATTAATTTCTGAGGTTGTGCTCAACGCAAGGCAGACATCATGGGCACAAGAATGCGTAGTTAAAAGCAAGTAATCTCCAGCCTTAGCAGAATAAATTAATGTAGATATATGGTTATTTGGGTCCAGGCAGCAATCCACTGCTTACTAAGGTCAGTGGGAGTGGGAGTGGGAGAGAGAAAGAGAGAAAGAGTGAGAGAATGGAAGACAACCAGAACACGTGGTTGTATTGGTTCAGGAACAATCACACTGAGTGCGTTTACATGACGTTAAAAAAAAATCGAATTATAGGGTTAGTCCGACGATAACTGGACTTTTAAAATGCACGTGAACAAGGTCGACCCATTGGAATCTCACTGAATCGAATTTCTCATCGTCAGACTAACACACCCAGATAATGCGGCTGGTCGTCGCATTATATCTCTATGGATACGTTTCAATCGAGCTGAACTGGATTTTGGGCTAAAGGACTCCCTGAGGATGTGTGAAAGACCAAGGTCAAACAACATTGAAGGGACTAAGGGACATGATGTGTTAAACATAGGGGAGGGTCAATATCGCCCTGGAATTAAAATCTTGAATCAGAGGCATCAAGTAAATTCCTGCCACCTGGTACACTTTTGGCTCTAGGATGGGCATCTACCTCTTCGGTGGCGCTTGAGATTTGACACCGTTTCCAGTCACTGGGCTTTTGAAGAGATTTGTCCTACTTCAAACATCAGAGAAGACTGTTTATCAATGTAATAGAGGGGTGTAATTTACTCAAGCTCAGTCTCATAACGTTCGAATATGAAATCATTTATCTGCGCTTTGAGCAGAAGTAAGAAAACAAGGCCTCATTTTTTTTTTTACCAAAAATGGCTGCAGTATCATGCAATGCAGGCTTACTGAGATTGGAACTGTGATCACTTGTTTATCTTGCTGAACCAGTGCATTGTGAAAGGTTTTGATCATCTCCCAACAACCTGCAAATCATTTGTCCTAAAAGCAAGAATTTACCCTGAGCTGGCTAACTCTGTGGTTTTATGCCAGAGAATAAGCTGAGAGGGGAGGATGAAATTTACTTTGAGATATGTTAATCATCCAGACCCAGAACATCATCTTTGTTCATCTGCTAAAACAGGTTTTCATAACCCAGCACCAGAGCTTAAATGAGCTCAAATGCTTGTGAGATTTAAAGAAGCCAGAGAAATGTATGGGAAACAAAATGGTTTGTAGTGAAAAGCTTACCGTCTCTCCACGATAAATGGTCATCATAACTGGGTGGCACAATTCCCAACTAATCATCCTTACTTGAGGGTTTGGGCTCAATGTTTTTTGCCCATGAACACTGACAGCTGGACCCCCATCTGTGGCAGACTTTTCCTTTGCAAGAATCACCATTGCGGCTTACTTTTTTAGTCCCCTAAAATAAAAAATAAAAAGACATAAAGGGGTCCTGGATATATCAGGATCCTGGTTTATGTTATTGTTCTTGCCTGAAGAAAACCGCTTGGGGTGACAGTGACATATTATATTGAATTCAGTAGTTTCCTACCAAGACATCCAGATCAAATTGCAGTTTAAACTGTCAGTCACATACATACTCCACTGAGACTCGAGTGGGGCTCCTGGAATTTGTACCCAAGTATAAGCCTGTGGCCTCGCTGCCAGTGGAATAAATCAGTCTGAAATGTGGACATTCCCTGTGGATGAATGTGTGGTTCACATCAGGTCATTCCCTTATCTGCACAAGGAAGAGGCTGCTTCTAGCGCCTTAAAACCGTCCACATCAGCTGCTCTGGTCCTGGGGCGAAGATGGACTTCTTACTCCGTTTCTGCTCCTGCCTAGAATGGAGGATGAGTTTCAACACAGAACACACTGCAGCTTTATAGCAGAAGGCCTCAGGCAAAATGTGATCCCTTAACAATCTGTTAAAAAACTTCTGAAGAGTGAATAAGAAAACAAGTTAGGAAAGCTGATGATTTCTCTGGCTGTACTGGCATTTGCTTGCATTATGTTCTCCTTGCCAACTTAAAATCCTAAAATCCATTCTGTGCTCTACATAAGCAAATATAAAATAGTATTATCGCGGTCATACCTTGGTCCTGGTGGCACTGTAAAAAGCTATGGGATCAAATCTGGCCTGGGACCTTGTTTGAGGAATTTTGATTTTCCCCATGTGTTAGCACAGGTTTTCTTGGGGTACTCATGTGCCCGTCCACTAACCAGGCCATGCACATCACATTAATTGGAAACTCTGTGTGGCTATTACATACTGCATGTCTGTGTGTATATTGGACGAGCAGACTGTTTATGGTGTTTTCCAGCCACCGATCTACTGTATGCAGGGATAGGCCCTAGCAAGCCTGGCCAGGAATTCATATTAGATGATGGATGGACGAATGTCTTGGTTCTTTTCTACAAGCAAAAACATTATATGCCTAAAAGGACAATCTTTGAGCCCTTGACCAGCTGTAGCCTCTATACTGAGTGATTACAAGTACTCTGAGCTAAGTTACCTAACATTAATAAACAAAATAATTTCACTTCTTTTGACAGGAAACCTTTGGAATTTCCATTGAAAGACTTTTTGATACATACTCTGAGGCACATACTGGGACGGATCATCAGTGCTGTATTCTGGAGTCATTGGATGTTTTGGGTCTTGCAACAGACACCTTCGTTGATCAAGCCTCAGCTTGTGTTCATGTGGCATTCTACTGATCGCACAGTTTCCACTAGTCATCAGTTTTTAGCCTCCACATTGTTGTTGATGGCTGTTCTTCTAATTAGTCCTGGAATGCCCTGCGTTTCATAGGCCTTGCTGAGGGAATGACTTGAAAAACCCCTCACTGGCCACCTCCAATGCCATGTAACTGGACCTTTACCCATTCCTGCAACCGCCATCCACCAGCTCCTGGTAGTTTACGCTGTTCCTCTCTGGTGCCTCTTCCTTCAGCTCCTCCCAAAAATCAGTTAGCTCTGTAGAGAAGGGGTCTTGTGGCCTCAGAGACCAAGACAGTGTCTGGTCTCAATGAGAACTAAATATGTGATGGAATTTTTAGCCGCCTCTCAAGGTCAACTATCATCACTCTGCTATGGAAAGCAAATCAACAGAACGGCTCTTCGGTCTTTTCTTTAGCCGCTCTCCAGTCTTGACAAATAAGATCATCAAGGCTGTAGCGTGAACATGTTTGCAATATTGTCTGCAATGCTCATGAGAACTTGATCATTTCTCCAACAATAGTGCCCCTCGCCCAGTGCCTTCGAACAGCTACTCTGGACGTGTTTGATGCTTCCAGTCTTAGAACACTGGGGGCATGCAGCTGTTTCTATTTTGCCCCCAGATGAACAGGTTAGATGAGCTGGGGAGGACATTGTGGACCCACTGAATCAAGCACTTGATCTTCAGGGGTTTCACCTACCAGGTGAAATTTAGCTCCATTACCTGTTCTCACTTTATCCTGGCATCCGATTGTCGCAAACTTGTCAGTTTGACTCTGAGGAAGACGAGGTGCGTTGAAAAGTTAGTCTTAGCACTTAAATAAATTGTTGCAAGTGATTTGAGTGCTCCAGTCTCACACTGTATCTGTATATATTGTCCTTTCTGAGAGCACCAACCTCCATCGATTTAAGGGGCTGAAGCACAAGGGGTTCCTTCATCTGCTGGAAGACAAGGGCTTGAATTTTCCAAGGAGCCCAGACTTGTCAACAGCCCTCAATTAGCCCTCTAGTTTAGCACTGGTGGCTTTGATAAAGTCTCTGTCCTTCAGACTGCAGTTGAAGAGCTTCCCATGACTCTTCACTGGTTTCTCTGTGATGCACATGATCTGGTCTTCTCCTAAACTAAAACAAAACTTGTCTGTGACCTTACCTCTCTTCAGAACAAAAAACCAGGACTTGGTTAGTTTAAACTTGTGCACACTCACAACATGAGCTCATCTGATCCCTGGAAGATCCATGTGGCTCCAAACTGTGTTGCTGTTGTCACCATGATGTTGTCTATGAAGGCTCTGGTGAGTCGTTGCCTTATTCCAGGCATGCTGAGGGGGCCCCAGCACTCTGTTTCGGTGACTTGACCAGCATTTTCATTGCCAATATGAAGAGGGTCACAAAGATGATGCATCTGGTGATTTTCACTATCTCCAGCTGGTATCTCCAGCTGGTGCCAGTCAAATTTCTGCAGGCCAATGAAGACTCTCAATAGTACTTGGTGTAATTGTCCAAAATGAGGTCTTTTACCTTCAGGGGTACGTGATGTCTCTGCAGTGCAACCTTGACCACCTGTGAGGTATTGAGCTGTAGGTGTTGATAAGATGCATGAAGCCACAGTACAGCCAGGTCTCCTTTGCCCCCCCCAAGAAGAAAACAAATTTTACAACAATATCAGGGCATGCTGACTTAACAAGGACACAAATGGTTCCAGAATGGTTCCAGCTGTTAAGATCCCAAATGAGCTGAAGTGGGAAGGGTGATGGAAGTAGGGGGTTGACAGTGTTGGGCTCTGCGAAATATGGCTTTGTTTCCCCACATCTAATAGATTGGGGGAAAAAATAGAGCCAAAGACAATGACTACCAGAGCGGTGAGTTTTTGTAGCAATGTAAGAGATCTTTCCTTTGGTTGCAGTGTTTGCAGTTTGAGCCAGGGTGACTGGATCGCAGCCAGCGGGGGAGGATGCTCTGTACAGAACACAGGAAGGCTTTCTCGCCCTGTCCAATGGAATGCTGCAGGCAGCCACGCACCCAGATAAATGCACAGCTGGTGCTACCCATGCCCCCTCCATATCCTCCACTGCACCCCCACCCCCAACCTCAGCGCGGGTGAAAGGGACGTGCTGTGCCACCGGAGATGGGTTGCGAGAGAAACAGATGCACGTGCTGCCAAATTTTATGCAGCGAATAGATTGTAATTACGAGCAGTTAAAAGGAAAAAAAAGAAAGAGGTTTGTTAGGGAAAAAAATAAAGCATTTCAAAAAATGACTGCACTGATATTTAAGGCTCGACATTAAGCCACATGTTGGGGACAGCAAGCCAAAGGGGTTTGGTTTACATTATTCATTATCTGCTCAGCAGTCACCTTCCAGGAAACATGCTTATATTCCACATCCACATCAAATGCTGCAGGGTATTGCCCGAGACAGCAGTCCACTCACACAGAATGTTTAATTCATGGAGAGTCTGGACTTCCCCACCACTCAAATCCGCAGTCCATTAAGTACGTGACCAATTTGTGTACGACTGCGCTCCTTCCTCATTCATAAGCTTATTCCGTACTTCGGTGGAAAGTGATGTGCGTGGGGGGCAACTTACTAATGCATAAAAAAACACACAAAAGAAAGAGAGTGCACAGTTCCATGGCAAAAACTGATCATATCTCCTCTGACATAAAAATTAATGGGGAGAATCCAAACCCATGCTTCAAAACGTCATTCCCTAAGATCCTCATCAGTATTAGGTTAACCAAAAACCATAATCTGTCGCTGTGTAATATTTGTGCCTGAAGTTTCAAAATGGCCCAGTTAGAGATGGTGAAGGAGAGCATGGATCTTTTCACTGATGTCTGCAATGTGCTATGCAGGAGTCCTCGGTTGTTTTTTACGACCCTTAATACAGAGACCGCACCACACCTTCAGACCAGACACAGCAGAAACGGAGCTCTGCAGAGCTCCACAAAAACATTCCGCAGTGCATCAGGGTCCCGGAATAGTTGAGCAGGGAGTAATTGAGCCAAGTGGAGCTGGCCCGGAGCTTCCATCTGCTGTCCTCACGAATTCCCTCGTGGCATCGGTCTCATCATTGCAGCTGAAGATCCAGAGAGCTCCTCCAGACAGGCTCCATGTTAACACCCCTCCAAGGCATTCACCGAATAAAACAGCTGCTGCAGTCATTTTTCTTGCTCTAATTATTCCTGTCAGATGTTCAACGCTGAACAGCATGAGGTTTTAAAATCTTTATTTTACGTATTAAGGCTAAGGGCAAATATGAGGCTAAGCTTCTTGCTCCTCACTTTCAAGTCTTTTCGGAAAAAAAGGATATTGTATCAACTTGCGTTAGGAAAAAAAGACATTGCTGTTAAATTAAATGAAGAACTATTACAAAATCAGAATGTGTCACATCAAACTGAATTGCAACTGCTGAAATTCAGGTATTGATGCTTCTTTTTCAATTTTTCTTCAAAATGCACTCAGGAATCACTTAAAATCTATGCAAAATGGGATGTTTTTGGTTGGCTGTATTCTATATCAAATAGGCTACCTTGGTGTCAAAAGTGGCAGACTTCAGCAGACATTTTGTTAAATCTGTCGCACATCTGCGAAACCTCTTCCGCATTATAGCATGTCTGAATACCTGAGTCTGTTTTTGCAGAGAAGTGATTTTGAGGATGGAGGACCCAGCAGTTTGGCTTTGCCGTGTGTTTTTGTTCATCGCCGCTGAGATGCTTTTCTCTCCTAAGAGTCACAAATTCCTCCCGCCATGTTGTCTTTTTCCAGCCAGGCTTGTTTTGACAGGGTATGATGTGACCACAGTTGCCCTGGTGACGGCAGATTTTATGTGCCCAGTTGGCAGTGGTGATTGGTTGGTCTAGATTAATTTGGCGATGGGTTCGTGTGGCTCAGTGCTGGCGGCTCTGCCAGCAATGACCATCCCATCTCTTCTCACTCCTGACCCGTCGACGTCTGGTTATACTAAACTTGCTCTCTGTGCCTCCCATAAACCCTTTATCCCAATAGGTCCATTAGCCACCATCCAGGAATGTCCCATCATTAAACAGTTGAAAATGGGAAGCAGGTCCCGCTCACTAGCGTGTGAGCACTCACATATCTTTCAGACTTCAGCCCATTGCCATTTCCGACCAAATACCATTAAACAAAACGTGTCTTGGACACATGTGCAAGAGCTGTGCTCTGATTGTAGACTGCTGTCAAGCAGTTCCTCCAAAAACCCGAACCACACTATCTCCTCAGCTCCCCCTTCCCACATGCACGAAAGTAGGAGCGCACACACACACACACACACACGGGCACACACACACACACACACGCATGCATTGCTCAAGGAAGCTGACGCAATGGGAGGAATGGGCGAAATACAATTTGCTTTGATTTTCTAACATCTTTATTGCGTTTACCAGAAAAGGCTGCTTAGGCGTCAAGCTGACTGAAGTCTCCGCCTGTGTACCTCATGTGCAAAAGGGCTCAATACCAACTCCTCCATACCACACAGCTGACATGAATATGAACGTGTCCCCCCACAATCTCACCTATATGTCTGCATCATAAGTTTTTGCATTGTACACCACATATAATCCATTTTGTTTCAATAAGCTTCTGAACTCATCTGAACTCATCTCTCTGTAGACATATTGCCATTACAGTCCCTTTTCAAGTCATTTAAAATTGTTAGATTATAGCTCCTGCTTTTCCAACCTTCAGGCACATCGGTCAAACGCTGCTGGCGATAATTTGAGGGGACAAAATGTTTCTGTTTAAATGCACAGATGAGAACTGGCATGCTGTTCTGGGGGTGACTACATGGCAAAAGGATCTGTGGCCTTACCATGGTACCTCTCGGAGACCCATCTGCTCAGTGCACCCTGGCTGGTGCGTGTGGTGCGTGAGGGAAGGGGGTGAGGAAGAAGGCAAAGACAATGTTGCTGCGCTCTCTCACACAGGCCTTGGTCTTTGAAAGGACATGACAAGGAGAAAAGAGGATCAGAGAGAAGGGTAGTGTGAGCCTGAACCAAACCAGGCCTGCAGGGCTACCTGGGAGCCACTTATCAAACTGGGGGAGGAGGCAATTATGAGCATTCCTGGCATTTCTCAGGGAAAGTCAGGCCATGACCCAATTAACCTCAGAACCAGGTGTACCCTCTGCGGCTATTGCTAACACCAGCAGATCTCTTCTCTCCTAACAAGCCGTGGCTAAAGTAGCAATGCTTGAGAGGGAGGACCCTCATCACCCTGCCCCCTCCTCACCGATGAGACTCAACTGAATAAGATGCATACAGGCATACATTTAAAAAATTAGCAAAAAAAAAAAAAAAAAAAAAAAAAACAATTTAATCTGATTTTTCAGCCATGCTGTGCAGACACAGACCAGAAGGCACCATACTATTCTTGTCAGGATTTTAGTTTTGCATGTTCAATATTTATCAGTTCTAACTTACGCCATCATAATGATACTCTTTGATATAGAATGCTTTTCTGACAAATGAGACTAAGATTATGACGGCTATAAATGTATCGATTGTCAATGAAAACCATATACCATACATTATTGACTGCCAACGGGTAATGACGCAGCCAACAGATCCTTGTTTTTTTTAAAGTATTCTGCTTATTGTCGCCATCATGTCGCCATAAGAGGAATTGCACCTTCTCAGTTTCCTTTATTACAGTACATGACGGTCTTCTATTGAGTCTAAGGGTGAGAGTCTGAGCTTCCACATTTCCCCCTCTAAAACCACAGGCTTGAACTCTATTAATTAATTAAAATGGGCCGGCATATGAAGAAGCCCCATATTGGCAAAATAAAAATAAAATCAGAGCATTATTGAAAGGTAAAATATGCCGGACAAATCTTTAACCCAATAAAATCTACGGACCCATATATGGGTCCTTAAAATGCAGCTGCTGCATTCAAACCTGTGGAACTTAAGGTCGATTTTAAATTCTAATGGAGATCCCAATGATTCCAAATATGTCCAGTGGAATTACAGGAAAATATGTAAAAAATGATGGATAAGATCTTGATACCTTTCCATTTGACATAATGCTGCAGCTTGAAAACATGGTGTTCTGGGTTTGAATTTATACATTGTCTGGCGTTGCAGTGGTATGGGGGCATAGGGAAGCACAAGGTGGCGAACTGTACATTGCAGGGAAGTACACAAATATCCGTGACGTCTAACTCATGCAAAATAGGGTTAGTTTTAGAACTATTTCCGTTTCCCCCATACAAAGAAAATATGCGCATGTAAAAATACCCCTTCACTTCCCCTGCCCACCGCCATTTTGTTGGAATTATTTATAGGGTGCATGACAAAAGTGAAAAGGAATAATGGAAAGAAAATGATATGAGCTCCACTGGTTGAGATTCATTTCTATAAAGCTAGCACTGAGCTACAGCGTTCACATTAAACGGTAGGTGAGTCAAAGCGCAAACGAGTTTCTCTGACATCAAACTTGCACGGCGCCAGCTGTTTTCATTTACACAACTTATAATGCGCTGTTTAACCAATGATGATACAAACGCCATTACTGCAAATCACAAAATTAACTGGGCTTGAAATAAATTATGTCTTTAGTGATGAACAAAATTGTGAACAACGTGAGCACTCATGCATTTCTGTTAGCAAAGGCACAAAACTACAGCCCAGGGCATCAAACAGCCTCCTTGTTGAGCAGAAGATTGCCTTGGTAGTGAAACCAAGTGACTACTGACTGCCTTAGTAGTGAAACCAAGTGACTACTGACTGCTTGTTCTTTCCATTACGCTAACCGTAAATATAATCTGATCACAGGCACTCCTCAAATGGCAAAACAGACATCCCCAAATTCCAAGATTTTCATGCTATAATCAAAATATTATCTGTCAAAATGCCGAGTGTCAGCCTGCATCTTACTGCTTCTAGCTCCATGGCTAAGTAAATGCCCCAGGCCATGCAGCTGTATTCCTCATGCCTCATGTGTGAATAGTACTGGATTCTGGAGAAATAGAAGCTGGCCCCATTACAGTGAAAGCTCATGCTCTGTGAAAGTGACTTATATGGTACACACCAAATAAACCATCCAAAGACTGAAATAATCTGATTAAGACATCAATAATTCTCAACTGGCTTTTGTGGGCCACTCGTACCAACATCCTAATTACAAAAATAGACTAATTGCCATTTCCACACGTTAACTACACATTAGACACGCAAAAAAGAAATGTTACCATGAAACCTAGCCTTGGCAAATTATTTTCATTAAGGGGTTGATTCCAAAATAAATAGCTGTGGTTATTATACTTTCAGACCTGCAGCAATTTGAGGCAAGTGTTTGATGAAGCAAAAAAATCAAATTAATGTGATAGTTATTGCGGCTGTTCATATTAATAGAAAATCTGCCAAATTACATTACACGGTGCAAGTAATAGAATTCAGAACGAATACAGACACAGCAAAAAAATATGTGAGACCCAAGGACAGTTTATTTTCTGAGATCAGTGTTATTGGCTGCAGAGCAGGTGAAATAATTTGTCAGTTAAATTTTGGGGGATTTATTAGGGTAAGACGAGCATTTTACTGGATCATAAATCCAGACCATATGGTTGTTCTCACAGCAACAAAACCAACACTCCTTTATATTGATATGGGTTTAAATTTGCCATTGGTGAGGGTATTCCCACAGATATTAGCAACGTCAGGAAAGGTATTAGATTACCTTTGTTTACATTACATCTTGTAAAAGACACTGGAAACTCAAACATTTTGTAGACAGGCCAGCCTACGATACACAACAGTCTGTGATTTCCTCAACATGTAGCAAAGGTCACCGATTTATTACTATCCAGTTGATTTCCCAGTTTCCACAACTCCTACAATATAATTACTCCTATAATACAACACTGGCATTGTTGAGTGGGTTCATCCTATATCCAGGCATGCCGATTCCTGTGTGGAAGGAGAGAATAACAAACAGATCTTCAAAACAAAACAGTCTTCCCATCGTTGATGGGGCCTCCAAAGACCTGGAGACTCAAATGATTCAGAATTTTGATGGTAATCTGGCCACAGGTTTGACCCATGTACATGCACTCTCAAAAATATCTGGTTACAATAAGTTCTATACCCCCAAATACAGTACCAGTCAAAAGTTTGGACACACTTTGCTAATGTCACTGCACTCTGGTTTTAGAGAAATTTATCCGGCTTAACTTCTCTATATAGTCGCAAATGGAATCTTGTCAGAGGTAAACAGTCAGAAGTTAAAAGAGAATAATTTACTTGTTTGAATTGTGTCCAAAATTTTGGAATTGTCACAGAAGCCATATTTTGCAAAGTAAGCAGATAAACAAGCTCCATCCATTTCCAACAGCCCAATTAAATTCAATCCGTTTTGGGACTTATTTGGCAAAAGGGTCAATGAAAATCACACCGCAGCTGCTGCACATTTTTGGGAACTTAGATGGCCGCTCAGCTGCAAACTCATTATAGCCATATGACTGGCCTTGTAAAAAAAAAAAAAAAAAAGTATACTCAACAAATATGACCAAAAATGCTGGTTAGTTTGATTTATTTAAGAATTAGATCTTTTTTTGCTAAATAAAGGGTGCTTGTTTCTTTATTTAACATGTATTGTGAGAATAGTGAGGGTATGTCCTAACTTTTGACTGGTACAGTAAATTTGCCAGCACTCCACTACATTGCAGCCCATAGCAAGTTGGTTGTCTGTCAGAACAAACATATATCACTGCCTGCAGCTGCATACCTCTAAAATACAGAGCCTACTGTCCCTACAGTGATGCTCTTACAGCAAACCTCCGTCCTTGAAAATGACTCCTTTGGTCTGAAACGAGCCGGACAGATATCAGGGTGTCACGCAGCAGAATCATAATGCCGTCCTTACTTGATGAAACCCATCAGTACTTCATTGCCCGCGGCTAAGCCCAGCCACTGAAGCCATCACCCACAATAGAGCTGGGCACGTCTGTGGGGAGGGGGGTGGCGAGAGCGCCAGAGATGGAGACGTGTGGGTGTGTTGGGGAGAGGAAATTCCATTACTTCTCAAGTAATGGCAAATAGAAACTAGTCTGGAATAGCCAGCAAGAGTCAAATAAAGAAAACACTAGGAGACATTTAAAAAAAAAAATCAATTGCACAAAACCATATTACGCACATGCACAGGACCCAAAGACAGCGGAGAGATGGACATCCAGTTATTGAAGGTGACAGCCCTGTGTCTGGGGAAATTCAAAAGCAGCTCCGATGAACCCGATGGAACCGAAGAACCGTGACGTGCTGCGGCACTGACACGGCGACCCACTTCCAGCGGTACAGCACAGAACATCTTCAAAGCCCACACCTTCCAATCTCAGACAAGGAAACACTTAAGTCCTCTCCATGGACGTGCACAAGAAACACCAGGGGTCCTTTAG
Source organism: Gymnothorax javanicus (assembly GCA_029692085.1). NCBI lineage: Eukaryota > Metazoa > Chordata > Actinopteri > Anguilliformes > Muraenidae > Gymnothorax > Gymnothorax javanicus. The sequence continues at coordinate 34,712,156 of CM056207.1, read as the reverse complement.
TAGTGGTGGGCCAGAGGCTTGCACCACTGGGCAGGCCTGGGAATTACACATACATTTTTCATCTCTGCTTCAAGAAAATCCATTAAACAAAAATCTGAGCCAGAACACAGAGAAGTTACTGCTGGTGGAAAAGGAGAAGTGACATTAAAAGCAGACTGTGTCGGTGTACAAAGCCGCGGCACTTCTGGTGTTAAAGAATAACGTGCACACCGTTACCGTGCCTGAGACTCCAGGGAGCGGCCATACTACCACATCAGTACTCAAACTGTCTGTCAGCCCCATGAATAAAGTTCCTACTGAATATTGGCTTTTTACAGTGGCTGGATATATGCATGACCACACATACATGTACATGCGGACATACTTATGCACAGCCCCATATGCTGAGACACATAAATGCACACACCAACACCTGTGCGCACATTTGTGTTTTCAGCACAGAGGTCACTTCAAACATAACAGTGCACACACACATATATACTGTGTGTGTATATCCATCCATATATACAGTATGTGTGCGTGTGCGCGTGTGTGTGAGTGTGTATGTATGCGTATTCCTATACATGCACACATATATACAAACAGGGTTTTAGGCTTTTACATACTGTGTGTGTGTGTGAGTGTGTGTGTGTGTGTGTGTGTGCCTACATACATGACTGAATAAATTATTATTAACCCTCCAGGAAGTATCAGTCCCATCATGCACAGGGCCCCGATCAACAAAGCTGTTCTCCTCTCCCTACTGTGCACAGCAGAGTCTTGGACCGAGTACTGCTGTCACATAAGAGCCCTCAAACAATACCACCTAAGCTGCATTTGGAGAATCTTGGAAATGAGCTAGGAGGACAAATGCACCAACACTAGCATCATAGAGGAGGCAAACACCGACGGCATCACAACAATAATGCAGCATCAATTCAGCTAGACAGGTCATGACCACTGAATGTCAAACACACATCTGCAGATTCAATACCCCCACGTCACTTCCTGAAGCTGGTAAGAAATCAGTGTAGGTGCATCCAGAGAAAGACTGTGCTGGAAGGAGCTGGACTCCATGAGACGAAACTACGTCATGCCGCAGAAGCAAAGCAACAGCGCTGGAGGGAAAAAATAAAGAAGGCTCCACCAAAACCAAGTCACCACCATTCACTCCTGCCTCCACCGCACCAAAATACAGCAGGGAAAATAAGCATTGAACGCGTCAATATTTTTCTCAGTAAATATATTTCTAATGGGGCTATTGACATGAAATTTTCACCAAATATCAGTAACAACCAAAGTAATCCACATACACAAATAAATCAAAACAAATAAGTCCATAAATTAAGTTATGTGTAATAAAATGTAGATCTAGGATTGGCCTGAAGTCACCTGAAGACCCACAGTTGAGGACCCGACGGAGAAAGAATAGTCATACTCGATTCGAGTGCCTGCCAAAGAGACTTGCAGTGCCAAATCTATGCGCATATGGGAAATAAACCAGTCATCTCAATTATGTAAACTCATTTTGGCATCACAACAGCACAGATTGTAAACGAAGTTATTTCACCAACTTGGTTCTTTTGTTAACAATGGATAAAGCTGCAGGCCATGAGTGAATTTCAGACTTTGTGCAGCAAATCGCATTAGGAAAATCTGCAGCGGCATTATCCAGAATTTTTTCATCCAGCATTCACGCTAATATCCCTCTCATCCACAAATAAACACAAAGCTGGTGTGGGAACAAACAGTGATCCCAGGAGTTACATAATGCAGTATTACATAATGAAGCACTGCAGAAAATGCACCTTTCTTTTATATCCGTATTAGCAAGCATTTCACATTTTTGTCCTCTGCAATGTACACTGTGGATAGTCTATTACAGTATACGATGCACTTCCTGCTAGAAAACAAATAAAATAGCTTGTGTTGCCCCGTGCTGTCTAACTAGATCACCAAGTGCGTACTGCAGAGTCATACAAGTAAATTCATGTACATATCATGAGGTGAATAATGTTCTTCAAAAACACACAGAGAGACACAAAAATAGCATAGTAGGAGTTTTATTAGTCACCACTGATTTACAGTCATGTGCTGCCATGGACAGAACAAATCTAGCAACTGATCTGAGTCCTGTGACTGTTAGCTTAGACTCCAGCGAGAAAGCTGGCGTTTCTTCTATTTTCAATAGAAAAATCACACAAATAAATACATACATTCTTACATAGTTACAAAGCATTCTCTACTCATCTCAGCCTGCTATCCATCTACATTTACACTCAATACTTAAAATGGGCATTGGTTCGTAATGTATTAAGAATCAATTCCTATGTAATCCTGCCTGTTTTTGCCTGAAATGCTGTAAGAAGTTTTAAGATCACTGCACAGCTAGATTCCTTTATACCAAGAGGACCACTGCAACCAACTTAAAAGGAGCCCATTTATTCAGTCAACTTGCTAACACTCCAAGTAACCTGGCACACTCCAGAACAGCATAGGATTTCTGTGGTTTCTTTTTCCAAGTCATCAGCCATGACTTTACTTCATCATTCAGTCATTTTCACGATGTGCTTTTATCCTACTTAATACACTTGATCTGATGTTACGAGTGATCAAAGCTACATCTAAAGTTCTCAGTCGATTAACAGCATGTGCGCAGAAAACGATGTGACCCCTAGAGAGGGAGCACCTCTGCATTTGCCTAGAAAGGTACAGTACCAAGATAACTGCAGTAAATCACCTAGAAACATTTTCTAGAAAAACCCAAAATGTAAGTCAACTAACGTTGTACAACGTATTTTGAAATAGAGTGTGCACGAGTGAGTATGAGTGTGTGTGTGTGTGTGTTTCTTTAAAATGTTGACACAGACTTGGCAAATCTCCCCTTTTAGTAACTGTATAGTATACTGGTACCATAAGGGGGCCAGGGAAGAGGGTCAGGAGAGACCTGCTTAGCGCCCCAGAGACTGAAGCCTATTTCAGTGTTAGGCGCCTCTCTCAAGACTGTCCAGCAGGTGGCACAGCTGCTCTGTGTGCAACTTAAATACCTAACTTTTCCCTGAAGAACTGTCCTGCACAGGTTTGCACAGCAGCTAGACAGCAGAAGACCCTTGAAGACTGCTCCATCCGGATGGAAAGCGCAGGACACAAATCGAAGAGAAGTTAAATAGGTGGGTGACGTAAGCTCCCAAATTTGTCGCTGGCATCTTCTGCCTGGAATGCCTGGGGGTGAAAGGTCTCTTCCAGCATCTTTCGGGAGATTATTTTACCTAAAAACCCTTCGGCCTACAGTATAGAACACACTCCTAACCACTAAATTGGGTCTTCAGGCCCCGCCTTTAACAGGAAGTGTCCACTTGAAGAAAGTATCTTCATGAAAGCCACGTTAACATGTTAGCAAACATGTTTGCTGCTCAACTGTTTTGAAATCCTAGACAAGGAAGGTCTTGGTTTAGACAGCCCAGTTAAAGTGTCTGGACTCCTGGGGTTGTGTTTAAGTCTGAGAGCTTGCAGCCAGTCAACAGTAGTTTTTTGCAGGCACAGAGGGATCAGGGATACAGAAATAATCACATCTTCTGTAACATACTACCTTTGCCTCCAGGGCATTGGCATTCTCGGGGTGGTCTTTTCTGGACATTGCTGGTATCACAATTCGAGTTCTGCGGTTGGTATTCTCTCCCCCATCCATGACTGAACTTGGCTATTGCCCAGCAACAGCTTTGCCTTCTCCAATCATCTTCGACCATTGCAGATGGGGAATTCACACTGCACTACGTAGAATTGTCAATAAATACGATGATGGGTTCCACAGACTGGAATCTGGAGTGGAGGCTGGGTTACCTGGAAAGGAAAAAATGCAGATGTTAACCCAGAAACCAAACCTGAGGAGTGTCTATTGAAAACGGACACTCCAAGTTGCCAGAGATCATCTTATTCTGATTGCTTGACCACTCAGGGCAGATACCTCAAGAAAACTCAAAACTACGCCAACGTAACCCCTCTTAAAGCATCACTTGTTTTACTGCAAGAGCAGCGATTATCATCTTGTAGACAACGATTACACATGTAGTCAGCTTTGGGGAATGGTAAGACATTTTTGAACCTAACACTTCTTTGTAATTTTAAAAGCAGGAGTAGTTCTGACTGACTGGATGCTAACAGAGTCATAGCTGCGCTCAGGTGTCAGCTGAAAACAAGCTGACTGTAGAGTCCCTAGACAGAGAGTCGCGAAAGTCCAAGAATAGGAGCCAATTTGTGTCCACAGCGTGGAAACAAGCCATTTCACACAATGTTTCGGGGGGGGGAGTGAGACAATAAACCAGCTAACCAGATTGTTAATGGTAATTTTATGTCCATGCCTTTGACAAGCATGCAAATTTTAAGCACTGAGAATAGCCTACATAAGTACTACAGCTGAAAAAACTGAATTTTCACTCGAAAGGATAGGACAGTCAGATAGCAGGGTAAAGCGGAGAAAATATTCTAAATATAGCATACATTTTAACTGATACTGACTTTTTAGGTGGATCTTTTTAGATGGATAAAATACAATTTTGCTGCAGGCCCACCCACAGCAGTACATTACTTTACTCCCCTGTCGTTATCTCCGCCTGCTTCTGCAGCCTGAGGGCGCTCAGATTCAGATCGTAGGTAATGCACTGACTATGGATAAATAATTAAAAAAAAACTCACTTAAAAAATTCTGAACTATCCTTTTAAGGTGCTAACCAGCAAAAACAAATGTTTGCAGTTCCTGTAAACCAAAGATTTTGTAAAAAAAAAAAAGGAAGGCAATGATAGGAACAAACCATTGAAGTGGCTTAATCGCAATTACACTATAAATGTGAGTCGCAGCCATCGAGCGATCACTGAGGCCAACTGTCAGATGGATGGCTGAATGCATTTTGTCTTGCGACAACCCATAACAACATTCAGATGTTGTTAATCTTGGAAAGCTATACCGTACCAACCACTATCAAGTCTAGGAAATAAATTTATTTCATTTCATTCCGTTAATTTAATTCAGTTTAGCTACAAACGGATATGAAATGCATCCCTGCCTTCAATCTAATTTACCGACAGGAGGAGGGACTTGGCTCACAAATAAACAATGACGAGGCTGGTTTCCATCCTTCATGACTGACGTTCAGAGCTGTATTTCACTTCTCTCTAGATCAGCAGAAAGAACTTTGTGGCCTTTTACCAACCTATGGCTGCCGACACAGGTGCAGACATTGTTCATGTAACTATTGTTGAATATGCATCTTCAAAATTATGAACTCATTCACTGTGAGATGATGCCTGAAGATGCGACAGAAACAAAGTGGCACCATGACCAGATTTTCTGGAACCTTCATGTATCAACTCTCTCCATCTAGGAACCCAAGCTGACTGAGCCTGGTTCAGCAGTTACATGCCAACAGTTCTCCTTGGCAAGCCTGAGCGAGCTTTGGCACAAGAAAGTGGAGGAAAAAGAGTGGGGATCTGCAGTGCTACAGGGAATGATGCCACAGAAGGAGGAAGTAGGCTAAAATCGCTGACAGTGCCATGAAAAAGATTTATTCTCCCCCCAATTACCCATATTACTGTATATTTATCTTCAGACAAAACAACATTAGACCATGAGAAATCTGAGAGAACAAAACTAATAATTTAGCAAATTTCAAGAAGAAAAGCATCTAAAATTTCACAGCACTGTAAATATGCAGCCAGTCGGGTGTTACACTAAGCTTCATGGTAATTTGGCTGTGCTGTAAACACAGGCAAGGCTAGGGAAACAGCAGAGGGCCACAGATAGCCAGTACCATTAGGCCCTGTCCCCTTTGACAGAGGAGGTGGAAATACGACTGTCCCCTGCCTGGGTAATTTTGGAGTGAAAGCTGTTTGGGCTCACCTCTCTTGCACAGGAAGTGAGGGGTTTGTGTTCAGGAAGGACAGCTGTTGCTCCAAGCTGCAGACGCGGAAGGCCAGGTAACAGGAGGACAGAATCAGCAGGATGATGCTGCAGGAAAAAGCACAGGGCAGACAGCATAAATGCCAGCAACACTGAATCACAGGCAGTGGGCCTGCATCTACTCTCACAGGATGTTATTTGATGAAACGGACAATTGGCATGCTCTCAAAATGAATTGTCACCTTTATTCCACTAGATGGCAAAATTACATCAAGAATCAGCTCGTGCATTCTGAAAAGGCCTATTAAACTCCAAGCAATGTAATGTAGCACCAGGCTACTCATGTTTGCAGATGACAATAACAACTGCAAAAACCTACAATCAACACATTCTCAGCTGGTAAAAATTGTTCAAAATATAAAACCTAAATCACAACTGCTGGCTCAAAAAAAAAAAAAACCCAAACAGACAGGACTAGTTGCTGCCGATATACTTCATTTTAGAAAAAAGAGAATGCTTTACGGAAACTGTACTTTTAACACACAATTATATGTTTGGGAAACAGAAAGACAGCTGCCCACAGAAATGGCAGGCATTTATGGAAAGGGGCAAGAAAGGCTGGCAATCATTAAGTGCTAAGGTAGCAAAATATGTTCCAAAAGTGTTACTGGAATGTTTTGTCAATGTTATTACATTATCACATCATGACATCAACATGAATAGAATGTTTATGCAAATGGACATTTGGAGGGGTGTGTAGCATCTGCAGGATGTATAACAGCTCAAGGGTGTAGATCATCTGAAGGCTGTGTGTGACATGAAGGTTGTTCGTAATCAGTGCAGCATCAGTTGGGTGCACAGCACCAGGAGGACTTCTGGCATCAGGAGGTTGTGTACCAAGAGTTAGTGGCATTGGAGGGTTGCGTAGCATCTGAAAGGTGTTTAACATCAAAAAGGTGTGCAGCATAGGAAGGGTGTACAGTGTAAAACAGGTGAGTAAGATCAGAGCGCAGTGAACCAGCTAAAGGGTGTATAACATCACTCACAGGAGGATGAAGAACTTGAGAAGCTGGTACTCTGTGTGGCCCAGTTCTGGGACCGGCTCAGTCAGGAGGACGTTCTCTGTCTCCAGAACATTCTCTGCAGAACATACAGACTGCCCAGGTCAGCCACAAGCTCAACCGCGTTACACTAAAACAACTCACCAGCAACATGGACCCAAAGTGTTCTGTCCCTGGCTTGGGAGCAACCATACACTGAAATGTTGCATTTGCACAAACACATACACAAGCGCACAAACACACGAACACACACAAACACACACACACACACACACACACACACACACACACACACACACACATATGCATACACAGACACACACAGCTAGGGATCCAGTTAGCTGTGCCTTAATCCACTTTGCCCCCTGACCAGATGAGGTCACCTGATCACGTTTCAGGCATTTATTGAGTGAGTCTGGACTCAGAAATAAGCCTTCCTCTCATATTAGGGGAAATCTGCAGATACAATGTTTTACAATCTCTGGAACCACAAGAATGAAAATGTCAGACTGTCCTGAGCATGTGTATCACGGCCTTAAGAAGCCAGGATTAAACAACAGCAGATATCACGTACTCCCTAGATTAAATAAAACCATCAGAACAGCATGCACACCATTAGATGAAACTGGGATGAAAAACAATTACGGCTTTTGCCTGTGTGCACGGCAAACATCGAATAAGTGTACACTGCAATCCGAGAGAAAGAGCAATTCTGCGGATGAGAGGGAAAGACTACCGAGCGAATACATAGCTTCACAGCTTTTCTCATTAGCATGCAAATGTCGTGCAGCGTTGCACAAATACAGTGATATAAATCACCTACACAGCCTGGAGCTCTCCTCAGCACAGGCTCAGTGTGAGAGGCACACGTGAGGCCGGGATTATCCAACAATAATGATTGTTTTTCTCCAGAATAATGAATCAGCCTCCTGTTCCTACAAGAGCAAATCTGCAGATTGCGAAAAATCTCTGATTGCGCAAACATACATCGTGTCCAGGAAGATGTGGGGGGAGAGGAGGGGAGGGGAGGGGAGGGGAGGGATGGCAGATTAGAGACGGAGACGCGCCGGTGGGGGTGAGGGGACATGCAGATGGGAGAGGTTTATATTCTGCATATTCTGCAGATGCCAGAGGACCGTACAGGCTGACTGCAGTGTGGAGGAAACACAGGCTCTTTTCTCCTCACTCACCCCCCCAGACTGACCGCCTGCCCATCCATCCATCCATCTGTCCATCCATCCATCCATCCATCCATCCATCCATCCATCCATCCATCCTTCTTTCCACCCATGCATCCATTTATCCTCCCATCCATTCATCCATTCATCCATGCTTCCATCATCCACCCATCCTCCCATCCTTCCTTCCATTCATTCATCCTCCACCTATCCATCCATACATCCATACTCTAAACTGGTTCTTCCTCACTAGGGTCATGGGTGGAGCTGGAGCCTATTCCAGCTGACTATGGGCGAAAGTCAGGGACGCACCCTAGACGGCTTGTCAATCCATTGCAGGGCACACACACACACACACACACACGCGCCTATGGGCAATTTGGAGTCTCCAATTAGCCTGACATGCATGTCTTTGGACTGTGGGAGGAAACCAGAGCACTCATAGGAAGCCCCTGTGATCACGGAGAGAACATGCAAAATGCAGATTTGAACCCACAACCTTCTTGCTGTGAGGTGACACTGCTACCCAGTGCCACTGTGCTGCCCCTACTCCCTCCAACCATTTCAAAAATGTCCTTCGCCTGGAAGCAAATCCAAAACTAACTCACTAGTCACCTAACTTTCCCATTTTAACCTCGATTTGATGCTAAAGAAAAAGTAGACATCAGGATAGCTATAACAACAGATCACTACTCCGTCCAGCTCATTCATAAAATTCCACAACATAACATCTGGTGCTGAGTGGCACCTCAATCAACCAATAAAATTGAAGTAGAGCAGAAGCAAACAAATCTAGATTAGAATATGGGCCCACCAGTGGCTCGTGGCAATGCGCCCTCACCTCCCATTGGCTGGACAGGCTGGAAGGGTGTGTCCACGGTGCTCAGGCTGCTGCTGGAGTTTCCTAAGAGGTCTGGGAGTGAGGCGGACACCGAGGCCACCGAGGGCTTCCTCCTCCATTTTAGGACAGGCGGGAACTCATCTGGCACCGGGAACTCGTCCTATGGTGAAGTAACATCGAGCTGCACTTAACAGGACTAAGATGCTCACTGAAGTTACGAGTGCGACCCACTGCGCAAATAAACTCAAAAACAGCTAATGGCCACATAATCTTTCGTGTTACCTGACCCCGCATCCACAGGCAATCATTGTAAGAGTGCCTCTTTTTGAAGTTTACCTCTCAGGCTATATAAATATCGATTGCATTTGAATAGAACAGGAAATAAGGTCAGATTTACTGATGTAATGGCCGAGTTATTGCATAGCATAATACATTATTCATGTGTCACACTAATGTACAGTAGCATATTACCAAAGATGAACATACAATTGTGAGTTACAAAACAGATCAATCATTAAATTGTGATTCATACAAGTTACAGCGGGAGCTTTAATGAGGCTTTGGCGACTGGAAATGAAAATGTTTTTTCATTTTAAAATGTTTTTTATTGAAAACTGAAAATGTTTTTTTTTTTTAAAATGTTTTGTTATTAGATAACTCCAAGATAATCAAACTGAACAAAATAATCATTTGTTCATTACCACTGTTGGATATTCAACTACATCAAAAAATGTTTCCCATATAGTTAACAACTATTTTAATTGATAATTTTCTATTTGGCAGGTTTAGAATAGTTTGTGTATGTCTTAGGTTGACGTGTTCATAGGAAAGTAATTTTGTGATTAAAATGACTTTTTGAAAACATAAAAGTGAGTAATGAAACAGCCTCAGCATACAATAAGTGGGAACACTGATTGGCTACGTTAGAGCAGAAAGAGTCTGTTGTCTAAGCATGCATTTTCAGAAGACACACGGTAAGGATCATCTGTATTATTGCCTAATCACTGAGCTGTGGGAGCAGTTGTGATACGCTGTGGGCAATCAACAATACACAACAACATATCACACTCGGGCTGACTGCATCTCCCTCCTCTGACTGATATAAGACATCTACAAATAAGTAACGACTTTGAAGACGGTTTCAAGGCTCTTGGCAGAAACTCTTCACTTATAATCCAAATACAGTTAGTCCAGAAAGTTCCACCAAGTCATTACCACTGGCCCAGCAGGGGCATAATTACTATTTGGTCTTAGGTTGACATAGAAAGCATAAAAGTGAGTAATGCGAGCAAAATAAAGTGGGGAACACATAAACAGAGGGTGATATGCAGCTGTGTACAGTAATGTTGTGCAAATATGGCTTTGCCAGCAGATTACAACGTGCTCCAAAGGGCTGAAGTCCAAGGCCTACCAGAGATAAAGAGGCCGGCTCCTCCATCAGCTGTTTGAGACTGAGGCTCTTCTTGCCATTGACCTGAAAACAGGCAGGAGTCAGGAACAGGGCCAAGGGTTTAATCACACAAACTAAACACACGAACGAGATCTGCTTCAATAGCGCACGATGGTCATGGACTCGCAAATCAGGTTCTGAGGCTTATTAGCTTGTGAGGCACTCATATTGTTCCTCTTAGCAAGGCACGTAGCCGGCACTTCAGTAAAAAACATTTTGCTGGACGAATGAACTGTATGTGAAGAATGTAAGCAGCGCAAGTAGCTCTTGGGATTAGTGTCAGCCAAATGTCTCAAATCTAAACATCACCTGACATTTTTTTTTGCTACTCGCTGCTGACAAAGAGAATTATACCTCTCATGGTCAGAAGCTCAGTGAGAGGCGCCAAACGTCAGAACGCAGAAACTACTTAATGTTCAGCAAACGCCAAACAGCAGGTCCTCAGATCACAATGCATGAGCTGAATATCTGTTCAGAGCGCAAAATAACTTCAGCCAATTTCCCTACACATGGGCATTACAACCTTAAACAGGTGACAGTAAATGACATTAAGACACACCACTGGAAGTCACTGAAAAATGGTCCCACTACAGCCACCTTTTCAGTCACAATATTTAGATCAACCTTTGATATCGAAGGCCTCATGCAAGAAGGGCGTAAGTGGCATTTTATAAATTTTACAGGAGAGCCAAAAAACTGCCACAGCACCACCTGTTAGCTATGTGCCGAACTATCCATGATAGAAGTATAGTACTTGGTAACCTATTGGGATGCCTAGTAGGCATTTTCATAATTCTTTGTATTTTGGGAGATAATTAGCAAAATGCTCTTAAGCCCATTTAGCATGGGCGAGGTTGACCATTTCAATCCAGCTGCACCAATGTTATAAAGGCATTTTAACCCCTTTAGGATAGGAATTGAGACTCCAGACTTGGTCAGGAGATGGGCTAGTCTCAGTTATACCAAAACAACCAAAAAAAGTCATTTTTGACCAAAGTGTCACTTACGCCCTTCTTGCATGAGGCCATCGATATATAAGTGGTGTATCCATCTTCCATGCAGGATTTTTAAGGAAATGAGGCCTCACCTGGAGGTGTGTGCAGATCCTCCTCAGCACGTCGTACACACTGTCCCGGGACAGCAGGGACACAAACACGTACTGTGGGAGAGAGGCCGGGAGCACACAACGCTTATACACATGTTCAGGACCACTTTCCATCATACTCATGCACGCGTACATGCACAAACATATTGTTACTACTGATACTAATAGTATAAATATTATTTTATTTGTGCTACACTATTATTACTTCTAAAATAATAATAATTATGAAAATAAGATTGATAAGAACCATAAAATATGACAATTAAACTATAGCCATTCTAAATGACAAAAGTACAGCAGCACAGCTCCATCCTTAGACAGAAATAAGCTAAAGCCAGAGTGACATGCTGACTAATTATGCCTGAAGAAAAGTGCAATTAAAATGCATTATTTTTTAAAAAATGAAACAAGGAAATATAAGATATTCTGCGCTTGGAGGTGAAGAAGTGCCATCTCTGTCTCTGATGCATACAACCAACACACCTCTTCTCATTGTTTTTGAAAATCATTCGATATTATGCAAGCCTTGATTTGTCCTGTGGGCAGATTCAGTTCCAGGTGAAATGAGGCAAATAGCCATCAACTTCTGTCCTCACTATGCCATACCCACTCAACTCGAGAAAAATGTTACTATCAATGTCTGGACTGTAGAACATTTTAAACAAGATTTGTTGCCGCAGTAATAATGTAGCACAGCGGCTGAGTTGGTGTTAACGGGGAAAAAACTTTAAATAAATTATTCATTTCACGTTTAGTGTGGCCTTGGAAAGCGTAAGTCTTCAGCTGATAATCCACAGAGTAAATAAAATTATCAGCAACAACACTGCTCACAAAGTATATAACAAAATTATCTACACCAGCAACGGGAAGATAAGAAAAGCAGGTAAAGCACACTAACATGCAGTCATCAGGTTCACACACCGCGGTTGCGCTGTCAGCTGTATTGCCCTGTGCCAATACCAAGCAATACCTGAGGTCAACATGACAGCGAGACTCTAAATTGCCATTAGATACAAGTATCTCAGTGAATTGTAGGTGATCTGCTTCCCGCAAATTTAGAGGAATACAACAGATGACACAATAAAACCGTAAAATAATGCTCTTAAAGTGTTATTAATCAATTAATAAATAACTAAATACAAATGACACTGAACACACAAAATCTACAGTTTATTTAAAGGTATGGAAAAAAAAAAAAAAGCAATGGAAGAGAGCATTTTCAGAACTATAGTTTAAATGACACTAAAATTCTGACATAAATATTACAATGTATAAGTCAGCAAAAGGCAAACAGCTCCTTCTAAAATAGCTGTTAGCTTTAAAATGAGAGATGAATTAACCCCTTTGCGCAGATATAAACACCAGTGTCCGTAAATTCCGAAATTGAATTCCTAAATAATTCTGTAATTGAATTTCCAAATGTCTTGCTTCACCGGAATAATTTTCCATTGTCTCTTTGACACAAATCCTGAGTTATAAAGCCTAAATAGGCTCATGCATACCAGCAAAGAAAAAAAAAAGTATTATTTGTATTCTGCGTTAAGGGGATAAAATAGGCTTCTGAGGAGCTGATATACAGGCACGGGAACAAACGACCTCAACACTGTGAAAAAATGGCACACAGGTGTTTCACCAGTAAAAATGCAGCCTGCAGAAATGCAGCCTGGAGAAAGCACAAACAGTAGAATTTTCAGAACTGAACTGAAATGCTAACCCTGCCCTATATTTGCTGCCTCATCCCCAGTATTGCGCACGCACTGATCGAGCCCCTGGGGCCTGCACCCAGTCACCCTGGTGAGGGGAGGGGTGGCGGAGGTGACATACCTTCTGACTGGTGTCCGTGGTGATGGCCAGCCCATTGGGCACCAGGCCCGCTGTCTTGTGCTTCTTCACCAATCGCACGGACACGACCGGAATAGCCACCTGAGGTAGGGGAATGTAAACATCAGTCCCAGGCCCGCAGTACTGTGGACTCAGTTGGTACACATCCTGACTGCGTGGAATTTATCCTGACCTCATCCCCAACCCCCTTCCCAAACCCCACCAAAGGCAGCAGAGAGGACTGAGTGGAAAGGTACAAGCAAACAAACAAAAAGAGGGAAAATATAACAGTCTGGTCGAGGGCAACAGCAAACACAGGCGAATGATAGCACAAGGGGTCCATGTAATGGAGTACTGGACTCACTGTGACTAAAGGCTAAAACAAAAAGGCCCACAGAGGCGGGAGCATTTCTTATCAGGCCAGCTAATCTGCTACATCTGCACAGCCATTCACTGAAGCAGGGTACATTTCACATCCCAGCTTTACATTTTAACCCTTAGAGCGCTATTAAACAACTACAGTTGCCCAATGATGTAAGATACCATAATCAGATGCCGTTGAAAACCTATCATGCGACAACTTGCTTGAAAGAGCTCCCACAGGAGAGCTCTTTTAACCCCTTTGCGCAGTTTACAAATATTGTCAATTTTTTTCCTGTTATGCATGAGCCTATTTAAGGCTTTATAACTCAGCATTTGTGTCACAGAGACTCTGGAAAATTATTCCAGCGAAGCAAGACATTTGGAAACTCAATTTCAGAATTGTTTAGGAATTAAATTTCGGAATTTATGGATGCCGGCGTCTATATCTGTGCAAAGGGGTTTTAAACAAGTCACCACATGATAGATTTTCAACAGCTCAGGATAATTACATTTTTAATTCCTAGAAAATATATTCAGCGCTCTAAGGGTTAACAGAAAGCTCCAACTCTCCAAACCCTCATTTGTGTGTGTGGGCATGTATATATACACACACACACACACACACACACACACGTTACATGTTTATGATGAAAATTATCTTACAAAGCGAACAGGCACTATTTACCCATGCAAAATGTAATGTGAAGGCCAACATGAATGATGTGGCAGCCAGCAAAACCTTCACTTGATTACAACAATCGAAAACAAAATACAGTCTGAAAATCTTATTTTTAAATAAACTATCAATATTACTCGGGCAATAAAAGGAGCAAAAACCCAGAGCTTTGAATGTGAACCCTAGAAGATTGCCCGCAAAAACATCAGTATTTCTCATTAATGAGTTGTAAATTCTGCAGAAGATGACCAGAGGAAGACCTTATACATCCCCAATTCATTAAAAGTTGGGATGGTTTTTAAAATTAAAATTAAAACTGAAATCAGTGATTTGAAAATTATTTTCAACTTTGACAATTACATTGAAAACAAAACAGCAGCACATTCATTTGTTGTTTCACCACATGAATTTTATTGATTTTTCAAAATAAACATTTCCAGTTTCATTCTTGCCACAGATTTTTAATAAAAGTAGGGACAGCACAGTATTTATCACTTTGTAATGTCGCCATTCCTTCTCACAACATGTTAATAAATGTTTTGGGATTGAAGATACAAAGTGATTAAGTATTTCAGGTCTAATTTTTCCCAAACGTCCAGCAAACAAATCTCAGGTGTCAAACAGTATGGGGTCATTGTTATCACATTTTCATTTCAAAATGGGTCCACCGTTCTAAGTTGGAGACAAGTCGGGACTGCAGGCAGGCCAGTCCAGCACCCCTAACCTCTTCTTAAGCAGCCATGCCTTTGTAAGCATGCAGAATGAGAATTGCATTTCCTTGTTGAAATATCCATGGCATCCATGGAAAATGTGCCATCTGGAAGGCAGCATATGTTGCTCCAAAATCTCAGTGTAGTTTTTTTTTTTGCATTAATAGTGCCTTCTCAGCTGCCAGGTTAGCTCACTCGGTTAAGGCGCCGCATTTGCGGAGCAGTAGTGACTACCACGGCGCGAGTTCGACCCCCGGTCGTACCAACTGGTAGTGGTCTGCAGCTTTTTCAGAACAGAGCACGATTGGCTAAAGCGCTGTGGGAATGCAAATAGGGAAGGGACTGCCAGGAAGGGATATAAAAAAATGATTGCCTTGTTCGTTGCTCAAGCCCCTCCTTTCGGTCAGCTGGGCGCTCGTCAGTGAGATTCTGAGCTTGCTCATGTTTGGGTATCCTCCACCCTCGTTCTGAACTTGCGATAGCTTCGACCAGTGAGTGTAAAGATGCAGGGGCTGACAGGCGCATGCTTCGGAGAACTGCGAACTGTCTCTCTCTCCTGAGCTGGCAACAAGGGGTGGCATACGAGCAAGCCTTGTACATAGTTCTCGGATTGGGCATTCCAAATTCGGGTGGGATTGGAGATGCCAAATCAAAAAAAAAAAAAAATTAATAAATAAGATATTTAAAAAAAAAAAAAATTGTGCCTTCACAGAAGAGCAAGTCACCCTTGCCAAAGGCACTGACACTACCCCTTACAGCATGACAGAGCATGACTTTGGGACTTGTTGCTGGTAACTATCTAGATGTTCCATTTCCTTTGTGGTGCAGAGGACATTGCATCCACTTCTTTCACAAAAAACCCGAATGTTGATTCATCTGACCACAATACATTTTGACCGTGTAATGGTCCATTGCAGATGCCTCAGAGTGCAGAGAAGTCATCAGCGCTCCTGGACACTGAACATAAGGCTTCCTTCCTGCACAGTTAAGTTTTACCTGGCAATTGTGGCTGTAACTACATACTGTAGTACATGACAAAAGTTTGCCATAGTAATCCTGAGCCCATGAGGCTAGATCATGAACAGATAAATGACACTTACTGATGCCGTGCCGTCTGAGAGATCAGAGATCAAGGTTATTCACTGCAAAAACAAAATCTTACCTGGCATTTTAATCTTGTATTAATGGCGCTTTTCCACTATGTGGTACCTACTCTACTCTGCTCTGCTCTGCCCTGCCCTGCCCTTCCCTGCCCTGCCCTGCCCTGCCCTGCCCGCCTTGGTACCGGGTACTTTTCTGGGGGTTGTTTTCCATTAGAGGATAGTACTGCCTCAGTGTAGCTGGCGCAGCACGAAACTTCCACGAAGTCATCAGAGAATCAGAATTCATCTCTTTCTGATGCGTCATCTCATCTGTGATAACTTTAAGAGAAAAATGATTCATCAATACCCGTAAAGTTATTTTTCTGTGTGATTTTCTTAAGACAGGGGTAGCATCACATAACTTTCTCAAGGGGAATTAGTTATGGGAACAGAACTGGACACAACACCGTCACTTAATTTTGCCACGAACGGGGTCATAGGCAAGAGAAACGCATTTCATGAATATAGCAGCTTTGGTGAACAAGCGAAACGGTGTTTGAAAGGTAAGGCAATGCACAGTATATTGAACAAGTTGCCTAAAACAATATACTTAAGTTGATGATCATAATAACTACGCTAATCTTGAGACTCATCAATCTAACTCGAATGAGATGTCCTGAGGTCGACTACGGAATCGTATTTCGCAGTGACGATTCTCTCTGACCAATCGGTGGGCTGTGGTGTTGTCACGTCACATTTTAGTACCTACTAGTACCTGGTTGGCTTTTTTTGGAACCCCAGGAGAGCAGGTACCAGAAAAGGTGGTACCAGGTACCATGTACTAGGTACTCTTTCCTAATGGAAAAGCAAAAAAGGCGAGTAGAGTAGAGTAGAGCAGAGCCGGTACCGCATAGTGGAAAAGCAATATTAGACTTACTTTCATTACCTTTCCTTGAGGAAAAAAAAAATTAAGCCACTGAACTCGAGATAATTATGACTCATTTCTAAATTTGAGTCAAAATGATCTCACACTCAGTGGCTGATTATATTTTTTCTGAGAAAAAAGGTAATGGAAATAAGCATTTTTAGTCTACGTACAAGATTAAAATGCTTGGTAAGATTTCCTTTTTGAAGCGTTTTAGCTTAGGCTTGTTCTGTTGTCCTTCAAGCATAGAAATACCGCTAAATTCCTTGAATATTTTAATTATATTATGCACCATAGAGAGCGAAATATCCAAATCCCTTTCCATTTTTCTTTGAGGAACATTGTTTTAAAATATTTCAATGATTTTCTCATGCATGTGTGGGCAAATGGACAACTCTCAGCCCATCTTTGCTCCTGAGGGACTGGGCCTTTCCTGGATGCCAATTTTGTACCAAATCATGATCATGATCACCTGCCGTCATCAGCCGTTTCAAATCACATCATTATTCAAAATCAAGCTTTACGTCAATCCCAGTCCTATATTGCCCCTGTCCAAACTCTTTTCATATATGTTGCAGGCCTCAATGGCAGGAATGGAAATTAAATTAAGTTCACCAGCCAAGACATGAAATATCTTGTCTTCTTACAGTCTGTAATGAAATGAAAGTCAAAGTAAATTTATAAATCACTGGTTTCAGTTTTTAAGATTATTTCCCATACCGTCTCAACTTTTTCTGATTTGCGGTCGGAAAAATGACCCCTGCAGCGCTAAGATTGGCCTCTGATACAATCACCTTGATGTCCTTGCCGAACAGGTTGGCGTAGAAGCACAGCCAATTCCTGGAGATGTAGAGCCGGCCTTGGAGCAGAATATCTCGCAGGAGGGCGCATGAGTAGACTGTGTGGGAGACAGAGAGGCAAATACATGCACAGATTACACTGAGAAGTGATCCGCCACAGGGCACTGCTATGACCAAACAAGGGGTTTAGCGCAATCAAACTACAGCGGGACTTAATGAGTTCTGCACAAAAGCCTGCGGGCTATTTACTGAAACCTGGGCGCAGGTGCACACTGTCACTCAGCCCAGCTTTATAAAGGAATAATTAGTTATCAAACACAAACGAGCCTAGAATAGCCTAAGGTATTAATTGAGGACAGAGATTCAGAACGTACTACCACAGAAGTTTACACCAATACCATTAAAATGAATGCTTGCATTACAAAGACTGTGCCAGAACCTGTTGGTTCTAAGGATATAAATATTTTATTACTATATTGCCTATTAACATCAATAAGAAAGAAATCTGCTTTCACTTTGGCAATTAGTTCTGGCACAGTCATGAGGCACATGTTGGACTGGTTTGTAAAGTCTGCCCATAAACACAACTCCTTTACAAAATGGAAACTACTTCGCACCTCAATCACTATGGCAAGGAAAAGGATGGCATTATAGTAACCAGCAGAAATAGAACCCAACTTAACACTGAGGGGGTGCACTGACCGGTGAGTCACAAGCTACGTCCAGAACTGCTAAAAGGCAACTGTGTGGGCGCAATGTCGAAAAGTGCAGTCTAATTTTGCATTATGTTGAGAGGCTGTGTTTTCACAAATGACATAAAATGTATTAGATATGTTTGGGTTGGGTAAGTTTTTCATTGACAGTATTGATAAAACATAATTACATCGTGAGGCCACAATAACAACCATAAATGAGGATATTCATCGAGTCCTTAATGCTGAGCAATACAGATTTACACTAATCAGAAAACTCAACTATGAATGGTATACAAATCATTGGATACTAAATCCCCACCTGATTTAGCATTTGTAAAGAAGAATTTAAATTAGGATTCTATATACTGATCTTCAATAACATACCAAGTAAAACTCTTAAGAATTTTAGAGTCAAACTTCTAAGAATTTCAAATAGGACTCTACATAAGGGAGCTGTGTGTTTCATATGACTTTGTTTTTAGTTTACTTGATTTTGTGTTCATCTTCCAAATCATTTTCTAGGTTGTGCGCACATTTGGCTAGCAGCAAGAATGCAGAATGTATAATGGAACAAAGTCAAAACTATTCAAGTTTTCAAATGATCGGATTCATCCAAGAGGAAAGAGAGCGATCTCAGCGAAAACCGCGTTAGACCAATTTACCATAAAGTTCCAATAATCTGAGATACAATGATCGTACTCAACACAGAATCGCAAATGGTGCAATGTAAAGTATATGTCAATACTGCTAATAAAGGGAAAGTAAATCAGGGTAAAACCCCAGTGTGTGGCTCACCTTTCATGAGGATCTCTTCCTTGGGCACGGTCTGGAACAGTTTGTGGTACTGCGAGTTGTACTTGCTGACGGTCTGTCCGGCGGGAGAGGGGAGAGACATGAGCGGACAGCGCTGCGTCCCTGTCCTGTCATTTAAGCGTCCGGAGCTCTGAATGAGTCCCAGCATGCCGACACCCCCCCCAAAAAAAATATGCCCTCAAGCAACAGAAACGTCCCCCACCCCACCACCAAAGAACACGCTGACCAGATACCCAGCAGTGCAAACTCCCACCTCCCGGAGGCAGACAGGAAAAACGCAGCTCCTGCTCAGGATGTGCAGGGTTTCAGAGTCATCCACACTGTGGTCTACACCTCTACCACAGGCTTTCTGAGGAACAACTGTGCTCCAGTCCTCCCTCTCCCTCCCTCCCTCTCTCTCTCTCTCCCTCTGCAGCCTGTGAGCTCGCATATTAACATCGCATCTCACATGGGACCTAACTAAAACGCAGGCACTCTGTCTTAATGTTTAACTTTCATGTTGTGTAACCGGGCTTCTGGTTGGTGTAACACACTGCGGAGCAGTAAGCACTGGCAGACCTTACAAGGTTAATGACTCGCAAGAGGAACTTCCTGGGTATTCTTCCGCATTTACTGTAAACCCCCCCGGTTAAAATTGCAAATGGATGTGTTATCATGTAGCTCAAGGTTCGGAAACAGGCCTGACCGCTTGCAGGAAGTGGAAGATGTGGTGTGTCACACAAATGCACTTGCTGAAGGTAAATCACCCGATCTTGGAAACTTCACGTACTGACATTTTCCACTGCAAGTTACTCCTTCCTATTTCACAGTGCTAACATAGAAATATCACCACTAAGATGTTCCTCAATCAGTTATCACCAGGCAGAGAGAAAGCATCACTAACGTAACCAGTAACATGGTTTTTGGATGAAGAACGTTGACAGATCTCAGCAGTGAAAATTCTCTGCAGAGACTGGATGGGGCCAGAAGAGGCCTGCATGAAATCCCCAAGTCTGCGACCGAGGTCCAGCTCTAGTGTTTCAGATGGAGAAATACAGTAAAAATACTCACCGATCCACGGTAGCACTTCTTCACGTCCTCGTACGAGAGGTCATCAATCAGCTGGATCCTGTGAAGAACATGCCAGCTGTCAGACCAAGCGGCCGAGCTGTTTACAAACACATGGGAAGGATCTGACAGCAGAGTCAGGCCACAACTACTAACACATGGCAGAACCCCTCTCCCGTTCGAAGATGAAAATCAGAAAGCTAACCAACAACAAAGAACAGTTTCTGCAGCAGTGTCACATTTCATTCAAACAGACGAACAGACACGCCTCACGATCACACAGAGACAAACAAAAACAAATGCAGAAACACACAAACACAAGCACATCTGTATCCGCACTTGAACCCGCACGTGCCTGAAGGGTGGATGTGGAATTTTAGAGGATGGCCTATGCAAATCTCAGAGGAATTTCCAATAGAAGATGGAAACAAACACTGACATCCATTTGCATGCCTTAAGCGTATTTCCTGAAGCCCAAGGGGACCGGCAGATAGAAGCTTTAGCATGAGAGCAATTCCAGTGACGTCTCTGCTCACCAATGCTCACAGGATGGGGCGACGCTAATGCTAACGCCATTTATGCACAAGCCTCAGCGCGATAACGTTTGCCATCAGAGATGCCGTGAGTCCGCTAGGGCCATTTTCCTGCACATTTTACACTTGCACTGTTCAGATTTTGTGTGTTGAATGAACCCAGACGTAGCTAAGGTAAATTCAATGATGCATAATCTTCGCAAATTTCCTTATAGTCAACCCAAAAAACTGAGGCCATAGTTGATAGCTTTTCCCTTGTTCCCGTAACAGTTCTGCAGTTAGTTATACACAGCTGTCAGCAACATACACTGATAAAGGCAGCATGCAAAGACATTTTCAATCTATCAGCCTCAACTCGAAATGGCACACACTGATAATAACTCTTAATACAGAACAGCGACAATCTATTTTCAACATTAAGGGGTATAGTAGAGGACAATACAATCCAACTCCACCTGAAAGCGTTGCATACTGAACCTTCACCTATCCTGTTACTGACAGCAGGACACCAGTGAGAAGGACACAGTCTGTGCCGTTGACTTAGCTAACGTGTGCAGGGGTGACACCTGAGAGCTGAGTGTACTCGCATACATTTACATTTGCTGGAAATTTGCCCTCAGCAATTTAAATGGCAAATCTGTCATGCAGTGGTGAGCATGACCAATCCCTCCAAGGACATACCTTCCTCTGCTCTTCTCCAAAAGTGGAAACAGAATGGCATAAACAGGAAGCACTGCTGAGGTAATCCTTCTGAAGTCAGTGTGCCACTGTTATGTAAAAACCACTCATAACTATGGGGGGCCAATGGGCCAACAGCAGGAGGGGCTTTTCTATTGAAGAACGCAAGAATAGTGTCATAAGACCATAAATCCTAAACGTTGAAAAGCATAATCTCTGGAAATTCACTCGATCATCACGACGTTATGGTGTAAACCTAGAAAGTGTTCATCAAAAATTGTCACTTTCTGTGAGATAATCTGCTTAACGGAACCACATTGGACTGAACAGGCGGAGCTTTTTTTTTTTTTTTTAAATAAAGCGCACTGTACAGTACCTGAACACCAAAAGAAGCCAGGAAATATACAAGCAAATGTACCCAGCCACGAGATTTACAGAGAAAAAATAAACAAAATATGGCCGCCTGGAAAAACAAGCCACGACCTGACACCGAGTGCCTTATGTGACTACACTCGTCAATGATGCAACTGATTTTCAATAATACAAAGATGAGAAAAAGCACGCATCCAAGGTGGCAAATGGCTTGTCTTAAGGACCGTTTCAATTTGGATAAGTTATTTTGAAGGAAGGCTAAGGTCTTTCCTCAAGGGTAAAGTAATGACAGTCTCTTCTCCATGTAATTACAGATCAGTGACTTCATTTTCTGCACTCTGTTGCAGGAAAACTTTATCTGCGATCTTCTGTAGAACAGAGTTACTGTATAAATAGCCCCTCCTTCCCAAATTAAACCCCCATCATAGACCCCCCCCCCACCAGGCAGAGAGCCAGGGGCGGGGCCTCTTCTGCTGGAGTGGACGTATCAGTTTCTGTGACCTTCCATTAACACTGTGGACAAACAGCCACCCCTGGGACACCTGCCTACCCAGCGCTGACCAGACTGCTGCCCAAAAGAGCAAGCATTAGCAAAACAAGTCACTCCCTGCAGTGTGTGGTGTCACATTTCACCACACACACACACACACAAGACAGACAGGATGTGACCCTATGGAAGCCTTATGTTAGCATAATCAACATAACCTCAGGGTAACATAAGCCAAAACTAAACTGAGATACAAACATCAATGCACAGTCTCCCATCGATGAAATTAATAGCCGTAAGGAGGAAGTTGAGTAAATCAGTATAAATTGTACATTTCATGACTGTTAATACTGTCTGAGCAACACTAAGAAGATGACTGCAGGGCGTCCAGCCGTATGTAATCATGTGAAGGCTTAGTCTCCATGCCGCAGAGTTTTGTCACCAAAATAGGCTCCTATGAACAGTTCAATAGGAAATATACAGCATTTAAGAATAAATTTTAAAAAAACCTCTCCTAGTCGGAAATGTCACAATGAGAGTATAACTCATCATACTGAACTACAAAATGGCAGATTATTTTTTAATCATTCTTTGCAAAAAGAGGATAAGGAACTGTACGAGGCCAGATAACACTTGTCTCTTTAAGTCCTCTACTCTACGGCTACTGGGAGCTGAAACTGCGTAAGTCGGAGGGAATTCTGCACGCGTGTTCGTGTGTGCGCACGTGTGAGTGTGCGCACCTGCGTGGATTGCGGCATTGTGTGCGTACACCTGCATCAGCGCTGCATCAGGAGCATCAGCGCACTGCTCCCTCATGAGCCCCAGGCTTGTTGACACACAGGGCAGTGCTTCGCCACTTTGCCAGGAAGTCGTATAGAAGCCAGCAGATAATTGAACCTCAGTGGACCTAAGAGATGAAGCAGCTCTCTGTAATCCAAACACAGCACTGCTGTGTCCCATCGCCTGGGCCATTACGCTCCAATTCACCCCAGCTTCTTATCTGCCTTTCATTTGCTGCTCTAGGATCATTTTCATCTATTGTACAGGACACACCAGTCTGTTCTGGGGGTTTATCTATCCGGCAAAGGCCTAGCAGTTTCGACCATTTTTAAATTCTCGACATGAAGTGTGAAACCATACAATATAGCAAATTATGTTGAATGTGTTTAAAATCCAGTTTAAATAAACAGACACTTTATGAAGCACAAAGCGCTCCATTGGCTGGCAACTTAAAGATCACGAGAGTGGAGCACTTAGGCAACGTAGGAAACTAGGAAAAGGTCAGAGACAGCTGTTCCCCTCTTAAGTGCCCCATCAGAGACGTTATCTCTCTCACAGTCAGATGCAGTCACTTTTGGAGGATGTATGACGCAGTCACTTCCTGTGGGCATATAAAAAGGTGATAGAAAAAAACAGAAAAAAAACATTAGCCAGGTCACAGTAACTGAACACAGGGAGCAGGTTGCCCGTTCTCATCTCCTTAGCCGCACATGGAGAGACGCAGGGAAGGCCCAGGGAAATAGAAGTCCCTTGTGAGAAGCCAACATGAGCCTGGTGTCAGGAATAGGCATCAACCAATCATGTGCCGAGGCACTCACCCAAAGACCCAATCACTACAGTTGCAAACACAAAGGCACAATCTATACTTCATGCTCACGTTGGACCCTGACTGCTCCAAACACTGAGCCACTGTATCCCTACTGCCGCAGCCTACCCCGCAGCTGAACGCTGGCACAAGCTTTTCCCAGGGCAGTGTCACGGGACAGCACGGTGGCGTGCTCATTAACGGTGCGAAAGAGCATCTTTACGCCAAGCCTCACTGCCGATCGCTACCAAACACACAGCCTCTGACGACTTCAATGGGTCCCAAATGAGTTGCCCAGTCCAATTACAGAAAGGCAAAGCTTTATCGAGTTAGAGGGACGTTAGCGCAGCAGACAGTGAGGAGACAGTCGGCTAAGGTCACCTTCCCCGGGCGGCCTGCGCCATAACTGCTCCAAGTATCAGCAAGGAGAGTGTATTCTGGGCTTCTGGCAGCCGAGCATCTCCGGACAAGCCCTGGCAGCAGTCACTCCACAGACTGTCAGCTGCTCACGCAAACTGCTTTGCGCAGGTCCCTTGGTACCAGCTCTTGAGCTAATTGAAAAACACAGCAGCTCTTTAGGGAGGCGAGCATCACCTGCCTCTATTATTAAACCTGTCTTAATTAAACCAGAGGAAAAATCTGAGGGACACGCTGCTGTTGCCCCTTCAAAAAAGCCAGGACTTTAAATGATATTTCAAAAAAGCAAGGGCTGGTCAAGTGTCAGAAAGCGAGTCTTAAAACACCATTAGTAATATCAAGGCTCAAGGTTTTTGATGAAAAAGTATCAAGAAGAAAATCTTCTCACAATAGGTGTGACAAATGCCACCTGAAAATGCATATCAAAAACAATCCAGAGAATAAAAAATTTCCTTGAACCCGTTTCAAATAATGTACATGCCACCGCTCTCAAGAGACCACTGCTGGTTGATCAGGTGGCCGCGTTTTGCTAGCAAAACCTGCACATGAAGTGTTCTCTACCTGGTGCAAATGGAAGCACCCAGAAACATCATACACATCCAAATGGTGCGTTTATCACACTATCCCTAAATGGCTCAGGGGGCAGCAGCATAAGCACCTCGTGTACCAGGCGTTCGAAACTAGGAAGAACCAATCGAAATAATTCGATTCCAAGTTCCTGACTTTTTAAACCGTCTGTGAGACTTCATTGACTTTTTATCTGAATTGAAGGTGAGTGCAAACATCCTTTCACAATTTGTCTTTATTACAATTGGTACCAAACTGTCAAGGTAACAGCAATACTATAATAGGGAACAATTAATCCAGATGCAGCTACAGCAAAACCTGAAATATAAACAGTACTGAATTCCTTTCACTCATTTGCTAGTGGCATGCACAGTGCCTGCTGAAAACAGACCATTCAAAGCCAAAGTCATAACTGAATGTTAATTTTTTCCCGTGTGCTCTAACATTTTACCACCACTACTCCAAAAAATTTGAGAGTGTACAATACGCTAATAATTATAGAAAGCAGTAATCTTAAAATTCTTTCACCAATATTCAATTGAAATGCGATTTTAAAGGATTTACCTCAAACGTTATTGATCCGCGCAAACATATGCAAATTCTGATTTTAATGCCTGCAACACATCCCAAAAAAGTTCAGACAGGGTCAGTAGCACTGAGAAGTATTAGGAATGTTCAAAAAAACACCTGTTCTGAGCAGGAAACCAAGCTAATTGTTAACAGATGATGCCATCATGGTTGGTTACAAAAAATCCATCCAAAAAAAGGCTTAGTTTTTGATGAACAAGGATGGTGTAAGGTTGACCAATTCGAGTAAGTCTGAAATCTGTGTGGGCAAATATGCCATGACTTAAGGAAGAGCTTTTCTCAATGCATGAGCGCAAGGAATTTAGGGATTTCATCAGCTACATTTTTAAAAGATTCCAAGAATCTGGAGAGATCTGTGCGCATAAAGTGTAAGACTGAAAACCAATCATGAACACCCTTGATCCTTGAGCCCTCTGATGCAAGGTCTTAAAATCGACATGTTTCTGAAATGAATATAAATAGATGGGCTTGTGAATACTTAAGAAAATTGTTGACAGTAAAGAGTTTGTTGCTATGTAAATCTACAAATTCAAATTAACACTGAACTGCGCAAAACCAAAACCACATATCAACATCAACTAGAAATGCCTCTGACTGCTGTAAGCTCGAGCACATCTGAGAAACAGAAACGTGAAGTGGAAAAGTTTACAGTGGTCTGACCTGTCCACATTTCAAATTTTTTTGGAAATTTTGGAGACAGTGTTCTCAGGGCCAACAAGGAAAACAACTATACAGATCATCAACAACACACAGTTCAAAAGCCAGCATCTGTCATTTTAGCGGGGAGTGGTAGTGCCTATGGTTTGCTGAAGTGCACACAAGCATTTTAGAGCCACAAATGTTGCCATTAAGACAACTTCTTTTTCAGGGATGTCCCTGCTTCTTTTAGCAAGACAATGCCAAAGTCTGATTCAACACTTATAACAATAGCATGACTTAGAGTGCAGGTGCTAGACAGGCCAACCAGCAATACAGACCCGTCACCCACTGATAATGTGTAGTGCATTAACAAAAGATATGGCTGAAGACCCTGGAATGTTGAGCAGCGTCAGAATTACATCAAGCAAGAAAAGGGCAACAATTCCACTTTCAAAACTGCAACAATTAGTGTCCCCAGTTCTCAAAGCACTGTTGAGTGTTGTTAACAATGAAAGGAGATATAACATAGTGGCAAAACTGCCCCAGGTTAATAGCACCTTGATTGCATTGTTCAAGTCATGCTTTCAATTAAAAGCGGGTCAAAACAGATGAGCCATTGATTTCTCCTTTTCTTTTAATTTAGGGTTATTATTCCATGTTACTGATACATACTATAACATACTATGCTATCTCATGCAACTTAATTGAATAAAATACTAAAACTGTGAATACAGTATGACAGACAGATTTACATGTTTGTTTACATAGCAATGGACCAATTCATTTATTTATTTCGTAGTCTTTGCTGCACTTTTAATGAAATCAGTAAAAAATAAGTTTGCTTTGACCAGCTATGCACTAAAGCTGTAATAGTACTGGGTCACACACAGCAATCTCTATTTTTTGCACATACCGGTAGTCACAATTGACAGTTCAGGACAAGAGGGTTACAATAGATATATTTTACTCAGCTATTAGCCCAAAAATGAGTTCCAATTGCTCGGTCCTATCACACCAAGGCCCACAAACAGTGACTTCAAATGAAGGAGCCAAGACTGTAATACTTCCCCACCATTGTGCAAGCTGCACAATGCTGTTTATCAAGAGCTACTATTTGTACCCCTGGAAGTTTTGACAAGGCAGAAGTGGCAATTATCTGCAGATGCAGAGACGGTGAACTGTCTGAAAGCTTGAGGGAAATGCAACGTGCGCCGTTAACAAAAACTAAAAACATACTGACCTAGATCTTTCGACACGACTGGTGAGAATATTTTTCAAACACCTGTCTGAATCTGGTACAGAGCCACAGCCTAGCCGGCTCCTGTGGTCTGGCAGCCTGTGGTTGAGGCGCTTTTATAATTCAGCACAGCACCAGTACCAGACTGAACTTTGTAAATAAGCCTGGGCAAGAACACAATGCAAGCACCGAGAACAGTGGCATCTTTCAGAACACCGTCTGGGAAATTCTGGACAGTTCTCAATGACAATCACTGGAGGTTTTTGAAAAAGATAAATGCCTACTGAGGAACATTTTTTTCCTGAAAGTGAAGAGGGAGGTGAGATCAGAGACACTGTTTCCCATTATAAAACACTCCCCATTCCAGGAATGCGAGCGGGCAAAGCTCTGGCCATTATTCAGAACTGGGAGAATCAAGTCTTGCCATTTCTCTATAATGAGCCCAGCCTTTCCATTGCCAAGTAGAAAAGGATTTAATAATGCATGAGATTTCCTTAAAGAGACTCTAAACCTTGCTCAGCCATTTAATTGCTTTCAACATGTATAAGGTAAGGGACTTAAACTACCATTAACCCTGAATTCATCAGCCATGATTTTGGCACCAGCTTGTAAATTATATGCCATTGATTTCCCCTAGTTTCTCTTCTTGGCCTTTCTCTCGAGTTTTAGAGTGCCCTGGTCTAGCCATATGAAATCCATAACTTAATTTGCATCCAACCTATCACATGGGAGCTCATCTCCTTTCTACACCTGCTGGTGGTTAAAGTCAAATTACGTCCTGCCCACAATAACCACTGGAGTGAGATACAGGATTGCAACAGCAAAGCGCAAGTTCTGAGCATGTAAGAAACAATCAAAATCAAGTTGTGCCCAGCTGCCAGATAGCTCACTCGGTTAAAGCATCGCACTGCGAAGCAGAAGTGACTATTACGGCGCGGGTTTGAGCCCCGATCGTACCATCCGGCAGTGGTCGGCAGCTTTTTCAGAAGTAGCGCGCAATTGGCCAATGCGCTACAGGGATGCAAATTGGGAAGGGTCTGCCGGGAAGGATAATATAAGTTGCTTTGTTCGTTGCTTCGGCGCCTCCCGTTGGCCAGACGGGCGCTCGTCAGGAAGATTCTAAGCTTGTTCATGCTCGGGTATCCTCCGCCCTCGTTCTGAACTTGCGAAAAATTCAACCAATGAGTGTATAAGAAGCGGTGGCTGACAGGCGCGTGCTTCGGAAGAGAGCTGCGAACGGTCAACACTCTCCTGAGTTGGCAACAGGGGGTCGCATATGCAAAAGCCTTATACATAGTTCACCAATTGGACATTCCAGTTTCGGGTGGGATTGGAGATGCCAAATAAAAAAAAAAAAAAAAAAAAATCAAGTTGTACCCATCTGGTACCTGGTCATGTCAAGTGTAAATGTATGAAGGATAACTAGCACTTCATCTTGCAACCCTTTCCCATTTGCAGGACCCAAGTTAGCACCATTGAGGTCACTGCAACTGTAAACAGCTAGACTGCAGTCTAGAAGCCAACCACCATTTAAATTTTCTTGGTCTGTTGTCACGATTGATTTATTTTGAGCATAAGCAAACAATCCATTTTTGAAGTCAACAGTAATATTAAGATGAAGGCATGCTTCAATATTTTCTGCCCATATTCTTTCTTTCCTGGACAGAAGCTGTAAGCTGTAGGCGGAGACAGTCAGTAACACCCATAGAGTCCTGTGGTATGTGGCCTCCTTCATAAACAGTGTGTAAGCACAAAAATGATACGTGCACCAATTTCTTTATGAATTTCCGCTTTATAAAAATGAACGTCACATTGAAAACATGAACTCAAAGATTATGCACAGATGAAAAATTCCAAGTTAATCCCGATTAATTAAATAAACTGGATGCAGTTTCTTCTGCATGGTTTTATAAATGAGGATATTTTTACTATGAGCCCTTTTATTCTTTTTTTTTTTGAGTGTACACAATATTCAGGTTCGAAATCCAAGCACATTTTTGTAAATCAATCCCCAGGAGAGTCAAGGAGAGAGAATTTCAAACTGATAAATTATGTTGGATAAGAAGTTTTTTCTTCAGATTGCTCTCTTGCCAGTGTTTATTAGGTGCATATGTTAAAATTCCACAGTTAAATGTAGCATTTTTGGGAATGTTTAGAGTCACTTACAAAAAAAATAATAACACAGCCTCTTCAAATCATTCATGCATCCATGCCCATATGTCCATGAAGAAAATTTATGAAGAGTTTCTTTACAAAACGCAATAAGTGCCAAAATTACAAAAAATTGAGACAATACTGTACCATAAAGCGATAGCCCTGTGCTTCTTACACATGGTGCCAAAATCTGTTTTAAGAAATTCATACTGCAGTACCAGCGTGGATAAAGGTAGGCCTACCGCTAAAGTTAACGAGAAGTTGGCTTCGCATTTTCGTCCACCTTTCTATGATCGGCCTGGCGGGTGGTGTAGGATTACAACAGGTGTCGGTGTAGTCCCGGCAGGCAGAACTTGGGGGGACTGTCGATAGGGGGGAGCGGTTTTTGGGTATGACTGTTGTGTACCAGATGTTATTGCAGGCCTTGAATTTTGGCAAGAATAAACTACCGCAACTGTTTTGGATACGACTTATTTACAAGTCAATCGATGTTTTTGTTATTCGAGTTTTATTATATCTAATTCTATAAGAGGCAGTTAGAAGTAGTCATGAAGTAGAACCGCTTTCCTTATGGATGACAACTTACGCATTTATTTTCACAAAATATTTATTAATACATTTATAATTTCTCGTTGGATGCCCTATATTTTAAATCTTGCTCGTGTCACTGTAAATATCGATAATTTGCCGTGGCGAAATGTTGGTCTTAATAATGTAAGACATTGGCTTGCACACAGTTCGCAAATTGATAACTATTCCTCTAAATCTGAAAATAAATGTTTTACACAGTATACCTAAGGCGGATAAGTGATCATTTCTCACAAATGTGAAAACATAGGCTAATCGGTCCTGCTGCGAGAACAGTTTTTGATCCGCGCCATCCCATGACACTTGCAACTGAGAAGGGCTTTATCGCGTTAATTTGTCGGTAACAGCCAAAGTTTATTCTTGAGATTAGCTCTCAGATTATGAGTAAAAGGCGACAAAAGTTAGCACACTTTACGTTCAACCGTTTGATCCGACTGAACAAGTCACCGCTTTCTTGACTGAGAGTTGCTCGGCTTATACACAACGAGGACTAAAACCTCCGGATTTCCAAAGGCCGAAACATTTCTAGCGGAAAAAGTGACACCGTTATTGTAAGTTACAACTACATAGATATTTGCGTATTTTATTTCTATTTTCAGAAGTGTGGGTTTTGTTCATAATTTAAATAATATTAAAGTGGCGGCAAAACATGCTATTGTTTTGCTTTCTCCGATAACGGCGCTTTAGAACTAAAGGTTTAATTTCTTAATTCTTATGGGCAAATATTATGGCAAAAATAGGCTACATGAATTTGCAGACATTAATTTTCCTGGAAATAAATATATCGCAAACTGCGCGAAAGAAAATCTGTAGCAAAAATTACTTAAAGCGTTTACACTATACCAAATATAATGGATGTCATGTTGTCCGACGAAAAAGTTTCAACGCTGAACTTATTTGGACCTCTTTGCGACGGGGATTTACACTAAGATATGTGTGAATCGGCTGGCCAACATGCCTTCTCACTCACTCTACTCGGTTCAGTGAGCAGGGCAGGTCCACCTGCCTTTCGGCTGACACACGGCCAACGGCGCGTTGGCGAAAGTGGAACCTTCATCCACGCTGGTGTATAAGGCGTATTTTTTCATGGTCAAAGTTTGCGTTTTTCTATAAAATGCCAACATAGGCGCCAACATAGAAAACGCCGATTTAGGCTACTCAAAATGAGTAAAATGGATACATTGCGTTTTGGAAACAAGCTCTTCATTTATCCTTATCCAGTGGTGAGAGACCTGAATTAGCAAGAATACAGGATATTAAGTTTACAGTTCAGGTGCATGCACCTCCAAGGAAAATGCTCACGGGGTTTCATGGTGTTGCAAAGTGCACAAAATAAACAGACAACAAATTGCACATTGCCTGCAATATAGAACAGCCTGTCGCTAGGCTAAGCCCTAGGCTCAGAGCAGGGAGCAACAAAGATGGCCCATCAGAGGGGCTTCCCCTGAGGCAACATGAGTGCTTCTGCCAAACAGGGGTCATTTCAGGAAGGGGGCTGAGAAAGAGTCAGGAAAAAAATATGTTCTTGGTTGTTTTTTTTACCAAATGATTTAATGTGAAAAATGGAGAGGTCAACAAAAACGCATTCAGCCATTTGAGACGAAGAAATAAAATTATTTGAATGAGTACAGAGACAAAAAGAAGGACATGAATAAGGCAGAGAAAAAACTTTATATGCCAGGGCCAACAATTTTATACAGCAACCACATAGATCAATTTCAAATTTTGCCTGGGTTTGTCTCGGTTGCCATTATGACAGAGCATATTGGCAACGGCTCCACCTGTTCCTTTGATTCCTTCAGTTTCATTCCTCAAGAAACTCGACTGAAACCTTTCATCCTCGGTATCACATATCACGCTTCGCACACTGCATTTCTTGAGAAATGAGAGTCACTGAGCCTCAAGCAAATTGTTTTGTGTAACTGAAGACACTGGTACCAAAGGCACTTAAGTCACAGAATGTCTCTTTTGAGAAAAAAGGGTCTGAGTACACACATTAGATCCATAAAATCTGTTAATTTAAGACCCTTCTGTAAAAAGTACCAAAGTACAAAAATGTCCACTTTGAGAAAATCTACTTTGGTAATGATAAAAGACATTTTGCCATCATTACTTCATGGTGTGTAAAAATGTGACCTAAGTACTTTCAGCATTAGGCTCTTCAACTCAAACTCATAATTTTCTTAACTGTAACTGCCTTTTCTTATTTGAATATGAATTATTGCTGCTTTCTGCAGGTTCCCATTGTGTTAAACAATTCTGTCACTCCTGATGCAAAAAGATCATCATAAGAGCACTCACAGCAGAGCAGGTATCAATCTGCCGTAAACAGTAGGAGACAAGAATTTAATGGTCATTGCTACCACTTAGTCTTTCGGAAGGTGAGGGAAGGCACCAGCAGGCAATCAGGACACTTAGGTACCTTTGGGGAGTATGCTGGTTACTTGGAATCCAAAACAGAAAACACTTGATAGCAACAATAACCCAGTGTTGCACTACTCTAAATAGTTTCTCACATAAAACCAAAGAAGCAAACTGGCTAGGTACCACTCAAATAGGAGCTAGCTAGCAAATGTTCACACATTATCTGCTAACCAAGCTACATATAGGCCACCTGATAAACTGCCAGCTATTCTAAGAGACCACTGTTTATTTTTAGTGTAGGCATTATGATAAGTTCAATCTCCAAAGTTGTTCTCCAGGAATGAGCAGGTGAGATAGTGGACGGATGGGTGGGTAGTATTTAAGCAATCAAGCAGTGCAGCGCTGAAGTACGATTGTATTTGTGCTATCAATAAAGTTTACATGACAGATGGGTAGTTAAAGTCAGTGATTGCAATTGAGATGCCAATAAAACTGTAAGCATACCAATTCCACAAAAGTTGTTTGCAGATAGACAGGACAATTAATTCATAGCGTCCTCCAATTAGTCTTTCTGAGGTGAAGCAGTTTCTTATTTTTTGAAGCAGCAGTTTTAAAAACTTGACAGATAAGATGCTTGGCTTCTGTTTGAGTCCCTTGTTTCATGCATAAAATCATTCCTAATTAGAGAGGTCAGTTATGGTGTTTGAATATTAAACAGGGAATGACACTTCTTACTTGCCAGTAGGCTATCAACACACCCTCATACCTGTTTGTAGCCTTATGCTTCTTTTGCCCCATCCTCTTTTGTCGCTTCCTACCAATATAAACACCTAGTAACGAAGTATAACACTATAGCAACATTAAAGGGATAGTTCACCCAAAAATGAAAATTCACTCATCATCTACTCACGCCAAGGCTAATCGAAGGGTCCATGAATTTTGTTCGTCCTCAAAACACTTCTGGAGTTTCAAAGAAAATGGCATTGAAGACAAATCCACTGTATCCATCCAAAACAAAATCCGGCATTGAAGGTCCACTATGGTGGCCAACTAGGGTAACTAATGCTGCAACGGCCCTAAACATCTCCAATCGGAGAAACGCGCTGCAGTTTTGAATGTTAGTATTCACTGACTGAAGAGCTTATCTACCCTCGTTGGCCACCGTAGTGAGGTCAACGAAAATAAACAGGGCTCCTCGCTAGGTGGCTAAATTGGACATTTAGGCTTAAAAACATGGTGAAAAGATGTCTTTTCGAGTCAAATTTAAATGGTGGGGCTTACGGACACTTGGATTACGCCGCACGAGCAGTATTGAGGCATTTTGTGTTTTTTTTCTGTTGTTTTTTCCGCTTGAAAGAGTGGTCACCAACAACTTCAGCTGATTTGGATTTGTCTTCAATGCTGTTCTTCTTTGTAGCTCCAAAAGTGTTTTGAGGACGAAAATAATTCACGGACCCTTCGATTAGCCTTGGAGTGAGTAGATGATGAGTGAATTTTCATTTTTGGGTGAACTATCCCTTTAAGTGACTAGAGAATGTAGCTGACCATCAGAACTCAGAAGTTAAATGACTCCTGTTTAGAAGACCGTGTTGTCCACAGCAATTTGTGCATCCTGAGCAACCTTCACAGTGGTTAAATTTCATTTATGTTAGTGTCATCATAACAAATATGAAGTCTCAATGTAGATATTACCGGACAAGCATGTAAAAACGGACAATTGAGTAATGATAGTCAAACAGAGCAACCATTCCAAGAGCTTATACATAACTTAACCAAATATTAGGAATCCTATGGCAGAAACATCCGTAGTTGACCATAATCAAGATAAGAAAGACTGCTTGGTTTGTATTCAGTTGCAAAAAGGACTTGATAACGTCCGTCTACATAGACAACCATATATAGCAGCCCATTGCAAGTAGAACAGTACTGAATTAATTACAGCCAAATGGCAGGGGGCCACTTGAGTAATGTCTGGCCTTTGACATGAGCACACTATGACAGCCTATTTGAAGTAGTCATGCAACTTTTGTACAATGAAAGAAATATTGACAAGTGAAGTGGGTCTCACTGATAGCAATAATGAGAGCAAATGCACAAAAAAAAGACCTGACCTTTGTGACCGATGCCCCTCAAGGCCCACCAAACAGCGCATTGCTCACTGTTTGCCATGCATTTCTCAATCCTTTTCATATAATGTTAGCTACCAGAAAAGAATCTGAATAGCAAAGATAGCAAACTGACTATTTTCACCATTGACTTTGTCTGCACAACAAGTGAGCAGGCATGCACTGCGGTGTTTTGCAGCAGTGTGTGAGAGTAGCCACACATTAAAACATTTAAAAATTGGCAAACCTTTAAGTACTTGACAGCTATGCAACTATAAGTTTCATCTATTTTAAGGATAATTATAAATTCACTTTGCTATCTGAGGTAACATGTTACCAAATCTTGTTTAATTGACTGATATTACTGCCCAGTGTTAACTTTGTTCTTAAAATTACATTGTGCTTAAAGAGGCACACATTTTACTCAGGCCATTCAGCTTAAAAGCTGATTTTATTTGGATTTTCAAAATCATTAGGGGTTGTAGTATTTAATTGTACTGGGTCCTGACAACCTTAGCCTATATAACCTAAAGAAAAGAGGAACATTTTTCATTCAGTCTTCTTAGGTTAATGACTCATTAACTAAAATGTTCTGCTAGAACTCTGTTGACATCCATTCATTTTGTCTGCCCCATTGTCAGTATAATTCAGGCACCACAGGGCAACAAATGCAAACCTCTCAGCAACTAAGTTCCACCTCTTCTCTTCCTCTCTGCTAATAGTCATCTACCAGTTATAGCTCCTTTAGATTTTGTGTTAGCAAGCTGCCATTAGTGCAAAACAGGAAAATTGCACGCCTCCTCACTCCCAGACCTGATGAGCGTAAGTGAGAGTGTTACAGAGTGTGTTTTTTCAGCTTTTGGTCTAAAGGGCAGCATCAGAGAGACCACAAAAGGGACGTAGAGCAGAGGGGACACACAAAGAAGTCACTTTAAAAAAAAAAATGTTACTCGGTGCACATTACCATTGAATAAAAGTAATAATTTACATTACAATATGAAGACCACAATGGAAAAATGATCAGTCACATTTTCGCGTTGTGGAGAAATGATTAATTAAAAATTCTAAACGATCTTAGAAACAAAGCATTGAAAAAATATGCAAAAAATATAAAAAATATAAAATATTATAATAATATACAATATTATTATATATTATTATAAATATTATAATAATATATAATATGTAAAATATACAAAAATGCAAAAGTTGGACTCTGATCGTTTTTCCTTTGTGGTCTTCATATTACTGCCAAGTAATGTTATCTCACTGAGTTGCTTTTGAGTCACTTTCACAGAAAAACCTCAAATTAAGCACAAGGGAACTCTGAATGTGAAATTGGTCGGATTATAGAGAACAGTCACATGAATATAGCCATTTCCATTACACAGACCATTTCTAACAAAGGTATGACTGATACTGCTAGAGATAAACATTATCAGAAACTAATGAGCAAATTGCTGATTCACTGCCAATCTTAATGTTAGCATGCAACTTCTCTACATGTTTTTCGATGCTAGATTAAGAGTTTTTGGCAATAAACAATTCCTCATTACCAAGCCAAAAACTGAATTCTTGCCTTTTTCCATTTGTGAAATTAACATGCATCTTACATTTGGTGAACAAGGTGCCATTTATTTGATTTCATAACAGGAAATCGCTCTTCTTTGTGGCATTACTAATCCAGGAATGCATCTAGCAGTACAACAAAATTCATTGAATGAATTGTAAAAAAAACTAATTGTGACTGGAGGCGAGGTGACACATTAATTCTCAAAGAAACTTTAATATGACTTTAAGCTGTCACTAGTCATATAATTCAGTTACAAAAAAACGATACTAATGTACCAAGTTACTTCATATTATAACCCCAACAGATCTCAGTAAGGGAGAAAACCTATTCTAGGCCAGCACTACAAGATGTAAAAAAAAATAAAAAAGGAACTCATCAGAATGTCTCTATTTGATGAATACAAAGTTCTTTTTATGTTCTGTACATTACATGAAAATACTACATTCTTCTTTTGAAGAAAACCAATCTCAATCAATAATGATCGGAGTGGGACCATTACAGGCAGACACCAGACGCACACTGCTTTCTCAGTATTTTATATCTGAATTTGTCCTCTTTTAAAAGATGATGTCACATTGACGTAAGGGAGCTATATTTGGCATTAAACATCCCATATCTTTTCCAGGAAGTTCATAAAAATATCACCTCTTAGTTTACCACTAAGGGACTAATTTGAAACCTACTGCACAAAATAGACCTGTTCGCAGGAAAAAAAAGGGCAGGAGGAAAACTGTACAACTATTAATTTTCGTTAAGATTAAGTTATTTAATGAAAAAAATATTAAATATTCATTAATTTAAAAATATAATTATCTCAAAAATATTAATTCTCTACATACTTTTCAGGGGAAACCCCTCACACTTTTTGCGTCTGAATTCTTAAGCAGGGTAGAGTTTACAGTAAAGGAGCGAACTGCTGACAGCTGAATTTTTCCTCTGCGTATGTTTACCTGTGGGACACTGAAACAGCAACATTCTTATCGAGCAGCAGGAGAGACAGCCAGGAATCTGCCCGTGTAATGCCTCACCTGAACTGCGGGGGGCAGTGAGAGTCATCTTCCTTAGGGGGATCTGACAGGTCCTGGGGAGTTGGGAGGCTGCCATCCTCGCCCTGCTCCTGGTGCTCCGTCATCGTCTTTGGCCTGGGAAATAAGCAGCAAGGTTATGAAAGCACGGCCTGATCACTCAATCATGCACAAGTACACACACACACACACACACACACACACACACACACACGGTCATACACACAAAGTCATGAAATCAAACAAACAAAAAACACACATCCACAAAAGCAGAAGAATACACACTTCTGTGGGAGGACACAAGCACACACACACACATACGCGCACACACATGAAAAAAACATCCACACCCACACATACATAAAAACAGACATACACATACATGCACACAAACGCACACATGAAAATAGGCATACACATGCATATAGACGTACACGTAGACACACACAAACACACACACAAAAATAGACGTAAGCACACGCACAGAACACACACACACGCAAAATCAGACATAAGCACACATACACACACACACACATACACACCTCTGTTCAGAGCAGGCTGCTGCTGATACGTTCCAGGTCACAATTAAAGGTGTCACAAACAGGCTCTCAGTTGGTTCCTGTCTATTTTTAAACTGAGGCAGAACAGACCTGGCTGGTCGATATTCCACCTAAATCACAGATCTTTCCAGCTCTCCGGGGCCCCTCACTCTCCCATGCCTCCCTGGAGGAGTTTAACATGCACCAGTGCACGGAGAGACAAAGCAGCTAGAGCTGCCTCAGTGGAGGGAGAGCGAGAGCAGAATCCTTATAAAAACCAGACTGCAGCGACTCTCAGTCAGCCCAGTGTGCGCTATTCAACAGCACCTTCCAGCCCAACTCTGACAGCTCTCAGGATGGGATGAGTTAATGTAAAGCAAGCAAACTGTGCTCTCTAAAACC
Source organism: Gymnothorax javanicus (assembly GCA_029692085.1). Lineage (NCBI taxonomy): Eukaryota > Metazoa > Chordata > Actinopteri > Anguilliformes > Muraenidae > Gymnothorax > Gymnothorax javanicus. The sequence goes on along the minus strand of CM056207.1, from coordinate 34,673,861 downwards.
CTGCTGAGACGGTGGGGTAAGGGTACCTTGAAGTTTCAGAACAGAAATCACCTTCAATGGCAGATTGGCAACCAATCACCAGCAGTTACGACCAACTCGACAAGGTCTGTTAACAAAGACCCACTATAATATCTGTGCATGGCAGCACATGAGATTGGCAGGAAAGTGCACAGAGTGGGTTCATATTCTACACCAACTCGGGAAACAAGCCCAGAGAGGGAAGAACAAGGGCAGCTGTAGATCCACTGATGTACTTTTCCTAAATTTAAAGTGACCAGGATTGAATTAAACCACAAACAGGCAGAGACTAAAACAGTTTCATTAGCACGAGTCCCACAGAGCAAGGTTATAGCTGGGAGTGCTGGGGATACATGAGTGTGTGTGTGTGTGTGTGTGTTTGTAAATGTGGTTTTGTATGTATGTGTATGTAAAAAATAAAGTGAATTTATGGAGAAAGAAACTTCAAATTTTCCCATGCTGAAGTACACACAATTTCAGGAGATAATGATTTGGCCAAAACACTTTCTTGCAAGTCCTGTGCTGGTTACAAAATATGAGTAATACAAATCAATGCTGGGCTCCATGCTAAACCTGTGTGTGATCGTGACCGTAAAATAGACACACATACCATACATACTCAAATGCCTGTGCACATATGACTATGTATAAGTGGATCAGGAGCTTGACAGTACAGTAGAATCAGAGAAGAACTGCAGATCTAACAGTGAGTCACAGAGCTCGGGTGGAAATTGTCTAGGAGCGTATGGTGCAGAAGCTGATCTTGCATTATGAAGCCTTGATAACAGGTTATAAATATAGAGGTGAGAGGCTGGGGAGGCGTGGGCGGGGAGAGCAGGTTGGGTGTGATGAAGGGGCTGCGGAGCCCATTAGCGACAGAGTGGCTTGATTATTCAAGTACAGGCAGGGGAGTATATGCAATTCATCGCTATAAAAAGCGCTCAGCTAATTAAAAGGAAAAAACTGAGGAGAAAACACACACGCACACACACGCATACACACACATTTAATTCCACAACTTATTTAAAGATACACTTCAATTCTGCAAAATCGCTTGAAATTTTGAGAGATAAGTGTGCAGGTCACTTTTTTGATGAAGAAAATGAACCCTAGAGGGCAGACAATAGCTAACACTATGAATCAGGCATTACAGCGGATGTCTCTTTGGAGGACACAATTTTGGACTGAACAACACTGTCCTAAACATCACAAAAGCACAGTACAGTTAAAGTATGCTGACATTCCTTTAGTGAAGCCCGCAAGAGGAAATAACAGTCATTCTGTAACTTCTTCCAAAGCACATAACTGGTGATATTTTTAAGATGAGGACCCATTCTCAAGGATAAATCGATTCTGTGGCAAAATAACAGTGCTAAAGGCAATTAAACTCAAGGAAGGGATTCACAGGGCCAGTGTTTAACTTTCTATGAAGCTTACTCACAGTTCCCCACACACAAACAACAGGAATAAGCGGGAATTTTTTTTGCATTTTTGCCTTGCTCAACCAGACTTCATGTGCTTTGCTGTGAAGTGTCTACCGAAAATTTAGAAATGAAACCACACGGAACTTTGGTCATCCCTGCATTCGCACGTGTTTGTGCGCTGGCCCTGGCTCAATTCAGCAGACAATGTTGTATATTAGCCCTGGCTCAATTCAGCAGACAGTGTCGTATATTGGCCCTGGCTGAATTCAGCAGGCCCTGTCTAGTTTTGTTCAGGCTGAATCCAGAAGATCCTGTCATGTATTGGTCCTGCCTGAATTCAGAAGACGCTGCAATGTATTGGTCCAGACTGAATTCAGCAGACACTGTTGTGTTTTGGTCCTGGCTCGATTCAGCAGACCCTGTTGTGTGCTGGTCAAGGCTGAATTTAGCAGACCCTGTCATGTGCTGGTCATGGCTGAATTCAGCAGACACTGTCGTGTGCTGGTCCTAGCTGAATTTAGCAGACCCTGTCATGTGCTGGTCCTGGCTGAATTCAGCAGACGCTGTTGTGCATTGGTCTAGGCTGAATTCAGCAGATGCTGTCGTGGTTAGGTCAAGGCTGAATTCAGCAGGCCCTGTTTTGTATTGGACCTGGCTGAATTCAGTAGACCCTGTTGTGTTTGGTCCTGGCTGAATTCAGCAGACCCCGGGTGTGTTTCCCAAAAGCGCAGTTGCTAACTGGGTTAGCAACTTACATAGTTCGTTCACACACAGTCAATGGGTCCAACCATGTAAGTTAGCATCTGTGATTTTGAGAAACGCACCCCCGTCATGTATTGGTCCTGGCCAAATTCAGCAGATGCTGGCATGTATTGGTTCTGGCTGAATTTAGCAGACCCTGTTGTATTTTAGTCCTGGCTTGATTCAGCAGACCCTGTCGTGCATTAGTCCTGGCTGAATTCAGCAGATGCTGTTGTGTATTGGTCTAGGCTGAATTCAGCAGACACTGTTGTGTATTGGTCCTGGCTGAATTCAGCAGACACTGTTGTGTACTGGTCCTGGCTGAATTCAGCAGACACTGTTGTGTACTGGTCCTGGCTGAATTCAGCAGATGCTGTTGTGTACTGGTCCTGCTGGATTAACAGCAATAATCTGCGGCAGCCTTTAGCCTCTATTTCCGGCAGCCTCTGAGGACGAGCAGAATAAGACTACTGAGTAATTGATTCAGAGGGAGGGTGAGCTCTAAGCACAGGGCTGGGAGACAGCAGATGGGGCTCTCTCGCAAGTGCGCGCACACACACACACACACACACACTGTACACCCTCTGAGATCTGCATATATACAGCCTCATCTCAGAATTATGGCAGGTGTTGTGACAAGAGGAGCTATTCTTACACTCGGTATCACAGCAGTAGGAGCCGTGTCGTGGAAAGCGGTGTTCGATCGAGCGGGAGAGAGACGTGAGTGTGGGAGAAAGCGCGTGTGGGGGAGGGCAGAAAGCATGGATGTTCTGCAGGAGACCTGCCCCCTGATTGGTCAGTGAGGCCCAGAGAGAACAGATGGCAAGCTGTGCACAGCAGCCACACAAGTGCAGCTGAACGGTATTATCCTCCTACAGCCCTTCTGCTATACTCTCATTTTATTTCTGTCCTCACAAAATACGAATCTCAAACGTCTCATCGTGTGAGACAGGATGCTTAGAAACTCTCCTCCAAGAAGCCCAAGGGAGACTGCGTGGCTGACACTGTGATTAGCTGAAAAAGACTGCTGGGTTAGCACTGTGATTGGCTGAATGAAGCTGCAGGGCTGGCACCGTGATTGGCTGAGTGAGGCTGCAGGGCTGGCACCGTGATTGGATCAAAGAGACAGCAGGTTGGCACAGAAGACTGGGCAGAGATCTAATCACGCTGGGAAAGCTGAGTGCTTGGTTGGCACCAGAACCCAGCGGATACAAAAGGGCTTTTATACCTCAGCCAACCACTGTGACTGCAGGCACAACACAACTGGGGTGATGAAATTCTTCTTCGGTGAATATTATATTGGATAAGGTTATAGGCAAACTCCAACACGCACTGATATGCCTCTGATAGCTTCCACTGAAGCCACTGAGTGAGGGAGAGAGAGAGAGAGTGTGTGTGTGTGTGTGTGTGAGAGAGAGAGAGAGTGTGTGAGAGAGAGAAGAGAAAACCAGCCTTTCTTGCACAGAGAGAGGGAGTCAGGTGGCCATGTTCTGAGCTGACGTTGCCTTTTATTCTTTGTTACGCATCGTCCAATATCCACAGGAAGGAAAGCACAGCCGCACAATAACAGTCACTGACCATCACCGCCCTTCCCCAGTCCAGCCATTGTGGTCCCTCTCCGCACAAGCGCTCAAGTCCAGCTGATTCCTTTCCCAAAGTAGTCCTGTACTAACACAGCACAGCTGAGCACATACGACTGACGAAATGCTAATGTGTCTGCCTGGTTTTCCTCTGTTGTCATAACAACCACAGAAGTCCATTTGTAGTCAGAGTATTTACCTGTTCCTGAACTGCTCTCAAGTGGGAAAACCCTGCTCGATGGCCAATGGTATTGGTTTGTTCAAATATCAAAAGGTAACAGACCAAGTTCAGCTCAAACAAACTAAAAAGACCCAGACAGCCCCCCTCGAACACATACAGACACATGCATACAAGCGCACACACACACAAGCATACACACAGAGCAGGCACACACAAAAACGTATGTAACACAGTACGAACAGTAACACAAGCAGATGAAATGTCCTCAGGCTGTGAACAGTATGCAAAGCAGAATTACAGAGATATGCAAAACAGTCATTCTGTGTCAAACCAGAGACCTACCGACTGTCCACCTGAGAATTGCTTTATTCTTTGTGTAAATAATGTTACTGTACACAACATTAGGGTACAAACTTTTCTGGCTTATATCTCCCCCATTTTAAGAGATACTGAGACTTTTAAAAAAAGGTTGTGGCTAAAACAAACAGTAGATGCTAAAAATGGCAAAGTTCCTTAAGTAATTACTTTTGAACGAGCCATGCAACCTGCTTGAGATTTTCAAGGATTGTTCTACACCATTAGATGCCTTTACCGTCTGAAAAAGTCAGCCTACATTTGCATATTTGTCGTTATGACTTGCTGAAAACAGTATTGGAAAATTATTTGATGCGTTGGACTGGAGCTTACCATGTCTTCACACTGAACCACATCACACCTTTTAATTTTATATGCAATACTCACACTATAGCTCTTTCTTAGAGAGCTAGCTGCATGTCTGAAACAACATTAAATTTCTGATTTATGAGTTATAAAAATAGAAAAAAAAAAAAAGATTTCACGCCAATTTTCCAATTGTATTTAGTCCATGTTTGACAGAGTTTACCCTCAAAGCAATCACACCACTGTGAAAGCATGTTTTAATTAAAAAATGCACAAAGTACACTGCAAAAGAAAGATCTTCTCATATTTCGACTTAAAATACTGATGTATATAATATTTTTTCTCAGTAGGAAAAAAAAATCTGCCACTGATGTGAAACAATTTTGACTCGTTTCAAGTTTTGTCCATTAGGGGAAAGAAAATTTCAACTGCCCAATGGAGAAATCTAGAAATGAGTCACAATTACTTCAATCAGTGGCAGAATTTTTTTCTGAGCAAAACGGTAATAAAAATGAGCAGTTTAAGTCAAAATACAAGATTAAAATGTTTGGTAAGATTTTCTTTTGCAGTGTATGAAGTTGGTACTTTGAATCAAACTATATTCATTAAGGTATCAAACATGAGACATCTGTTCATTTGTTCCAGCCAAGCCAAACCACCTGTAGGTCAGCAGGGAGTCAGGTGGTCAAGTAGAACAGAGCTAAACCAGGCCAGCACATGGGTATGGAAAAATGTTAACAGTGTATCTGTACAGAACCTGAGTTCAGCATGAACATCACAATCACATTTACACGAAAGTTAACTCCAAATTTCCACTGCCAATGGATACCTAGCAGAATCTCCGAACGAAGTCACTCAGTACAAAACTAGATTCGAGTACAGTACGATGACTCTCTCAGTCAATTCTGCATAAAACTCAACACACATGATTGAAAGAACTAACAGATGCTGCCTGGACAGACACCATGAGGTCAATCTCTTTTCCCCCACTATTCACTGAAAGGATAGCTACATTACTTTTATTTCAGCACTTTGTATCGGTATCAATCTTCTGCCTTATTTTGACAAATGTGCATGACTGTACACTCACCTTTATTACAGCACATGCCAGATTGACTCTATACTTTAACTACAGGGCATGTAGCAGCTTTAATCTCTCTTTAATGCAACTCATTTTCTAGTACCGATTCCCCTGCCTGATTTATTAAGCCCATCCTCATCTCCTTTATAGGCCATTTAGAAAATATCACCTCCTCCTCCTCATTAAACTACATTTACTAGGCTTCAGCCACCTCGTCCGTTTATTAAGGCACATTTACTGGGACAGCAGAAGACAGGCAGTGAATCCAATTACCTTAATCAGGTACTTATCAGAAGATTCAGCGACCGTTTTAAGTGCACACCGCCATTTTGGCTCCCTGTAACTCCTCCTGTCATCCTGCCATCTCTACATACCATCGCAGACCAAAGCAGATGATCATCTCGGGAGCAGCTGCTGCAGTCATCATCTCCTGATTTAGAATAAACAGGGACTAACAGCTGTTTCCTGAGAATTATTAGGTGTGAAACATAACCCCTCAAGCAGCCAATGGAGTAAAGACTACGCTACGCTACGTCAACATCCCACTCTCCAAGACTCCTTCATTGAAAAGAACACAACACATCCTCTGGTTCTGCACTAATCAAAACACAACATATCACCCACTTTTAATCCAATCAAAAGAAAAAGACGACCCAATAAAGACTGTCACTCACCCCACTACATCACTGTTCATTAAAGCATGAAGAACGAGGTCCCACCCGCCACTCACAAATTCAATGCAGAGGGACGCAATTAGCTTAGCATACCTTGGGCCACTCTTTCCACATTTAAGGTTTTCGGGAACCGGCGACCTAAAGGTGAACCACGTCACGGAATCTGCTCAGGAGTCACAGATGAGTTGGCCCACTTCATGAGACGTGCTTTATCTAAATCCACACCGCGTACAGTCGATCACCTTTCACCCGCATTCTCACAGAAGCCCTTCAGTGCAAAACGCTCCAGTGCTTTCCTCAAATGGAAGTAGAGACATTGCGCTAAATAGCTTACATGGCTGTTTTTTTTCCATCTAGAGCCAAGTAATGTTCCAGCTTCAAGTCCCTCATTAGACTTCCTGCGATTTGCCAGCCATTTGCATGACCTAACACGAAAAAGTACTCCAAACAAAGGTGTGAATCCACAAAACACTCCACTTCAGCTGTTCATGATCCATGCCTGTCTCTGTTTTCACTCAAAGCTAAGGTGCTCATAATATGACTTGTAAGTGAAGCCAACTGGTGATTCTGAGTCACCAGCATCAGCTGATACAGCATTAGCCAGCAATAACAATGCTAGCACCAGCATCGACACAGCTCTATACAGCTCTTTCCCCACCATATTCCATCAAAAGCATAAAAAGCTATGATATGGAAGTAATAACATGCCAAAGCATGAGATGGTAAAACAGAATGCATGTAGTAAGTTGTCCCTGAAATTCGAGAGCTAAAAATTGCTTTTTACAATAGATGTGCATAAATGCCTTTCCCACATCATCACACTGTATCACTGCAGGTCTGATGTCACTTCCTGTTACCATCCTCCTCACTTAGTCAAGTCTCTTGCAACACCATGGTCCACAATGTCACAGCATAAATATTACACAGCGCAAAAATTCCAAATTTTTCAATGCATGTTTCACCACACCATACCCATTTATTTCACCCCCCTCCAAAGAAAACATCAATGGAGAAAAAAGACAGTTAGCCTCCAGCACATTGAAGATTAACACATCAAAGCAGGGCTGTGTGACACTAGATTTATGATGGCCAGTAAGAAACCAAGCTATATGTTGAGAATTCCTTCAAGATTCAATGTCAACCAGTAAAAGAAATTAACTGGAGATGCTCGATTGCTAAAGGTGAACACTTCCTGACTCCCTGTAATGCAAACACAGGGACATATTTTCAGCCAAGGCTGGCCCCCACCTTTCCAAACAAGGTCAGCACTTTCACTCTTCGTATCCATGTGAAAGCAAGGAAACCCTGGGCTCCTCTGGAGAACTGAAGCCTGTATATAGAGACCAGGGAGATTTGCTCCCCCAGCGCTCAACACGAGACTGATAAAAATAGAACAGTCTAACACAATTGTCATCTGAGGCCTGAAGGATGAGCCTTGTAGGAGGAACTACAGAAGAAATCCATCCAAATATCTTTCTTTTTTTCGTAAAAAAAAAAAGAAGGTGTGAATAATCTTATTTTAGGTGCTTTCCCAGCTTATGAGACAACAAATATGGAGAGAATGGTTCCAAACCCTAAGCTGGAAAGCTGGGGGGTTGTGCCCAGCAAGGAAAATGTTTCTGACCAAAAAGCACTGTATTGGCTGAGGGAGCATTCACTCTGCAGTAGAGGCACGGAGATGCACATGTGAACTGACGTCTACCTCTCAGAGCACAATCCACTGGGGTGATCGCCATTAGACCACAGGACCATCACCATGGTGACAGAGGGAAAGGGCAATTGAGAGCAGCATTAAGGACAAGAATATAATGGAGATGACCAAGGGCAGTGACAGAGATGGGGGGTGGACGGTACACTGGGGATGCATCAGAGTCTTTGAGGTGACTGTACTCCCAGATGAATGTCCACAGCAACATGGTTCGCACATTAGATGACAGCTCGTCAGTCCACTAAAATGGTAAAGAAATATACTGAAATCACCGCTGTTCTTGCTGTTCCATTAGTACATCTTTGCTTTGTTTTCCCTCACACTCTGACACAGAGCTGAGCGTGAGAACCAATAGAAAATCTCCTGCAACCAATCCATAACGCTGCCGGGTAGCCCTCTCCTTCAGTCCCCGGAAGAAGCTTGTAGTGGCACAGGCCCAGCTCCTGGTAGGGCATGGGGGCCAATGCCCCCTCAAATGCCACGACTGCCCCATCAAACCGACCATGCTCTATCCCCAGTTGCGGTATACAGCCAATAGTAACCTTCCATTAATGATAAAACCGTAACAGTGACGATCACAAAGCGAGTATTCAACTACATATCATACTTATAAACAGCACCAAAGTCAAATAAATCCCTCTCAGGGTGACTAATACTGTAATAAAGCTTTCAATTAGTCTATGTTTCATATTCATGCAAATATGGTTCCATGACTAAACTATACATAGTTTGTTTTCTACGTCACTCCAGAGGTAGAATACAATAAGCAATAAGACTTTTGCTGATGGAACCGCAGTGATGCTAATGTTTGGGTTGGCCAACAAAAAAAGTCTTCCCTTGGGCACTCAACATAGTAGCAGCTGGCATCCAATCAACATCTATTACTCCCCCCCCCCATCAAGGCAGTCTAGAGCTGTGTCTGAAGTGGCACCAATGGCATTTCTTTATGGTGATAAGAGTATGGCAAGCAGCTTTTCATCAGTATCTAACTAGGGTCAGGTGAGATTGCGGAAATGACATGGAAATTTAGCTTAAACCCCCGTTCCACAGAGCTTTCTGGCTCATCGGTCACTCGTCGGAAGCAAAGTTTATTTCTTCCAGTCACCCATGGAAGACTATCGTATCACAGGCCGATGAATCCGATTTGTGTTTTTCCACAATCAGGTCAGTGTCCGACGTGATCCGATGAGGCAAAATTGTCCGATGAAGGAACTAAGCTCGCCTCATCGGATCACGCCCGACACTGACCTGATAGTGGACAAACACAAATCAGATTCATCGGCCTGTGATACGATAGTCTTCCGTGGGTGACTGGAAGAAATGAACTTTGCTTCCAACGAGTGACCGATGAGCCAGAAAGCTCTGTGGAACAGGGGTTTTAGGATGCCAGCACTATCTGAACTGATAATGGGACACAGAGATTAATTTGAAACGAGATGACACTGTCCCCAATATCCCCCGCCACCATGGAATCCCGTTTTGGAACCAGTAGCATATGCACAAATCTTCATTCATCCATGTAAAGCAGGTTCTGAGAAAACTTGTCCCCACTCATCTCAGATGGACAGACAGACAAATTATACAGCAATATCCCTACTCCACTTTGTGTCATAGTGGGAGATAAATATGTCCCATGGTTGACAGTCCCCAAATAGCAACAGAGCTTTCTATAAAGTCAACTGGTATGACAAGCAATGAAGAAAATGAACCTCACACCATAGTAACATTATACATAATTAGGTCTTCTGTCCAACAACCGTGTTTAAAAAAAGAACAATTCACAGAGTAAATTCTCTTGGGAATTGCAGAGTGTACATTTCATTAATTTAAGGACTAGCATTCCAGCATTCATATCCAGGTGTTGAAAAAATTAACATGCATCACCTATGTGCTTTTATAAGCCAGACAACATAGGCAAGAACAGTGCTCCAGGTTTTAGGCCCTGAGAAGACATGCCAGCCACCTGCTCAGTACAGCGTAAAGTTTAAACAAGCGATTTTTCATGCACTAATCCTTCTTCATTTTTAAAATAACTCTCGCACTGAAGCAGGCTCCTGAGCCGACAAGAATGTTGATGAAAAACACAAACATGAACTTTGGACTTCTCACACCTCTAGAGGTAAAGAAAAACCATTATATCACTCAAACATAAGTCCTGGGCTGCGTCCGAATAGTCAAAAAATTATGGCCTATCCACTAATTCCCAACCACTTTTCTTTAACCTTTGTGGAAAACGTCATAAGGGAAAGGAGAGGCGTTTAGGGAATTCCTAACGGCTTAGGAAGACAGCCACGCTAATTAGAGAATCCGAATGCACTTACACTAGGCAACGTGATCATGAGTCCCCTGCCCATCATATACGTTTCTTTACGCGATTGGTCGGATGAGTGGTCGACGCTTTAAATACTGCAGCTGTGCAGAATTGTGGGATAGCGTTATCTCCTTTCTTTACCAAAAGGATGGTTCTGTGTACCCTATGCTAAAGGAGGTAAATTAGGAAGCACTGAGACACCTTTCCTTAACATTTAAAGAATTCGAATCCACTTATCATGGCTGCCACGTAATTATTTCTGGATCATTTTTTAGGAGTTAGGAACTTTCCTGAGCAAAAAAAGAATATTCGGACTCAGCCCTGGTTTACCTCTAAAATATCTCAATTACTGCTGAGCCTTGTCATTTCAGCCAACGCCCTTTAGAGGAAAATTCCATTCAAACTTCCACAAGTAATAACTTCACAAGTCTGCACGATTCAAATAAGTATTTTCACGTGTTTATACACGGGCCTGTTCAAAGTGAAAGGGAAAGCACCAAGAAAGTTTCATACAAGGTATCAAAAACAAATTTGGCTCCCTCATTCAAAAATACCAACTGTGTGAAAATTCAGAACAGTATTTTTGAAGTGAGAGACGAGATGGTGTGACTGAGGGAGACGACTTCCAGCTGCTTTTTTGACTGATAGGCGATGAAAGAGATACAATTATCATTATCATCAACCAGCCATAGATGCTGTAAATTTAGCATGCCAACAGTCACTCATATGCATAAGTCTGCAGGTCTTTACATGAAAATGCATGATTGGTCTTTAAAATGAGAGTTTTGCATCTAACGGATGAGAATGAGCAACGGAAGAGCTAATCAGAGACATTCTAACAACACAATAAAAGTGCTCATCCGGACCGCAGCCAGGGTCGTTCCACATTCACATGTTCCATCCTTGGTTGGATCAGTAGCTGACAGAGACCAGGATTCTCTGTTGACCTAAGTGCATCAATAATACTGAGGGCCTCCTGTCTGAATACCCATACATGACCACAATAGAGTAGGTGAGAAGTAATATGCGAAACCTGAAGTATGTCTGCATAATTTGCATGAATTGCAATGTTGGCGAATAAAACCTAGATGGCCAACTGGATATGGCAGAATTTCACTATAGGCAATCAGCGGACCATATGCTCTCCCATAAGGATGCTGGCAAATAGATGAAGCAGTGTTATCATGGTGAGTGTCCAAGCAATAGCTCTATGTATGAAAGCAGCAAACAGTGTTTAAACAATACATAACATTAACAGGAGCACAATATATGGCTGCATTAGGGGGGGGAAAAAAACCTTATTTATAAATGCCGTCAATTCTGAGGTAAAGTTGAGTCTTAAGTTTTGCTGGGGGAAGGTTATACTTCATCTCAGGCAAAAATCTGGGTCAACAGGAAATGAGTGCTGAGATGGCAGCCGTAGTATGTCCAATTTCCTGCTGATGCGTACGCATTGTGCCAACAACTGACGGTCGAATAGCAGATATGGAACCAAATCCAGTATGTACAGATGCAGCAGGGGAATCGACAAACAGGCAAACATCTCCAGGTGACAGTCCGATTGGCAGAGACACTCCTCGCAGTAATGCCACTTAACAATGAGTGGGAAGGAGGAGTTTAATTTAATTCTAATTTACTTTTCTGAGCAAACAAGAGCAGTAACAGTGTTGTGAGTGAGTCTATAGCCACAAAAGTAGCAGAGGCACATCCATCCATTTTGAATTGGGCAGGGCTTTATAAAACTGAGACTTGATCTTGGAATGAAAAATTTGAAGACTGGACTAAATGTGAAGGGTTACAATGGATGATAGGACAGGTCTAAGTAATTGGGCAGTAGCCCTTCCCTGCAAAAAAAAAATGTGCTCTAGGAATTCCTATAAATGTGCTATAGGAATCCAATAGAATTCTGTAGAACTTTAGTACCTCAAGTCCTATAGAGAAAAAGTTCTATAGAAAACAGTTCCATAGAAAATCTCTGGAGGACTTTTTTTTTCAGTTTGGCATCTTAAATTCCACCAAAATTTGGAAGGCAACCATAAACAAAGCAATCATTTTATTTATTTCCCAGCAATCACTTCCCAACTTGCATCTCTGTAGCACAATGACCACTCATGTGCTACTCTGACCGGGGCTCGAACCCATACACTTCTGCCGCCATACGGTGCTTTAACCAAGCGAGCCATTCAGAAAGCTTGTATGTTAATGGTTAGAAATACAAACTGTATTCAAATTAATTCTAAATCTGTCTATAATCTGCAATCACATGCATGTGAATGGAAAGGCATAATTTGATTGAATTTTTAAAATTAAGGGAAAAGTTCAAGAGGTCAAAATTTCAATGTAATTCTGTCTTCGTAAGCAATAGAGGAACACGAGTTTTCCATTATAGCATAATAAAGTTGTAATGCCTTACATTTGTGTTTTTGAATTGCTGCCGAGGACATGGAAAGAGGTCTTCATATACCGTAACTGAAATACTGCCAAGTTGTGTGGTCAGTCAGTCAATCAATCGTCTGATCATAGAATCAATGAGTAGGTATGTGCCTGGTACCCCATGTGCTTAAGCACACCTTAAAGTTAAAAGGGACACAATTTCCTTGCTACTTCTGTATCGTGGATATCACTGCATGTTGCACATTTTCATAACATTTGTCCGGTTTCTCACTTCTAGAACCCAGGTACACATAAGGTAAATTGACCCTTTGACAGAGCATTGCAAGGATTCCTAAGATTTATTTTTATTTTTATTTAACCCTTATTTAAGATGTCTTTCCCATTAAGCTTTTGTTCAATTAGAAGGTCCTAAAGACCATCAAAGTCCTATAGAACAGGTTTTTCAACTAGGGTGTTCAATAGGAAGGTCTTATAGAACAGCAATAATCTTATAGGACTTTCTTTTCCATAGAGGTGCTCTATAGGTTTCTAGCAAATTCCTATAGAACACATGGAAAATCCTACAGAACATGCTGTTCTACTAAAATGATCTATAGAGTTCCACTGATGTTCTATAGAGTTCTATAGAATTCCATAGAAGTCCTATAGAACATTTTTTGCAGGGTTTTCCTGCAGCACTCTCTTCATCAAAAGAAACACACCTTGCAATCCCCCTCTCTAGAGTCTGCATGTTTTTGGGTTACTTCTCATTGGTACATCTTGGCCATGACAGAACTACGTAACAATGCAAGACTCAGCATGATCATTCACTTTAGGATACAGAGGGGTGAACTTTTCATGCCATTACATAATGATTCCACAAGTTAAACAAGAATAAAATTACTGAAGTGACAGCCCTCAACAGGGTGTAGTTACCATATAGGCCTAAGCTTTGTGCTTTCCAACTGTCTCAGCCGGTACCTGCAGTTGTCAAGTATTCAGCTGGACACAAGATTATGATCTCATTATCAGGAGACAAGTAGGTTTGCATGTACAGCTCAGCTGCATTGGTGCAACAACCTTCGTTTACACACAGCACAGATGTCAAAATAAACTTCCGTTTTGAGTTCAAACATTCAACTCCAAATGGAACGATGCAGTGACCCCAAACATGCGAAGTGGTGTTTTTTTGCAATTGAATGAAAAGCCTCAAGGGTAGATACAACAAAAGACTTGTATGTGGTGATTTTTATTTATTTTTTTGCTTTGATTGTAAAGTCTGTTCAAAGTGTTTTGGTATGTTAACCTGAGAGTGTGCAAACTTATCTCCGGGGAAAGTCACAGACAGGTCACTCACAGATTATTTTGAATAGATAGGCCATTCTCCGACTATTTTGGAGCACATTTAATGAGGATTATGATTGTGAGCCGCTGTTACCCGCTCTGATAGCATTACTGCATACATCACAGACACGAGAATACAGAAGTGAAAGAACAGAAAATAACCTCAGGTGCTTTACACATAACGTCGCACACAGACTGCCCCAAACAGCGAACTCGATCTCTACTGTCGGACTCCTGACTTCCGAACTCGGTTCAGTTAGCGCATAGCTGGTTTCAACTAGCCTATACAATTTCTACAAATCCATCCTCTAGCCATAGAGTCGGCTATCATCTCTTCCATTAGTACGGAACCCCAGTACGTAGGCTAAATGAAGACCTGGAATAAAACTTAACTCCAACGGCTGGTGTACAATGAACTCCGACCATACTATTATTCTTCAGCCGCTTTCACACTGGACGCGAAACGAATTTTTCGCACGACAGATTACATTCAAAGTCAATGCAAAGACGCGAAGTCGTGCGAAAAATTCGTTTCGCGTCCGGTGTGAAAGCAGCTTTACGGTGGAACGCAGCAAAGACATTTAATGGCAATCGCTCACAATAGTTACTTGGCACAAGACAATATTTCATCCACCTAATGACGATTTTTAGAGGGCTTGCTAGGGCTTATACATTAACGTAAGATGCTTGACGGATGATCGCAGGCACTGAGTAACGTTACATCGTAGCTACTGGAGGCAAGTACAATCATTGACTTCATTTGAGACGTCTGTCACCGATCATCCTCGTTCAAATTCCTAACCAGCCGACAAAATGCAGGCAATTCATGTTTCCACATCGCCCAGGTTACATACAATGTTAACCATGGCATGCAGAGATCGCACCAGCAGAATCCAACACCGGGTCCGTATGAGCGATCAGGCTTACAGTTCACCCGAGCATTTCAAGCACAGACTGAAACAAATCTGTCGTTTTCCAAGTAACCATGTCGTCAACAAGGCTTCAAATATAAACCTACCTTTGTGCCTCTATTGTTGATTTAAACCCCAGGAGACGGTCATTTTGCCAATGAACTATGGATTAAAGAGTTGGTGGTAGCGCTACATCGTTCGAAAATGTCAATGCTCAGGAAAAGACGAAAACACAGATTGAAACGCGCTGTCGACACGACGGTAAGGGTAGCGAGGAGGCTGGATCCGAGCTCTGAAAACTTGTTGCGTTGAGCATCCACTAGTTGGGGTGGGCAGTGCCTTGGCTAGCTACTCGACCCGCTCGTATAGCGGATTTTAAAGTAGGCTAGTAGGCTACACACTGTAGCCAATCTTTTAATTAATCAAATTGGCAGTAAGATCTTGGCACATATCGGGTATGGGGGTGGAGTGCTTCATGCCATTCAAATAGCTTACCTACGTTGGCCAATAAATGTGAAATAATGCAAGCAATTTGTTGGAAAAAAAAGAACTAGCCATTTCATTTTACAATGCAACCGTGGGCATCCAACCAAAAAAGAACGATTTATAGCCTGCGTGTATATGTATTCATGTAGCATACCCAATATCAAGTGGTGAATAAATCTATAGCCATTGACTACTTGTTTCATTTTTTGAATACACTAATTCTCTGTAACTCAAGAAAGATTTAGGTATCCATGGTTCCCACAAAAAGATTTTTTTTCTGGATATAAGGTTTAATTAATGAAGGTTATTATTTGATCCTGAACCGGATAGCCTAGGACCTTTGCAATATTTTTCAATAGATTAGGCCTACAGAAATTTTATTTAGCTACTTGATACAGCACTCAGTTCCGTGATTCCAATTGCAGTGGTAATCAATAAGGCAGAAATCTTTTGAACTCAAAGATTATTTTCTCAGCACAAGGGCTGCGTTCGAGTTGCCACGTGTGTAGCTAAATAGTGACTGGGTGCGAGACAAAAGCCGCTTTCACCCTGGACGCGAAACGAATTTTTCGCGACAGATTACATTCAAAGTCAATGCAAAAACGCTCGCGTCTTTGCATTGACTTTGAATGTAATCTGTCGTGCGGAAAATTCGTTTCGCGTCCGGTGTGAAAGCAGCTAAAGACGTCTCTCAGGAACAGATTTCAGTGCCGCTTTGCCACATTAAGCGCCTGTCAGTTGAACAGGGAATCCTCCGCGTTGTTGAGTTTTGTATTTATTTATTTAGTAAGTTCGTTCACGTGTCCCGTTTTCTTTTTTCATATTACGAATAGGTCGACTGAAAGGAAAAACAGGTCGCCTATGAATTTCAGTTATGCGCTGCTTCACCTTCTGTCTGCTACTCCTGCCCAGTGCTCAGAAATCTATCAAATAGCTTCACTCAATGACTATGTAATTAATCTGCGAGCATCCCGAAGGTGTTTTTTTTTTTTTTTTTACAGACCAAGATAATTTCATAAAAAAGGAAACACCAGAAATCATATACCTAGCACGTTTTTCCTCTGGTACGAGGCAGTGCACCAATCTGGGAATTCAAGCAGGTATTACGCACTTCCCTCAGACTTTATCCAAGGGTCGCTTCCATGGCAACCACAGCCCTGCTCACACAAGTGGTCAAGTCAGCGTGTTTGTATGGGGCTTTTTATATTCCAGCTCAGGTCACCTGATTCCCGGAAAGGCTGGAAGGAAAACAGCAACCTCTCACTTAGTTCTTAGCTCTTTGGTCTCTTTTGAGAGCGCATTTTTCAGACCCCCGTCCACAAACATTTTTTCATTTGCTTCAAACAAGGAGGCTACGTAACCACAGTAAGTGGATCATACTACCAATGACTGATGAGGGAAATGACTGACACATTAATGATAAATTACTTAGATCTTTATGAGACAGCTTTGTCAAAGCACCAAAAGGAGAAATATTTAAAAAAAAAAAGAATCATAGGCTCAACTGCAGGTTAAGTTGTGCAATAAGGTGTGGAATAATTGTTATGTGTGATGGGAGCTGATAGGACAACTGGGCACAAGCAAGAGAGAATGGGATATCCATTGTAATATCCTGAAAACCAATATAAACTACTCTGAGGCTGCTTCATCATCTAGT
This sequence comes from Gymnothorax javanicus, assembly GCA_029692085.1. NCBI lineage: Eukaryota > Metazoa > Chordata > Actinopteri > Anguilliformes > Muraenidae > Gymnothorax > Gymnothorax javanicus. The sequence goes on along the minus strand of CM056207.1, from coordinate 34,656,712 downwards.
AGGCCCAAGCCTTCTCACAAGGTTCTCTTCTATTGCTGCAATTTAATAAAAAGAAAAAAAAAGCTGCTGCCATAATTGGTATAAATGCCCCAAAGATTTACATAGCATAAGCTTGGTCAGCAAGAACCTGAAGACTTTGAATGTCTGTTCCCTCCAGTATACCAGCATTGAGTGGCACACTGCTGCAGTACAATTCACCAATGTTATCACCAGGGTACAAGGTGTCATTGCTGTGTGTTAGACTGATTAGAGCTTTTCTCCATTAGGATGGGAGTTAAAGTGTCAAATGCATATCATTGACCAGCTGCGCTGAAAAGGATATTGCCTGATACACTGCGTTCCCTGGAGCCGCACTATGGCAAGTCAGACACCGCACAGGCCACTGCCCTGGAGATCACAAGGGCTCTTTGATGAGTAATTACAGTACGCAGCCTGTATGTACATGCCAGATGCACACCCGAGCAAAAATAATCATCATGTGGAAAAGTACTAGAAAAAATACACCATGGGGAAAAAACAAACACTCAACACTATCCTGATTAAATATGAAGAAAACAAAACTATGCACTAGCAATCCAATTTCAAAAAGTCATTGAGGTAGTCTGTATTAGCATTAGCAATAGGCTTTTTTGAGGGTATAATATTGTGGAGGATAAAATATTGATTTAGCTTCAAATTTAGCACTTAAGATGCTGCTTCTTGGAATTCTGGTCATTATTCCAGAGATTATCATGAACACATCATGCATGCATCATAGGAACTCTTCAACCAGAACCCCTGACCAAGGAACTGGCTTTAGAACTGGAGTTGGTCCCCGGGCGCTGCTCTGTGGCTGCCCACTGCTCCTAACTATAGGATGGGTCAAATGCAGAGGACAGATTACCCCACGGGGTTCAATAAAGTATATCTTCTTCATCTTCACATCCACCAATGTTAGCCATGTCCACAAACCTTACACAATTTTAAATACATATGATTTCTCAAAAATAAAGCCCTCGGGCTAAGGAGTCTGCACGGGAAAACTAGTCAGCAATTCATTCCACCCATCTGAGTATCTCTAAGAATTAGTCGCCAAGTGAAATAAGGCAGGGCCAAAATATTGAGAATGTGACCTGTCCCTGTTCATCCAAGTATTCAAAGCACACCTTGAGTTTGAGGAACTCTGCTTCACTGAACAGCCCCTCAGAGAGGAAAAGAAACCTAAAACTGAAGGGAAGGTGGGGCGCAAAAGACTACAGCAACCATTACACATTGCTATATTATAGTAACATCGAGCAATGCAGCTATAGCATAAACTGTAGTAAGACGAGAACTTCAGCACTACAGAAGTATAGACGATAGCAAATATATCATAAATCACTTATCATAGTAGCATAGACTACCACAGCAATATCATTAACTGTATTAATGTAGACTACAGTTACTGTAGTACTATCTATGGATGTTAAGACTACAGCAATTATAGCAAAACCTATAATAGCAAAAACTGTATTAATCTTCGTACAACCTATTATGGTATAAATTATGATAACTATAGGATTAACTTTAGAGCTATAAACTAGTTGTTATCGAAAAAACTACAATAGCATAGACTGTAGCCACTGTAGCATTAACTATAGAAGCATAGACTACATATTTGCTAAGATACACCGTATAGTTCAGTAAAATTTGATTTTGATAGAAGGCACATTGGGCTGCTCACCATCAATGGCTGTCTTTTAGAACTGGCAGAACTCTTACAAGCCCTCTCAAAAGATTGTTCGCACATCTAGAAGGGTCGACTGAATTTCAATGCATGAAACTATAAGTGTGTTCCATAGAGCCAGGAGTCCAGGGCATGGAGGAGGCGCAAAACTTGATTCTTAAAAGAAAATCCTGCGTATAAAAAGTGTGATTGTAAACAGAGGAGTGGTGATGTTCGGGAAAGGCAGGCTCACCTTTTTGGTGCTCTGGTTTTTGGTCTCTTCTCGTAACCCCCCAGGCGAGACCTCTGTGGGTCAGGACCTTCTGACGGAGCCTCGGGGCGGGCCGCATAAATGGTGCATCCCATGAACCCCGCGCTCTCAGCCGCTGTGGCGTCGCTGAGCCGGGGGGAGCTTGTCCTTGCTCGTCAGTGTGGCGTCCCGGCGAAGAATTCGGCAGAAAGCCATTGCATCAGCATCTCCTGCCCTCTCCCTCCTACACCCTCCCCCCATCTCATCTCCCAACACGGGGATAATCAGATTTCACATTTACACTGTGGAAAAAAAAATCATCCTCATGTAATCCACTGCCATGCATAAAGGGGCCGGCCATTCTCCAGCAGATTCAATCCTCTGCCGCAGCTCCGACAATCAGCACTCTCAAGCAAATCAAGCCAGCTTTATCCTTCCAGCTGCACAGACAGTCTGCAATAATAATAATTACAGGATGAGGGAAGAAGCCTTAATTACCCCATCAAGCTGTTGGAGTACAGCGCACATTCATGGCAAGGTGGGAAATATCCAGGATGATGGCGGACTGGAAAATAACAGGGTTCTGGTTATTGTTGTTACATTCTGTGCAAGTCAGATATTTAAGTGCCACCAAGCAAGAGTTTTGCCAATAACAAATTTTTTCACCAACTGAAGAGGCAACAAGACTCAAATTTATCAGACTCCTTTCCCAGTTTCTTCACAGGAGGAGACAGTGACAACAGAAGTAATGTTTACTTACCCATGTTTGTACACACAAACAATGTCAGTCAACCCTCCATCTCTTCAAACTATGTATTACTTAGCAGAGGTAATACATATTCGTTATGATGTCTAGTATAGTGAGATCTGGTACCGACTGATGGCACATAGGGCTGCTCACTTTCACAGCTGTCTTTCAGAATTGGCAGAGCTCTCATAAGCCTTCTTCAGAGGCCGTTCACACATTTTTAGCAGCAGATGGAGCAACAGAATTTCAATTCATGAAATTCCCCTAAGCAATGTTTGCACATTCCCTTGATTGATTGTATTCTCTGACATTTGCCACCAAAACGCAGAATATGCAATTCTCCACGTTTTCCCCATCTGGAGCTCCGCACAGACTCACAAAGTTTTGCCTTGGTATTAAAGTAATTCATGTACTTTGCATACTATTTAGATATGCCATGTTTTAGTTTGCATGCAAGAATTATGCCACTGTGAGATTCCCTGGCCAAACATACTCCCTGTTTATGAGCATACAGCAACCAGTTATAGATAATGGGTAGTGATGTTATTGCTATGAATGGGTACAGTCATGATTTTTTTTTTCTTTGTCAATTGTTAAAAATGATCCAGCCATTATTCACTAATATTTTGGCTTGCTAACCCCGTGGGGCTCCAACACTTACAGCATGATGCTGATCAGATGCCCGGTTTGACAGAAAGAAAGAAAAAAAGTTCTGTTCGATTCTCAATCCAATCCCCAAAAGGAATCTTTCAGGCTGTGGCCCGCCAGAGATTTTGAGGTAAATGAGAGCCCTCTAGTGGCGACCGTGCACTGCTCACGCATAATATAGCAGTGGTACCCAAATGCGGTTTTAGGGATCCCACCCTTTATGCTGGTTAATGTCCCAACCCAAAATTACTATCCCAGAGTTTTAACAAGTTGTTAATTTTCCTCAGGACTGAATTATGAAGCTACTGTCTTACAGTAGTGGTGCTCGCCGTTAATCTTGGGAACCTCTGGTATGTGTTCGGTTTCGTGCCACCTACAATATCAATCACCATTTAAAACATTTTTTTTTTTTGTAAATCTGGTCCTTTTTATGTTTCGGAATTCACCCTCTTTATCCACATGGTTAAAAATACTGACAGCTGCATAAAACGTAGGCTAAAACCTCTCATTTACTGCAAACATTTGCAAAAGGGAGCACATTTTCAACTCACAGAATTTAGGATGATGAATCAATAGGGTCCAAATGATGCTGTTGAACATGCGCCTTTTCAAACTTTGACATAATACAGGTTTGTCTTGTTATCATTTGCCTTGAACATTTTCAGAGAAGCATTTTCACAAATTAGAAGCCATCTGATCACTTAATATTCCTTGTTTTGTGTAATAATAATACTGAATTAAAAAAAAAAAAAAAAAAAACATTTGCAATATAGGACATTTTGACTGTGGAACTCTTCAGGGTATGCAAAGCCGTGTCTGAGATAATGTGGTTCAAAAGGTTAAATTATCCTTAAAAGCATGAACAGTACAATTAAGAAAAATTGTCACCTTGGTAAAATTCTGGGATTGCAATTTTGATTGAAGCAAAAAAAAAAAAAAAAAAAGTACGCAACTGATGTTGAGAACTACTGCTTGAAAACATCAGTCTTGACATCAAAGTGTTGAAAACCTGTGTCACAGAAGACTAACTCAAAATTTTACTGCCAGCTGGCAGTAAGAGCACCCTTCCCAACTCCGGTTGACACAATGAAGTAAGAACCGCATGCTGCTCCTCGAAAAAACTGAAATGATACACTAATGCGAGAGCACATCAAGCTAGGCGACCAGCTGAAATGGCAAACACATTTTAAACATACAGATTCATTGCAATTATTAAACTTCTAGATCAAGAACGGGTGACCCTGAATTTCTTCCGATGTAAATAATGCAGCATATTTGTGTGTGTGTGTGTGTGTGTGTGCACATGCGTGTGCGTGTGTGTGTGTGTGTATCAGTGCATAGGTTGCTTGGCACTGTCCGGGACTGCTTCATTTGGCCTCTCGTAGAGAACGTTAATCAGCATTTTTACAACTGAATGTTCCGACTTTTGAAGACCATAGTTACAAACTTCCTGGGCCAATAATTTGAAGTTGATGATAAAAAGAGTGTATTGTTTGGACACAAGCTTTTCTGCTGAGAAAAACAACACAGAAATGAAGATAATCAGTTGATGTTTAGCAAAATTTTAGTCTAATAATAAGCGTGATTTTGAGCATTACGATGTGACATGTCAAGTAAATATACTTCAAATAAACCTGATTTTGTAAAGAACATTGGTTTTCCAGGGCTGTTTTCTGAATAAGATAATATGTAAACCTTTCAGTTTGCCTGAAGTTTCAAGCTAGTATCATAGTGATTTAAAGATTTTTGGAGAACTTAAAAAATATGTAATTGTTACATTTTCTCTGTACAGTCACATCCATACCAATGAATTAGTCTACTTTTCAATCAGATCTGTTAATATTAGGTTACTTATGTGTTTAAATTTAAGTCAGATCATGGTTTTTGCTATATAACAAAGTAAAACACTGTTATTTCAACCAATAGCCTGACAAAATTTTTCAGAACCCACAATAAAATTTTCCGCAAAGATGCGGTGTCCGGGTCCCCTATTTGAAATCTTAAGCCTTTAGGCTTTACAAACTCAAAATTACATCGATTACTAAGTCTCAATTATCAAGTTAATAGTATAAATACATTGAGGGGAAATACCTTAATAGAATATAGTCGGGGAAAGATACTCATATGTAATGCCGTACCCCTTGTAGTGTCCATAACCCTTAGAAATAATTAGGCATTTCATCACATGATTTGTAGCAAATTATTAGTATTATTATTACTGTATTATTGTTATTATTGATTTCATGCTTGAATCATACCAGTCAAGCTTTTGCGACCTCTTGTCATAGGATTTTGCACATTTTACCATAAGATTTAACAAAAAAACCAAAAGACATGTATGAATATTGACAAAACGTGTTCAACCTTTTTTTTTCTTTTTTTAAAAGAAATCTAATAGTACATGATGTGACTAGCAATCCTTCCTTTAACTGTTAGCAAATTGCATGGTGTGCATTTAAACAGAATTAACTGGCTGCATGTTGGATATCTTTTTGACAGTCATGGCTGTAGTGTTCGTACCCCTTCAACTGTAAAGGAGTGCAAGAGCATTCATCAGTAATTTCTGTAAATTTTGATCCAAGGTGTTCTCTGCTGTCCTTAGTGAAGTTATCTGTTAGTTATAAGTAGTTACAAGTTAAATATCTTTGATAAAAGAAATTTGTAATAAAGTTTTCTGCAAGTTTTAAATGGATAATGTGGTTATTCCGTGTTGGCAAAAGTCTGAGTTAAGATATTCACAGAGTATCACAAGGGATATATCCAGAGTAGTTTTGGTGTATTAGGCACCATTACGTCCCACGGAATAAATGTGCCATACTTTATGTGCCCTGCATGTGTGTTTATGTGTAATGTTTACATATGTTTAATTGTACCATGAGCCAATTTCCATGACAGCGGCCCAGTACACCAGGGCCGCCCCGACTGCCACCCAGTCCTCAAAGCACTCGACTCCTATTCCTCTCTTCGCCGGTGGTGAGACCACGAAGCCAGCCAGGTCCCGGGAAAACCCCGGCCACCACGCGCTCGCTTGCGAGCTCCCCGCCCGGGTCTGGCTCCAGGAGGGGGCCCTGGTATCCCAGTTCCGGGTGAGGTGTTTAATTACCAGCCTCGACAGCTTGGGCTGGTATTGTTTTAACCTTGTGTGTGCGTGTGTGTGTGTGTCTGTGAGATCATGAAAAAAAAAAAGAGGTCCTGGAGACACCTATTGTAGTCGGAACCATCACAAAAGCAATTTTGGGCACTTTACAAGGTGTTTATATGTTGGCATGTTTGTCTGTGGACAGACTTTGTCACCAATCATACAAGATATATTCATGACACTTCATAGGTGTGAAATTGTGATCGAAGTGTAATGGAGCCAGAAGGAAGGGGGTAAGAAGAACAGCTGTGTGATGCGATTGCATGATGGTCTCTTGTTTATTTGGGGTCCAAGCCCGAGGGGGCTGGGAGCCACACTGTTCCTCGAATCTCTCAGATTTTTATTCTTTCATTGGCAAAAGTGGTGCTGTTGCCTAAACGATTAAAGTTTACGAGTGAAATTTTCACAGGAGGTTCAGAATGGTGCACACAGCTCACACACCAAAAATTAAACGTCCACCAGCTGGTGGCACTATAATGCTGCATTTCCACTAAATACGTCAAGAAACTTTATTCGCAGGAGTTTGATCGCAGGATCATTTTTATCTTTTTGCTTTGAAGATTTGCTGCTCTGTTTGCGACAAGAATACAGTCACTTCTATGGGAGAACAACTTGGTAGAGGACTGACATGCAAATTCACACCGCTGACCAACAGCAATGCGAGTTGAGCCTTGTTTACACTCATGGGGCGGTACTTCCTGGAATCCCAAAAAATCACCAACAAGATGGCAATGCTAATGTTGTCGTACTAACATCACAAATATTTTACTTTATGAACTTTGTACCGGCTTCAGAATAAAAATATTCACCAAACCGATAATGTTGTCAAATCTGATGTTGAGCTAGACCACTATCTTTTGCGCAGGTTATTTGATACAGCTAGCTCGCTAGCCTTCCCATTATCTCAAGCAATGCAGCCAACTGCAGTTTGAATATGTAGCTAGGTAGCCTTGCTCCAGTAGCAATGGTACCAAACAGAACTCTGCTCTACCCGTGCGAAATTTTTGCCCGACATCAATATTTTTTGAGGAGGAGCGAAATACGATTTTCGTGCATTTGTGCCGTTCACGCCACGCCACCTGACGCAAACTACTGTCTTTTGCATGTATTTGCAGCTCTGCATTGACTTTGGATGCAATCTGTCCACGCGAAAAATTCTTTTCGCAGTCAGTTGAAATGCAGCATAATGTTTTTTGCTTATATCACCTGACACATTGACTGTATATAACGACGGATAACCTAATAGCTCCCCAAAAGTGAAGTCAAAAGATTTTGATCGCCATCTAGTGGCTGGCTGCAATGCAGGTTATAAATCCACCCACTGGATAATAGTGGATGGGACATGGGCCACACCAAATACTTACCTCCGCCAAACAAAGTTGGCAGGAGGTTATGTGATCAGTGCCGTTTGTTGGTTTGTTTGTGAACAAGATAACTCAAAAAGTAATAAACAGATATCTCTGAAATTTTGTGGTTGGGTCGCTATTACATCAGGGATGGATCCTCTTGATTTTCACTGCGATCAGTCAAACAATATGGCCACCACAGCAGCCATCTTGAAATCCTATGACATGCGATAAGTGAACTTTGCTCCCACTCAGCAAAATTTGGACTGTGCTGCCTTGGCGGAGGTTTGCACTCTAGGAGTGCCTCGTTTAGTTATTTGACACTGTAAAAAGGAGGAGTAAAGTCATGATTGACAGACGTGATTGACAGCAACTCTAAGCCAGGAAGTTGCCAGCTGGGAATTCTTCAGTACTGGAATGCAACCGTTGAAAAGAGTTGTAAGGTTAACATTACACATGCATAAATTATTAGGTGCCAGTACAACTCACCCCACCAATTACTGCTGCGCAGACTCTGGCACCAAATGTGCAAGATGGCAGCATTCGTGTGCAAGATATTTTGGCTCCATTTTTCCACAGCATTTAGAAATGGAGATGCATCATCCACATTTATATACAGTTTCTGGCAGCAACAGCATGGGTTAACAAAAAAAAAAAAAAACTCTTTATTTCCTCTGATTCCTTGAAAGTTCCCAAATTTATTGCACACAATGCCACTAATTTGCATGTGCAAATTTTTCACCCCATTTTCAAAAATTTAAAAGTGAAAGTAAAATGAAATTGTGACAGGTTGTTCATCCAATTCTCATGAAACTTGGTGGACACCATCTCCAGACCAAGACGACGAAAAAGTCATTAAAGCAATCTTGATCCATTAATCGGATATAAAATCATGCTTCAATCAAATTTGAAGGCATGGTTCTAAATGATTTCTATGGCCAATATCTTTTCACCGACAGGTCCAAACTTAACACAACTTGATAGGCACCATCAATACAACATTCTTTGAAAGCACCGCTTATTTAAAAAAAAATTTGCTTATGGAGCAAAATACATACTTTGTATTTCAATATCTCAAAAAACGCTCAAGCAAAAATTCCGAATGTGGTGTACTTCTATTCGGTCCCATTTGATTAAATTCCTTAAAATTCCAATGGGCTTGTTGAATAAAATAGCTGCCAAACAGCAAATCAAATTTCAGCAGTCGATATTTGCAGGTGTGATTGGCCGATCTTCATGACACTTCACAGGCTCAATCATAATGGCACATGGCAGCTGTGCACCACATTTGAACATATCTACCACAGAGGGGCACCGTAATATGCAAATTTTCACTGAGGTTCATATCTCAGGGTAATGCATGGTTTATAACAAAAATCCTTTACTCTGATTGCATGTAATGTAATGTCCCAAAACAACTGGGCTAATACACGCAATTTCAATTTTAAGTGAAGTCTTGCAGTCGGTATCGGTTCCTCACTGACCACCAGTAACTAGGCCATTAGTGGTTTACTACACACTAGCATCAAGGTCTCAGATTACACATTTAAATGCTGATTTATTACCTCTCCACTGAAACCAAGTTAATGACTGCATTTGTGATCTTAATTAAATTCCAACATGGCTGTGAAAAACAGGTTCAGTCACTGCCCTGGTTTAAGCTAATCGAGTTCAATTTTATTGTCATATGCTTAAAACACAGTGGGGATAAAAATGGTGAAATGCTTACTCGGAGTCCCCAGATATACATTCAAAACAATGAAAAATTGGACCAATGACCCTGTAGCTCACAGAGTGGTATTCAAAACCAGGCTGGGCAAAATCCATGTGAATCTCACCATGTCACAACGTACTAGCTGGCCACTAAAGGGCACGGTTGCATCACTTTTGGCCATTATTTAACGAGGTATATTTACAAAATGGGGAAATTTTAATTCTATATAAAAGGTTAAAAATCCAAAATAAAATTGTAAACATAACGCGTTGCTGAATACCCCTCGGCCCGGACAAGATTTCCTGCCTCAAGGTCACAGCACTAAGGTCAAAGGTCAAATCCAGCAAAAAAGCTGTCGTTGCACATCTATGTGTCACAGTGAGTTACCCGACCAAATTTGCTCAAGCTGCGATCAGTAGTTGCTGAGTACTGACTCATACAAGATTTCCTGCCTCAAGGTCACAGCGCAAAGGTCAAAGGTGAAATCCAGCAAAAAAACGTGACACTGCACATACGTGTGACAGTGAGTTACCATACTAAATTTGGTGAAGCTGCGAGAATTAGTTGCCAAGTACTGACCCGGACAAGATTTCCAGGGTCAAGGTCACAGAGCTAAGGTCAAAGGCGAAATCCAGCAAAAACCCTAATGTTGCACATCAATGGGTCATAGTGAGTTACCATACCAAATTTGGTGAAGCTGCGAGAATCAGTTGCCGAGTACTGACCCGGACAAGATTTCAAGGGTCAAGGTCACAGAGCTAAGGTCAAAAGTCAATTCCAGCAAAAAACCTGACGCTGCACATCTATGGGTCATAGTGAGTTACCATACCAAATTTGGTGAAGCTGCGAGAATTAGTTGCCAAGTACTGACCCGGACAAGATTTCCAGGGTCAAGGTCACAGAGCTAAAGTCAAAGGTCAAATCCAGCAAAAACCCTGACCTTGCACATCTATGGGTCATAATGAGTTACCATACCAAATTTGGTGAAGCTGCGAGAATTAGTTGCCGAGTACTGACCCGGGCAAGATTTCCTGCCTCAAGGTCACAGCACAAAGGTCAAAGGTCAAATCCAGCAAAAAATGTGACGTTGCACATCTATGGGTCATAATGAGTTACCATACCAAATTTGCTGAAGCTACGATCATTAGTTTCTGAGTACTGACCCGGACAAGATTTCAAGGGTCAAGGTCACAGAGCTAAGGTCAAAGGTCAAATCCAGCAAAAACCCTGACCTTGCACATCTATGGGTCATAGTGAATTACAATACCAAATTTGGTGAAGCTGCGATCATTAGTTGCTGAGTACTGGCCCGGAAAATGTCACCCGGACAAAATTTCCAGGGTCAAGGTCACAGCGCTAAGGTCAAAGGTGATATCCAGCAAGAAACCTAATGTTGCACATCTATGGGTCATAATGAGTTACCATACCAAATTTGGTGAAGCTGCGATAATTACTTGCCCAGTACTGACCCGGACAAGATTTCCAGGCTGAAGGTCACAGCGCTAAGGTCAAAGGTCAAATCCAGCAAAAACCCTGACATTGCACATCTATGGGTCATAGTGAGTTACCATACCAAATATGGCAAAGCTACGATCATTAGTTGCCGAGTACTGGCCCGGACAAAATCATGGACGGACGACGGACGACGGACGAGACAGACACGCAGGTGACGACAATACCCCTCCGGGCTGGAGTCGGCCGAGGGGTAAAAAACCAATAAAAAACTGCAATCAAACTTTACAGACACGGTTCCCAGAAAGCTCCACAAGGAATATGAAGTGAAAGAAGATCGTGATACGTTTTACGAACGGACCACTCAACCACAACTACAAAGATTAAGCCAGAAAAGCTCAGCCTGCCCATCAGCCGGTGAGCTAAATAGGAATTGACATGATGTATTAAACGTGAAAGTATAAAAATACAAATAAAACATAAGACAAACCATCAAACATACCAATTAAAGCTGCTGTAATTGAGTTGGTCGTTTTCATAGCCTCTTGTCCAAAACCAAAGTCAGCAGTTCCCCGCCCCCCATCCCCAAGCCACACACAAACGAGCATCATTTCCGGCAGAGATGGAGAGCACCGACCACAGCAGCGACTCCGTTACAATATGAGTACAATATAAACAAACACTCTCAGTGATTGTGGTGTGAAAGCCACACTGAAAACATGGAGCAACGACACAATACATCCCTAAAGAAACTTTGGTATGAATGGCTTTTTTTGAAGGTATTAGCTAAAGCTAGCTAGTGTCCTCTAGCCAGACATACTATCTTTACACAGCAAAGCAAACTGTAGTCTGCCACAAATGATGACTGTACATTTATAAACTGATATTAGCAACCACCCACTGGACTATCCAAGACTGATAAAACTGCATAACTACAACAGAGTAAAACAAAGCTTACCTGTCCAGTAGCAGCAAGGCTAGCTGTGCATCACTTTTTACACCCTTTGATTCTTTCAGATTTCCCCACCTATCGAAAGCAGCACTGATATAAATACGGCTCTTGGCCATCTCACATTTTTCCTCCTTAATTCGATTTGTTCTTCTACCGTTCTTTGGCGCTTTGGCTGTTTAATTGTGTACGCCGTCTCCCGTAGCGCTGGGATCAGAGTCTTCATCTGTTCTGCCATTCCCAACAACACAGATTTTTCTTCTTCTTCTTCTAATGATTTTTCCGGCAGGTGGCGCCATAGATATATACAACACTAGATGCCACATGCTGATTGGCAGAATGTGCGTATACGGCCGCCATATTGAGGCGGTTTAAGTCAGTGGTTTGCACAAACGTAACCATAGGAACGAAAGGCTGAATTTGATCCAAATTAGTAGGAAGCCGCAGCTTTGAGAAGCGTTTGTAGCTTTGCGTTAATAAGCGTATGGATCACTTTTCACAAGTAAGTACACAAAATTATCACCAAATTATGGAAGAAGAAATGTTTAGTTCCCGACTTGAGCGCAAATCATGTGAGCTGTGAGTCTGCGTCTCTGTGTTAGTTGTCATTGGTAAGTGCAAGGCCAGTGCAAGTTGTTAGCTAGTCATGTCTGTGGGTCTATAATGTTTTGATAACTGGCTGTTGGCTTTGATGATTGAACTAAAAAGTGTGGGATATTATCTTACTCCTGTTATTCAAGGACAAATTGAGGCTAGGCTCTATATAAATCAATACGAAATGTGGTTTCAGTGCTAGTAAGAGACTTAACGGAAGAAGCCACAAGGTTCACAGAGGTGCAAGTCGTTACTTAATTCCATCCGTCAAACGGACATTTAGGGTTAGGGTGAAGTTAAGGGCTACCGCTACGGTTAGGGAAATGAGCGACGAGCCGCGTTAGCGTTTACTGGCGATCACATCATGTCATGTCATTTGGCAGATAGAATTAGATGACAACCGATAGTACACTTGATTTACTATTAGTCGGAATTGCTGATATTTCTCGTAGGAAACCTTCAAATATCTTGGAAAAGGCAGTCTATTTATTTCTCTCTAATGTGTCCACGTCCTTTGCTGAGGGATCATTGCAAGCGTTCCCATTTCCAACTAGAGATACTAGACTTCTGGAATTTTTAACCTACGTTTATATAGGCATCCAGGCTGACTTGTACTGCACTAATGTAGTGACCGTACTCATGTATACATCAAAACAGACCTGGATAGTGCGTGCGGCATCCAGTGTTTTATATATCTATGGGTAGCGCTCTAACAACACAGATTCAACTCTGCACGTTCACAAGCAGAGAGGACCGCCTTTTTATGGCGTTCTCTCGCCTAATTGGATAGAGGCAGTCAGTGGCTCCAGAATTTTATATATCGCTTTATTACAGAAGACAGTGACTGAGAGACCTGTGTTATGGACCAGATACTCTAAATCAATGGTCTCTGTCAGAATGTGGAGCTATGTAACGCTTAAAAAAAAAAAAAAAAAAAAAAAATCCACTTACAGCAGCTTTAATAGATGAAACAATGAATAGTTCAAAATGACAGTGCAGCTAATGTCCCATCTGGTCTAAATTACAGAGAGGGTGAATGGCTGGTGGGGAAAAGGTGTCCATATACCTTGAGGTTTTAGTACCTGCAGCGGCATCACCAGCGTGATTGCAGAGGAGTAAACAGAGTTTGTCTACTGAGGGTGGGGTCTTTAAATGATGCTGTGGACTGCACTGTGGGCTGTACAGTGGCTGAAATACACATTCTCAGTTGGTGGAAGGTTCCGTTTTTGGTGCAACATTGATCATTATTTGTACTAGTTGACTGTTTTGAGCTGTGGAGATGCTCTACCATACTCTGATGCAGCATGTTAAAATACTCCGTACTGCACACTAGTTCAAGCTGAGGAAGATGGTTTTGTTAACTCATTTTCTGAAGCTTAAGGAGGACAAAAGGTGCTGCTGTCCATTTAAGATGATTATATCAATGAAGCAAGACCATGTCAGGTCCTCAGAGCCAATGCCAAAAAACCTGAAGTTACATTAAAAAAAAAAAAAAAAAAAACCCTCCACAGGCCGTACGTTCATTTCAATGGACATGTGGCTTTTGCTATTCCTCCCTAGCTAAATAAGTCATTACATTCTGTTGATATTCAGGGCCAATTTATTATGAAGAAGGCATACTTCTAAGCCCTCCACCCACTCCCTGTGTGGAGTTTCATCACTGTCACTTGTCAAAGTGGTGTCATCTTGACACTGTGGTGTCATCTGCAAACTTTATAAAACGCTTACTGCAGTGTTTGGCTTTGCCGTCATGTGAACACTAAATAAAAGAATCTACACTACCGGTCACAAGTTTTATGACACCCCAATTTTTCCAGTTTTTTATTGAAAATTATGCAGTTCCAGTCCAATGAATAGCTTGACATGGTACAAGGGTAAGTGGTGAACTGTCAGAAGTTTTAAACAAAAGGTAAGGTTACCCAGGTTTTTTGTACGCCGTTGAGTAGGTGAAAGGATGGTTCCACAGTGTGACATCAACTGTCAAACATGGAGGAGGAAGCGTGATGGTCTGGGGCTGTTTTGCTGGATCCAGGGTCAGTGACTTATAGAGTGTAAGTAAGTAAAACTTCATTTATAAAGTGCTCCTCCCAGCACGAGTGCACGGAGCGCTGTACAATGGTTCAAATAAAATAAGCCAAAAAGGAAAGAAAAGACAAAAGAACATGGTAGAAAGTGAATAACAGTCAGACAGATACAAGGCACAACAATACAAGGACACAACAGACTAATATGGGGAAAGATGCAAAGCGTACCTATCAAAAGAAATTACACCTGGCCAAAGGCCTGTCTAAAAAGGTGTATTTTAATAGTTTTTTGAAGCGCAGTTCTGAGGGCGCGGATCTCGGGTCCAAGGGAAGGGTGTTCCAAAGCCTTGGAGCTACAGCTGCAAAAGCTCCATCACCTTTTGTTTTTAACCAGGTCCGAGGTACAGACAAAAGCAGCTGATTTGAGGAACTCAGACACCGAGTGAAAGGCACCCTGAACCAAAATGGCTACCACAGCATTCTGCAGCACCATGCAGTACCCTCTGGTATGTGCCTAGTTGGTCAGGGGTTCATCCTACAGCAAGATAATGACCCAAAACCAATGCGCGCTTGCACTCTGCGAAAGTAAAGCACAGTTTGGGGGTGGGGCTTGCAGCGCTGAACATTTCTGATTGGTGGAGTATTTCCGGAATTTTAAATGCCATTTAGTCGCAAACTACAACTCCAATTCTGAAATAGTTGGGACAAAGTGTAAATTGTGAATAAAATCTAAATGCAATGACTTTCAAATCACACCAGCCAGTATTTTATTCACAATAGAACACAGATAACATAGCAAATGTTGAAACTGAGAAATTTTACAATTTTATCCACAAAATGAGCTCATTTCAAATTTGATGGCCGCTACAAGTCTCAAAAAAGTTTGGACAGGGGCCTGTTTACCATGGTGTAGCATCCCCTCTTCTTTTTAACACAGAGTGGAGGCGTCTGGGCATTGAGGAGACAAGTTTCTTGAGTTTAGCCATTGGAATTCGATCCCACTCGTTTAATACAGGCTTCCAGCTGCTGGAGAGTTTTGGGTCTCCTTTGACGGACTTTTCGTTTAATTATGCGCCAAATGTTCTCAATTGGTGAAAGATCAGGACTGCAGGCAGGCCAGTTGAGCACACGGACTCTTCTTCTACGACGTCATGCTGTTGTAATAGCTGCAGTATGTGGTTTTGCATTGTCCTGCTGAAATACACAAGGCCTTCCCTGGAATAGATGTTGTCTGGAGGGGAGCATATGTTGCTCTAAAACCTTTATATACCTTTCAGCATTCATGGTGCTTTTTAAAACATGCAAGTGTCCCACACCATATGCACTAATGCATCCCCATACCATCAGAGATGCTGGCTTTTGAGCTGAACGCTGATAACAGGAGGAGTGGGCTTTCTCCTCTTTAGCCCGGAGGACACGGTGCCCATGATTTCCAACAAAAATGTCAAATTTGGACTCGTCTGACCACAGGACACTTTGCCACTTTGCTACAGTCCATTTTAAATGAGCCTTGGCCCACAGAACACGGTGACGCTTCTGGATCATGCTCAACAAGGGCTTCCTTTTCGCATGATAAAGTTTTAGGTGGCATCTGTGGATGGCATGGCGGACTGTGTTTACAGACAGTGATTACTTGAAGTATTCCTGAGCCCATTTAGTAATGTCAATGCCAGAATCATGCCGGTGAGTGATGCAGTGGCGTCTGAGGGCCCGAAGATCATGGGCATCCAGTAAAGGTCTTCGGCCTTGTCCCTTACGCACAGAGGTTTTTCCAGTTTCTCTGAATCTTTTGATGATGTTATGCACTGTCGATGATGAGAACTTCAAAGCCTTTGCAATTTGACGTTGAGGAACATTGTTTTTAAAGTATTCCACAATTTTTTTACGCAAGCCTTCACAGGTTGGAGAGCCTCTGGCCATCTTTACTTCTGAGAGACTCAGCCTCTCTAAGACATCCCTTTTATAGGCAATCATGTTACACACCCGATGCCAGTTAACTTAATTACTTGCTAAATGTTCTTTCAAGCCGATTCTCTTGTATATTAACTGCCAGAATTCATACCGTTCAGGCGATGGGTGATATATGTCTGTTAGATATTTGACTGTATTTTTTTTCCAGTGGAAGGCCTTTAGGTAGACAGGAAAATCCCAAATTTTCAGGTTCCAAAAGTGAACGGTTTGGTTGCTAGAGCCTCCAGAAGGGTCACCCTCTGGAGGGCCAAAATGTAGTGCTATCAAATAAAACAGATTTCATTCAAATCTGATGGGGGTGCATGGAGATCTACAGCCGCAGAATACCCCTATTTTTGCATTTTCACCGATTGAGCGCCACCTATAATTCCGCGCCCTCACCATCCCACTACAATTTCAAGTGGAATAGCACAAGGCACTGTTATAGAATCATATCATGCATAAACAAGCTTGGGCTAGTGAGGGCGCAGGCAAGGAATGCC
The DNA here is from genome assembly GCA_029692085.1 of Gymnothorax javanicus. NCBI lineage: Eukaryota > Metazoa > Chordata > Actinopteri > Anguilliformes > Muraenidae > Gymnothorax > Gymnothorax javanicus. The sequence goes on along the minus strand of CM056207.1, from coordinate 34,639,711 downwards.
TCAAACGTAAGTGCTACTTGGGCTCAAAGTGGTGTTTTCAAGCGCCCCCTATAGGTGGCGCCCTCAACAGCCCACCAAAATTTTGTGATTTTCCAAAACTCCTCCCAACACAGACTGACATCAGCGAAAGTGAAGCTGGGCTATTGAAGGCGCACTGAGACATTTCAACTCAAAAACCTATTTTTCTTAAAAGTTCAATTTTGGCCCTCTGGAGGGTGACCCTTCTCGAGACCATAAAAACCAAACCGTCAACTTCTGGAACCTGAAAACCTGTAATTTTCCTATTTACTAGTAGATCTTACACCAAAAGAAATTTCAGGCCATTTACTATCACACATATATCAACCCCTAATAGAAATCCGCCTGACCGTTATAAATTCTGGCATTTAATTGCTTTTTCAGCCCTTTTTTTGCCTGTGTCCCAGCTTTTTTGAGACCTGTTGCAGCAAGAAAATTTGAAATAAGCTCATTTTGTGGATAAAAATGTAAAATGACTCAGTTTCAACATTTGAAATGTTATCTGTGTTCTATTGTAAATATTCATGTGATCTGAAAGTCATTGCATTTTGATTTTATTCACAATTTACACTTCGTCCCAACTGTTTCGGAATTGGGGTTGTAGCTTGTTTTTGTTGTTTTGTTCATTGTGTTTCAACACATCAACATGGAGCCTCGGAAGAAATAATAGAACAGACGGACCGCAGAGGTGCAGGCCTTAGTGAGATTTTATGCCAAGGATGATGCAAAAACGTCATGTAAAACAGCCGCCACTTTTTCATAAGTCAGCGGCCTAATTTGATAATATATTCGCTGGTCTTTAGACGGCTGTGGAGACGCAGGCAATAATGGGCTGAAGGAGCCTTTCAGTTGCTAGAAAAGTGGTCCCTGGGACGAGACGTTCAGCTTTAGTCTTTTAACGCATTTCATCGCAACAGAAGTTAGCCAGCAGAGGGAGCCATATGCTGATAAATAATGAAGCTGTTGGAGGTGCTGTTCTCTTCCACAAGCAATCATGTCCTCTCATAGGACTGCATGAGAATACAAGAAACTGCCTCACAATCTAACCATCTGAAACGGGGCAAGTCAAACATTGATTGTCCAGTATGCAGCATTTTAATCATTTTGGCTCTGCTGGCCACCACAATACATTTGAAATGAAACAATCAAGCTGTGCTTCAGTTGTGGACTTTTCAGCTTTAACTTAAGGGTTTTGTCAAAAATACTGTATGACCCATGTAAACAACAACTTATATACAAAGTCCACGAATGTAAGAGCTCAAAAGAAATCTGAAAAAATAATCAAATTCAATCAGCGTCTTTAATACTTGGTTGAAAATCATTTGCAGTCAGTGACTGCCTGAAATCTGGAACCTATACACGTCATCAGAAGCTGGGCTTCTACCCTAGTGATGAATCTGCCAGGCCTGCACTGCAGCTGTCTTCAGTTCTCGCTCATTATTTGGGTGTTTTGCCTTAAGCTACAGAACTAAATCCTAAATTGGATTCAAGCCAGGTGACTGACTTGGTATTTGTGCAACATTTCACTTACTTGCCCAAGAAAGATGTGGGTTACTTTTTCCCCAGTATGCACTGGGTCATTGTCCATCTGCACTCTGAAGCACCATCCAATGAATTTTGAAGAATTTGGCTGAATCTCGACTAATACAGCCCAATACAAATCTGTCAAAGTTTGTCACCAGTCTTATGAATGAATACGAAAAGTCCTTTTAGCAGCCATACATGCCCAAGTCATGACACCACTTCCACCATGCTTCATGTATGAGGTGGCATGCTTCGGGTTATGACAAGTTCTTGTCCTTCTCAATCATCTTCTCCTTCTATCATTCTGTTATAGGGGCGCATCTACAGGGGGGGGCAGCCACCAGACCTACTGTAGAACCCGCCCCCCCCCAACTCCTCTGGTCTTAAAACAGCTATATTCAAAACAAATTGACACCAGCTCCATGAACTGTTGAAATACTCAGATACCATTAACTAGTAAAAAAACAATCGCTCTCTCATGGGCGTAGATTTGGGATGGGATGGTAGAGATGTGCCCCGACCAACTTCGGTTCAATGGGGAAAACGAAAGAAATGCGGAATCGTAAATCTAACATGCTCCAGTCCAATGTAATATCAGTACCTCCGCAGCTTGAGGTTTTGTCCAATCCATCAGCAGTCAATGGTCCAATCTATCCTAGCTGTAGTTTCAAGAACACAATACCGCACACAAAAATGCTTCACAGATAAGATTGCAAACTGGCTAGCTTGCTAGCGTAGTAATATGTCCACTCAATTGGGTTCACCGTCCGCTGTACTAGAACCGAGCGGGTTTTGGGAGTGAGTAGAGGTGATTTGCAGCGGTCAGTGAAGGTTGTGAGAAGTGAATAAATTTCAAACAATTGCTGAAATTCAAGTGGTTGACGATCAGTGATGGAAACACCAGGGTAGCAGTAGCACCTTTGCCTGCGTGTGATGCAGTGGAATGGGGGATCTGCAAAAAAAAAAGAAAAAGATGATACATCCCGCATTACCTTAGCTAGCCATGGTGCTACCTTGCTAGCTAGCAAATTAACTGGCCTCTGAGTCCGACTCCTGCCCTTGGATTTTCTCTTACATGACGCTGGTTTAATGTTCCTCCTCGAACATTTTGCCTATGCAAGACAGTTGGAAACTGAATGCGAGTACCTGGCTAGCACCCAGTTTTTTGCCTGAAGTTTAAGGAGACACTGAATTACAGATTTTACATTTACAAGACCATGTTCAATGATGATTAATTCAAGTTTTGCTTAGCTTTTAAATTGGGAGGGGTCCGAAATGCGAAATATTGGTTCTTTGTCAAAAAATTCTTAGTGTTAAAACTTATCTGACTTAAGCTACGCAAGAACTATGTGACATGTCCTGCTACACAGAAACGGAGCTAGGCAATTCCACTTCTGATTTGTGTAGCCGTTAATCATGAGGCTGGCATCAGACCATAGCTAGATCACTTGATAGGTTGGCTAGCTAATAAATGACCGTATCGTGATTGTAAAGTTCACTGATAATGCAACAATTTACTTATTAATAGTGAAAAGTTTATCGATTGTTCGATCTTGTTAAGCTTCACAATAAATGTTCATAACATAAACAGTTGCAAACCTGTGTTCAAAAATTAAAAGTATTTGGATACAAAATAGAGAAACAAGTTTATGATTACGGTATCTATGAAAGTAACAGAGGCATCTGGCTCAGCACCGTTAAAAAAATGAAACAAACGCTGCTCAGGATAATCTCTGTTAACAGAAATGAAGTATTTGCACTCAAATTAGTGCAAAACATTTTTTTCACAGTGTGTTTAAGTTTTTAAAACTTAAGGATAGGATCTCAAAACTTGATCAAGTTTGACCAACAGGTTTTTGTTTGAGTACTGGTCTGTTGTTCCTGTTGAGCATTACTTAGAAAGTACACAGACTGTTTTAATATGGGACATAATTTTTACAGTAAATATTTGAAAATATTTTTGAGGATCTTTTGTTGAAACCATGTGCATATACATGTAAAATTGCATTTAACTGCGGGGACTTACCATGCCCCCCTGCCAAGACCCCTTGTCCCTCCTTTGCCACCCCATGAAAATTTTTCAAGATCTGCCACTGTTCTGGTCCAAGTTGATCTTCATCTCATCTGTCCATAGCATGTCATTCTAAAGCGGAGTATGGTTTTTTATTTGGCAAACTCCAATCTGCTCTAACTATATTTGAGGCTTATCAATGGCTGATATCTTTTAAAGCTTCTGTATTTAATCAGGCGAAGTTTGACTTCGAAATCCCTACCTCTTGGACACATTCTAAATCTTGCCAACTGTTGCATTTTTCTTCATCAGGGCAAGAATTCTTCTGTCATCCACCAGTTATCTGTGGTCTTCTGGGCCTTTTGGTGTTCCTGACCTCACCAGAGCATTCTGTCTTTGTAAGAATGTACCAGAGAGTATTTGATATGGCCAGATATACTTTTTTGTTCAGCCAATGACTGATTGCTTCACTGGCAGTGACAGCTTTAGACTTGTTGAGACTCGCCAGCAATAGATTGCAAAAACAAAAGCAACCTCTAGACCATCTATCTGTACATTAGCAAATTCAGTGATTAGGGAATAAGCACACCGGGACATGAAACAGCTGCACAGCCAATTGTCTAGTTAGTTTTGGTCCCTTAGACAGGGGCAGATACGCATAACATAAGTGCCACAATTCCTACGCCATTCACCTAACTTAGTCGAAATAGTCTTAAATTGAAGTTGACAGGAAATATTTTCAGCTCACGCATAATTAAATCTCAACTCCAATATAAAAACTAACTTTCTAATATATATGGACCAGACTCCGTGTGTATCTACATATGAACGCGTGTTTGTGAGTGCACATAGATACACTGACGAGCCAAAACACTGCAACCACCTGCCCAGTATGCTGTTGGTCTTCATTGTACTGCCAAAAACAGCCCTGACCCACCAAGGCATGGACATTTAAGGTGACTAGTGGTATCTGGCAACACAGTGACAGCAGATCCCTCGAAGGTATTCGGAGTAGGATTTTTTCAGTTGCGGTTTGTGAACAACATTCAAAGTTAGCCCCACCTTCCCGGCTCGACAACACAAGAAGCGCTATGCTGCAGTGCAGTGCAATCTCCCACGCTCACACCCCGCCTGCTATTATTGGTTGGGAACTGCACACCCACTGCCCAAAGGCTGACGACTAGAAACGTTTTGTACAAAATAAATAAATAAATAAATACTGGCAGACAGCAAGGTCTCTTGGATACAGATACCGCCACACCTCTCTAGTGGGTAATTGAGAGGAATTATTTTTGTGTGAGTCGACATATTGTTTTTTTAGGAAAATCCTACATTGTATACCTTTAATTCCTGTGGAGCCACAGCGGATCAGACTTATTGTCCCAGCACATTCTACAGATGCTTGATCAGATTGAAATCTAGAGGCCAGGGCAACACCTTGAACAATCTGTGTTTCTTCTGTTGTTCAGTAAACACTGCTGAGCCAAAACATTATGACCCCCCACAGTTGGGGCAAATAATGCTGATCATCTTGTGTAACGATGGCGCATGTCATGGTACAGGTGAACAGTCCATTCTCGATGGTGGTGTGTTGGATATGGGAGAAATGGCCAGTCGTAAAAGACTTAAGTGATGCTGGCAAGGCCCAAAGCATTATGGCAGGGCAACTGGATGGGAGCATCTCAAACAACAAGGCTTGTAGGATCCTGGAGGGCAGCGGTGAGTACTTGGGGACAGTGGTCGAAGGACACAAACCAGTGAAAGGGAGTTGTGCGCCTAAGGCTCACCGATGCCCACTGGTCCAAACTGACAGAAGGCTACAGAGGCCCAGTAAATTTTAATGGTCATGGGAAGAATGTGTCACAGCACACTGAGCGCTGGACTCTACAAGGCACCAGTATTAACCCATCCACCACTAAAAGAGAATGGATGGGCAGTAACAAGTCTGATTTACAGCTGCTTCACCTGAGCTTACAGAACTCAATGAATCAGGCGTAAATTTTTTAGCACCAAATACTACAAGCGCCGACGGAGGCCTTGTCGAGTCGATGTCTCAGCGAGTCTGAACCATTTAAGCAGCACGCAAAGACCAACAGCATATTAAGTAGACGGTCAGAATTTTACAGGTGATCAGTATATATACAGTCTGTATGCAGCCCTATTTTTTGAAAAGTTGGCACGCTGTGTAAAATGTAAATAAAAACACAATGCAAAGATATGCAAATCATTTAAACCATGTATTTAACTGAGAATGGTACAAAGACGACATATCAAATGTTGAAACCGAGATATTTCCCCATTTGTTGAAAAATATTTGCTCATTTTGAATTTCATGCCATCAACAGTTCAAAAAATGTATTCAATTAAACAGAGTTTAAATGATTTGGAAAACATTGCATTACTTTTAATTTACATTTTACACAGCATCACAACTTATTTGGAAATAAGTTTCTAAGACAGTAGAGCTATTATACATGTATACACAGTAGATTCCAATCCCAGTGAGATTTCTAACTCAGCTGGCAGGTGCCTACAGTTTGCCCACTCATTATCTGACATTCAGAAAGAGGAACCGGGAGGTGGGAGAGGACCATGACTCATTCAGTCACTGAATTATTGGCATGATGAAAAGTAATACCACCAAGAGTGCGAGAGGAAGTCACAGCCAAGCAGTGACGAGGCTGAGTCACACTGGCACAGCTCAGTTACAGTACCTGAAGCTCTTCGTCCTCACATCCACCAAAGACGTAATTTACATTCACTTCACATATAAGTGAACCTTTTTATAGTCATCAACCTTTTTAGAAGTTGTAAAAATCCAAAGATATGGATACCTTGAAGATGGAATAATTTCGCATAGTACCTCAAGTCACGGACTGTATGCAGGATGCAGACAAGCCCAAATGCAGATCTCGTTTCCAGCATCAACCACCTGTGTCATTGTGCAGAATGCAGTATGTAAACCAATTTACTGCCAATAACACAGTATTCCAGCAAGCGTCATACTGAAGGACATTCAAGGGTTCTTTCTTGAAGAGCTGGAATGACCAACTGTTCACGAAATTTTACAGGAACCATGACAAAATCGGATGAAAATACACCCAGGGTCGTTCAAAAACCATTAACCCTTTAAGTCCAGGGGAAAATGCTATGACACTACACCCAAATCCCATGGGCTTGATAAAGAAACAAGATGAATTATGTATGGTCAACAATTTACTCTATATCTCTTTATTTAGGTAATATCAAGTCTTGAAATTAAAAGAAAAGTTGTTTGCCTAATAACAAGGAACATTTTGATAGATAAGTTAGTGATTAATAATATATTTAAGGACTACAGCCCTTTCAATCTTTGACATTAAAACATTTCCTCATTTTCAACAAATGAAACACCATGTCATTGAATAATAAAGGTTGAAATTTTTTCTATATACTACAAAATGAGCTTTATAATGACACAAAACTATTTTCAAACAAGTGAAAAAGTGAGCACAGCTCACTAATACCCCTGCACCCTGTGCACTGTAGAGATTATGGCATATTTTCACATAAATTGGCACTGCACCTCTGAATGAAGTACAGAATGCATGATTGAAATTTGAAAACAATCTGACGAGCAGTTTTTGAGAAATCGGTCCGACAACATTTGCTGTGGTAAATTTTCAAAGTTCAAAATATTGAAAGCAAAAGTAATTTTTGGAAAAATCATCACATTTTCATTACACTTGGCACTGCACCTCTCCATGAAGTACAGAATGCATGCCTGCAATTCAAAAACAATCTGGTGAGCAGTTTTTGAGAAATCGGTCAGACAAACTTGAGCGGATGGACGGACAAGAATTCTTTGACCACCGCTGAACTGTAATACCACAAAGGTGTCTGATAAATTGTGAGGCTGACTGAATTTCAAGTAGAGCAGCAACAGCAGCACAACATAAATTTAGACATCCCAGGTAGCACTTGTGCACTGAGAGTCAGAGAAGCAGAAAATAACTGCTTCAGCAGAGCTTACTTTCTTCATTGGATAATTAAGATGACTTGTAATGCATTAATCACAGCAGCACTTTCTTATTCACAAACCTTAGTACAACAGGATTCCCAAACCATTAATAACAGGTCTAAAAATATTGCTCCAATGAGTGAGAAAAACACCTTAAGAGGCAAGTTTATCCAGGCAGTTGGCATTCTACGATGACCTCATTACTAATGCTGAAGAAACAGAGACACTGAATGACAGATGTGATTGTCTCATAAAAAGATTTATTTTTTTGCCTAAATGTACAAAGGCAAGTTACAGTATTGTATAAAAAAAGAAAACGTGGTAATGTACACTTTACATAAGAGAAAACTCCAGGAGGGAGAGGGGTTGAGACAAGGTAGGTGGTGGGGGGGGCAGGTAGGACGTTACAGTTGGGGAATGAATTCAAACACAGCAATTTAAAAAAAGCTGTAAACATCTTCCTTTCGAGTACCGATGACCGATACAGAGTCTCGCCCCCTTCGCTGTATTGGACAGGAGAAGGGGCAAAAGGGACAGGGCTGAGGAAAAGGGTGATGGGTAAGGAGTGGGCGGGGCACAGGAGGAAACCCACAATAACATAACGCATTCCCTCTCCCCCACAGGATCACAAAAGGACGTCTATCGAGCACCATTTGAGACAAGACTTTAGCAACGGCTGTGTTGTGATTTCAAAAAAAAAAAAAAAAAAAAAAATTCAATTCAACAGTTGTCTCCTACGACGGGTAACAAAATAATCATATTAAAAAAAAAAAAAACCTCCACAATAAATTACAAAGAATCAAGCGCTTTTGTCTTCAGTCTGAACCAATTCAACAGGCAAAAAATGTTTGCTTCTGCCACTTTCAGAGGAACAAGGCTAAATTTATTAGATGGTTCTCACCCCCTTGTGTCCCACTCAGATCACTGGTTTTACAATCTACAGGCTCCAACCCCTTCCACTAAAACTCCTGCCAGAAACACTCAACTGTGTACATCAGTATTTATTGACATGCATGTGATAGTCCGCAGACAATGAGATGGCTGTTGACCATTCATAATAACATTGGCTTTCAAAGAACTGCACAGGATTTTCCGTAGCCTATTCAGGCATTCAGCTGAGAACAGTTGAATGATTTGGTATAGCCATTGCTATACGTTAAATCAACCAAGAACGAAAACAATGCCGAACAATTTTGAAGAGAAACGTTAAAAACTAACACTGCTTGGGTTAAAGTGTATTGGCAGGGAAATCAACAAACTATCTGATGGGGTGAAAGCGCGTAGAGAGAACCACTAGCACGCTAGCCGAAAACTCCAGAAGGCTTGACAGGTGTCAGCTGGGCACTCTTTCACTGATGACAAAATTACGTACATCGGCCGTGAGTAGAGGTTTTAAAACAAACGGCAAGATACCGTCTGATAAAAATGACTCTGAGACAACTCGAAAACCACTAAATGTTGTTTTCTCGGCAGAATCCAGCTCTACTTCCTGTTGGAACACGAGGCACTTCCTGTGCGCGGGCCAATGCAATGGAGCAAGAATGCAGCTCACTGACAGTCCAGCCAATTTTTAAACAACAGCACATAACAATATACACTGCCATAACGGCTCTCCTGATGCACATTCCACTGCACTGGCCACCATTATATTCAGACATTTATACAAGCTCAGAAAGCCAATAACATATACCAGCTGATACTCATATTCCACTCATTAATAAACAGATTCTCGGAAGGCATAAATCATATCAATCATCTCTATCAGAATTCCTGGAGTTGAACATGTAAAATTTTAAGCTATTTGATTGTGAAAAAATCTTTGTTAACCTGCATGAAAATAAACCTATCATTTGCTATGGAAATATTTGTCAAACGTCCTCTCACAAACCCGCACTAAACAGAGATATGGAGCATCCCCTGATATTTCTCACATCAGAACCAAAATGTGCCCCACGACACCACGCAGACCTGCAGAATCAATCACCATAAGGAAAAAACAAGCTCAACACCGCTAAGTCCAAAGAAAACGAAAAACAAAAAAAGAAATGCTCAGATGTACTTGTTTTTCAAAGGAGACTGGAGGTACATGTAGATTGAAATAGTAGCGAGGGAGAGGGCAGAGTTACAGGGACAAACTTCAAAAGAAAGAAAGAAAGAGAGGAAAAAAAAAATCACAACACTTCAAATATAAAGCCGTTACACCAGCTACAGTTTTCATATTATATCAACAACGGTAGAAAAAAAGGGAAAAGGCTAAACAGACAAAAAAGTAGGAAATTTCTAATAGCATCCAACAGCCTTTTAAAATAATTCCTCTGTACCATATATACAGAAACCACATATTGAGTGCGTGTGGGAGAGGGAGGGAAAAACTAGAGCACAGCAAACCTGTGGGGCTCACTGTGCTGGAAAGAACATTGTGTCGGGTTAATGCTTCTGTAGTGCTATATTACACCATGCGGAAGAACACAACAGAGTGAGAAAGAGAGAGAAAGAGAAGGGGCTCCTGGTAAGAAGGAAAACAAAACGGACAGCAGAGATGTGACTTCGTTCACAAAGCGCTCATTCACTGACGACAAGGGGGGGAATATCCAGACAGCTATCCACAGCACTCCGTTTTGAAGTGTCCTTGAATAAATAGTTAAGTACAATGCAAATGCGCTGTGATGTTGCTCACACAAAAAGCCATGTGCGCTCTCGAAGAATCACTACTTTTGCAGTCCTCTGCCGTGGAGTCGGGCTTTCGGGGGTAGGGGCCGGTGGGGGGGGGACAGCAGCAGCAGTGGAGCGGGATTCGAAAGAGGGGGGGTCCTCGTTCTGCCCCCACCGCCTTAGGCAGGTAGGAAGACACCTGCTGCCGTCTTCACTCTCGCAAGTCCGGCAAAAGGCAGCGCCCGGCAGCCAATCAGGCATTTCCTGTGGCTGGCAGTTGGGCACATTGTTCAGCGTGTCCAGACGCCCCCCCACCCCACCAATATACAGGCCTGGCACATACATACGCACGCAGGGGAAAAGACGGGCCTCTAAAACTGCAACCGCAACAAGCAGCCCGCGCGTTAGAAGGGGATGAACCCGGCTGGTGCAGAGCAACAAGGCAGCGCCCTCTCCAATCTGGACCCGGGAAGGAGCGGTTCCTGGGACCCCAGCGAGCACAGCTGTTCTGGACCTGTCCCAGGGTCACATCAGCCGCCCTCTCCCTCTCAACCAGCAGCACCACGTCCCACTCTCTCTGTTGTGCGTCCACTTCGTACGGTAATCCCTGTAAATGTGGGGTCTCGGTGGAGAATCCTGCGGAGAGCGACTGATCACTGCAGTCTGCATTTGCCTGTGTTTATTTTCCTTCACAAATAGAGAGGTAACTCCAGCCACGGCCCGCTCCTCTTGTGTAACTGCTGAGCTCCAGCACACAGTGTGGTTTATAATGAATGCATTGACGTTGCCTGTAAACTGTTTTACCCTTCCGGAGGAAACTGTCGGACTGTTGTAGCCAGCACAGTGTGGCCTGTTGAGTGTCTGATGCAAACAGCGCATTTCCATTTCATCATTGGGGGATAAAAAGGTGGGGCCAATGAGATGGGCCAATTCTGTCTGCTATAACTTTAAAAACAACAATGACAAAAACATCAAAAGGAGAGGAAAAATATCAAGAAAGCTCAAATGTCCGAAGGACAGGGACTGCCATGCAGGGACAAAGTGGTAAAAATGTTTCGGACAAAAAAAAAAAAAAAAAAAACGGACAATGCATCGTCCTCAGAAATCAAGTAGGTGGATACCTTTTATTCCAAAAAAAGTCAAATAAAAACAACTGAAAGCATTGCTTATTCCTCCATATGAGAGAAAGAGGTGGTTTTGTCAGGTCAGTGTGTGGAGACGAGCAGCTTCAGTTTGCATAGAGAGCCACGGCGTCAGGTAGGACAGGGCAGTGAACAGGCAGCCGGCCCCTCCCCCATCTCTCTGTTTGTATCCAAAAGGCAAACCAATCAGAGACCTCGCTGTGACGCTCTAAATTTCCCCCAGGGATTCCCACATGTTCCCATGTCCAGTTTGGACGAAGGACCGGGGAGGCGAATGGGATCGTTTGGTTGTAGTGATCCTCGGTTCCAGTCTGGCTCTGTGATCCACGCTTTCCCCAGGTCCCCTGAAAAGCAGCTAATTTGCCTGTCAGTCTCGTCAACAGTACAAGAAGGTACAGTGGCTCTCAGAGCATCGGCAGAGGACGGTGATGTTGTACCGGCTCTTGGGTCCGTAGTCGAAGGTTGGGCTATTTGGGGTGGTAAGGGTGTGTAGACGCTAAGGGAAGAAGAGTCCGCCCAACCTCCAGGCAGAAAAAACTAAAACATACAGAAACACCATTTAACTGATGTCTAAATGAGCTCCACATGCTGCCTCATGTGATCCAGTCACATGACTCTTTGTGAGCTTGAGGTGAGCCAATCAGGTCTCCCTATTGAAAGAGAAAAACAAAAGAGTGATCAATCTGCTGCACTAACATCAGCAAGCGCATCATTACAAAAAAAAAAAAAAAAAAATCAAATTTTATCAGTTCAACCTTTGAGAAAGGAACTTGTGCTAATGTACTATATGCTAATGCTTCCGTAAAAACCTTGGGAGGACCACAGTCAGTGCAGCATGCCATTTATTTGAGTGAAATATCCCAGCACAGAGACACCCTTATTGCAGAGCACTGTGTGGCTGTCCATCAGGTACCGTCCTCTGGCTGCTCTTAAACACTAAATCTTCATTTTCCACTTGCCAAAATTAAGCTACTATACTTCATTCACAAACATCATTGAAATAAAAGCTTCTACATTTAAAAATGTATTGAAATGACAATCATTACGGACAAGATCACATAGCCAACAAAAATGAGAAATGCAACAGTGCTTATTACAGTAACTTTTTCTTGCCTTTCTTGACAACCCAAGGTGCTAGAGAAACTGCCTTCAGCAGTAATATGCTCCCTACTCCTAAACAGGGGTGCACATATGAAAGACTTACCGTTCTCACCTCCTTGCGGGGGGGTACGAGGTTGAGGCTTGCTGACTGGCAACGATGGCTGAGGATGAGAGACCTGCGGGAGAGGGAGGAGAAGCAATGCTTAGCAGGGTAGCTTTGTAAACCGTCGGGCTAGGCTTCAACTAATGGAGACTAGTCAAATTTATGGCAAACAAAACCAGAAGACATTGTCACCAACAGCTCCCGCGACCATGGAGATCCATTTTCAAACCTAACCAAGGTCATACCGGGTAGCATATGTACACCAAATTTCGTTTATCAAGGTAAACTAGTATCTGAGAAACTCGTCTCCACTTATCCGGGTGGACTGACGGACAAGCTCCATTGCAAAATCCCCCGCTAAACTCTGCGGAGGAGGCTAGTAAAAGTCTATTAAAGACTCTTGCAACAATTATAAGCAGCGTACCTGCGGCATAGGACAGGTCGTACTGCCCTGAGAGCAGAGGGTAGCCCAGGTGGTGGTGAGAGGGCATAATGCGCTGGGAGGGGGAAGAGCGGGGCCGATCCACGTCCCGCTCACGTTCCCCACTGGCCCGCTCCCTCTCGTGGGGTGCCTTCTCGCTGACGGTGGGAGACTTGCTCTTGTACTGGCTGGCGTGCTGGTGCAGGATGTCCAAGGCCTTGGACTCGGAGGTGGACTTGCTGCTCACAGTGGGGCTCGCCCGGGACTTCTCACCTTCCTCAGGCCCACCCATCTTACTGCCGTACGGAGAGAATGAGTAGCCCGTCGACAGGTATGAACCTGGAGATGGGATGTGAGAGCGGTGTTACTTGGTGTTGAGAGAGGTATCAAAACCAATAAATCACAAGGTCATAAAACAGGACCAATTGTAAAACCATGACCTCAAACACCAATGTATGTGAGCTTCCTGTTGAGAATTCTGAGTGAAAATGGGAGTGATGTCCACTGGAATGAGTAAGCCTGGCTGGAGTAATTGGAGAGACTAAGCAATGATACCGGCTGGGCCCTTACCTGGGTAATTCTGCATCATGACAGAAGGCATGCCCCGGTACCCGGGGTGGCTGGGGTCGTAGCCCTGGCCATAGGGGTAGCCGTGCATGTAGGGCATGTAGGGCTGGTGCTGCGCCAGGGGGGAGGTGAACTGCATGTGGGCGGTTGGACGGGGGTCCTTCCCCATTCCTCGGTGCTCCTCCGAAGAGGCCGCTGATGTCCGTGGGTCGGCAGGTTCCTTGCCCTCCTCTTTTGGAGCAGGGTCCTTCTGCCGGGACCTCTCCTCCTTGCCCTTTCTATCCCGGTCCCTCTCTCGCTCCCTCTCGCGCTCCTCCTTCCAGCGCTGCTGCTGCTGCTCCTCTTCCTGCTGTTTCTGTGCCTCAGGGTACTTGTTGGGGTACACATAGGGCCACAGCCTTGCATCAGGCTCCTGAGAAACACAGCAGCCCAAATTCACGATAGGGCACTAAGGATTTTGCAGCTTGTAATGCACTGCAATGCACTGCTGCTACGCAACATTGAGTTACCTGCATTAAGGGATTCTCTTCAACACAGAGAAACATCTTATGTTAACACAAAATTATTTAATGGTCCCTCTATGGGACTGAACAAGTGAACATATGGGGTCAAACTGAATTGAGTAAGTTACAGGAGTTGCCACACAAAAGCCTCCAGCAAATGAGATGATATACTCCCCCCCCCCTTTGTTATTTCAATTGCCATCCCCCAAAGAATACCAGCCTGACAGCTTCAGACACTCATCTTGTGCTCTGACGAATCACAACGAATTCCCTATACTGCAAAGGGTAAAAAAAAATTTTGAAGTCTTGCAGACCGCTAATACACTTACCTGTCTATACCACATGGCCTGCTCCATGCCCGATGGCCTACCAGACTCCAGGCTGGCCTTGGACTCCTCTTTAGCATGGTGTCCACCCTCACTCAGCTTCATTTTCAGCCCCTCGGCCTGCTGGGAAAGGACCTTGGAGTCCTCACCCTTGGGGATGATGACAGACTTGGCGGGCTCTGCGGTAGAGTCCTTAGGCTTGCCGGGGGCCTGGGGCTTGCCCAGATCAGACAGGCTGGGGGCTTTTGACAAGGTTGGTGGGATGGAAGCCTTCTGCTTCCATTCTTCCTTCATGGAGGCCTCGCGCTCCTTCATGCTGGCGTCTGCCTTCTTCTCTGCCGCGCGGTGCTGCTCCGCTGCCTGTCTCTGCCGCTCCTCATACTGTTGTCTGTAGGTGGCATTGCTATTCATCAGGTGATTGTGGTAAGCCTGGTCCGGGTGGTAACCATAGGGAGGAACGTAAGCGTATTGGTTATAGTAGAGTGGCTGCATGTACATGTTGGATCGCTGCTGGATGACCGAGGGCTGCTGTGGCGGCGGGGGCTGCTGGCTGGGCACGCTCATTTCAGGCTTGCGCTCCTCTTGGGGCTCAGCCTTGGCCTTCTCCTCATTGGCCTCCTCCTCCTCCTTCTTGACTTTCACCGGCTGGCCCTCGGCCAGGGGTGCGGCCGAGCTGGGCCCGCCAGGACTGGGGTTGGCATAGTTGGGCGAGTAGTAGGTCTCGTAGCTAGCGTAGTATGGGGACTCCTTGCTGGGCGCCTGGGACGAGAAAAGGGATTTCTTGCTCCCGTCTCTCACGCCTTGGTCCTCTGACTTGGACTTCACGCTCTCCACTTTGCCCTCGCCATCCTCCCCTGCATCGGAGATGTCAGAGTAAGCTGGACTGTTGGTCTTGACGGAGGAGTTGTCGGCCCCATTCTGGGTGACCACGTGAAGAGGAGTGAGTGGCTGCACCATTCCTCCACTGTCTATCCGGCTCGCCACGCCGATGGATGGGCTGGGGGCATTGTCTGTGAAGCTGTAAATCTTGTCTGCCTCAGCCTTCATGCTGGCCAGGCGGCTCTGGTGGGGATCTGAGGAGCCATTGAGGAGAGCCTCGTTTTTGCCACCAGGGTCCGAGGACTCTGAATAGGGACTTTTTCCCTCCTCGGGCTTCCCCTTCCCTGGAGGCTTGGGGCTGTCAGCCTCCTTGCTGGACTCCTTCTTCTTCTTGTCCTTCTTCTTCTTGTCTTTCGAGGCACTGAGTGCAGGGTTGACAGATGAGGGGTCTCCCATTACCGTGGGCTTGGGCTGGATGGCCTTAAGCTGTGGGCTCTTAGGGATGGCCTGCACCACAGTGGTCAAGCCGGGTGATGCTCCAGGGCTGCCGGCAGCAAAGGCTGCCGTCTGCAGGGTGTAGAGTTGCTGAGGCGGGATGGCTGGAGCAATAGGTCGGGCAGATTTCAGGCTCTTCTGGGCCAACTTGTCCGATTTCCCACTAGCACCAGACTTCTTGGTCTTGTCTTTGTCCGAACCCTTCTTCTCATCCATGCCATCGTTGCTGGCCTCGTCAGTGAGGCAAGGTCCATCCTCACAGTCCATAGCCCCAGGCCCGGCATCTACCTCCGCTTCGGAGACCTTCTTCTTGCCTGACTGCTTGGAGCTGAACTTCCCAGAGGAAGGGGAGGGGCTCTGAGCATCAAAGCCCCGCCCTTTCGGCGTGACAGAACGTGCCGGGGATAGGCAAGCCTTCTGGGAGATGGAGGCTCCATTGCAGCTTCCAGGGTCCGGATGCAGGGTGGAGTCCTCCCCATATTCACTGTCTCCATCCAAGTCCAGCTTGATGTCATCATCATTGTGGGCACGTGCCTGATGGTACTTTAGCCCGTTGATGTGCTTGTACTTCTTGTTGCAGTTGGGGTGAGGGCAGTCTATAAGGACGGGGGAAGGGCAGTTGCGGTCAAGGGGAGGGGGCAGGGGCTCGGCCTTGATGGTGGGGATGGGGACGATGGAGGGAGGCACCCCACTGCTGGAGTTAGTGCGCATTCGCTTGCTACCCTTGGTGTCCTCGGAGCTCGAATTGGGCTCCATGTCAGAGGCTGGCTTGCTCTTGCGCTTGCTGGCCGACGAAGGGCTGGCCTTCACGTCCTCCGTGTTGCTGTTAGGTGGGGTGCGGCGCTCGGACGAGTTCTGGCTGCCCCGCCGGCCTTTGCTATTGGACCCGGCGCGGGTCTTGCTGCTGCTGCTCCCTTTATTGTCAGAGGAGTTGCTGTTCTCGTTGACTGGGGTGTTGCTGTTCGGCCTCATTCTCTTGCCCCGCCCACGGCCATTCCTCATCTCCAGGTCACTGGTGGGGGACTCGCAGAATCTGATGGGGTGGAAAGAAAAACGCATTCAGTGATTGGCCAAAATCAACAAGGAGAGGACAATAGAGCTTATTTTCGGTCCAAAAAGGGGATAGGAGATAGGGTGAGGGAATGCCACATCCCACATCATTACAGTAGTTCATTTTATGATGTTGCAATAATTATAATACAATTATCAATTAAGAGAAGGTTAACAACCCATGACCACACAGTCAGATGAGTGATGGCTACACTGAATTATTCAGGTTGCAGCACCGCTGGCGCAAGCCTGAGGGTGGCAGAGGTGCTGCAGGCGATGAGCTGATGAGGGCGCATCTGTCATCCTCGTCCTGACAGCAGGCAGGTTCTGAGGGAGCCCAGAGACATCGCAAAACAAGCGGCCAGGGTACTGATGAGGTACGGCTTTGATGAACTTCACTAACAGTGACATGGGGACAGAGCAGGAAGCTGTAGACCTCAGTCAGCAGCCCTTACAACCATGTTTATGGCCATTCCTCTCCCTTCAGCTGTGCATGTAAAGCTAAGCTTGACAAACCCAACCATTCTCAAACTAGATATGCACACAAAGATACTGTCGCATGGAGGCGTGCTGATTGCAATCCACTTAGCATTAAGAAGAGAAATCCAACTAGATTTCAAATAAGGAAGGTGAAACACCCTCAGATTTGAGATTTTTGGGTCTTGCAAGCAAGTTTTCTCCATTTATAATATTGCGGCCAACTGATGCAGTTTCAGGTCTACATGGGCAATGGGCATCAACTGCAGTGTCACGCGTGTCTAGATGCATGCCTGATATTTAACCGGAATTCTGTCGATTTAGAACAACAAGCTCTTTCCTATGACTGGCTGAATCTACAAAAATAACAAGCCCCATGTCACCAAAAATACAGCATGATGTAATCTGTAATGAGGTGTTAATTTAGAATGATTACACTGCCTGCACTTTGCGAAAATTAAATGCCAATATGATTATATTTGCAAATAAAACACAGCATGAGTTTTGGCAGGGAGAGGCATGATGGAGGAGGAGAGTAGCATGATGGGAGAAGCCGCTGAGAGAATCTGGTACTTGTGAGGGTGGAGAGGCTCGAACACACACTGAGCGCTGAGAGGAGCCTAGCTCGCCTCTGAAGGAGGAACTCAAAGAAACTGGCCCACTCTGTACTGAGCTGAAAAACTAAACATTGGCCTCTGAAGCGGTTTTAGACATGAGGCATTAAAAGGAGAGACCTGAGGGCTAGTGTCTTTTTGGATCACGCTCAGTCCTGATCTCCTGACTTGTGGAAGCAGAAGAGGCGTGAGATGGATGGGGGTTTAGCTTCACAGGGGGTTTCTAATGCATTTGCTTACCTTGGCGGCGCCCAGTCGTGCCTGGTGCAGTCCAGCAGGGTGCCCACGTAGGTCTTGTTTCGCCAAGTGACGTTCACCACCAGCATTCCTGTATGGGGCATAGAGATGCGAAGGTAAACATTGGGTTCACTGGCCTCAGCATCGGTCCCACTGAATGCAGCTTCAGTTCAACATCCCGACCCTCTGACAGCCCTAACGTCGACGTGAAAAATAGCTCCCCTAAAGGTGTAACAGTGCTTTGAGCTCAACCTCGCCATCGCAGGGGCTGGCTAGCAGGGATAGCAACTGCTAAAGCCACCAGGCAAGCAGAGCTCCATTTGTATGCAGCAGGAAAGCGATGATTTGACTGTGTCCTCCATCTGACTTTGCAGCAGTCTGCACCGGCTCGAGGAAAGCAGGAAAAAAAGGGTCGCGTTTTGGTGTCACGCCGAAAGCTACTGAGGCATATAAAAGAGTTGCAGCCCTGGGAGCAGGGGCCTGTCTGCTCAGATTAGTCTGCAGAGCTGCTGTTCAATGGGCAGGGAGCGCTTTGATTCAGTACAAGAGGAGGCGGGGGAGCGAGACACAGAGAGAGAGAGAAAGAGCTGGAAAAGAGAGGGGGAGAGAGATGAAGGAAATATCTAGGAAAGAGAAAGGGTAAAATGAGAAAAGGAGGCACAGGGAATGGTAAGAGGATGGTAAAACCTTGTGGGGGAAGGAGAATGAAAGGGAAAATGGAGAGAAGAGAAATGGTTGAAGGGGAGGAGATGGGGACCGTGAGAGATGAGTGAAGTACTAGACGAGAGGGTAAGATGGGGAGACCGTGGTTGGGGAAGGTGAAAAGGAGACACAGCGGGAGGAGGCGTGAAGAGGGAAATACTGAAGCCCCGCCCCCAGCCCCTGATTCTTTACTCTAATCATTTGCACTTTGCCCCTCAGAGGCAGCTACAGACACCAGAGCTGATCACTGGGGCATCTGCCCTGAGCTCTCCGTGTGTCAGGGACTCATAAGGGAATCCATGACACTTCAGTTATCCTCAACAGCACACAGCAGACGGCTGAATCAAAGACTGGGCTCAATACATTCTTTTGTCATCAGGAGGATGTCACAAATATAACTGGTGTGTACTCTCGCATTTAACACAAGTCTAAGCGACCAGTTCAACTTCGTCTATGGATGACACCTGTAACATAGAAAACACACCACAGATTCAGACTCATTACCAGAGTCAAAATTATACAGTATAACACACTGTATTAAGACACATTTTAAATAGTAACATTCTCTCGTTTTACACCATTTCAACCCCCACGTCGCTTCACTGGATACATAAGTGGCTTCCTGTTAGAAGATTGAGAAAGTTTTGATTGCAGTTTAGAGATTTTATTGGATTAACTGGAGATTACCAGTGTTAAATATATCCCACTGGGTAATAAAAAGTATTTTCTGACAATTTTTTAATTTAGGTCAGTAATTCCAGAGGTAATAGCCATTTAAAATCTGGCCACCTGGGGGCGCTCCTTATCTTTGAGAAAACATGAAAAAGCCGAAAAATGCCACAAAATAGGTCAAAAGAAACTGTTGCAGCTTCTGATGTATTCCGAGGCGAAGAATCCAACAGAGATCTTGTTTTTAATGCAAGATCAAAATAATTTTAGACTCAAATGTTTCAAAGCAGGCAACTTTGTGATGCCAGTTCTCGAACAACGCCCCCAAGAGGCAAGTTTTCAAACTCTCATATCTCAGGAACTTCAGGCCCGAATTCTTTTTGCAATCTCCTCAGCTCAGTGAGACCTATTATAGACCATATATCCAGCAAAATCCTTAATGTAGGGTCAGAGCATTTTCAATCATAAAATGCCCATCAGGTAAAAAGATGATCCACAATTGCACAACAAATAGAACATTATCAGAACTTCTCTTCAAATCTCCCACAGCTCATTATATCTCCTTAAACTCATCGACTCGAGGGAGAGAGAGAGAGCTGAAGGTCTCAGATACGGTTTTGTGCCCTTAAAAAATGTGAGGAAACTGGTTAAGGCTACAGCACACAGACCTCTGTTTGAAATCAGGCCTAAAGCCACCCCACAGCCTGGATTACTCCCTTTGATGGCGACCTCAGTGTGTGAGCACGGCCGCCAAAGTAACACAAGTCTTAACTGCAGAAATGTGTCTAATGGCTAAAGAATGCCTGCTGGCAGCCTGCAGACCAATGCACTTTTTATTAGCACAGGAGAGGCCCCCTAACCCCTCCCCCCTCCATCTTATTTTCTCTCATGTAAAGCCTATTCACTTTCTAATTTGCTTGGCAGCTATAAGGAAACCAGCTCAAGCAAGAGGTTGGTTAGAGGGGGGAAAAGGATGAGGATTGGGTTATAATTACGGGTAAGTGAACGACAACATACATGAATGCTTGTGTGCACGCACGCACGCACACACACACACACACACACGCGCACGCGCGCACGCACACAAAATGCCTCACTATGTCCAGTCAATGTTATCCATGTTCACATACAACAAAAGAATCAACAGACACTGCAGCATCATAACCGGAGAGGACACAGAGATGCTCAGTAAATAAATATCAGAAGGTAACCTGCAGGCTCAATTGGGTATAGGTATCCCAAACACACATATGCATGTGAATCACACGCATGAGCATAAGCACACGTAAGTGGAAGTGCACCAAGTGCATTCCCACACCGATCTAATTATAAAATGAATCAAAAACAAAAACTACACCCCCCCCAATCCTGGCCCCTTCCCTGAAGCCAACCACTCCTCCACAGAGTGGGAGCCCAAGGTCATCAGGTTTAGTCTCGCGACAGATGAGCGAGCCAATTTCAGGGGGATTACATGGACCGAGCAGTGCTTCAGTCACGATGATCAAAACAAAGTGACTCATTTCCATCTGCTTACCAGGCTGACCCAAGCTGCGTCTTCCAGCATAAGAGGAGGGCATTTCGCCAAGTACCTCTCACTGCAGAACTGAAAATCCAGTGGGCGGAGCTGGATCAGATCCAGCTCCGCCCACAGCCCCATTCCATTGGTTAATGGGGTGGAGTTCTGTCAGATCCATAGGCAAGAGTTACAGTGAGGGTTAACCAATAGAATGGCGCAGTGGGTGGAGCTGGATCAGATCCGCCTACACCGACTGGATCTTGGGTTTGCAGCCAGAAGCATCTCAATTTCCCTGGGAAAAGCTGCAAATGCTAAGCTAAGCAAGCCAAGATAACAAGCCTCCTTCTGTATGCAGCGCACATTTCAGCCAGCAAGTCCTGAAGGCGCATAAATGATTTCCCAGCAATCTGAAGACTGACTCAAGGTGTCTCTAGAAAGCAATAATAAATCCCTTTGGTGCTCCTGACTTAGAAGAGAAAACCTGATCTGACTGTTTGGCCTGAGGAGTAAAAACACATGACAGCAGACTGTGGTTAAATAGGACACAGTGTGAGCACTGAGGGGTCATGAAATCTCGCGCAATAGAGCAAGAGTCAGGATATGAATTTTAATGGAACCACTGTCTGGTATTAACCCTTAGAGCACTGAAATAAATTTATAAAAAATATAAATTTAATTATCTTGTGCTGCTGAAAACCTATCATGTGGCAACTTGCGGGAGCGCTTTTAAACAAGTGGCCACATGATAGGTTTTCAACAGTTTTGATTTTGGCATCTTACATCATTGAGTAACAATAGTTGCAATTAGGGTTCTAAGGCTTAAACCACATAAAGCCGGCTATTCACATTTGTGACTAAATAGAGAGAGAGTATAAACATTGGTTGGTGCGACAGACTCCTTATAGCATAAAATGCTGGGTTTATGTGGTATGCAGATTAAACCTGAGCGACAGATTGGGCAGGAAAAATTTTCAAAAGCTTTTTAAATCAGTTACGGTCACATTGCCTTCCACTTTTTGCTGTGTGGGATTCTCCACGTCTGCTTTACATTCCTTATCCCTCACTCTACACAACCTGCTGCCAAAACCAGCACACACCCACGCCAGACAAGCCCCAACTGCTGCAACAAAGACCGCTCAGCCAGGCGCAGAGTACGCGGGGCAGAACAGATAAACTTCAGAGATGTGATCTGAAGATAAGAGAGCAGGAAGCTGGGAGGATTTGGGGTTTTCCACAGGCGAAGAGTACATGTGAAAAGAAAACAAATGCGCTTTTCTGTGTGGGGGGGACCTTTAATGATGGGTGAGAGAGAGAGAGAGAGAGAGAGAGAGAGAGGTGAACCTCCAGTTGGAGAATACCAAGACTGAGTCGCTGAAAAACAGCCTTATCTCTTTGAAGTCTCAGGTCAGTTAGGGAGTAGACTGGTGGGATACTATACTCACTCCCCCCCCTCCCTTCTGTTAAACTCATTACACTTGCGTGTACCCTCATGACTCGGACCGAAACCGTCCAATCAGCTCTCAGGGCTGGGAGAACAGAGAGGGCGAGAGAGAGAGAGAGAGAGAGAGAGAGAGAGAGAGAGAAAAAGAGAGAGAGCGAGCGCACTCCCCCCTGCACTCTTCCTCTGAAGTGAAAGGGCTTGTCATTTCCTATCCCCTTCCCAGCCACTGCCCTCGGGAATATCAAAAGCCGCCTCGGTGACTAGGGGCTCCAGGTTTTTGCTCGCACTTTTATCAAAGGGCTCCCCGTTGACACCAGAGAGCTGACATGCTGTTGGGGGTAAGGGGGGGGGGGCCCCTTTTCCCCGGGTCAGTGCCTCCCCCTTCCCCGTGAAGAGTTTCATTAGAGGGGGCAGCGTCTTCATAATCAGCTCCCCCACCGCAGGTCAAGTCCGCAGGCCAAGGTCTCCGGGGATTGACCCCTGGCCTCTGCTCCATTGTGATTTAACTAGTCTTATTATTTTTCCTCCCCACTGACTGGCAGCGGAACAGACAAAAGCAAATAAAAGCCATCAATGCAAATGGCGAACAAAGGCGACTGCGGCAGCCCTTCAAGCACGAATTCCTGGCAAAAGGTCCGTTTCTTTAATTGTTGTCTTTTTAAAGGTCGCTTTGTTATCAACAGCGTCCGTGGTCGCGAGGCGAGATAAACTTGGCGTAATTAATTCTAAAAGCCCTAATCGCATGTTAATCTGTGTTACAGAGTGGCGGGGAGAAAAGTGACTCACTTAACTTTAGCCAGGAGCTACACTTATGCACCCAGCGCTGTGCTGTGAGAGAGAGAAAGCCTTTTGTTTTGGCAGGCCACTGCTGAGAGCTGGGCAGACGAGAAGGAAAATTCAACAGGAGATTTAGACAAAGAAAGATGACTCATAGCTCCTCGCAGAGAAATTAAAAAAATAACGCTCAACGTGCCAGTCGTATCATAATTCTTATAAAATCCTGGTCTCTCGGAGCAGTCGCCATGGCAACCATGCCTGTCGATTTGTCCGCGCCGTGAGCTCATTTGTCCCCGAGGGAAAATTGTGAGGGGGGTAATTCCTCTCCTCGTTTCACACCAGGCGCGGATATTTGCCCCAGCTGAGCAGCGACGGCCCCACAGCCCGTGGGGAAAAGCTCCTGCAAGGCCTATGGGGGCACCTGGGCTTTCAGCAGCAAAACCTGTGCTGTAAGGCCAGTCCAATGAGAACTCCAGCACACAGGGGTCAAACCGCAGCCGCCTCGCCCGCCTCCAATCCAGATGAGCCCTGTTCCTCCAGCCCGGCCTCTGCTGTAATTCTTCAGCCTCCCCTGGATCCTCCGAGAGCTCTGGGCAGGTTAGGGTGAGGGCAGGTCTTCCCACATGAGCTGTGCCACTTCTCGCATATCCACACCTTGAATCCATTAAACACTTGCCTGCACTGCAGCTTAGCAGTGCCTTCCCTCCTCCCCGCGGATACCAAACCGAAAGACAAGAAAAAAAGAGAAGAAGAAAATGAAGATGTCAACAATGGAAAACTGGGCCTTATTCAGGGCAGCTTCAATTTCCATTCCAAATGTGTCCGGTGCATCAGAGCTGCGCGCGCCCAGGAAAAAAGGACACTTCCAGCGCTGGACGGGTCCCAAGCAGGAGTGAGAAAGTCCAGGAGAGAAGTTCGTCGCCGAGGGAGGACAGGCAGGGTCACGTCGGCTGAGTGGGAGTGTTGCAGACTGGGTAAAACTCACAGACCCTTCCAAGCCTCTTAAGAGCCCTTTCCGCACGATTATTTTCTTGCTCGGACGAATGCGGGTCAAGTGCGGGGCCTTTATTGCGTACATAAATACACACTTCATTACATGTGTCCGTGGGACGAAGCAACACAAGCCTCCGACTGGCTCCCCTCCTCTGAAATGACATCTCCATACAGCTGCTGACAGGCCGTCTGGAAAAGAACATGGCACCGATCCCAAAGAGCAACATTCGAGAGCACGAAAAGCCCCCTTTTTTTAACCATTTCCTCCCTTTTAAAATGTGCTTCTGAGAAATGGATAATTTCAAATACCATGGCAGGGCTCCAAATAAAAGAGAAGGTGCTCTTCTGTGAACCCCTCAGAAGGTTCCCAATTACTTCTCACAGAGTTTCCATTTTATCCTTCTTGGCAGGGAAATGAGCTGCGCCAGAGTGTTGGATGTTAACCCGAGCTCCCAAATCTTAATAAACATTTAGACTTAAACTACACACAAAAAAAAAAAAAGCAGTCCAACACAACTCTAAATTTGGAAGTTAACATGCGTAGATTTGCCACAGCTGCGACCAGATGCGCACAAGCACACACGCATGCATGCTTCCCTTCGCACACGCACGCACGCACGCACGCACGCACACACAGCCTCAAAAACCATATCCGTGGCAATCTACAGGAGGATGAATAGAATGAGACCGACAACTATCGGTCACAGCTAGAAATGTTACAGTCCTCATACACATCATATGTTATTGTAAATTCCAGATGCATAGGGGTTTTTAATTTTTTTTTCTTGAAAACAAATATTACATCATAGTCAAAGACATAAGGTGCTTTTAGCTCCAAGAAGAGACTGTGTGTGTGTGTGTGTGTATACTGGTGTAGAAGTGATCATGCAGACACCTCTCCAAGGGATTGGGATGATTCACAAGTTGCCTGAGTCCCATTATATTCAGCTCTCCGAGAAGCCTGCACTCTGCTCCAGAGAAACAACAGTGTTGAAGTAACCAGTGATGTATTTCAACTTTTCAACATAGTACAATTATGACTCCACAAATGCCAAAAACAAATGGTCAATGAGTTATGAAAGGAGGTGTGGCTAAAGAATATGGGGCATGGATAACCCACACGAATTAAAAAGGAAATCTCCGCCGATTACATTAACGCCTCCCACAAGAGTCTTTGACAAACAGTTCATGTCTTATGAAAAGGGGTGTGGCTTGAGTGCCGGGGTGGGGAAAAACCCCACCAATGAAAAAGGAGCGCCACAAAGTCCAAGGATGTCTCCCACAAGTGGCTACAACAACCAGCTCATGAGTTATGAAAGGGGACAATGCAAAATGGCGTGTGTCTGTGTGTAGCTATGAGTATGTTGGTCCATCAGTGTGTGCGTCTTTCTACAACCCCAATTCCAAAATAGTTGGGACAAAGTGCAAATTGTGAATAAAATCAAAACGCAATGACTTTCAAATCACGCCAGTATTTTATTCACAATAGAACAGAGATAACATAGCAAATGTTGAAACTGAGAAATTTTACAATTTTATCCACAAAATGAGCTCATTTCAAATTTGATGGCTGCTACAGGTCTCAAAAAACTTGGGACAGGGGCCTGTTTACCATGGTGTAGCTTCTCCTCTTCTTTTTAACACAGACTGGGGGCATCTGGGCATTGAGAGAACAAGTTTCTTGAGTTAAGCCATTGGAATTAGATCCCACTCTTGTTTAATACAGTCTTCTAGCTGCTGCAGAGTCTTGGGTCTCCTTTGACAAATTTTTTGTTAAATTGTGTGCCAAATATTCTCCATCAGTGAAAGATCAGGACTGCTGGCAGGGCAGTTCAGCACAAGGACTCTTCTACTACGAAGCCATGCTGTTGTAATAGCTGCATTATGTGGTTTTGCATTGTCCTGCTGAAATACACAAGGCCTTCCTTGGAATAGATGTCGTCTGGAGGGGAGCATATGTTGCTCTAAAACCTTTATATACCTTTCAGCATTCATGGTGCTTCTTAAAACATGCAAGTGTCCCACACCATATGCACTAATGCATCCCCATACCATCAGAGATGCTGGCTTTTGAACTGAACGCTGATAACAGGAAGGGTGGTCTTTCTCCTCTTCAGCCCGGAGGACACGACGCCCATGATTTCCAACAAGAATGTCAAATTTGGGCTTGTCTGACCACAGGACACTTTGCCATATTGCTACAGTCCATTTTAAATGAGCCTTGTCCCACAGAACACAGTGGCATTTCTGGATCATGCTCAACAATGACTTCCTTTTTGCATGATAGAGTTTAGGTTGCATCTGTGGATGGCATGGTGGACTCTGTTTACAGACACTGGTTCCTTGAAGTATTCTTGGGCCCATTTAGTAATGTCAATGACAGAATCATGCCAGTGAGTGATGCAGTGGCGTCTGAGGGCCCGAAGATCACAGGCATCCAGTAAAGGTCTTTGGCCTTGTGCCTTACGCATGGAGATTTTTCCAGTTTCTCTGAATCTTTTGATGATGTTATGCACTGTCGATGATGGGACCTTCAAAGCCTTTGCAATCTGAAGTTGAGGAACATTGTTTTTAAAGTATTCCACAATTTTTTTACGCAAGCCTTGACGGGTTGGAGAGCCTCCGGGCCTCTTTACTTCTGAGAGACTCAGCCTCTCTAAGACATCTAAGACATTATATATTAATTGCTTTCTCAGCCCTTTTTTGCCTGTGTCCCAACTTTTTTGAGACCTGTTGCAGCCAGAAAATTTGAAATGCGCTCATTTTGTGGACAAAAATCTAACATGACTCAGTTTCAACATTTGAAATGTTATCTATGTTCTATTGTAAATAACATATTGGCTCGTGATCTGAAAGTCAATGTATTTTGATTTTATTCACAATTTACACTTTGTCCCAACTATTTCGGAATTGGGGTTGTACAGTTTTGCCATGTTATGAATCCATTTAGAAGCTGCACACTTTTTTGTTACAGGCCACTCCCACTGCCACACCCCCTTCCTGCCAATCGGCATAAACAGTAAATCAGCTATCGTTTAGGTCATAGCCAAACTTTCCACAAAATCTTGTCCAAGTCTGCGAATCCACTTGGAGGTTACGTGCCTTTTTGTGATAGGAGACTTCTACTGCCATGCCCCCTATAAGCCAACTGAAAACAGCACAAACACACACCTTCACATGCACACTTGACCTTGAGGCCAAATTTCAGCCTCCTAGGGCAAAAACTCAGGCCGCCGAAGGATGGGGAAATTTCTGTTTACCAACCGACTGGCTGACCAACCAAAGGACTGACAGTGCAAGCTACTGAGCTGCTGATTGCGGCGAAAAACACATAGTGGACCTTGCATGTGTGGGCATGCTTACTGATGTAAAATATCCCACAGAAGGTGCCAGAGGCCCGGTGCCATGGCATCGAGAGACTGGGATTGGTGGCACCGCACCCTGCGGCATGAGCGCTAGTTGGTTTTTTTTTTTTTTTTTAATCCCAGCCAGCACTTCAACAGCAGTAAACCTTTAGGAGATTTAGAGCTGACATTTCAAAGTGTCTGAGCGCCGGGCCGGGGGGAGAAGGGGGTTCCTTGCGCCAGCAGGTTGAGCACAGGGATACATCAATCCCGCCTCCTTTTTCGCGCCTTTCCCAGGGCACTGAGAGAGCAGTAGGCCCCTCCTGCAGATTGTGACCTGGGAGGGGGGGGCGTCTCCATGTCAGGGGGGGCTACCCCTGGAATCTCTGGGCAGATCAGCCCAGCAGTGCTGTGTCGAGAGGCCCACTGATCCGTGCACCAGGCTGTAAACACTGCACACCTAAAGGTCACCATTTGGTAGTCAAATTCCTCTGCAAAGATAACGCCCTTTAAGCGAAAATTAACATAATTTTAATTAAAAAAGAGGTCTAAGGAAAAACGGGTGAAGGGCGGTGGGAAGTGAAAGACGGAGACGACTGAACAGCAGGCAGTCAGGACAGGATAGATCACACACTGATCCCTCTCCCAGTCCTCAGACTTTCCTTCTGGCATTACAGGGGCATTGATGAGCCGTCATTTGTACCCGCTGTTCCCATCCTCATATACAGGACGAGGTTAAACCAAAAGCAGGTGTTGTCCCATACGCCACACCCCATCTATGATATAAGGCTGCATTTGCCAAAATCAGAAATAGCTAGCCAAACCGAATTCTCTCAGTCATCTCACCACAACAATAGCAGTGAATAAGAGCCTAGCCAGCAAGACTGGTAAAATATCTTCAGAACATCTCTAGTCAAATAACCAGAGCCCTCCTACCCTGCAGCAGTGCACTCGGTAGTGCTCCTCTGATCGGTGCTAAACTGCTCCAAACGGCACCCCTGGCTCGCCCTCATCCTCCCACTTAACCACAGCTGTAGTCACTTAGGTCATAGTTTTTTTTTTCTGGCATTATCTTGATTCCACCCAAGGCATGATCATATGCAATCTTATGAAGTGGAAAAGATTCTGCACTGCCAGTAAAATAACAGTCCTACAGGCACGACTGTATCTCTGCACACACAGTCACTCAGAGCTGAAGGGTAGGACGGGATAAAGTCAGAAACTCTGCTCCAACAGTGAGAAAGGGAAGATGGGAAGAGGAAAAAAGCATAGAGAAAGATTAACAGCGTGGCAGAGGAAGAGAAAGAGGGGGAGAGAGAGAGGGAGGGAAAGAGACGGAGAGTGAAAACAGAAAGAGAACTATAGTGCCAAGGGCCCTGAAGGTTGCCGGCAGTTACAGCTCCAACAGGAGAAAAGTGACTAGCATCAGTCCGCGGATTCAACAGCAAGCCAACCCGAATTCATGCGAAAGCAACACGTTGTCTACACGATATTGCCGTTAAAAAGCTCCAGCTCGGACATCCGCGAAAGAATTAAACCTGTTTAATTTTTTCGCGAATTTCGGCGGTGATGTCGAATGGTCCCGTACCACTGCAAATCAATTCTTCTCTGCAAAAGAAGAGAACTGTTTCATCCGCACACTTCCGCGGGCCAACGCAGCTCAGCGAGAAAGGAGTTTTAGTTACCGTTATCGGGCAACTCGACTGAGCAGTCACACTTTTTCATGAGTCACAGACAGCAACATTTCTGCCATTCAGCAAAAATATAATCTTTAAGAAGTCTACATCATGAAATCAGATTAGATTTTTTTCTAACCTGAACTTTCACTGTTGTCTGCTGTCAATTTGTGAAGTGCGCCATCTTCTCAATTCACATCTGGTTCTTGCTCTGCTTTCAGACAATGATTTTTTTCACACAACACTGCCACCGAGTGGGTCAAATTTGTATTATTCTTTCTATTCCATGACGCGAATAGGAACAAACATCCAAAAATGGGTTTTGACCAGTTTTTATTGCCGCAAGTGATCATGAAAAAAGGTCGACCATGCGGTTACAATGCCCGTAAAAATTTTAATTATATATAGGTTAGTGCCTAATGCATACTAATTTCTAAAGACATTATTAAACAAGGAAATGAATAGATTGATTTTGTCACATGACCTTGACCTTGAAGGCCAAAGTCAAATCCAATATGGTGCGTTTGATCAGCATACATGATTTGTCATTAGTATCCAATACATACCGAAGATCTAAAGCCAACATTAAGGGACTTTTAGGCCATTTTGTCATTACCTGGACCTTGTTGCCCAAGGTCAAATCCAATATGTCGAAAACAACCAGCATGCATGATTTGCTATTATCGCCCAATACATACCTAAGCTAAACAAACAATATTAAACAAATATGGGCCATTTTTGTCATATAACCTTGACCTTGAGGCCCAACATCAAATTTGACTGACTGCCTAAGAATGTTCAGCAAACATGGTTTCCTATAGATGCCCCAAACATACCTGAGCTCTAATTGCCATATTCAGCAAGTTATAGCAATTTTTGCAATTTGATCTTGACGCCCGATGCCATATTCAACTTGCGGAGAATGTCTGGCTTACATGACTCCCTACAGGTGCCTCACACATACCTAAGCTCTAAATGCCACATTAAGCTGTTATAACACATTTTTGCCATTTGACCTTGAGGCTCAAGGTGAAATTCAAACAACCGAGAATGTTTGGCAGACATGATTCCCTTTAGGTGCCTCATACATATCTAAGCCCTAAATGTCCTATTAAGTAAGTTATAGCTCATTTTTACCATTTGGCCTTGACCTTGAGGCCCAAGGTCAAATGTGACTGACTCAAAATGTTCGGCATACCTGATTCCCTAGAGGTGCCTCATACATACCTAAGCTCTAAATGCTATATTGAGAGTTATAACACATTTTTTCCATTTGACCTTGACCTGGAGGCCTAAGGTCAAATGTGACTGACTCACAATGTTCGGCATACCTGATTCCCTAGAGGTGCCTCATACATACCTAAGCTCTAAATGCAATATTAAGAGAGTTATAGCACATTTTTGCCATTTGACCTTGACCTTGAGGCCCAAGGTCAAATGTGACTGACTCACAATGTTCGGCATACCTGATTCCCTAGATGTGCCTCATACATACCTAAGCTCTAAATGCAATATTAAGAGAGTTATAGCACATTTTTGCCATTTGACCTTGACCTTGAGGCCCAAGGTCAAATGTGACTGACTCAAAATGTTCGGCATACCCGATTCCCTGGAAATGCCTCATACATACCTAAGCTCTAAATGCTATATCAAGAGAGTTATAGCACATTTTTGCCATTTGACCTTGACCTGGAGGCCCAAGGTCAAATGTGACTGACTCAGAGTGTTCGGCATACCTGATTCCCTAGAAATGCCTCATACATACCTAAGCTCTAAATGCTACATCAAGAGAGTTATAGCACATTTTTGCCATTTGACCTTGACCTGGAGGCCTAAGGTCGAATGTGACTGACTCACAATGTTCGGCATATCTGATTCCCTGTAGGTGCCTCATACATATCTAAGGTCTAAATGCTATATTAAGAGAGTTATAGCACATTTTTGCCATTTGACCTTGAGGCCCAAGGTCAAAAGTGACTGACTCACAATGTTCGGCATACCTGATTACCTATACCTTACCTATAGGTGCCTCATACATACCTAAGCTCTAAATGCTATATTAAAAGAGTTCTAGCACAAAACACCCCAAAAAATGATGAAGTCCAGACACATTGCCTAGGTGGCGCTATGAAGGAGCGATTCAATCAAAACGCCGTTTACACCGTTGAAGCAGATCATGATACTGATTCCATTGCTGCGATTAAAAAAAAAAATTCATCACAGTTTTTGAGAAAATTGCACCTAAGTGCCAAAAATGGCCATTTTCGACATAAAAATGGCCGCCAAGTCTAAATGAACGATTCAATCAAAAAAAGCTTTGCTCGGGCATTAACTTGATGTCCGATTTGATCACATCCTCAAATTAAAAAAAAATTCATCAGACCGTTTTTGAGATACAGCTTTAAACGGATGACGCCGCCGGACGCAAAGTGACGACAATAGGTTACTGGCCTACCGCCGGCAACCTAAAAACAGCTCTTCCTTCACTGCCACTGCGCTCTGGGGGGCGCTGTGTGGGCACAGCACAGGGGTGCCCGCTCTGCCAGCGCGCTCTCCTCCGAAGATGGCATTTTCTCTTTCTCTCCCTGCATGTGCCTGAGATTGGGCCCCGGAGAGAGGACGGCGAATGAGGATTTCTGCTGCGGCATCTCAGTGAAAAGGAGATACCGCCAACCAATCCGCATGAGGCTACCTGATCACATTATGTGCCAAACCACAGCTGGAGACGGAAAACTTATCCAAGTCAGCCTGAGAAGCAGGAAGCTTCTCTAAAGCTGTGTGGGATAAGCGGGGTCTCTGACTGGCTCTCTGAGGACGCAGTCTAATGCTGACCCTGAAGGAGGTGACACTAACAAAGAGCCCTTGACTTCAGTGCTCAGGCGTGAGCCCGCAATTCAGATTGCAGAAGCTCGACTGTAACAGGGAGGAAGCCCACATCCTCCATCACAGAAACACCCATCCTTACTCCCAGAGGAACGCTGAGGAATGCCAGCCGCTCTTTATCCTGAGATGAACAGTCTTCTTTGGTGGCCTAGCATTCTAAGCACAGCAAGAGGACCCTTATGCAGCACCAATTCATCAGGGACTTCCAGGAACTGAAAACACAGCGGTGTCTGAGGGCCTCTGCAGGAACTGAACCCTTGGAGTCCAGGATACTTTCCATGCGTTAGTGATGACTGAAAGCTACTTTAGAGTACTAGCACCATAGGAGAGACAAACTAGCAAACTAGCTAGCTTTAGCAACATGGCTCCAAATTAATTTAAAAAAATAGCCTATGAACAGCCATCTGCGATTCGCTGAGCTGAACCCGAAAGCGGGCCAGACATTAGCAGTCTTTGAGATGGCAGCAGCCGTTGAGTCGACAATAAGCAAAGAAAAGTTCCTCGGGCGCTCAAATATCAGAGTCCACGATATGCATATGACAAACTCCGACGCAAACATGGCGGCGCACCCTTACCGTCCTCGGTCTCCTGCCACACGATGCCCTCCAGGTTGACGCTGGTCCCGGGTTCGCAGGGCCCCAGGCACTCTGGCTCAGTGGCAAGGGCCACGTCTGAAGTGTTGACCGCCACCGAACGCGTGCGCACCATGATCTGCTCGCACGGCGAGGCGATGTCACTGTTCCCCACCGGAGCCAAGAGGTGGAGCGGGGGAGGGGCCGGCGTGGAGACCGGAGACTCCATCTGCAGAGAGAAAAAGAGCAGCTTACTCCTCTGGACGAACATCACCCACCAGAGAACTGACCAAGAGACTTGACCAACTCAAGCGCACCATCTAAAACTCCACTCCAAGATCATGCTTCCTCCTGGTGTCCAGACGAGGCCTACAAGGTTATCTAAACCAGGCAATGCAACTGGTGTATAGAAGGCAGCTGTATTCCACACCATTATGTGCTTCAGAGATCTTCCTGTTGGCTAGCTCTCACAAGTTAAGTGTTTGCTGACCTGAGTCATGAGTTATCCTGCTTTAAATCGCGTGTAAAGAGGCTCAGTCTTAACAGCAGTTCACAATACTAAAACACCTTTAGCATTAATGGCAGTCCCAACCCGGCCTAAGGGGAATGTGGAGGTAAAGAAGCCCCACACACTTCCCTCAATAAAACACGAGCTCCGAAAGCACCTCATCACCCGCGACACCCGAGCTCCCATTAAGGCACAAGACTGACCCTTAGAGTGCCAAAATAAATTTTCAAAAAATGATAAAGTAAATCATCTTATGCTGTTGAAAACCTATCATGTGGCAACTTGTTTAAAAGAGCTCCCCTCCGGGAGCTGTTGACAGCTGTAGAAATCTGCTGCTGAAAGCTGTTCTGCAGGAGTGCTTTTAAACAAGTTGCCACATGATAGGTTTTCAACAGCTTTGAATTTGATACCTTAAATCATTGAGCAACCCTACTTGTATTTAGCGCTGTTAGGATTTAAAAACAGAGCGAGGAGATGGTTTGGCTCAGCGCTGGACTCCAGGCTGAGTCCAGCTCGTGGGCAGGACTGCGGCAGGCGCTGAAGGCTCAGTCAGCGAACAGCAATCGCTGCAGTCAGCCTCACTCCGACTCACTCCGACTCAACCCTCCTGCTCATTACCTTCCCTGCTGCCCATTACTCAGGCCGAAGACACTTCCATTAAGCGCATTAAATCACGGAGCGGGAGCTGCAGAGGTGATGGAGCGAGCCGTTTGCGTGTTCCCGGGTTATTCATCAGACTGTGTGAGTGTGTGTGTTCGCCGGCCGGAGTGCGAGAAGCTCCACTGCCATGTAAATTAACTGTTTATCGGCTTGAACGCGTGACCCCGTGACTGTAAGAGCAGCCATTCCCACCACATGACAGGCAAGAACAGCGAGAGCCCCCCAAAAAACCCACTCCATCAATCAAACTAATAAAATACAACTCCCAGGTTTCATCAAAAGCTGTAGAGACAAGAAATTCATATATAAAGTTCAAATTTCACACTATAACGGTTCACTTCCAGACAGCAGAATTAAATAACTCGGTGATACCATTCATCTTCCGAACTGGAAGTGAGAATGACTCCTCGTCTCGGGCTTGGCATGGTGAGCAGTCATTTCCACGGGGATAAATTTCACACAGCGAGGAGGATTTGAGCCTTTGCGCTCAGTGGCTGTGACGCTGTTCCAATTTCTTCTCCTCAAAAATGCACCTCCCTCACTTTCCCTGCAGGATAACCGACCGAACGGCACAGAGGACCAGCTGAGCATCCAATAGGCCTGCTGCAGTGCTGAGATCAGAGGTTCAGTGGGCCTAATGATGTCCTTAATTGCTCGGGGGCCATGTTATTATCTTCACATTGCACTGACTGTACTGCGGACAGAAAAAGCCACATGATTTCTCCTCGTCGGACAGCATACAGACTTATCCTGGGTCAGCCTGGGGAAATGCTAACGTTAGATCGAAATGCTCTGGTGCCCTGAGTGTCTATTCCGAATAGAGAAGCCCAACCCTGCAGCAGGCTGTCATTTTTAAAACCTTTCAGTAATCAGATCACATCATCAAGATGAGGATATGGTGGTTAAGGCCGATAAGTTTAAAGGTGTGTGTGTGTGCGCGCGTGTGTGTACAGTTTCTACGACGAGCAGCTAAAGCCACTTTGTATGCATTACAAAGCTCGCCATTTCTCCTTTCTCGTTAGTTCTCTCAAGTTTCGAAATGGAGGACATGACATGGGTGGATGAAAACATCACCCGCGATTCTTACCTCAGCACCCAGCTATCTGTCTTCACTCACCCTGACTGTTTTCAGCTGCAGGTATTGTCAGAGAGTGGGCGAAATAAACACACTTGCTACGCTTCAATCAACTCCTTTCCCTCTCTCCGCAGTGGGATTTTTTTTAGACATGGTGCCACGGTGTCTTTAGTCTTGTACTTCTCGCTCAGCAAATTCTCCCAGAGCTGGTTCTACAGGAAATGGCTCTTCAGAAATAGCCGCTGATACATTATGTTACTGAATGGCCATTTTACAGCGCCCGTTGGCAGTCGTCCTACGCTTCTCGAGTCCAGCGCTGAAGGTGAACTCAGCGTGCCAGGAAATAAATCACAGCTCACGGGCTCAAAAGCAATGAAATGAGCGAGGCATGGCTAAAATGGTCTGCAATTTCAGAGCGTGCATGACTAATCTGAATAACATGCGCCGGATTTGCAAGGGCTGGGACGAAGGCAAATGGGAACATGGGGAAAACGGTGCTTTCAAAGAGATGACACACAGCCCTGTCACGATATTTATATCCACATGCAAATCTGCACCTAGCCTGTGTTCAAAGCAACCAAATCCACCCAACTGAGCACAAGCGACCATCCCATCTCTCATTAGCAACAACCGAGCAGAGCAGGAGAACAGCTAAGGACATGGACCACGGGAAAAGGGGTTTTTTCATCCATTTATAGAAAGTAACTGCAGAGCCGACTCCATTTTCCTCGCTCATTATGAATATTAAAAATATCAAAAGCTCCTGTTGACTAACAGAATCTCTTGTTTGTCAGCCTGCTAATTCCCTCCGATTCTATGAGCCATGTTAAAACTGATGCTTAAAAGCACAAACTATCTCCACAATTAATCAGTGAGACACCACGCTGACACAAACTGCAGATATGTAACCTTAAAATAGCAAGCCGCAAATAACAATGCGCTGATATTCTACATGCGTTGAGCCTGTGTGTGAAGTAGGGGCTTCTACAGTAGCATGATGGCACTTGCATAGAGTAGGGCAGATGCCCGAGTGGCAGATGCCAGGTCACAGAAGCAGGCAGAGGGTAATTACCGAGTTATATCTGACTGTTGGGGCCCCACAGAACGCGACGGCTCCAAGGTGGAAGCTCTGCTCTCTAACATGGTCCTTTGTTCATGCCAGTGCCTCATGGATGCATGCAGCCATATGGCCCTTCAAAGCCTCCCGGACAAGGAGTACATCAACACATCAAAATTGAGAGGTAGGCTTCACTGTGATAAGTGAAGGATTACAGTGTTAAGTGAAGGATTTTGATTTCTAAGGTATTAATCTGACATTTGGCAATATCTGAATTAGGCCTGTGCTCATCTCAGTCGACCAAGTTACCGAAATAACGAGTCCCTATGACGGTTAATTAATTAACCGTCAACTGGGGAAAAAAAATATGTATATAATCCAGCCATTAGTTGCTATGAAAGAGAAGTACCGTTTTGAGCGTTGAGAGTGTAGAAAGGTTAAAGTAGGTTGAAGCTTTTGCTGACTCGCCCCCACCTGTAGGCGAGCACACAAAAAAAGGAGCTGTCAAAACAACACAATGCCCAATGGTAATTCTGCCATGAGAAATCATTTTGGTTTCCAGCCAGGTGACTGAAGACAGCCAGAAAATCTGGGGGAAGCCGTCCATCAACACAGTTTTAAAAAGAGTGTGAAGTATGGTAACACTTCAAAGACTTTGTAACCATTAAAACAATCACCCAACTGCCAACGCTCAGCTACTGCAACCTTCCACCAGCTTGTCTCAGAGTCAGCAACAGGAGAGCATCAACAAAACTCAAAAGCATTTGAGAAGTCCAGTAAATACTAACAGTGCAAGGTGATGATTACAATCGTACTCAATCTCATATTCTCTGGCAGAAGGTATATTTCCTTTAGTGGAAAGAGAATGGGGGCAGATATCCCGAGTTAGGAGAAGTAGCCAGCGAAGACAAGTGCTGACTATTGCACCTTCTGAACGCATGTTCAGTGGCGCCGGAAATATAGCTACCCAAGCTAGATTATCTTTTAAGCCTGACAAAGTGAATGTGCTGGTGTTGTTACCACAAAAATAATAGGCAAATTTACTACTCGGCATCTACTGAACTATGCTTGCGTTCACTTATTTGTTATTGGTACTCAGAGCTGTTCATTCAATGCTGCTCTGTTTTTGATTGATTGAGGATGTTTATATTTTTACATAGATTTATAGTTTCAGTACTGCTTTTCGTACCTGCACTGACCAAGTACATTTGGTCGAGGATATCTCAGGTGACAGAGCTGTTTTAATACAATGTTCTGATTTGTTTCGAAAACGCCTGTTTTGCAACAGCAAAAAGCAGCCATTTTACAGTTTGTTCTAGATTTATACTGTGGAGTTTTATCATTATCATAGTTTTTATTCTTAGCAGACCTTGATATGCAGCCAGTGTGAATTATTTTGTTTTCGGAAAAAAGATATAAATATACATACAGCACACAGAAAATAATGCTGCCGACTGCCGTTAACTGACACGTTTCAAAGAATACCAAAATTCTGAAACCTGCGCAGCCTGAAATGTGATTTTTTTTTCCAGATTCTGCGACCCCAAAACAACCAATATAGTTTGTATGATCCATAGTTTACCCAGGAAATCAGATCACAAAGTAAATTATACTGAAAGGAGTTTGACAGTGCAAGAATATAGTGCAGAGTCATGAACTATTAACAATTTTACATTGCTGCTAGAGAGCACACCACTAAAAGATTAGATGTTCAAAGGAATTTTCAGATTTAATGAGATGGACTGAGTTTTTTCCACACTGAATCAAATCTTTGCCCTTTGAACCAATATGTTCATCGGGATCAATTTATCATTAAACCCCTCTTAAAAAGGACGAGCACTTCCCAACCAAACAGATGGGGAAACGGTAGAGGGAAAACGATCCCTATTCCTCATTACTAAATCCATTAGCTGAGCTCAATGTTCCGCACAAAAGCTTCCAGCCACTCATCTTCCCAGCATACCTTGGTCACGAGCCCTGAAAAGGTGGGCCTATTTGCATAGCTGTTTTTCTGCTGATTTTCAAAGCAAATGTGATGAAGCAGCTCTTTGTAAGGGAGATTACGGAAGGGGAAGGGGAGGGGTGTTTGGTGCAAACACAATTGGAGCTCAATTGTTTGTTGGTCTTGTCGTTTTCCCTGTGTATTCACCTAAAGCAACATGCTCCCGGATGAATTGAGCCGAGAGCGAGGCCTTTAATTAAAGGAGGAGCAGCTGGTGTCTTCAAAGGCTCGGAGACTGCAGTGGGAGGCTCTTATCACCAAGGATATCATTGAGCTAACACATCACGCCCACCGAGGACGGCCGAACGAGCGTCCAATGAGCTTGCAGGACTGAACGGAAGGCACTTTTATATTATGGACTTCGTCTGCTTCATTTATAACAGCCAGTGGCACTTTGAGCAGTGTCAGTTTTTCCTCGATGGCAAAAGGAGTAGTACTGTGACACATGGTTTACACAGCTAAGGCTTTTTTTGAGAAGAGATAGAAGATGTTTCCTTGTTCGCAGTGGCTTTGCCGGCCATGCCCCTCGACTCCCCACCCCCCACACCATCCCCCCTCGCCTTCCTCCAGCTTACCTGAATTAGTGTGCTACTTATTTTGTTACTCAGGTAAAATTGACCGAACCAAGAAAGAAATTAATGAGCAGCAGCCACAGACAAAACCCGTCTTATAGGACAAAATATCTGTTATGAGGGTAATCATTAATTGTGGAAAAAAAAAAAAAAAGAAAAAAAAATGCTATTGAAATTATTTATGAGTCACATCCAGAAGAATATTATACTGAAGACTGTGGAGCAGATTCTCCATTAGCATGACCCTGAGAGGGAGATTCAAGCAAAGCCCATTGCAAAATTGTGTTATCATTGACTGAATGCTGTTTATTGACTGCGTCTGAGCTGCCAATGAATCCTTCTGCAAGGGCAGCACACTCAGCCAGAATGTCTTCAGGGCTGGAAGTCCAATGTACTGACAGACTGCGAGTCTGAGTGTGTGTGCGTTGAGTGTGTGTATCTGAGTATGTGTCTCTGAGTTTGTGTCTGAGTGTATGTGAGCGTCTTAAGTGTGTGAGTGTGTGCGCATGAACGAGTGGCGGCGTGTTTGTCTGAGTGCATGTGTGCGTCCGAGTGTGCGTCGAGTGCGCGTGCATCTTGAATGCATGTGTCTGTCGGTCTGTCTGTGCATGCACCTGTTTGCATGCGTGTGCATGTATTCTGAAAAGCCTGTCCATTCTGGCCACCCAAGCAAATGTGGTATGCAAACACACTCCTCTGGCATCAGTAAAAACTACAATCTGACACATGAATCAGTCACTTACACTCTGCAATTCAGCGATGCAGAATCCAACAGGGCTCACTGCCTTTCACTCTGTCTTCTCTCTTTCTCTCCTTTTTAGTCCACTGCTTCCCACCCTCTCTTTCTCCAGCTTTTCCTCAGCCTGTTCTCTCTTTAATTCCCTCCCAGCCCTTCTCCTGCCCTCCGGGTTTGCAGCCTGCTTTCTCACAGTCGTCCAAACCGCAGTGTTTGAGAGAGGAGAGGAGTCACGCACCCTCAGCCTCCGGCACATTCCCACCGCGGCTCATGGGGAGCGGCACAGCAGCCGAGCGCCCTGGTGTTGCCGCCAGCCGCCGCTGGACCCCGGAACGAGGGCCATCTCCTCGAAAGAAAGCGTGGCGAGCCGAGGTGGTCTCAGGTCGCTGGTGTTTCTAGACTGCAGAGAACGTGCCGGGGTTATGAGCTCTCACCTCAAAGGCTGTCCGGCAGCCATTTTGTGTAACTGGAGCAGAAGCGCGCTCAGCTGGACTCGGGCCTAAGCCCTGCTCTGCCGCCGCGGACAGGATTAACAAACTGAGCCCTAGCTTCAGCGGGAATAGCGGGAGGATTATTTTGGACCATTACACTGTTATCCACAACCACCCCCTTTTTAAATAGGTAGTGTTTAATTCTAACAACACTCTCCTTTACAGAGAGAACAGCACTGAAATGAGCGCAATAACGGACTGTGGTGTTCCACCTCTCAGACTCTCTGACAGCCTTACAGGACTCACTGGGCTCCACTTCCAACTCAGAGGCCACTTCACACACCCAAAGAAAAACCACCAGATTTGAACCTGCTCAGTGCTGCAACACTGCCCTCTAGGACTTGCCCTGCCCCTAGTGGATTCTGCAGCACTACTATTGGTCCACTGGCAGTGGAAGAAGAATCTCATTATTGAATTTCTCTAAACCAAATATGTGACGTAAAAGCCCTACAGGGATCCGATACCCAGTGTTTTTCTTCAACCGTAGCTAAACAAAGCACTCTAAATGCAGCCGGACATGACCATCTGAAAGCACTTACAACTGAGTGTCGAGCTTCAAGCGACGTCATGCACTCATGCAGTAAACTGAATATCCACATACAAGCACATACATTCCTACACCTTAACTTACACATGTACACACAAAGAAATACATGTATACACATTACATACATGTATACACATACAGCTCACCCGAAGCACTTTCACACAGCATGTCAAATAAAGACAGGGCAGGGAACAGGAATTGTGGTTGGACAGACTGGAAAGACTGGAAATAGATGGAAAGCAGGGTGAGATCTGGGAAAAGCTTGCTCAGGGTTCCCACAAGACGCACAGGCACAGAGAGGAATAAACGTCTGTCAGGCTCGGGCCACAGACTCGCCTCCGTAACCTTCAGCATTCCAGCCCACAGACTCGCCTCCGTAACCTTCAGCATTCTTGC
Source organism: Gymnothorax javanicus (assembly GCA_029692085.1). Classification (NCBI taxonomy): domain Eukaryota; kingdom Metazoa; phylum Chordata; class Actinopteri; order Anguilliformes; family Muraenidae; genus Gymnothorax; species Gymnothorax javanicus. Next base: position 34,599,034 of record CM056207.1, on the reverse strand, counting down.
CCACAGACTCGCCTCCATAACCTTCAGCATTCCTGCCCACAGACTTGCCTCCGTAACCTTCAGCATTCTTGCCTGCAGACTTGCCTCCGTAACCTTCAGCATTCTTGCCCACAGACTCGCCTCCGTAAACCTTCAGCATTCCAGCCCACAGACCCACCTCCGTAACCTTCAGCATTCCAGCCCACAAACTCGCCTCCGTAACCTTCAGCATTCCTGCCCACGCACTCGCCTCCGTAACCTTCAGCATTCCAGCCCACAGACTCGCCTCCGTAACCTTCAGCATTCCAGCCCACAGATTAGCCTCCGTAACCTTCAGCATTCTTGCCCAAAGACTCGCCTCCGTAAACTTCAGCATTCCAGCCCACAGATTCGCCTCCGTAACCTTCAGCATTCCTGCCCACAGACTCGCCTCCATAACCTTCAGCATTCTTGCCCAAAGACTCGCCTCTGTAAACTTCAGCATTCCTGCCCACAGACTCGCCTCCATAACCTTCAGCATTCCTGCCCACGGACTCGCCTCCGTAACCTTCAGAATCCCTGCCCACGGACTCGCCTCCGTAACCTTCAGCATTCCTGCCCACGGACTCGCCTCCGTAACCTTCAGCATTCCAGCCCACGGACTCGCCTCCGTAACCTTCAGCATTCCTGCCCACGGACTCGCCTCAGTAACCTTCAGCATTCTTGCCCAAAGACTCGCCTCCGTAAACTTCAGCATTCCAGCCCACAGATTCGCCTCCATAACCTTCAGCATTCTTGCCCAAAGACTCGCCTCTGTAAACTTCAGCATTCCTGCCCACAGACTCGCCTCCATAACCTTCAGCATTCCTGCCCACGGACTCGCCTCCGTAACCTTCAGCATCCCTGCCCACGGACTCGCCTCCGTAACCTTCAGCATTCCTGCCCACGGACTCGCCTCCGTAACCTTCAGCATTCCAGCCCACGGACTCGCCTCCGTATCCTTCAGCATTCCTGCCCACGGACTCGCCTCAGTAACCTTCAGCATTCCTGCCTACAGATGCGCCTCCATATCCTTCAGCATTCCTGCCCACGGACTCGCCTCCGTATCCTTCAGCATTCCAGCCCACAGACTCGCCTCCGTAACCTTCAGCATTCCTGCCCACAGACTCGCCTCCATCGGCCTCGGTATTTCGTCCTACTTCACCTCCTCAGTACCAGTTTACTTTTGGGCTTTGGTGCCAGGCATGGGCAAACGCTTCCAGTAAATCAAATTACGCTGATCTGGTCGCGGCGGAACGAAACGCAGACCAGCCAGCTTTTTGCAGCGGCAGGCTGATGTGCTTGATTTAGCCAGTCAATTTGGAGACAAGAGTCAAGTACACAGAGGGCACGGGCACAAAAATAGAGTCTTAACAAGCAGTTTCCTTGTTTAGGCGGGGGGGTTGGGACGGGGACCTGAGCCAACCCGGGCCTGCGGGTTTGAATCGGGAAGAGTCCCCTCCTTTTCTCCAGCGGGACCCCTCTTCCTAAGGGGTCTGGAGAGCGTCCTGTGGCCAAATCGACTAACGACCACCCTGTACCCCTGGTAGAGACCACAACCGGCAAATTACAGATGGGAAACAAATAGGAGTGGAGGAGCAGTGGGTGGTGAAGCCTAAGACAGGCATATGGGGGAAAATCTCCCAGACTGTGACAGAAACCGTGCGCTCGGCGGAAAAAAATGTTGGACAAAACTCCCAATTCCTCAGCCTTATTAGAACATTCCACAGGTTCCTCGCGCTCTGGGCTCTTATTCGAAAGCGAGTGAGCGCGTCTGGTCCAGAGCTGGCCCCATGGAGTAGGGAAATGATGTCACCGACCCGCCATCCCAGACGAGATTCCTGTGCTCTGACTTACTTCCTGGGGGTGGCTGAGGTGCAAGAGAGGCCCAACACCCTGGGAGGTGGACCTCCCTTAGCCAGCCCTGCAATGGGCCGATACTCTCCATGTGCAAACAAGGGAAAGTCTGGAGAAGCGGACTGGCTTCCATCACGCAACCGGTTGCTGAATAAACAAAGCTGTGGCGAGGAGCAGAGCATTCTTCCCTGCTACAGCAGAGCGCGGATCAGTGAGGGAGCATGGCTTCTCAACTGCAGGAAGGAATGTGCACCCCGAGCACTTCTGAAGGACGTACAACATCCCTCCTGCACTATTGAGGCCCAAAAATGGCCTGGCATAAAAATCAAAGCCTTGGGACTCACCCTCTCAGTGACGATCAGATTGGTATCTGACTGGCTTACACAGCTGTGGACAGAAGGATGGCATATTCAGCCATGAGGACAGAAAAAGCGAGGCTTAGAGTGGGACAGTGACAAAGAGACGTTAGGACATAGAAACCTGAGAGGAGCCACCCGCAGTTCAAATTTTTCCATGGCTTGTTACAGTCACTTCGACCATAATTTAACCATAATTTATGCGCATTTCCCACACATCGCAAACAATTGTCACACTGCTCTTTACACAACGTTGTAATGGTCTAAGCCTGCATAACAGCAGGCCTATGACAACTGGGTGAGGATAAACTCAGGGGAAAAACCACACTCAAGACGGGAGCCAACCCTGGCCAAGTCATGCACCACACTGGCACCCATCCTTGAACTTAAACTCCACTGTGACCTTGGCCTTTATCAAAGCAGGCTGTAAACACTACGTCTCCAAGAGAATTTCACCCCCATCAGCACAGGGCGTTCCCTTGGTATGTGACCCTGGAACTGCGTCCACAAGCAGTGAAATCCTCCTGATAACCATCTCCGCCATATGAGACACAGGCTTTATGGTGGCTTATTCGATTAGACTGAGGGCACGAGCGCGGAGCGTCACATGGGCTCAGTGGAGCATAGCACGTCCGCCATCAGTCATGTGCGGCCCTTCGCCCTGAATCCCGCCACTGATAAGAGCCAATTTCCTTGACTGATGTCAAACGGAGTTGAAACCTAGCTTTCTGCATGCTATTGTTGCATTACAAACTCAACTCACGTACACTATAATAAACAAATATAAGAACTAGTTAAGTGATCTTGGTACTTTGATTTGTATATATTCCGGCATTCTTGGCATCTAGTACGACAAATTCTGCCAGTTAATGGGTTAAAATTAAAGTTCCAATGCACACCATAGTCATCTGTATTTGAAAGGAAATGATGGTTCGACATTGTGAACGTAGTCATCTAAACCGTAATACTTCAAAGCAGGCAGTTGCTGTTGAATATGCATCCGTTTACTTTTCTGATACCATTTAGCTCCAGCTAAGTAGCCCGGGACGACACGAAGCCGCTGAACGCCAGCTGCCAGGCTAAGTGCCTTCAATCCGTTGCCAAGATAACGCTTTCTCATTTAAAACAGCATATCAAATCCCCCCCCCTCCTCTTTTCAGGCATTACAAATAAAGGCTGTGGTGTTTACATTAGCCTGTCAAACGGAAAATCAAACTTTGATTTGATTTACTGGTTTAGAAGCGACGCATGTTAAGTGTGGCGGAGGTCAGTGGGTTGGCAACTTCAAACAAATATTGCCCATAGAGGGGACATAGCCAAGGACCATGGGTTCATCCCATTACTTCCTTTAGCAATCTCCTTTCCCTCATTTGTGTAGCTCTTCCTCACGTCTTAGCTCCGCCCTTGAATGACATGAGGGAGAGTTGCGAGGATGAGATGAAGGACAGAGGAATCCTTGAGAAAGGACACATTCTCGATTACTTGAGCGCCACTTTTAACGGATGTCATTTACTTATGGCATGATCACAGCTGTGTCACCTGTTACTCAGCTTAATGCAAAAGAAATCCTACACAGACCCTCTAGAACTTAGATTTTATATGTTTATTGCAACAAATTTATCTCTCTCTTTTAATTAATGGGATTCAGTATAATTTTCGGTCCAGTATCTGTATTTCCTTATCTTAAATGTACATTTTAATTAAAAACAAAAATTTTAGGGCAGCTATGCGTTTGGGGAGAGATATTGGGAAGAATCCCATGACTGAGGGGCGGTGCTGAGAACCGTCACGGTAAAGATTTCAGCCAAGTGCTTCTTAGCTGTGAGAGCCCGGTCCGGTCGTAACAGGAACCCACCGTGTAAGGGAAATCACCCATTACATAGCTGTAGGCTTTCCAGCAATCAGTTGACAAAACAGAACTGACTACATGTAATAACATTTCATACAACAACCATAGGGTAATTGCAGTTTCAGCAGTATTGTGCAATCATCTAACTCTATTCAAAACTTACACGATAGCACACCCCCCACCACCCCACAAACACACACACACACACACACCAGTATGTGAAACTACAATCAGCGTGTACAGAGCACTGATTCCAAGAGCTCAAACCCCGAAACCCTTCTGACCAGGCCACCATGATTTTTAAATGAAAACAACAAAAAGGAATAGTATCTGATGACTACATAGGACTATATTCTGCAAAAGCTGAGTAAATGTGAATGGTTATTCAGTTTGAATTGAGCCAAGACAGTGTGCAAGAGGGTATTCTGCCAAACCCAATACAATTCTGGCAAAGATGGGCTCCTCGAGTCCAATTACAGAGGGGAACTCATTAAAAATTTGGACTGCTGAAGACGGGACACCACCTGTAATTTGGTCAGAGCTGGACCCTGAAGCCCTTAGAGGTGACCACATTTGAGGTCTCGGATCGCTACTTATGAAAGGACAAAATCCAGGGGCCTTCAGTTCCATTTTCAAACAAGAGCAGCACTGGCATTGGTGCAGTGAGACATGACAAGGAGCTCCAGAGAGGCTCCTACACACTGGTCCTCTTTTACAACCCTAAAAATAAATGCAGAAAATTCACTAAATACTACCACTAAGACCACTTGGAAGGTGTGAACTGCCAAGAGTCTGGCAGAAAAAGAAGCATTTTAAATTCACATTTCAAAACATTTCAAGTTTTTAAGGACTCCCTGTGCATGAACAAACAGAAGAAGGCAAAATAAGACCAAACTCTGCTTCGGAATAAAAACAGGCTGAGGCACGCACCACCAACACAAATTAACATACACAAACCCCGGCTTAAACAGCAGCAGCAGTGTCTCAGTTTTAATGAAGCTTGATTTGAGCCAGCACGCTCATGTAACCCAGATACATAATCGAATGCCTTTAAATTCGAACGCACCCAGCGCTTCGTTTAAGACTGCGGAACGCGCTCAGAGCCTCATGTAGGCACCTCATTTACATAAGCAAGCCTTTCAAGGACGGCTCTGGCTCCTCGGCTCGGGGGAGGGGGAAGAGATACGCGGCGCATTAAGATGTGACTGTGGGTCTCGCGTGTTCCACAGCCGCTTTAATCACCCATATAAAACTGACATCAGGACGGCTTCGCCGCTGCATCGCTCAGCAAGTCTCTACCTGGAGCATCTAAAAGCCCCGATTTAAGCAAGCGAAACATCTATAATTCATGGAGAGGAAGAAACAAGCCACAGCCGCAGTGGCACAGCAAGCACTTCTTTAAAATCACGGGCGCTTTTGGAGCCGCGTGGCCAGAGTTTCCGCCGGCGTGGTGTTTTATGTGATGCAATAAGAAGCCCGAGGAGAGGTGCAGGGCTGTTAGCAGGTGAAAGCAGAGCCGGGCGCAAAACCGCCACGCCTTGCGTTTACGTTTCCCGGCCGGCCCGTGACGAGCAAACGCTGTGGGAACGGCGGCTTGCGTACCCTGCAGAACTACAATCCCAGCATGCCGCACAGAGCAGCCTGCGAGGAGCAGCGCATGTGTCCCTGACACGGACCAGTCCCACCTCCCAAAAATGCAAATTTAAACGGCAACACGTTCCAAACTGGGCTCTCGGCAATTACGGCCGCGGACTCGCGTCGGCTCGAGCGGCCGCAGCAGCTGCGAAGCTAAGAGGAAATAAAACAAAGAGAATGAATGCCCTGTGGTTTCAAATACCTTTTCACAGAGAGCCTTCCTTCTAAGTGCTTCCACAGAAAGCTGAAGAACACCTTGCTTGCATTTCATGGCTGACAACTTCGCTGACGGAGCGGTGCGCGCAGTCCCAGACGCGATTGATTGAAGGGGCAGAAGCCAAACAGAAGATTTCTATGGCGCTGGAGACATTTTCCGCACAAACCAAAGGGGAGGCAACTGCATCAGACAGCCTGAAGGGCTGAGTTCCCTTTCATCTACAGGCCCTTAGCAACAGCTTCAGATTGCTATTCACCTGTTGCTAAGAGGAGACTCTGCCGATCCTTCCTCACAGCCCAGCAACATCAACCAGGGAGGAAAAAAAAAAATTCATTTAAATAAAAATTCAATAAAGCGTAAAACGGATACAATAGGAATACCAGAAAATTCTGAAGAAATAAACGCCTTGTTTGATAAAATGACAACCCCTGCCAACGGAAGGTTTTTTTGCAAAAGAGCCAGGCAGAATTTGAAACTCAACGGGAGACAAAGGAACATGTTGCGTTTGATTTTATTAATAAACAAATCAGGCGGTTTGAGAGGCAGCTATAAAAGGAAACGGCGTTACCTGAAGAGGCTCTTTATTGGTGCTCAGTGACAATCACTGCAGGTGTTTTACAGTACAGCTTCCTTCCCCTGCCAGCTACCAGCGGCATTACTGAGACCGAGAGCTGGAGGGAGAGAGCTGCTAAGGGCGGGGGGAGGGGGCGCCGGGAGTCGAAACCTTGTCAACACCTGTAATTTGGAAAGGAAGAGCGGCGTAGATAAACAACCGTTCCCAGGGACACCTGGGAAGGGGGAGGGCATGACTTGGCACAGAAAGGGGGGGAGTGCACGTGAAACGGTGAAGCCAGCTCTCCTCTCCTTAAGAAAACGCCCCCCATGCTTACAAGCTGCTCGTTTTGCCCTTCGCGGCTTCCAGCAAAATTCCTGACATCGGCTTTTGGCTCAGGCGTAATTGGAGAAACATGAGAACTCCGGGCGGAGGGGGGAAAAAGTGACTCCATCTTCTAAGAGCAACCAGCTGTGCTACCCACAGCGATTCCGCAGGTCACACGGCTAAATAGACGCAACAAAAATCGCTCTGCCGTCTCGCGCTACAGTTCTCGGGTCAGCCGAAAAGGGGAAGGAGTCTCTCCAAGGCCTGTGCAGCTCGTTTGAATGCATCAGACCGGTTCTCTCCCAATCAATTACGCTCAAGTGTTTGAAAGTGCTGGGAATCAGTTAGAGTGCAGGGCCGTTTTGAAATGGCGACGGCCTTTGGTTGCCACGCACCTGCCTGTTGTTTAATTGCTGTGTGGGAGCAGAACAGGAGAAGGGGGGCAGTGTTGGGTCTCTCAGCTCCAGTGTTACCCTGCACTTGCTCCAACGTGGAAGACAGTGCACAGGGTGCTCAAATGAAACTGATCCAGCTGGAAATAAGCAGATCTCGCAAGTCCACATGCCCAAACCCACACAATCCACTGGCACTTTAATTCCTTTGGCCATACTTTGCTAGAACGTAAGAGTTGCACACATTAATGCACAAATGTATTTTTCCAAGGAGCAAATGTTTCATTGTTGAAAAACTAAAGGAGCACACCAATGTGCAAAACGCCGATTAGCAGATGAAATTAGCAATGCAATAAGGCAGCTAATATGCCAATGGACCAGCAGCAAGTCATGCAGCATTACTGAAGCAGAACTCGGGCCACTCATCGACATTTTATATAAAATCTTTGTCAGCAGCACTCACAGAACACGAAGGACACCTTCAATTCTGGACCAAAGAAGGTGAAATGTACTGAGCGACTGTATCCAACCACACAAAATCATTTACAATGGGCTGGTAGTTCTAACTTGGCTTAGAATTCACCGAGCAGAGAGTCATATTTGGCTCAAAACTAGTTTAATTAGGCTATTTTGTCAATGCTATTAGTTTTTTTGCCAATGTTTATCCGGAGCACAAAAGGCTGGTACAATTGTTCAGCGCCGAGTACAGTTTCATGGCAACAACTGTGACTACCAAAGAGAACATTTCTCCGCATCCAGAACCAGTCGCGCATAATAGATCTTTTGAAACTGAATTTTAAATCAAGAAATTAAAAATGAAATTTAAACAGAAAGACTGCTATTCGTGTAATTTGCTGTAATATGCAAAGCACTGGAATGGGAGTTCATTATCATTATTTTTAATAATAATATTTTTAAAAAATTCTAATTGCATAAATATTGTCAGATTTCACAGCACAAATTTCAAAAACGCAAAATTAAAACTGTGATTTCCAAAAATAAATTGATCTAAGACTCAAAATGCGCAAATAGCTGGGGCCCTAATGACTGCTGTTCAAGCCCCTGCATTTCACTGCAAGCTCCTGTCTGGGACTCCTGCCTCCATGCGTGAAAAGACTATGTAGAAAAACAGACCTCTCTCTCGCCCTACCTCTCTCCCTCTCTCTCTCTGCCTCTCTCTCCGCCTCTCTCCCCCCTTCCCTCCCTCTCTCTCTCTCGCTCTCTCTCTCCCTGCTCAAGGTGAATGGCTGGTGTGACTTGAGAAAGCACCCACTGTGCTTTCTGTAATATGACCTTAGCAGGAGAGATGGTGGGTGGGAGGGGGAAGAATGCATTTCTACAGCAGGCTTTACAATCTAGATAGTGTTTCGCATCACAGCCCCCAGCTTATCTCTGTCCAAGGCTGAGAGCTGGGCAGGTAGCACAGCGAGCTATTCCTGTTCCCACAAACACAAAAAAAAAAAACCAAACAGCAACAGGGAATGCACGATTACTGAAACATGTAATCCTAACCACTAATGAATGCATATTGCTGAAACAGGCCACAGATTTAGTCATTTTAAAAGCTTCTTCTCTAGCATGTAAAGAAGACCGCCATTTTCATTTGATTCATTTCCGATGCTCTACCAAGGAATTCGGTTCATCTTGGGTTTGCATTCTGTTCATGAAGAGAAGACTTGTCATTCAGTCGCTGAGGCAGCGAGCAGGAAACACTGCCTAGTGTGTGAGTAACAGAATGTGTTATGTATTACAAAGGTGTAGGGAAAAACAGCATTCAGAGAACAGAAAGGAGGGGAAAAAAAGGCAGCTCAACCCCCCATCCCCAGTATCCCACTCGTACCCCCCCCAGGGAGACAGGCTCCAGGCACACAAACAGACTGCAGAGTCTAAAGAGCAACCGAGAGGTTGACTGCAGCTGAACCGTCTGCTCAGAGGTATGGCTGGTTGGCTCGCTCCCAGCAGGTGTTCGCTGCACTATTCCCAGCTCGCCCTGCGCTCCCGCCTCGCCTCCGCCTTCCCTGTGCAGCTGGCTGACTGGGGCCAGGGCCTGGCATTGTGTGCAGGCTGGGGGGAGGGGGGAATGTGGAGAGGGTTTGGAGTAGGACATTGTGAGCAGGCAGTGTGGGGCCCAGCCCCTCCCCCCCCTTCGCTGAGCACGGCCACCTGAATTCCTCTCTGTCTGCGGCCGGCTGAGAAAATGGAAGCGCTTGTGTGGGAATCGTTTTCCCCTCCCGCCGCGAACGGGAGCTCCGCCCAACGGGGCCGTACGATTCCATCCAGTAAAGATGAACACAACACGCGAAACTCAATTCCCTTCCCCGGCCGGTTTTCTCAATGTAAGCAATGCTGACAACTGCCATTCGTCCGATTTGCTCCGGTCTTCGTCAAAGCAAGCCGACAAGAGCACAGGCTCAGTAAAATCACTGCTTGAAGAAAAGCTCCTTCCGTTCTCTTCAAATCCCAGGAGCAACATCAACAAGCAGAGACAGAGACACAAGACAGAGCGAGAGAGAGAGAAGAGCTCCAGGTCTCCCTGACAGTCTCATCACATCAGAATCACCCAAATGGAGGGCAATCTGTTGCCCACACAAGACCAGTCTTCCTGTGACACTCCAACAAAGTCCCATCTGTGCTGTGGAACACACCAGATCCGCCCCCAGTCCCCCAGACCCCTGCCCCCAGTCATTCCACAAGTAGCGTATTTATTACAATGATAATCCCCATCCTGCTCAAGGTCACTCAGTGGAGTTTGATCAGAGGGGCTGGATGAGTAGAGGGGATCTAGATGAGCAGCGTCGGATCTCACTCTCCCCGTGCTGCGGCGTGGCCTCAGCCGTCGAGAAACGAACCTTCTACCCCTCTCACACAGCCTCTCATACGCATTGGGGGCTGGATATGGGAGAGTGGAGAAAAACACAGCGCATGTATGTGTCCTTCAGTCGAGGTTTAGAAAACTGTTCCAAAACAAAAATTAACTTTGGACCCGAGACAAACACAAAACAAATGATTTCCCTGCCAAACAGAGGGAACAAGCCATAGTTCCGCCAACAAACGCAATCAAATTAAAAATTATGTTATAGTTCACATTTTTGGATCCAGGTCTATGGAAATATTAACAGCAAATTAAGTGACTCATTGAAGAATTGCTGGCGAAAGCACTTCGGCGAAGAGTACATATAACTCACTCTTTATTAGCCACTGGCCTTGTTAGCCAAATAATATTGATTTTATTTCAATTGAGAATCTGCTCTAAAAGTTATTCAAGGAAGTCATTTAAAAAACAAAACTTTGTCCCATGTTCACTTGCTTGCATAAATGCATATCTTTTAAAATATTTACACAAACCCTTATCTATGAACAATACAGCGCTGTTCACTTATGAAATTGAATTTTGCAAGTCATACACCTGATCACTGGTACCAAAATTAACCTCATTAACATGCACCTCTGGTTGAAATGAACACTAGGAGATGCTTGCGAGTACAAGGATGATCGTTCTTCAACATATCATCCAGTCCATGTGTACATTTCTCAGAGCATAAAACTTAGATTTGAAAGGGGCATGTAACGTCATATCGCACGCTCATTAGCCTGGTCAATTGGTAAAAGATTATTACCCTTATTACCCTTGTTACCCTTGAGTTTGGATGGTGCGCTCAGCAAAGAATCATTTACAGCACTAAACGTTTTTGTTGAGAGTTATTTCATGTAATGTAGCTTGATTTTCATAATTCTGGTAAGAAAATCGCCCATCCACACCAGGGCGATTCCAAAGTATTTTAACAAAATGTCCCCTCCATGACGAGACATCTAAACCAAAATACAAAATTCTATTGATATATTAAAAAGTCTTTTTTTTTTTTTTTTTACAACAATCTATGGGTATAATGGTGCACTACTACATTCTGGAGGAAAAAGCTCCATTTTTCCCTCCATTTCCATTTGGGGATCATTTTCCTGTCTATCACAGGGGGGACATTTGGTTGACAATACCGCAGAATTGCCCACCAGTTTTTGATGTTGGAGAGTCAAATTGGGAGAATCCTTTCACCTCATGTGACCCCCCTAAGTGTGCCGTGATTCAGTATCCCTCTCCACCTCAATACCTGCAAGCTAGCAACTGTATTTGAGTTCAGTGTTTTTATTTGTTACAAGTGATATGCATCAGCACATGCTCACACTCACCAGGAGCAGGGCCCCAGTGCCCCATGCACTGCTGACCAACATAAGGCTACCCTTCACATCCTCGCAGTCACGGGCCATTTTCTGCATTTTTTTTTTTTTAAATTGTGTGGTATGCAGAGCAAGGCACAAACCCTGAGCAATGTTACTCTTTAATCAAAATAAGCTAGTAAAGAAAAATCCAGTACTGTTTGTTTAGCGGTTGTGAGTGATTCTCACCCATGCCAAATCAATGTTATTTGTCCAATAACGCCAATGGCCCCCAGAGAGCAAGCCAAGCTTAAAAAATGAGCATTCAAGCCAGACATGTCCCCAATTTGTCACATAATTTGTAGCGAGTACCTCAGCGGACAAGGTGTAAAGTGAATTATCCCTTTAAGCCATATTTCACAAATGACTATTTTGAGAGAGAGCGAGAGAGAGAGAGAGAGAGAGAGAGAGAGAGAGAGAGAGAGAGAGAGAGAGAGAGAGAGAGAGAGACAGACAGAGAGAGCGAGCTCAGTACAGAGAGAAGAGAACGAGAGCAGAGGGAGGGGGAGTTGTGTCCTGAGATAACTTCAACCTGCAGACCTCATCGCCCCCAGTAACAGTCACCACATTCTTGTCCTTTCGGGGGGTTTTACTTCGGAATGGCACCTTTCCCGCCCCAGCAGCACTCGCCTTGTACGCGAAAAAACACAGGCATAAATCTGCCGCTGCTCTGAGTTCAGCTGAATGGGGTCTGGCTGGATGATGAGACCCCCTGGCATCTGCAGAAATGGGCCGAGTCTCAAAACTGTCCTGTTGTAGCAGGGAAAGCAGTCTTTCAGCAGGCTAGCCACACTGTCACGGGAGCGCCATCTTCATTTCAGGATTAAACCTGCAGACTGCAGACACCTTGCGGATTTTAGCAACCTTTGGGAGAAAATTTATCCGCAGCATTTGGTTGATTTTTAACGGTCTCTGATCCCAGGTTCTCACCAACTTGAGCAAGTTTCCTGCAGTCTGGCAGCTGCCATTAAATCAATGCCAACACTGCATGTTGACCCACAACTTCAGATCAAATTAGCCCTCTAATGAGGATATCAAAAAAATGGTCAGAAACATACAACGGCAATTAATCTTGTATCTGACCCAGCTATACTGGGTCAAACAGATTTTAGGTTGTCTGCATCAGCGTTTGTCTACTCTACTTCAGTCTATTCAATAACTGAAAGATTCAATTATACAAACCAAAGATAAAAAACAAACTCATCAAAGCTCACAGTACAACGAGATTAAAAAAAAATCTAAATCTAATTTGCAAATGAGTGCACTGAACAGAGCATAAGAAGGTAATGGTTGTCTCACAGAAAATACAACATAGCAATTGAACAGCACCATACTCATACCAAACTGCTGAGTATGGGCATTAGTCAGGCTAAAGTAGCCTTTTAAGGAGGCATTAAGTTTGTGGATTGCTTTGTGCACATGAATTTCATTTGTTTTGTTTATTATTCACCCAAAAAAAAAAAAAAAAAAAAAAACCCTGAGCCACAAGCTTTGGACTAAATGAGGTTCTCATCTATGACCTCTACTGAGTGTACCATGACACGTCAGACTTGCAAAACAAGTTGTTATTCTGCTAGTGCCATTTCCCAAGGGGATGCCGCCACAAGATATTTATAGAAAGCTTCTGTCTTCCCCCTGAGTTTCCTATTCGGAAACCCCCCCCCCAAAGCCCCACTCTCTATGTGGGCGGGGCTCCAGCCAAAGCAAACAAGCCCCCCCAAAACCCCACCCCCTGCCTGCCACTCCTCCCCCCGCCCGTTGATTGCCCCCCTCCAAAGCCAATACTGTCCCCTCTCCGCGTTCTTTAACTGACAGAGATTCAAAACACTGAATAATGCCCCACTTTCTCAGTGCTACAGCACTCGGTGCAGTGCCCACGGTATGAATCACTTGCTTTGATGACTGTTTGGGTGCATTTTGAGACATTTTGGGGTTTTGTTTCCATTTCTTGGCAAAAATTCCTTTGTCTAAATGCTCACTGAGAGAATGTGGAGAAGATATTGCATGAAGTCGAGGAGCCAACTTCTACAACAAAAGCCTGCAACAAATGTTATGAGGATCATAACCTTTTGGGCAGCAGAACACTGGTGTCTTTGGGGAGGAAAAGGTACATTTTCCCCCAGGCTGAAGGCAGTAATTGGACTGTTGCACCAGATGACCTGAGTGTGCACCCTGACCTCAAGAGCAAGAGTAGCCTATCGTGTTGTTGGGCTCAGATGAACAAACAATGCTGCTCCTTGTGTACTCTGCAGGCGTGGATGCTCACACTGAAACAGCCCTCTGGCCTCCCTTCCCCCACCCCCAGCACAATGCCCCTGCACTGGCCTAACTGCCATATGTCCTGGCCTCAGAGCAATGGCAGTGGGACCACCTGCCAGCACTCCACTGGCTTCAGGTCACCTCCTCCACACTTCCCATGGTGAGCTCCTGCACACTCATCCAAGGGCGCCCCCAGCCTTTGCCTCTCCTTCTGCTCAAGCAAAGCAGCTGAAGAAAGACACGGCACCAGAGGAAGTGGCCCCCTGCCCTTCAAGCCCTGCTGCTGGACTTCAAGCCCTGAGTACAAGGTTAAACACAGGGAACAGAAGCAAGGATCCCCTAAATGATGCTCCAATCCAGGGGTCTCCAACCCTGTTCCTGGAGAGAAACCATTCAGAAGGTTTTCCCCCCAGCTAAAGCAAAGCACACCTAACTTCCCAAGAGAGTTCTTGATGAGCTCCTGGCTAGCTGAATCAGGTGTGCTGAATTAGCGGTAGACAAAACACCTACAGGATGGTAGCTCTCCAGGAACAGGGTTGAAGACCCCTGCCCTAACCAGACTAAGCTTCCAAAGACTCCCTCGGGAGAGCATTTATTCTCCTTAAACAGGACTACCCAATGGAGTTAAAAATGCACTTTGATCCAGGACAGGAAAGAAGTGGTTAAAGGAAGGCCAGTAGAAAACTGGGAAGGGTTCATCCATGCCGGTGTCGTGTAAAATTTGGTCCCCCCATAAAATCTGGTGTCCCTATGTGACTTTCGTCGCATATTGCGCGTCAATCTGCGTCAAATTGCATCATTTGAGTAATCTATGCGATTTGCGTAGTAACAAAGTATTCTCAGACATAAATAAGCTAATTCATAGCTCCCAAATGCAACGATTAGTACAGACGCTAGCAGACATTATAAAATCGTTCGCTTGTACTGCAGTAACGAGCAAGCTAGCATGCAAATAAGGCTGTAGTAATAGTAATTCGTGCAAGCTAGCCAGCTAAAGTGATGACGAACTGTTTAATGACTAGCAAGCCCACCAGTGTAGTGAGCTAGCCAGCTAGCTTTGTAATAAGGTAACAGTTCGCTTCTACCATAATAATCGCTAGCGAACTAAAGTGATGACAAACTGTTTAATGACTAGCTAGCCCACCAGTGTTGCGAGCTAGCTGGCTAGTTTGCTGATAAGGCTACAGTATACCACATGTACGCAGCAGCAAGTCAATTAATTCTATGCTATTTCAACAGTGAGCTACACAATAATCTTGCAAGACTCGTCATTTGACATGCATTATGCAATGGAAGCCTCGTTGGGGGGGGACCAGATTTTACACGACACCGAACATCTTCAGCAGAGGTAGATCAGATCACAGTCTCATCGAAAGAGCGTGATTTCACTGCAGCAAGCAAAGCCCTCAGCACAAAACTGAAAGGACGGACAAAATTCCAGTTTAAAAACAGGTGACATCAGAGGATGGAGGAAAGCAGCAGTGGGACAAAAAAAAAAAAAAAACAATTTATATGATTTGCCTTTTCAGTCTTCTCCCTGGCAGTCCTCTAGCCTTCGCGGAAAACAGCCTCCCTGTTAGATGACCTCGTTAGTTCAAGCACTTAATCCGCTAATGCTCTGATAAAAATAAACCGGAGTGAGGGGAGGGTGGAGGTAACGTGTGCTGTCAGAACCCTCTCTGCTACAGCTGCTCTCGCAGGCTGGCAGGGGAAGACGCCTCAGTCACCCTGGGGGGAGGGGGGTGAAGGACGCTGGCATAGCCAGTGCTGCCTTAAGGACATGCTGATGACAGGCAATTCTAAACCTAACAGGCCCAGATAAGGCACTTCATTTCAGCAGGCAGTAAAATGGCTAACTGCAGAGGAGCTGCACAGCACAGAGAAGCAGAAAGCGTCACACCACACGGTATATTCCCCAGTTAATTTGACAGAGGGGCCCTGCAAGTGTGCGTGAGGACTTTGTCAGGAAGCTGCTTAACAGAGCAGTGCTTCACCTCGCACTGAAGCTGCAGCCAGCTTTGGTGGCTGTAAAAATGTTTCCACAAACACAAGCATACACGGTTATAGAGACTTAAAACAAACACGCCAGAGCAGTGCTCATGACGAACACAGGCACTGTACTGTTTGGCTGTAAAACCAGAGTGTATAAATAGCTAGAGTGGTAGAGCGATATAAAGCAATACCATCTGCCTCTGAGGAGATCAACTCAGCCTTTGCAGTCACACCTCATAGGGACTTTCCTGGAGGATGGCCTTTGCTTTTAAAAAACAAACATTATACACACACACACACACACACACACACACACCCACGAATGCACGCTCACACACCCACACACACGCAAACGCGCATTTACACACACACACACACACGGTGTCTATGCTGCCAATTCACACTAGAGCAATTCCACAAGCACAGGAAAGGCAGTCCTGGTCAGCTCTTCGCTGCAAGCAGCTGGGATAAAGTCCAGAAACATTTCTATTCCAAAGAATAGTTCTTTCATTTAAAATCCATCTCGCCAAGTTGAGGCTGCAGACCCAGTTTCCTCCCCTCAGTGCCCAATGTCCCGTCCCCCATGGGACTTCATTTCAGGGATGGACCTCCTTCGCTTGATGTACAGCCGTGTGCTCCGGATGGAGCAGCTCATTTACGGGACATAATTGAGTCTTAACGTGGTATGACCCTGGGCCACCATCCCCATTTCAAGCAAGAGTCTGACTCATTCCCATTGGCAGTCAATGAGTTTTAATTATAACATTTTCACATTGCATTTCTGACCTCCTGAGGTGTTTTCTGTGGTGCTTTCCGGTAGGTGGCCTAGTTCCCTGCACTGTCGGGCAATGGTGATAATTAATGGTTTCTATGAGAACCATCTCCATCACAGACGGAGGATAGCCTGGCCAATCACGCAATCCTATAGAGCTTCAGTCCTCCCTCCACACTACCTCCAGCCATACCACTTTATTCCTGCTCGAGCGAGTCAGAAGGACTGACATTAGTCACTGGCGGAGTGAAGCCCAGACCGATACACTCCTCTGGTGAGAACCACCACGCCAGCCCTCAGTGTGCTAATGCATTTACCAGCAGACGCTAAAGAACAGGGCAGTTATTATGTGTTCACACTCCCTCTGGCTCAAGGTGCATTTCCAAGGTGAGTACGAAAGCAGAAGTGGCAGTTTAAACTGCCATGCCCATTCGAGGAAGTGAGAGAATGTTCCGGGCCCTCCGTGAAGTGAACACGTCAATGAGGCATTTCTCTGTTGTTTTGGAGACAACACCACCTACTTCTGGCGCAACAGGGAGCGATAAATTTAAATCGGCTCCGGTGCAGAGGAAAGCACTCGCCCTCCGGCCACCGGCAGGAGAGCCATTCGGACTCTGAGCGAGGCAAATATCTCAATCTGCTGTTTAAATGGTCCAGTCCTATAGCCTAATGGTCCTCTTTTATGCGAGAGAGCGAGCCCACCGCACTTTCCCCGGCAACAGCATTTTTTGGGGGGAAATTGGCCGAGCTGCTCGCGAGCCTGGGAAGCCTGAAGCTGATGTGATTAGTGAGCCCAGCTGACAGGCTGTCTTCTCTGGGCCCAGAGTGCACAGGCTGCCAGTTCATTCGAGGACTTGGCACCGCCATCGAATCGAGGCTACGCTCTCCTCCTGGGTGGCTCAAACATCATCATTTAAAATAAAAGCAAAAACTACATTTTTAGAATCACGGATAAAGATACATTTCAAAACAGAGAACTTGAGCCAGTCATTTCTTGATTAATTTGAGTAAAGCTTTAAGCCGGACTGGGATAAACAGGACCCAGAATGGGTTTTCATTTGGGGAAATGCGGGGGTTGAAAAATCATGGCACATTAAAGACTAGCGTGATTTAGAGGAGAGGAGGAGAGGGGATATATATATACAGAGATAAGCATGGGAGAGCCTGTCCTCAGGTCAAACGCTTGCCTCTGCAGAGACAGACAAAAGAAAGCAGAAAGGGGTTTTCCAGCCAAGCCTCGATTAGCAGTGCACGGCAGACAGGAAAACTGTTAAAAAGACCGCAGAGAGCAGCATTTACTTAGAGTGTGAACAAGAGCTGCACTTAACCAGAGACGCTCCACGAGAAACGCTACATGAACAGGCTCACTGAGGTGCGTGCACCATTTACGCATCATAGCCAGATGCATATCATTTTTCGCCTCAGTTCTCCATTTATAGTCCACCAACATAATCACATCAATCTGAGCATTTATATCAGATGGACAGACAATTGTAAATCACAGAGGCATTACCTTTAGAAGAACATAAGCTAAGCTTATCTCCTGGAAAAAAACAATTTTCAACTTATCAATGAAAAGTGTACGTCTACTGTTACCCATTATTCCAAAAAGCGGTTATTATGCCAGTTCAGCAGAACAAAGGACCACATTAACAATCTGGCAACATGTGTCACATATAATCTGTAATAACACAGACCTGGAGGAGTCACTTTTGGATTTTCTGGGTGGACAAATTTTCAAACAATAATAACCACACATGAAATACAGCTATTCAGGAAGTCATGTTAGAGGAAAGATGTCGATTCATTTCAAGTCAACAAGAAAAATCCCCTGACCAATTACAAGGGTACCATGCCTTTTCATGTCCCTTGCACAACATGAGGCGAGTCATCATTAAAAACTCTGGGTATTTCCTGTTACACAGAGACTGAGACCAAGAACAGGCCAGGCAGCCAATGGGAAGGTTGAAAGCCTGCCTCACCCAGGTCATTACAGAGGCTGCGATTTCACGACTCCGGAGGCCTGGTCACCTGGGTGATTAGCGGTGTCCGTTAACACAGCGGCGCCGTCCTGCGACATGCTTTTAAAGAGCCTAATAAAGAGGTTGCGTATCGCCGAGATTTGCATGCGCCGGCAGCGCTGTAACAGCCAAAGGACAAGATGGATGTTCACTCATTCTTCCAGCAATGCTTTCTAGTTAAGCTTCTCTGGAAATGTTTTGTTTGCTAAAGAATCTCGGCAGGGATTTCAGGACTGCACTGATGACCCGTCTGTTTGTCTCTCCCCCCCTCCGCTTTAGTTTGAGGCCCAGGGCACAGAGCAGCTCTGCCGTGGCCCCTCCCCCTCCATGCTTTCTCACAGCACACCCGCTCTGGGGCTCCTTCCCAAAGGCTCCATTATGGCTCCGCTGCTTCCCACAGCACAGCTCACAGCAGCACAGCACAGACACAAACTCCTTGTTTCAAGGTGCTCTTCCCCCCCGCCCCCAGTCACATTTTCCAAAAAGCTTTGCCATAGCGCTGTTGGGTAGAGCAGTAAATTACCAAGTTGCCAGCCCTAATGGTTACCATAGTTACCAACGTTCAATAGGCTCCTGACGCTAACTTTAGCTCCACTCTCTCTGAGGTACCATTCCAACCGATTGTTCTTTATTACGCCATTTTGTCATTTTTTTGTCACAAGAGCTGAGGCATATAAAATTATAAAAAATAGAAAAACCTTGTTTTTGTGTTTTATTTTGGGCGCCGGGTGCATTACGCTCTTTGATTTTCAAACTCAACCCATAACCAAAGCCACCAGCAACCCAACACATCCCCCCCGAATACCCCCCCCAAAGGTCAATTTAACCTCATCTTTTCGCAAATGGCCCCGTTGGAGGGGCTAATTTATTTGAACATGTGACATTTACAATCATCTTCTTGGAGCAAATTGGATTGCATGTCGCTCAGCCGCTGCCGGAGGGCCTCGGTTCCCAACAATCCAAGAGCGGCGCAGTCCTTAAAATAACATCCGCCTCGCCCGCAAGCCAGCTTCACCGCCTTCAGAGATAATTACCAACGTTAGCCATCGCTCCCACAGGACCACACCATTCCCTTTTTAATTTCTATCATAGGCGTAATCCCCTTTTGAAACCCTTTTTAGGGTGAATTAGAAAGGCCCTGCATTCAAAGGAGAAGAGTGGCTGGAGGAGGGGGGTGGGGGTGGTGGTGTTGCTGGTAATAATAAACACTAGGGCCAGGCTGTCTGTGTGGATTAGCATGGGAAAGAGACTCCCTCTCATCTCACGTCCTCACTTCACAGTCCACAAACAGACACACAACACCACCCAAAGCCCACGCACTGGCAGCTACAGCCTTCATTCTACAACTTCCTTCATTTCATTTCTGTGTTCCTTACTTTCATTTATTTGCCTTTATTCGCCTCGCGTGGGTTGATGACATTTAATTATGCAACTGAAAAACAAGGACAATGCTACCTGGACAGCAGACAAGCCTACATACAGGAGCAAAAAAAGGGAAAGCTAGCTCTGCTCTGTGTTCTTGTTCAGAAGCATTTGTCATTTCTGGCTGGTAGTAACCTTGGTTCCTCGTAGCAGTGGGCGAAGTGGTGTGTTTTCGCGGCCGCACATGGGCACATTTGCAGGTGTGATGGAAGGGAGAGGGAAAACTACGGACCGCATGCTTACAGAAGCCGCACCATGGCATAGTACCATCTTCCCACAATTCCCCTGAGGTGCCTAGTTACCCATGTCCACCTTCCCCAGTTTGGGTCCATCGCATCTAGGAGCCACAGACCACAGTTTATGAGAGGCGCACACGAGAGGAGAAGGCTGGAGAAACAAAAACAAAGAAACGCTCAAAACAAAGAAATGAGTGGAATTTCTCCCCGATCAGACGCAGCAGGCTATGGAGGCTTTGTTGGAGGGAGACAATGGTGAGAGACTACGTCACCTGCCCTCCGCCCACGCTTCAGTTACCGCGGCTCTGATTACACTTCCTTCCACCAAGCGCTGCTTCACGTGCTCGCCCGCCAACCAGGACGAGCGACCTCTCCGTATCGCGCAGAAACCCCACACCGAAAACAAACAAGGAGGCCAGGCAGAGAGCAGCAAGGCCTGTGCTTCAATAACAGACACCTGGAACGTACCATCTGCCGAAGGCAGGGGGTGCGGAGGAGACCAAATGGCCAGGTGGGGGGAGGTCAGGACAAGTAAATTCCGTAGTTGAGCTGCAGGAAAACTCAAACTGGACGTGGCTGGAGAGGCGAAACTCGGAAACAGATAAGAGAGCGGCGTGTGGCATGACGCCGAGTGAAACCGGACACAGTGCCCCGTTCCTCTCCTTTTTAACAAGATTGAATGACATTGGCCATCAAGCGTACCTGCAATTTGTGGTCCCGGCTGTAACCATAGACAAGCCTCTTTGGTTATGCTGGCAAAACGTAATGTAATACAAGCGATAAGAGCCAGAGACTGTGCAGCGCTGAAGGGAGCTCCTGTCATTGACAGTGGCAGTGAATATATTACCATTTTAAATGCACTCCTTTAATCTTTAATCCTGACAAAAGGAGACCGTTGAAACTCGCACTCAGGGTGTTGGATAAAACTTAATAAATGTCATGTCCTCAAAAGTAGGCTGCAGCCAACTGCTCAACACTACCGTAATTTTTACCATAAAATTAGGAACGAGTCAGTCTTATTCGCCATTTGGATGTTCACTTAAATGCATAAACACTTGAAGATGGTATGAACGCAAGACACTGGAGTATCATTTATTTGGGCCATAAAGATTAAATGCATGCTACGTTTTCATTAGTCTTCTCCTCAAATCAGCCATGAGCATTTGCTTTCCTGTAACACCAAGCAATGTGAGATACCTAACGTTTGTAACTCGGTGGCGTGCCCAAAAAAGAGAATTAAAAAAAACACCTGAATCTGATTCACATTCCATTAGTGAGAGTCAATTAGCAGTGGCCCACTATTTGCCCACCATAACACCCACTGGATGTCCGACCAGGGTTTACTCGTCACAGTTCCTCCTGAAGTCGCAGACAAGCATGACACTGCCTCACCGCGTCACTGCCGCGCAGGGATAGCGAATGGGCTGCTGGATTTGTGTAAACGCATCCCGAGCTCTACCCTCCATAAACGGCTCGAAGCGCGCCGAAGCCCTTCCGCTCAGTTCAGCTGCCCGGTCCCGGCTGGATTTATGCAGCAGTGTGCGGTACACACGCAGTTCACATTCTTCAGTAATCCCTCATTCTTCCTGCCCCTCCATTTCCAGGCCCATTTTCCCCTCTGAGAGAGATGTATGAGGTTCTCCTTCGAGCAGCATGCGCCACTGAACGGGCAAAAACTCGACCGCCATCATCCGCTGTGCGGCTGCCTAACCAAACCTCATGAGCGGCAATTCATCTGTGGCGGCCATGATTACTGTATTGAGCCTTTGTAATGAGCCAGCACTGGCGCGGGTCCCAGAGTTGAGAAGTGTGCGTAGAATGCAGTACAGGGGCAATATCTAAGCACATGAACTACAGTCAAATAAAGCTGGGTGATCACATGATGATAACCTGTGCGCTTATAAGGTAGGGATGGGAGTAACCTGGGTGTTTAAGGTGTAGGCAGGGGGTTAACGGAGGCATTTACACCATGAGGTGGTGGGTAACCTGGGTGTTTATACCACACATATATCATCAGGCATTTATACCACAGGGAGGCGAGTAAACGTTTATAAAGCAGGCAGGTGGGTAACATGGGCGATACTGCAAGGAGGTGGCATTTCATAGTTGCGATGCTATTCATAACTGCCAAAAGCAGCACTTCACTTCTTTGAAAGGGGAAAAAAAAAAAAAAAAAAAAAAACATAGTGACTCAATACTTTCTCAATTTTTCAAGAACTACCAAGACACAAAAAACTTTTTCACAAGGACAAAAAGCATTGTGCTCTCCTTATTTTCTTCACCATCTAGCTCTTGTTCACTGAATCCTTTGTTGTCAATTTAACAGGAAAAATGGGCTTCACTTCCAGCGAAGACAGAGGCCAGGAAAGAGATGCAGCAGAATAATTAAAATGGGATTAATGTGCCTCGCTACCAAAGCACAGATAGCATTTCAAAGCTTATCATTTATTATACTGTGTCGATTGTAACCTTAACATTCCAATAAGAATGTCAGTATCAACTCAGTCTTTTTATTTGTGTGTTGGGAACATTTTGTTCTTTGGACTTCAAAAAAAAAAAAAAAAAAAAAAAAAAAGACCTGAGAACACTGCATGAAGAACAAAACAGTGAGACGACTACTCAGTTCAGGTAAAGGACCTGGAACCACATCCAGTATTATCTTCCCCATCCTGCAGGATTTACGCTTTCGGACACCAAGCACCAGCTTCTAAGTAAACCTTTTATTAATCTAGAGTGGGCACTGCATGAAAATCAAACTAAAGAATAAATTAGTATGGTTTTTATGTTCATTGCCAACGATGGTTTTTGTTTCAGGGAACGGCCAGGTGGGGATGGACCGGGGGAGGTAGGGATACGGTGGGGGTGGGGGGCGAGAGAGAGAAAGAGCAAAAGAGTGAGAGACCGAGAGTGAGAGAGAGAGAAAGAGAAAGAGTGAGAGACTGAAAGAGAGAAAAAACCATGTTCTCTCTGGTTTTAATCAGAAATGGCACACACTTGAAACATTTATAGCCGCTGTGGCATTAACAGCCGCTATGAAATAAAAATGACTGCCTTGTTTTCTCCGTTCTGGTTCTTATCCGAGAGCATCATGCGGACGGCGCTGGGGGACATCAGTGATGAGGCTGCCATCAGGCGATATGGGGGAAGCCATGGGGCTCTGGTGCCAAGGGCCTCAGGTGTGACGCTGTTCTGCAACTCAACCGTTAATCTTATGAAGGCTAACCCGACTGTGACACTAGCCTCATTAGTACAGAACAAATTTGAACAAAAAAAACCACGCCACAAGTTTGTTTAACCCATGGGCGGCACCTCAATGACCAACTGAACTAGTCTCTTGCACAGGGAACTCACCTCACCTGATTTCTGGGGTTGAAAGAGGAGGGTGAAACCTGAGACAAGCACACTCCATGACTCTTCAGGACCAGGACTGGACACCTCGGTCTTACTTCCTCTGAGAAAAAATCATGATGGAAACGCAGCTAACACGACAGGCTTACAGATTAGACCGCCGTAACCTTGCGCTGTCCGACAGCCCAGACTGACTCCGCTGTGGTCGGGGTGGCGTTGATAAATAAATGAATAAAGCGATGTTGTTCTGCGCGCCTCGACCCCAGTTAACTCCAGTCTGCTGGACGCTGCAGCGGCGCATTGGGCTGAAGGAGGGGAGGAAGACAGCAGCCTATTCAGCCGGCCTTGGCCTCCCGCCACCCCACCGTTAACGGCCTGCAGGCTCGAAACGCTCCCGTCAGCCCCAAGCAAAAAAATACCCAGCAGCAGTTTCAGTGCAGACTGCATATTTTTTCTTTCTTTCTTTCTTTCTTTCTTTTTTTTTTTTTTTTTTTTTAAATGGGGCACCCATTGGAATTGTGAGTGATTTCCAGTTTAAAGCCTCAGTGGTTTGTTCAGCTGCCACCCAATTCAGAAATTAAAACTGCTCAGTCAGAACATAAAGTGGAAAATAAATTGAGGGAGAAGCAAAAAAAAAAATCCCATTATTCCATCTGGTTAGGGATCACCAGTCTCCAGTCACATTTTATTTTTTCAACCTGCATTCCATATTTCACAGCAGAATATTGAAATTCACGGTGGGGTCATTCCACAGTATTCTGCATGTTGCGGAGATGACATTTAGATAGAGGGCATGAATGGCAAGTTATCTGTAAACATGTACAAGGGTTTATCTCAGGTAAGAGTTTACTCTGAGGCTGATGCATAAAACTGCTTTGAACACTTCAGATTTGATATGAATGACAACAAAAGCAATACCACTGAGGAGACAAAATCAAAGAATGGCATATTTTAGGCAAAAAAAATTGCTTGTTTTTCACATCTAGATTGCCAGGTGAGTCAGTTTGGTCATCTTAGTTACTCTTGCATTTTGCAATGACACGGTTAACCTAGTTAGTTGATAAGGATTTCAACAGTGCAACAACTCACCCTCCCTTCCTGAAATTTTTAGGTCACATTTTGTACAAAGCTCCCGCCTGGAAACCTGTCATCCTCCCCTAAAGATGTAAAGCCTGAGTTCATGACCACAAATGCACATAAAGGACGTCCTGAAATTCTGATTGTTTACGTCATCCACATAGCCATTAGCATTGCCCAGCCCACAGCATGCCACCAGAGATAAACATGCCCATTGAGTGCAGCTTAAAGTTAGGAAGTTAATGCAAGGTGAGTAATTAGAGACACAACACCAACAAACACCCCTCGAACATTTTTTTCATTGCCCCATCACAGTAGTGTTCATTTTGCTGAAAAATGTTCTCAAAGATATTTGTTCCATGGGGAAAATGAGGACAACTAAATAAAAATCATTATACAAAATTAAAAGCACTGACAAAAACTGTTTATGATCGTTAACGAATGAAAACGAGTCGAAACTGTCACACCAAAGATATACTCCAGTACCAGTATACTTTGATTGCGTGATATTTTTGTCTTGTTATTCAATATGGAAAGTGAGACAAAAACGTCACAAATGAGTAACATTTGCCTCGTTTTTAACATTTGAATAACGCATGATAATTTTTTAGTTATCTAGTCTTTGTCATAGAAAACAATGTCTTTAGAAACATTTTCCGTCACAGTTTTTGGTAACGAAATTGACACTACATCGTAGTTGATCATAGGAAAGAAAGGCATATTGAGAATGAAGCCACTGAAAAAGGCTGAATTTTTTCCTGACAGAACCACCAAGTGCTCCGAATGCGACAACAATCGTGACGTCAAATATCTTCAATTTCTGCAAGTGTTGGACAATCCCAAGAAGCTGTGGCTTAGATTTGTTTTCAAGAGGAATCTGTCACCAATTGCAAGTGATTTCTAAGTGCAGTTAAACTTCTATGGCGATTGCACAGACTCATAAGTCACTCTCAACACTTCGCTCAATTGAAGACTGAGGACAATCTCCCAGCTTACCAAAATAGTAAAAAAAAAAAAAAAAAAAAAATCTGCATTCCAGAACCAATCCAAAGTCTTTAGGGAGACCCCTTATAACGGTTCCATGCAGAAGTCATAGGCTTGTCGTTCAAGCAACACGTGCATTTTAGGATGGCTCGCAATAACCAAACAAAACTACTTCAAAGTTTGTTGATATTCGTCACATTTGTGGCAAAGCATGATTCATCGGTTCAAAACAAACGCTCTCTTTTAATATGACATGATTCATCCATCTGGCCGGATTACACATCTGTTTTGGAGGACAATACAGGACGAGTAACACAGAGAGACTGACTACCCAAAGTCATATGCGGGAGTTGTCGTATGCTTTTGTGATGTTATGGCCGTAGCAAAGGTGATATGGAATTAGCAGTTTTTTGTTAGGGAAAAGGAAAACACAAGGCTAAGTGTTAAAAGATATGCTTCGACAAAACTCCGTTTGGAGCGCAGAACGGTGCCTGTTCCTCTAGAGGATGATCGCATTAGCAGTCTGGCAGCTATTATTTGATTATTAATTAATTTTTTTGCGAACACCACTGCACAACAGGGTGTACTTCATCAACAGCCACTCTAACTATCCTCTCCCAAAATCACAGTGTTTGAAGCCTTGTGCTGCATGTGTGGCAGAAATGCCAAATGCTTTCAAAAGCTGAAACGTTACCTGCTCCATTATTGACAGCAAAGGGCACATAATGAGCACCATAGATTTCCGTCCCAGTGCTGACAAGTTGCAGACAATATTGGGCCAGGCTTGATAGGAAAAACTTTTCTCGAAACAAGTTAATAAAAACGCCAACACATCCTTCTTGTTCTAGGATAAAAATTTTGAAAAGGCGCAGTAAATCCTTCATTGCCTCAATCTTGCGGGCTGAAAAAAACATTCGACAACATGGAATCAAATACGAATGTTGCTTAGGACGTTCATTTTCTCCTTTTTTAAAAAGATCTCTCAGTGTTACAAAATGATTTGCTATTACTCCAGTTTGTTTTACTACAAAGAGGAATGGGGTAGCATCATTTCCAGTAAGATGTGTCTTTAAGGGGTGTAGGTTTGTTAGTGGCTGTGTTCACCGCAGTTCAAGCAACTATCTTGCACTTATAAATCCCCAAATGATTGCCAGGCGGGGAGATATCAGACCGTCTCCTACCCTGAGACTAGCGACTGCATGGTTCTCTATGTAGCCATGTGTAGCTAAGTGCCATCCTCCAAATTGTGTAGTTTAGAGGCTAGTTAGCTACCAAATCAAATGCGTATTTAGGAACCACCTCGTCAATGCTCATTTGTGAGGCAAGTCCCTTCTCTAGTCATTAATTTTGATCGGCAGTGGGGATAAATTTTCTCCTCATTCCTGACAAAATTGAATTCAATAAATAAAATAATTTCCTATACCCAACAGTAGATGATAGCTTAACATTATGATGTTGCCCGGATCACGTTAGCTCTATTAGAACAATGACCAAGATGGTTAGCTTCCCACCTTTTTATTTGTCGTTCATTGAGCGCCTCTATGGCTCCCGGACGTGGAACACAATGAGAGCTGTGAAAGTGGTTTTTAATTAAACAAACAACCTACAGGAATTTAATGCTAGAAAATCGGTAGCCAGGAAGCTAGCTACAGTCAGATTCATAATGTCTGTCATTCAGCCGAAGTGAACAGCTTGTTCTAAAAATATCTATTTGGAGAAAAACGCCAATATAGCCAACACTAATATTATGTAGGATGAAAAACTAATTGTCCTTAATTGAGATTAACAGTTAATGTTAACTTTATATGATTTCAGACTGTCTCAGTTTACATTGCCAGCTAGCTTGAGCTGTTGCAATTATATCAAGGAACTCTAACAAATGCCAGTAACAAACCATTCTTAACATTAGCAACTGAATTCCAAGTGTTGTTTTTGGCAACTGCATGTTGCACTCAATTGTTAATGGAAGTAACTACCATCAAATTTCTTAGCCTGAAGATGTTACCTTTTCATATTTACTATGCAGTTTACTAGCGCTTGCGACTAAATAAGTTTGTGTGCATTTGGAGACTGTTGCTAGTAGCCTGGGGATTTTGACATGGTCATTCTCCGTTGACACATGGTATAATAGGCCAGCGGCTCAGTGGCCAATCAATGCAGAGCTTATTTCACAAAGGGGACACCCGCTTATAATAGCCTGTTTTGCAGGGGGTTGCAACAACTGGAATCAAATGGCCAAGAAAAGATGGATTTTGTGTTCTTTTTATTTTGCAAGAAATTTTATAAACATTCTTTTTGGATATTTACGAACATCGCTATTCTAGGGGAAAAAAACAGGAGAACAGGGGACTGTTAAGAGAAAGCAGAGTAGTACAGTTCCGGAGATGACATATTTTGTCCAAAATGCTGCTGAATGACCCGGTACACAACTTCACAACAATTACAAACAAACACTTTTGCAATAATTCAAGTGAAAGACAACAGTACTTACACAACAAGAACAAACTCCAAAGCAACAGACAACCTTCCAAACAGCAGGTTAACATTTTACCACGTGCATAAATTACCGCTGCATTTCTTCCGAGAGAACATGGCACACACCTAATAATGGCAGTCACGGGGTTGAGGGTCACCAGCCCCCCGAACCATTGAGCTGAACCTCTCTAAACTTTCCCCTCATTCAGAGCTTTGTTCCAGCCAGAGTGGGAGTAGTTTTTACCCCTTTAAGAAAACCCCTTCCAGGGTTTCCCATGAATGATCCTTCATCGAGACCTCCAACTAGCAGGGAAGGAAAGCATGGCTTAAAATAACCTAGGAGGCAGATCCTATTTGAATGGGTTGGGAAGGCTTTGTAATGCTGCAGCCATTTAACCATTTTTAAAAAGGAGATTTTTTTTTTGGTCTTTTTAAAGAAACTATCACTACCTCAGCCTGAAAATCCACACCAGAACAATGCCAGACCAGGAAACGCCGCTTGTAAATCTGCCCAGATGGTATTTCCTGCACTCTAAACCTTTATTCTCCACAGAAAGGCGATAGAACGGTCAGAAACAAAAGGCTTGAGGAATGCGGGCTAATATAAGAGCCGGCGGTTGTTCGCAGTCAGCGCTAAACTTAACCCCAGGTTCAGACCTCGCTGACGGGAATTCCAGGGGGCCGGGTTACCCCGCGCCCCCCTCCCTTACGTGAGCAGGATTCGTTCTGGTTTTTCGGGGAAGGGCTGCATGGAGACCCCAACTGCTCTCGAACGGTCTCTGCCCCCATTTGCCTCATTTGCCTCCAGCTGGGGCAACTCAAAGCTGTGTGGGGAGGGTTAAACCGCTTTGCCCATTCATAACGCAGTATACCCCTCCCCCTTCCTTTACCTCATCCAGCTCCCTCAGTCTCGCGCACTCTCTCTCGCTCTCTCTCTCTCGCTCTGCCTTTCACTAACCCTGAAGTGCCCCGTTTTTGTCGCGGCAGCAGCACAGCAGTGCCTCTCTCCATACATACCACAGAATGAGCACAATAATGATGTATTAATAGAAACCAGCCCATCCTACACCTAACCCCTTATGTAAAAACCCAGTTCCAACACACTGCAATCCAAAAATCCTGGGCCATCTTCCCCTTTCCTCATTCACCCCAAACCCAATCACAACACCCCGGCCCCTCCCCCCACCCCCAGCCCAGCCCTGCCTGTCTCGCTACTCACGCATTGAGGGGGCGATATGAGGCACGTTGGAAATTCGCTGGCTGACAATGGAAGACAGCTGCTCTCCCCGTGCAAGTCTTTCAGGAGCTGAATTAGGAGAGCGGGCGGGCGGGCGAGCGAGGCTCGCTCTCCTCCCCTCCCCCACACAGATCCAGACACGCGCGCGCCTCGCACAGTGCGCCGAGACGGAGGGAGGAGAGAGGGAAGGAGGGGAGAGGCGGCCATGAAAGGGCTTTGTTTGCCAGATCTGTGATCGTTCCTGCAGGCCTGACCCGAGATGTTTCGCGTCCTCCATCCCCCACACCCCATACACATCTCTCTCAGGCCCTTTCTCCCGATTTCTGTTTCTCCTCTCCCTGGCTGTGCTACCAGCCCCGCAGAGAAAATGCTACTCTTTCAAGAAATTACTCAGAGGCATGAAAGAGAGAGGTGTTCAATACTGCTTTCAAAAGATTTTAAGATGCACACACAGAACATAAACCTTTCTTTTTTCGGCCAGTGCAAACACAAACAAATCAGATGATAATAGTAGACTTGAAATATTCACAGAATAAGGGAGTTTACCTTCAGACTCGCCTTCTCACAAACCGCATTTCTGAAGGCACAATTGAGCCCAGGGCCATGGTGGGGGGGAACCTTCGGGTTAAAATGCCATATGAAGTGCAGCAGGAACTCGGCTCCAACAAACCTCGCCCAGATAAATATAAATCTAATCCTGCTGCAGCCGGCTTGTCTGGATTAGGCTCTGTAATGCTCAGATCAACAGGAACACCGTGCGTTTATAAGAATATCTCGGGGGAACAATATTAATTCAAATAATTAAGACTGGAGAAATGTTACCAGGCACTAGTTTGAAAAATGACATCAGAGGCATTTATGCCACTTAAGGGACCTCCTGAAACAGGAATGCGTTTTATGGCAACTGAAGTCGGGCCATTTACAAGAACTGCTTATCAGTCACTAATCAGTTGAAATGCACTCTGTGGCTGTACACATTCATGCTGCCATTCTTGAAAGGTGGATAACCCCAGTAAATCCCTCTGTTGGTAACAGATAATTAAGCAGGCTTTTCTATACAGCAATTTCTCAACTGGCTGTCACTCAGATGCATTTCCTAAGCACCAGCTGATTTATCTACAGATTAATCAGTTCAACTTCAGTAAAAAAAAAAAATAACAACTGATTTATCAACAGATTAATCCGTTCATTTTCAGTAACAATAACAGCTGATTTATCAACAGATTAATCAGTTCAATTTCAGTAACAATAACAGCTGATGTGTCTACAGATTAATTGGCTCAAACACAATAGCAATAATGGCACAGTACAGCAAGCTCTGAAGCAGCGCTGAGTGTGGGGACTCTGAACAAAATGCACTCCAGGCTGTGGCAGCTCAATCTGCCAGGAGTCTATTTGGTTACATTACCCTGCTAAAAATCAAATGGCCCTATTCCCCAGTGAAATCTGGGGCTTATTCAGGTTGTCAGTGTTATAATAGATAGCAAGCTGGACACGGACCAGCAGGGCAGCCAGTCCAGCATTGATTTTAATTTCACACGGCCATCTGAACAATTAGGCAATAATCAAACAAACACCATTAAAAAAAAAAAAAAAAAAAAACTAACGCCATTAGAAACGGGCTGAAAGCAGCCTTCCAGCTGTACATCATTTAGATGCAAAAATGTCATAAATATTGGTCTACAAACCAATGCATAAATTTGACTACATGACCTGAAGTCACCCGCATTATTTTACCATAAACACACAATATTTTGGAGGAATACGATCAGTGAGCTGCATCTTAGAGTAAAGATACGCCGTACAAATACAAGAAAAAAATGCAAGGAAGTTTGGCAAAGCTGCACTTTCACTGACTGTTCATTTGTTTAACTGACATTTAACAAACACGAAGGCCATAATCTTGCAGAATTAATTCTGAGAAATGGTGCATCCTGCTTCATGCTAAGATGTGCAGGCTACCTTTTTACCTTCAACAGCCTGTCACACTGAGAGGTGGTGTAAACAGTTCTGTCGACATACAGGCAGCGAGAGATTGCCACACCAAAATGAGGTGAGTTCGCTTCATGAGCAGGCTGCACTTACTGTCTCAGCGCTATTCATGTATGCTGATTATTTAATTACTGACCAGATCATCACTTGAAAAATACCAAAGAACCTGCCTAATTACTGTAAACAAATGACTAGCCTTGTTTACAGGTACATAAATACAACATCCTGACATGCTGCAAAGATGACACACAGACTAGATTAAGTAAATATTTATGCTGTAATACGCTACCGGGTATGTAGCAGCACTCTAAAGGAGAGTATGCAATATAAGGCAAGGAACACAAAGCCAGTTATAATGTGTTATAACACGGCATTGTCAAATGCTCAATCCTGATTGGTCAATTACAACATTCTAAGGTCTGTTATTTCTGTATAGCAGACCGTTGCTATGGAATCTTCTGATCGACTCCAACCGTAGAAACGAACAGACTATTTTTTAAAGCAGCGGACTATTTTTTCAAGCGGAAGCAATGAAAACTTTTGTAAATCAATATAATCATACTTAGATCAACATTTTATGTCAAACTTTTGATTTCTTTAGTGAGTAGCCGTGTAACAAGCGGGATAATGTAGAGCGAGCCGGTCACTATAGAGAAAAAAACCCCTTCAAGGTGATGTAGGACCCCTCCACTTCGCGTTGGGGTCCAACATCACCCTGTCGGGGTTCATTTCTCCATAGTGACCGGCTCGCTCTGCATTATCCCTTACAGAACACAGTGTTGTTGCTGCAGGAAACTGAAAGCTGCATCTTTGGAAAGCAGGACAATTAAATTCTCAGTTTCAAACAGATTAATTTGCGTTGCGGTAAAAGGAGCCATTTCGCAATACATTCAAAATAACACACCGTTCACTTATTTTGAAGGATGAAATTGAAAAGTAAGGTAGAATAATCTATAAACATTGTGGTGCGGTTCTGACTAAATTTAACAAAAAGACGAGTAAGGGATACTGGAAAATCTTGGGAATGATTAGTGTTTTAATTCACTAAAGTTCAGATAGCCAGAGGGCGACATTATTTTTGACTTAAGAGCCAGTTTTTATCAGAGTCAGGCAGATTTCTATTAGAGGGTGATTCATGACCCCTTCGGATTTGTTCGAAATTTTTTTTATTGATAGATATATGTTAGAAACTAACAAAAATCACATTTTCTATCCTTAATATGGTCTGCATTTTTTTTTTTTTTTTAGGGGTCCTGGAATATCGGGGTCAAAATCAGCCAAAATGGCAAAATCATTAAAATTAGGTTTTTGAATGCTTGTATTTCTGTGCGCCCTAAGTCAGCCAAATTGATTTCCATTTGTGCAAGTCTATCGGGTATGGACTCGCCAAAAATGTAAAAATTTTGGTGGCTGACTTAGGGCGCAGCCCATAGGTGGCGCTGCAAATCACTACTTTTTGGAATTATGCACACTTTCCCGGGAGTTGTGTGGCTTGCGCCCAAAGTCAGCCAAGGTATTTTATGCATGTCATTATAGGTTAGGACCTCTTACTTTGATTTGGATGAAAATTACGGAGGCTGACTGAAGAAGACAAGTATAGGGGGCGCTTTTTAAGGTGAATTACTACATTTTCTTATGCAATGCACCGAAGTCAAAAGTGATGAATATGGGGTTGACACTCAGCATCTCTAGTGTCAGTGGTAAAGAGTTTTGTGGCTGGTTTCGGTATTAACCCACTGACACTAGAGATGCCGAGTGTCAACATGAGCCATATTTCATCACTTTCGACTTTGGGCGCATTGAGAAATTGCAGTGTGCAAATGTGGTAATTTCACCTTTTCGGGCAAAAGCGCCTCTATATGCACCTAAGTCAGTCCGTTAATTTTCATCCAAATCAAAGTAAGAGGTCCTAACCTATAATGACATGCATAAAATACCTTGGCTGACTTAGGGCGCAAGCCACACAACCCCTGGGAAAGTGTGCATAATTACAAAAAGTAGTGATTTGCAGCGCCACCTATGGGCTGTGCCCTAAGTCAGCCGCCAAAATTTTTGGAGCGTCCGTACCTAATAGACTTGCACAAATGAAAATCAATTTGGCTCACTCAGGGTGCACAGAAATACAAGCATTCAAAAACCTACCTAATTTTGGTGATTTTGCCATTTTGGCTGATTTTGACCCCAATATTCCAGGACCCCTAAAAAAAAAAAAAAAAAAAAAAAAACAGTCCCTATTAAGGATAGAAAATGTGATTTTTGTTCATTTCTAACACACATCTATCAATAAAAAAAATTTCGGACAAATCCGAAGGGGTCATGAATCACCACCTGCCTGACTCATAAAAACTGGCTCTTAAAGTTCAAATGGAATTCTTGCTTTGAATTTCGCAATGTTGCCATCAATGGCGTAAATACTCAACAAGCAGGAATAATATCGACTATTGTAAGACAACAGAAAAAGTACTCACATTTTCATAGAACATACATTTTTCCCCAACTCATTTATTTTATTTATTTATTTATTATTTATTTTTCCTTTATTTAACCAGGAAGTCCCATTGAGATTCAGAATCTCTTTTACAAGAGAGACCTGGCCAAGATAACAGCCAATCACAACATGTTAAAATATAACAAGTAGAGCATAAAAAAAAAAAAAAAAAGAACAACTATTAAGACAATCAAAATATAGTGGACCTCTCAAGAGAAACAAGCACATGTCTTCGTCACCATATTCTTTATGATGCCCTTAAATTTATCAATGGATATGTGTGTTTCTAATCTAAGATCTTTCTGCAGATTGTTCCAAGCCCACGGTGCATAGTAGGAAAATGCAGTTTTTCCCAAATCAGTAAAAACTCAAGGTACATTGAAAAGTAACCACTTAGAGGAGTGAAGCTGGTAACTACCAGAGTTAACACAGAGAAGGTTACAGAGGTAGGTTGGAAGTTTGCCCAATATTGCTTTTATAGATGAAAATGTACCAGTGCTGTTGTCTCTGCGAATGGTCAGTGATGTCCAGCCAACCAAATCATAAAGAATACAGTGGTGAGTAAGGGACTTTGCATTTTAAATGAAACGTAAAGATGTATGATACACTGAATCAAGGTTACGTAAGATGGAGGAGGCTGCATGCATATACAATATGTCACCATAGTCAATCATAGACAGGAAAGTAGCCTCCACAAGTTTTTTTTTTTTTAGCATTGAAAGTAAAGCAAGATTTGTTTCTAAAATAAAAGCCAATCTTCATTTTAAGCTTCCTGACGAGAGTAGTAATATGAACATTAAATGAGAGTTTGTCATCTATCCATATACCCAGATACTTGTACGAGGAAACCATTTCAATGGATTTCCCTTCAGATGTAATAATGCTATAATCACCTGGTAACTGTGTGCGAGCTTTTGTGAAGACCATAAACTTTGTTTTCTGAGTATTTAAAATCAACTTTCAGCTAATTAATGTAGTTTGTAATGTCTGAAATGCGGCCTGAAGTTCTTGCACTGCCCCTATTATGGAGGGGGCATGGGTGTAAATAACTGTATCTTCAGCATATAAATGAATTTTTGCTTGAATGCCTTTACCGAGATCATTTATGAAAATAGAATACAGAATAGGCCCCAGAATAGATCCCTGAGGGACACCTTTAGTTATCTCAAGAAATTCAGATTTATGGCCTTCTGCATAAACACACTGAGTACGATCTATTAAGTAATTTTTGAACCATTTTACAGCCTGAGGACTGAAACCAATAGTTGTTAGTTTGTTTAGTAACAGTCCATGGTCAACTGAATCAAATGCCTTAGAGAGATCAACAAATAAGGCAGCGCAATGCTGTTTTCTGTCCAGGGCACCAATGATATCGTTTGTCACGATTGTAGCAGCAGTGAGAGTGCTATGGCCATTTCTAAAACTCGACATTTTCCATGCAAGAATGCGGAACCCTGCATTAATGCAAACAACGGAATCTGAACACATTAGGACCACGCACACTGCTCCTTTGAAATTATGACGCCATCCAAATAATAGAATTATGACAGGTCGAAAAGAGCCTAAAACTATAATTTGGATATAGACCAACATAAATCATTATCACTCAGTATCATTGAGAGTGAAGAACTGAAGGAACGAAGTATTCCCATCAGGCCATTTAGAGGATAAAGACCTCAAGCAATGGTCATGAGATGTGTTGAGGGGGTAAGGTGGAAACACTAAAGACCAAATGCCATTTAAATTCTGACAAAATTACGGCATTTCTATCGCTCACTTCTAATTCACAAGAAAGTACAAAAAACAACAAGACACCAATAATGCAAACACCACATAAGTGCTAATAAAACAGCTCATCTCAGTTTATACCTGCGACCCAACTGCTTCCATATTCGTCGCTCAAAATATGTCTGACAAAAATATGCAACAGAGGAAAACCAGGGTGGAAAAAGTGCAGAAAAATGGCTTTAAAGAATTCTTCCCAACAAAGAGCTACAGAATAATCTCTTTTTCAATAAACCCTTAAACTCAAAAGAATCCTTCATTTCCAGAACATCAAGATGCCACATCAAGCAGGTGTAATGATGTGCTGCCATAAACAGGCTTTCCAACTATATAAAAGCGATATGCAGGGATTCTGAGTGCTACAATCATTATCTTCCGCGAGCGCTAACAGTCCATGCTAAATTGTGCTTGGCTTGACATTAGTAGCTTCCTTGTGGCAGTAAACCCAAAGGAATGGAATAAAACTGTATAGCATTGCATGAATGGATGGCTAATGCAAAATGGGTATATTTTCACAGGGAAAAAAAATGGCACAGTTCATAAAAAGCTCAGTCCTGAGGGCTCAATAAAAAGACTGAAGGCAACAAAACAGGCGCATGCCGTCTATTCAGCTAATTTGTTGACAATGTTCTGCCTCCATCGTGCACACAGGTCTTCATTCACTGCCTGTTGAGTTTGATGTGCACAAGTAACATGCCCATTTCCATGACAGGGGGATCATCACGGCAGGCAAAGCGGCTTTATTTGACTCAAATTTAGTTCAAGTCCACTCGGTTGTTCTCTATAAGAAAGCATCTGGACATTGTCAAACAGTGTCATGGCTGACACAGTGTTAGTTTATTCATTTGTAAGCACTGGTTT